>CM038677.1:820515709-821115709 GCA_021605205.1 Aegilops longissima
CTTTCAAGAGTGTTCAATAACGGTGGCCTCCAAGTACCCTCAACGATATTATAAACAATCGTGACGCAACGGGCAGGATTGCAAAATGGGCTATCGAGCTCTTACCATTTGACATAACCTACAACCAACGGCGAGCTATAAAGTCGCAGGTTCTGGCTGACTTCGTCGCCGAATGGACCGAAGCCGAACTCCCTAAAGAGTGCACGGCGCACTCTAACTGGATCATGCATTTCGACGGATCCAAAATGTTGGCTGGTTTGGGGTGGCGTGCCCCGACGTCCCCAACCGGAGACACAATCCAATACGCATTTCAAATAATTTACACGGACTCCAACAACGCAGCCGAATACGAGGCCCTTCTACATGGCCTCCGGATGGCAATCTCCATGGGCATTCAACGCCTAGAGGTGCGCGATTCAAACCTCGCAATATCCCAAGTAAATGGAGACTTTGACGCCAAAGATCCAAAATGGCAGCTATCGCAACGCCATCCTAAAATGTCAGCTCGGTTCAAAGGACTAGAATTCCATCATGTAGCCCGGATAATAACCAGCAGCAGACGTGTTAGCACGCATCGGCGCCAAACGAGACGCCGCCCCTCCTAACATCTTCCCGAACGGCTCTTTAAGCCATCCAGATATGGGAAGAGGAGTCCGGAAATAATAACCGGAGCCAGCTGCATCACCTAACTCGCACCATTACGACACAATCGGCGGCTCAGCCAATGAAATAACACCTTCAGCTCACGAAATAATGGCAGTAATTGCCCCGGACAGAACCATTCCTAGCCTACTTAATGCGGCAGAACTTCCGAAGACCAAAATGAGGCCTGCTGCATAGTTCGGGCGATCTAAAGCCTACAAGGTCCATGAGGGAGAACTTTATAAGAAAAGCACAACCGGAGTCCTTCAAAGGTGTATCTCCGAAGAGGAAGGGCGAAATCTCCTGGCTGAAATTCACGCCGGACTCGGCGGGCACCACGCTGCAGCTTGGGCCCTTGTAGGCAAGGCCTTCCATACAGGATTTTATTGGCCGACAGCCCGGGAAGATGCTCGGGATTTAGTCCAACGATGCGTCGGTTGCCAGCTCTTTGCTAATCAGAGCCACATGCCACCCACCGCCCTCAAAACTATACCCATTACCTGGCCGTCATGTCCGGGGCTTGACATGGTTGGACCCCTTAAAGGGGGAACCCACAAGCACAAATACATATTGGTCATGGTGGACAAATTCACCAAATGGATTGAGGCCAAGCCGTTAAAACGGCAGAATCCGGACCGTGATAGACTTCATATCCGGGGTAGTACACCGCTTTTGGCGCCCCCCACAGCATCATCACCGATAAGGGCACGAACTTCACGGCCGACGAGGTTAAACTCTGGTGCAAAAACATGGGCATCAAGCTCGATTACGCTTAGTCTATCACCCCCAAACTAACGGTCAAGTCGAGCGAGAAAATGGTCTAATCATGAGCGGCATCAAACCTGCACTAGTGCGGTCCTCAAGGAATCTAACACGACTTTGGGTAGAGGAGCTCGACCAGACTGGGGCTGCGGACCACGCCAAACCGAACTATGGGATTCACACCATTCTTTATGGTATCTGGCGCAGAGGCAGTTCTGCCTGCGATATAATTCATGACTCACCTCGTAGCGCATGTATAAAGAAAGAGAAGCCGAGTTGGATCGGCAGGACAGTTTGGACGCTTTAGAGGAGGAGCGGACGTGGCAAAGGCTCGTTCCGCATTTTATCAGCAGCAGGCTCGAAGATATCAAAGCAGAGAAGTACGGGCCAAAACTTACAATGTTGGCGAACTTTTTCTACGCCTGTCGGACAAGAAAAAGGACAAACTCAAGCCCAAGTGGGATGGTCCCTTCATCATCGACCAAGTCCTGACCGAGGGAGCATACCGTCTACATAACGCATCTGACAACCGACTCGAGCCGAACCCATGGAACGCAGCCCGTCTCCGAAGATTCTACGCCTAACGCCGGACTCCGGGTTCGTCTCACTCCGCCGTCCACCCCTTTTTTTTTACTGTCTCTCGTCCTCCTCCTTCCCACTTTTTTTTCAATACCTTTTATGGGCTGATTTGCGCTTTGTTCGCACACACTTGATGTGCTTCATGCCCAACACATGTTTCATACTTCCGCATGTACCTTTTATTCACCATTATATGCATCGATATGACTTAAGTTTTGGCCAAGCTGGGTTGCTTGGCTCCTGTGATTACCCCTACGTTCCCGATTGTTCAGCTAGGAGGTAAAGGGAGCACCTCTGTGATTGTTACTGCCGGGTAAGCCGGATGTGTACCTCAGACTGGGTGAAGCCGAAAGCTAGCGTTCTTAAGAGAATATTCGGTCGGTGACTTGAAAGATGATTTATTACTTACTTATTTATCTGCCCCCAGATGCTTTTTCTGCTATTTTCGCAGTCCGGCATTGCACTTTAGGGCATGCCTCCCAGGGAAAGGAACCCTTAACGGAACTATTCTCCCTGGAAGATGTTTCTTACTAACCATGTGATATAACATAACTAGTTGGGCACTTGTCTGATAAAGCAATTATGACCCCGACGCCTTGTCTCCATGCATGCCCCGGATCTTTTATAACCGTAAGGGTATTCGGACACACTCCAGACTGTTGGGTCCCGAGGTTGAAGCGAAACGGTCCGCAAAGACAAACGATCTACAATCCGGCTAGAAGGCATTTTACATGTCATTTCAAATTACATCACAAACCGATCGATTGTACTCCTCCTCAATCCCATCTAACAGGCTGTCTAATTTACAGTCCTATTGGGAATATTTCATGGCCAGTTCTACTTGGCCGTACATTAAGCTCACAGGGATCTCCTTCCCATCAGCCCCGCAGTCCGACCTCGCCATGTGGTTTGGGTCGACTTCGGTAACGTGTCTTCACCATGGCCCAGCCTCCTGGCGCCTCGACGGCAGCCGATATCTTCCACAAACGGAGGCGTCGCCGTGCTCCTCAAGCTTCTCAGCAAGCTCACCAAGGCCCTCGGGTAGGGAGACGGATGGCCATAAAGCATGAACGACGCCACTCATCGCTTGTCGAACACGCTCGAGCAATTGCACTAGCTCGAAGTTGGTCACCCGTTGACTCGTGCATTTCTCCATGAGGCGACCTGTGAGCACACCTAAAGACATATTTCGTCAATCGACTTCCTCGCCGAATTCTTCTTCTCAAAGGAATTTGTTCAAGCACTTACTATAAATGCCGCGACGAAGCCGCTGATTCTCCTTCATGGAGCCTGACAGCTGGGCCCGAACACCTTTCAGCTCTTCTCCTTGCTGGGTGTGGGCATCTTGGAGCTTGTTTCTCTCATGCTGCACCTTCATAAGCACCCTCTCGCCGGCCTTTAGCTGACGCAGTAGTTGTTGCTTGTCCGGATCTAGTCCGGAGCCCTCTGCAATATTATTGTCAGATTCATGCCACAGTTTGCTAAATAATTATCTTTTTCAAGTACGTCTTACCAGCGGGGGTCTCTGTGGCTCCCCCTGTGGCGGCCAGTGCGGCCTCAAGTTGGGCCTTGCACTCTTGGAGCTCCTGGGACAGATGGGTATTCTTCTCCGTAAGACCCTGCATAATAATTGATCCTTAAATCAGTTATTTCAACTATTTTAAGTCTCGGGGCTACCGCATATATAACTATTAAAATTACTTACCCGTATGTCTTTCACATCTTTGCTCGTGGCTCGTTAACCCATCTTGAGCGGCACGGAGGTGCGCGTTTCCGCTTTAAAGGCATTTAACGCCCGGGAGAAGCACGTGTCACGAAGAACTGTCCGCGACGCCTGTGATTCATGGCGCTCTCCACCTCGCACCGGGTGGCGGACAGCTGTCGGCATCCTCCGTCGGAGGAGCGTCCGCTCACGCCTTTGTATTCGCCTCCCTTCCGGACCATGCGTTGGAGCATGGCCGGCGGAGGCTTGATTGGCAACCTCTCCGCACACCGTCCGCGAGCGCTCTTTTCCGAAAAGTTATGAGCATTAATATACCTCCTAGGGATCCTTCCTTAAAAATAGCGGTGCTCCGTGCCGCTGCGGCGACGCTTTCGGTTCGCGTCACGCTCCTCTTCCTCCTGCTGGGCGGGCTGACCTTGTTGGTCGGCCGTCATGGTTCGCTTCCCACCTTAAAGGCGCCTCGCGATGCACCATCAAGATGGGATGGTCGAATTGAGCGCGGATCAAATGATGGTGTCAAGACCTCGGTCATAGTCACCGGGAGGCCGGAAACAAACCGTAGTCAACCGTAATGGCGATTAGGGCATTGTCTATGCTATGTTGGTGGAACACCCGTCAATCAGCTCCACCTTTATGTCCGGATCCTCTTCGAGGTCGGATCAAGGATCGTTCGGATCCTCGGGCTGTGGAGTTAGCTTCAGATGCCCTCCACGCCCCGGCGCAGCTCTGCGTCGAAATCACGAGTAAGATACTTGACTTTAAAAAAGGTATGGATCGGGTAGATGAACATCCGCTTACCCAGCTCCGAGGGTTATTCATAGAAAATCCATTCAATGGATTCTTGTGGAGGAAGTCCTCCTCCTCTCCCTTGTACAAGCCGGACAAGATCTTTGCGGATCGGCGCCGAGCCTGGCCCTTTATGCCATGACGGGTGGCGCCATCTTCCCGTTGAAATCCCACATAGGGTGGCCCCTATATTGGAGTGGCTGCACCCCTCGATAATGCACGTGGCCATGACTCCAATCATGGTCAATCCGGATGGGCCAATAAACTAATCCGCCCATCGATAATGGACGCCCTATCATCTTCCCGCTGAGGGCTCATGGCGCCAACTCAGCGCGTTTCTTCAAGGGAGCATTGTTGAACTCGAGGCCGATCCGGACTGGATCCGTAGAGGGGTGTCCTCCATGTAGAACCATTCAAGGCTAGTCTTGGACGCTTCTTCGGGTGCCGGATAGATATCCGTCCGGCGATGCGCCATATTTCGCTCCGCCCACTTGATATATCGACCCTCATGAGAACGGGTACGAGACAAAACAATCTCTTCCACAGGGCAAAATGGGGCTCGATGCCCAAGAACAGCTCGCAAAAAGCTACGAAGCCCGCGATGTGTAAAATGGAGGCAGGCGTGAGGTGGTGAAGTTGGAGTCCGTAGAACTCTAGGAGCCCCCGGAGAAACGGATGTATGGGAAATCCGAGTCCCCTTATTAGACAGGGGACAAAGCATACCCGCTCCCCTTTGGAAGGGTTGGGGACGCTCTCCGCCTGTTTTCCACCCTTGTAGGTGGCTAGTCCGGCTCGAACCGGAACCATGAAAGCTGGGGGAAGATATCCCTTGGTTTGGAGTACCACTAGCTCGTTGTGTGGAACTGAGCATCTCCCCCAATCTCCTGGCTTAGGGCTGGGAGCGCGAGAGGAGGAGCCGCGTCGGCTATCCATGATGGAATGGATTTTTGTCAGAGGCGCTTCGATGAGAACTTGCGGATGGAGGATGGTGTGCCTTGGATCTAGATCCTCGCCTCTCTTATACGCGGCTCGTTCGCACGGCTAGGGGGTAAAATGTAAAAATATCCCAGCCTTTCGCATTCGTACGACACGTGGAAGAAGGCCATTATTGGGCGTAGAAGCCAAGGAGCGCCACATTTATAAAGAAGCCGGACACTATTCGACGGGAACATGAAGATTGAAGGAGAACCCGCCTTGCAACGCCAAAGACAATATACGCGCCGGACTCGTCGTCGAAAGCCCGGTTCGTGGCTACTGAGGGAGTTCCGGACTAGGGGGTGTCCGGATAGCCGAACTATATCATCATCGGCTGGACTCCAAGACTATGAAGATACAAGATTGAAGACTTCGTCCCGTGTCCGGATGGGACTTTCCTTGGCGTGGAAGGCAAGCTTGGCGATACGGATATGTAGATCTCCTACCATTGTAACCGACTCTGTGTAACCCTAACCCTATACGGTGTCTATATAAACCGGAGGGTTTTAGTCCGTAGGACGAACAACAATCATACCATAGGCTAGCTTCTAGGGTTTAGCCTCTTTGATCTCGTGGTAGATCCACTCTTGTAACACACATCATCAATATTAATCTAGCAGGACGTAGGGTTTTACCTCCATCAAGAGGGCCCGAACCTGGGTAAAACATCGTGTCCCTTGTCTCCTGTTACCATCCGCCTAGACGCACAGTTCGGGACCCCCTACCCGAGATCCGCCGGTTTTGACACCGACAGTGACCTAGATAGACAATGTGCGTGAGAGAGTATACAATGTGAATAGGTCGAATTGGGCTCAAACATGGTGATATATCGTTTTTGTCCGAGAAAGAGCAAGTTCAATCGAGACATACAAAGAGAGAGAGAGAGAGAGAGAGAGAGAGAGAGAGAGAGATTGAGTGAGCGTGGCCCGCCATGAGGTCGAAAGAGTGGCGGCAGCTTGGATGGACTGACCTAGATAGACAATCTGTGTGAGAGAGTATAGAGTATGTCGATCGATGCCCGAACAGGGAGATATATCATTTGTGTGTGAAAGAAAACGAGGTTAAATGAGACTCAGATAAAGAGAGCGAGATTGAGCGAGAGTGGCCTGCCGTGCGGAAGAAAGAGTGAGACAGTCTCGAGGGAGTGACCTAGATATACAACGTGCGTGCGTGCGCACGAGAGGTTAGGGGGCTAGATAGGCAATGCATGTATTTAGCGCGAGAGGGTGAGAGGGAGAGGGGGAAGAGAGGGAGAGAGCTCGGCATGGGGTGCAATAGCGGGTGTGTGAGATAAATACATATGGTAACAGAGTGGAAAAAGGGGTTGTGTAGTTGAGAGACTTAGATCAAAACATGGAGAGAAAGAATGAACGTGTGTTGGAAACCGATAGCTTCCTAAGGTGGTTAGGAGAGGAAGATTGACCGATACAGGAAGTATGTAGCGTTTGTCTTGGGGGGTTAAAACAACATTTGAATGTACATAGCACGAGACTTAATATCGATGTTTCAATTCGGTGTACATTGTAAGATTTGAACCGAGGACCATGCATATGGGTAATTATTTCGAATTCCTGCCATACTAAGTTTCGAAAAGTTGACATTGACTCAATTTGTTGTGCTTTTTTGTAGGTCATATGTTTCAATCCATCCAAAAGTTTTCTCACTACCATGGTGTTCATCATATACATATGAATTTGTATTAAAAAAGTAGCATGGATACAGTGAAATGCGAAATCTACGTTAGAATTGGAGATCGCTACGTGACACACACTCTAATTCAAATAACTAATTATGTGACACACACACTCTAATCCACGTTAGCGTGGATACCGTTTCGATTTTTTTCAAATAACTCCTCATTAATTAATTTATAGTACTCCCTCTGTTCACTTTTATAAGACCTTGAAGACATTTCAGACAATGTGCAAAACAATTCATTTTAAGTTGTCTGAAACGACTTACAAAAGTGAATGGAGGGAGTATCTCGTTTCGAATGACTAATTATTGCAAGGAAAACACGGGCATGGTAATACATACAGATTCATTTGCAAATGAAAGAAGATTCATTTGCATTCTCAAATGTAGGCGCACAGGCAGACCAGGGTCGTGTCGGGGTGGACGCTGCTTCGGTGCCTTAAAGGCACCTGCCTTTGGGTCACTGACATGTGGGCCAGCCACCTTCTGGGCCCACATGTCATGGACACAAAGGCAGTGCCTTAAGGCACCGAAGCATAGTCCTGTCACGGTGGTCGCGTGTGTCGGATGCACGCGTAGCACCCAGCCACCCACCCCCCCTCCCTCCCTCCCCCACTCCCCCCACCCCCACCCCCTGCCCCCCAAAAAAAGGACGACGACAAAATAAGTTCGCGCTTCCACCTTTCGGATTGAAATATCTGGCGGCCCCAATTCCAGCCCTGCAAAATCTCTCTTCTCCACCGTCCCCTTCCGCGCCCAGATTGCTCAAATCCCTAATTCGCCGCCAACCCAAGCAAAGTTCGAATTGCCCCTCGTATCGTCTCTTTCCCCACCTCTATGATGGACGACGACGACGAAGACGACGGTCGCGCTTCACCACCGCACTGGAGCTACCTCATCTACGCCCTCGTCCACCGCACCGGGTGGTCCACCCACAACGTCGGCCGCCGCAACCGACGTGCCTCATAGACACCGAGTTCCAGCGCATCAGGTGCGCTTCACCGACGCCGTGTCCCAGCTCACCGGGGCTACTTCACCGAGCACATCGTCGCACCTCCGCCCTCCGAGGCCATTGGGGCTTCACCAACGGTCTCATCCACCGCATCGTAGCGCTCCACTGCCACTCAAGATCTGCATCCGTGCACGGCCAGCCAACGCCAGCGCATCACCCTCAACGGCTCTGAAGTGACCCGCACTCTAGCTAGGCAAGCATGCCCAAACGCCGGCCCGAACTAGGTATCCACACATCACTCCCTTGTGCACTGTTCCCACGATGTTTGGATATCCTTTCACTGCTCTCTTAGCTTACACGCCTATGCAACTCTGACTTTAACTCTTATTTCTTTTGGAGATATCATCTGAAACAAGCAAATCCATTTTTAGGGAAGCATGACGGCGCTACGGGATCTGGTACACATCTTGCACACCTGTATAACCTTTTAAGTATATGTCCTCCAGTACAACATCAAGGTCGATTCCTCTTATTTGATCAACCATTCGCCATGTCAAAAATGCAGAGGGGGATGCAAGGAGCACAAGGCCTGCACATCCAAGCAAGTGGTAACATGGACTTGTACATGGAACATCCCAAGTGCAAGCAGAGCTGAAGTGAGCCTATACAACGAGCTAGCGTAAGTCCCTGCATTTCATTTAATTCATACTGGCATTCATGTATGATTTGTGTGCAGTGGCGGATCCACGAATTCAAGTTACCAGGGACAAAAATTTAACTTAAAAAATACGAAGGCACTTGCACTCCGGAAATCAACATAACTTGAGAAATGTGAAGCGACGTGCACTTTGAAAACCAGCTAATGATCCAAAGTAGTTCAGATTATAAACACTAAATGATGCAAGCACCAAAAAACACAAAATGCAACATGGTGTACAAGGACTACAAACATGGTCTGTACCTGCTTGAACTATTCGTTCTTTGGCTGAAAATATCAAAGTGTAATTGCACCTATCACTACTAGGGAAAAGGCTAGCAGCAGCGCGGGTTTTAGGTGTATCAGTAGCGCGGGGTTGGGCGCTACTAATAAGGCGCTACAGCTAACATATAGCAGTAGCGCGTGGTCACCGGCGCAACTGCTACACAAGTGTAGCAGCAGCGCGGTTACTGGGAGCACGCTACTTCTAGTAGCTCTAGCGCCTTTGCAGCAACGCCATCTGCTATAGCGCGCTGCTGCTAACTTCTATACACTCGCTCTGCTAATTTAACAGGTTTTTTGTTTTTTTTGGCATATTTGTTTTGTATTTGAACAGGCTTTATAGAAGTTTCTTTAGCACATAGAAATGTCATCATGATACACATACAAATGCCTGCGAGACCACGAATATAATCATAGCATATACATACAAATAGTCTCATCATAATCATCATCCAACACAAAGTGGTCTCTCGTCATCATCTCGAAAATAGCGATACAAGTCCTTGATTACTTGCAAATACATCGTCATCCATCTAAACAATGGTATACGCGAGAAGAGCTATCACTTTGAGTACATGAGTTCGTATCCCTCTCTCGCATTAGCGTGAACCTAAACTAACTACTGCATGTCGCTCGGAAACCGGAAATCGGCAACACCTGGGCCTGACACTCCGGCCACTCATCGTATATATACTCCTGGTGTAGCACTTCTTCGCCATCGATGATCTATGCACCTGCATCATCACATGAGTTGATGATATGCAACATATATAGTTGAGCAACAGAAAGAGACAGACTTGACAAAAATAAAAACAACATATCATAAGCATAAATAACAAAGATCATCGTACCCAAAATGCCCTAACTAGAGTGATCTTCGCTAGTCGAGGAGGAGGACGGTTTAATTACATCACAAATAAAGTTTCACTCGCATAACTCAAAGTTTTGTCATACGGAAAGTATGGACTAAGCAGACACATTGTCATATATCGACAATCACTCCAACATGTCGTGCCATCCATCGAGGTCGGGAGATAGTCCCGAGCTTAGTGAAAGGCTTCATGTCGAGGCCGAGAGGCTATCCATGTTGGACGTCTTCCCGCGACATTTGTCCTTCTCCGTAGAACATCCCTGTTTTTCGACGACCTCTTTCATGATGATTTGGGCAAGCTCGCTGGATGTTATAGAACTCAGCTCAAGTCGATGATCCTCGATATCTCCTATGTCCTTTGCCCATTGCAGAATATGGGCATCGCCGAGATCTAGGTGACATGTGAAGGTTACGGTGATCCCGTCGTACTCCAACATGTGGTGTAGGACATAGAATCCATCATTAAGAGAATCGTTTGGTTCTGGATGCAGCGAAGTCGGTCTTATGGCTGAAGGCGGCCTGCCGCCCTTCTCTTCTTGTCCCTAACCTCTCCACCCCTTGCTTGGTAGTAAAACATAGCTTCATCGAGAACATCTTTGATGTGGGTGTAATCCTTTTGTGAATGTTCTTGACGAGTCCAAGTAAAGGCGTGGGAGAATCGGGGGTAGAGGATGATGAGGACGGCGCGCCCGCCGCTGCGCAAAATAAGTACACCTCAAATTATTTAGCCTCCACAGTGCAAATGAATTATTGAAATCGAAGGAAGGATAGCAGCGCGGATGACTTACACGGGATGATAAGGCACGAGAATCGCCTCCTTGTCCTTATTAGCAAGCATGAAACTGACGATGTAATCCCTCGCGTATTCACGCTGCTCTGCACAGACTCCCAAGAAGCTCTCGTGCATGTAGTACGGGTCAGCGACAAAGATATGACGTATCTACTCAACCCAATGATGCAGTTCATGTGCAAGGCATAAAGGCGGACAAATGTAAAATCCAGCTTCTTCACGTGAAACATGTCGAATATGTAATCGAATCGGAGGAAGAACTTATCCGCGGGGAAGCTGTCGACGTACGAAATTTGCCGCGAAACGTTAACCACGTAGAGTGGGTTTCCTGGATCTTTCGAGGCGATGAGGCATTTCTCTACCCGCAGCACATCGCCATGAAGTCTCCTTAGATCGCCGAATCTGGCCCGTAGCGCTGTTGCAGGTAGGATTGGTTGACCGGGGATATGCCATTTATCCACATCGGGGATATCTATACGATCCTGGCCGAGGCTCGAGGCGGCTGGATCATAGAATCAGCTTTTTGCCTTTCCTCGCTCTCTTCCTAGACTTCTTTACTACGGAAGGTCGTCAATATACGTTGAGATGGTAATTCAGGCACCGACTCATGGCGCTCAAACCACGAGGAGGCGCCAGTATAGACATCTTGTTCAGCGCCATCGTCATCCTCATCCTCATCCATGGCGGCGTCATCGGCGACTAATGGAGCCTCCTCCTTACCCGTCCGCTATCACCCAACCCGACACCCGGCGCTAATTGGGTAGGTGGGCGTTGATGTTCATACCTTGCTGAGGCTGCGTGCTCGTGGGTGTGCTCCCGGCCGCCTCCAGACGAAGCAGACTCTTTGGCCACAACAGGACCCACCCATTGCAACAATCACCAAGCCGTCGCGGTGTCTCCTCGTCATCCACCAGTAGTGTTGGAGGAGGCAAATTCTCGTGGCCCGGTTCGACACTGGCCATGGAAACCTTGAAGACGTTCGGGGGGATCGGCCGGCTGTGGAACAATGGTTCCTTCGGCTTCATTATCGTTGCCTTCCCCACGGCCACCTTCTGGTCGCCGATGGTGTACAATATGGTGCACGGGGTTTCGTCGGCCTGCAAAGAAAAGTCTGCGACATGAGACATCCGAAAGGCAACGAAAACGGGAGATTATACATTTATATTGAAGGGGGCCGGTGTGACGAATACCGTGAGGGCGTCGAGCTCAGCCAAAGATGAAGCACCGCCGAGCACGTCCGGTGCGGGAGCCGGTGCGGTAGCCGGTGCGGGAGCAGGTGCGGGAGCCGGTGCGGGAGCAGGTGCTCCTAAGAAGTCAGCAAGGGGAAAGTCCTCTGCATTTTTTTCTGGATTTTTCCTTATCCAAGTGATAATGCCCGTCACCAAGGAAGTAGACAAATCTGCAACCACCTGTTTTGCGGCAGCTACCGCTGTTGCGACTGCCTGAGATGATTTCTTCTCAACCGCAATCTCAACCTTCTTGTCGATGTTTTCTTCAGTTAACCTCCGTCTTTCCTTTCTCTCCTCCGTGGTCTCACGGTAGTACTTCTTCCATGTGGCGCCGTCTCCGACACCGTGCATGCATCCATACGACGGTCGAGTATCCACCGGTTGTTGTTTCAATATGTTCAACGCCCGGTTGAATGGAGTGTCCCACTTGGGCCTCGCCAATGCCTCAGACGGCGAGTCGCTTTCAGCCACAACCTGGTGCTGCTCTCTCTGCAAAAGGCACAAGGATCGTTTACAAATATGACTAACGTGTGCAGTCGAATTGATCAGAAACTAAAATTACTAGCAGTCTCATGAACTCCGTAACGACCGGTGTTGTCTTGTAAACCTTCTTCACTGGGTCCCAACGGTGCTGGGCCCTCAGGACGTCACGCTCCTGCGGGACGGTGAAATCTGCAAAAGTGCAGGATGCCCTGCACTCGCGGCTTCCGCGTCCTCCTTGGCCCATTTGGACCTCTTTCCGCCGTAACCACGGCTTCCGAGGTGGTGGCTCCCAATGTTCCTCTTTTGAAGCCCCTTCATGTACTTAGACTTTTTTTTGGCAGCTTCGGCCTCGCAAGCCTCCTTGAATATTTGAAACTGATCTTCCGTGATTGTCGGATTATCCTTTACAATCTCGGAGTAGGGTTCCCCATCGTTGATCTTTGCTTTCACTCGATTTTTTCAGGCGGCCAACGCGTCGCTAAACTTGGTCATGGCGTGTTTGTTTATCTCCTTCATTGCCGGATCCTCGTCTAGATCTTCATAATCCTTCTCATTCCGGCCCGGGAACAAGAATATCTGGTGAAACTTCTTTAGGAGGGAGCTCCTCATATTTTCTATCTTCTGTAGTTTCTCATCATTGATGGTGGCGGTTGTCCGTACGATGCAGCCAATTTGATTGCTGTAGCACGCGCGTGCTTCCTCGGGCGCCTTTGGCTCAAAATTGTCGTCGTCCACCTCCGTGACCACCAGTCTAGTAGTCCTGAGTTTGTTAGGAACCCGTTGCCTCTTTGCTTTCGGTTCTACACCAGCTCCGCTCCCCGAGGCAGCACCGGTCTCAGCGTCGGTCTCGATGCCGGTCTGAATCTCAGCGTCAGTCTCAGTCTCAGCACCGGTCTGCGTGTCGGTCTCAGTCCCCATGCCACCGGTGGGCCTAGCAACAACATCGGTTGGTCGTCGGTAAGGCTAAAATATTAAATGCGCCGCCGGTAGGCGTCGTCATAATCACCAGAACCCTGTCCTTCATCGTTGCTAGCCATGTTTCCTATGATTAAATCTACTCAATTAATTCTAGACCTAATAAAATGAATAATGACATAAAAAAGGACTATTGTTTTGCAGGAATGTTGACTCCTTCCTGGTGCGGCAAATCCCCGGCACTCGATATGTCCTAGTTTGTAGCACAAGTCATGCCGAAATTCACGGAAAATTTGGCATGACCTTAACTAAAAAGTGGACAAATCGAGAATCTGAAATTTGCGGAACAGAAATGAATCAACATTCCGCAAAACTATAGGCCCTCAACATCATTCACTGAAACAACAAAGCCACTTGGGCACAATCGAATAACTTCAATGAAAAGATATAACATGAGCAAACACTATTGAGGAATTTGCATATAACATGGCCACTTCAATGAAAAGATATAATCAAAAATAATGGAATATGCAAATGAACATCAATAACATATAGCTATTGTTCTGTTTGACCAAGTTTTTGAAAAGAAAAACAATTCTGTTTTTTGTTTATAGCTAAATGCCATAGCTACTGTTTTTTATTTATAGCTAAATACTTTTGTTTTTTGTCTAAAGCTAAAAGTATTTATAGCTACTGTTATGTTTGACCAAGTTTCTGAAAAGAAAAACAATTCTGTTTTTTGTTTATAGCTAAATGCCATAGCTACTCTTTTTTATTTATAGCTAAATACTTTTGTTTTTTGTCTAAAGCTAAAAGTCTAGGAACTACATTTTCTCTAACCCTTTGACCTCACCAGAATTTCCACAGCAAGACCTTAGTACCTACACCCAATTTCTTCAAAAATATTCAGGTCCATAGTCCAAATAATTCAAATATGAACACCTAGGGTTCATATGAACATCAACACAGTATCAACACATATATATAATTGCCCTAGCAGAGAGAAATAGGAGGGTAGGGACAGGAGAGGCATAGCCTTACGGTCGGCGGCGAGGGCAGGCTCTGGCTCGGGCAGTGGCGGTGAGGTCGAGGCGGCAGCGGCGAGCTCAAGGGAGGCGACAGTGAGGTCGGCCTTGGCCTCGGGCGGCTGTGTGGTCGAGGGGCGGCCTCGGGCGGTGGCGGTGTGGTCGAAGGCGGTGTGGTCGGCGGCCTCGGGCGGGTGGTGGCGGTGGTGGTCGGGCATGGCAGGGCAGCGGCGATGGAGCAGTTGGGGGGGGGAGTAGAGAGGGGGAAAGGACTTAGAGAAATTTTGAGCCAGGCCGCTGGGATTTGAGTCAAACTAGCAGTAGCGTTTGCTGAAACGCGCTATAGCTAAGATAGCTATAACGTGTTCGCAGAAAGCGCTGCAGCTAACCCTTTCTGTTTTCTTTTTCTTTTCTTTTGTTTTCTTTACATTTTCTTTTTTCATTTCTCCTTTTCTATTTCTTTCATTTTCATTTACTTTTCTACTTATTTTTCTATTTATTTTATTTTACATAGCAGTAGCGCTGTAAAGAAAAAACTTTGCTACAATGTTTTTAGCGATAGCGTGCTTACGGGAGAAGCGCTGCTACTATTCCTAACCTACCGGCACTAGTGAGAGAATTTTAGTAGTAGCGCATTTCTGTGAAGACGCGCTGCTGCTAAAATAATGATTGTAGCGTGGTTTTGCAACAAGCGCTACTACTAAGTAGCGCTAGCGCCGAGTTTTTACCAACGCTACTGCTATACCTCTATGTATAGCGTTTTCTCTAGTAGTGTATAACCAGTGCGCAAACTGCATATCAATATATCTATCCTGCACAAGTATGCCAATATTTCAAACAACAGATTAGAAAAGTATTTATGCTATGTTGTCATGATACGGGGACTTTCTGGTAGATGGCCTCGACGTTTCCTCAAGCTATGAAAATGCACTATAATTTGCTTGTCATCAATGCCTGCAAATCTCTGTCTCTCTCAACATAGTATATCATCATTACACTAAATCCTTCAATGAACTTGCAAAATGCTTGCATTAGATCCCTCATTAGGCACTATATGTTCATCACCAGGAGCATGTAAAATGTTTGCATCAAATCCTTCATTAGCAGTCTGTTCATTAGACACTTCAGGCTCAAGAACAAAATGAGCTTGTATGTTTGCACCGGAAATTTGATTAGATACATCATATTCAGTCAGTTCAGTATTGATTGGGGGAGTTATAAAATAAGTAGAAATTGGTTTCATTTTCTCATAGATTCCCTACATACAAGCAGTTTTACAACACCATCAGGTTTAATTATTGGCCAGAAATTGAAGAGTTGAATTAGATATAATCAGGGATGTGATGTACCTGCTCGTTGCGCATGCTACTCTTGCAAGCTGCGACTGTCCGTTTGCGCAAGCTCGATGCCATGCTCGTGATGCCGCCGCTGCCTCCCACGCAGGCTACAACCAGGGTTGGATCTTCATCTTCTTGTCCTTCCGTTCGCTTGAAGCCCGGCGACCGCCCTCCAACGAGGGCGCGAGGAAGTGCTATGTCGGTCAGTCCAGCGGCGGCTAGGTTAGGAGCGAACCAGACTGGAGGCTGGAGCGAATGAATTGGGATTTTTCCTGCTGTCGATCGATATGGGAGATGCTCGTTTGGGCCGCGGGCCTACTATAGGGCCTGCCTTGCACTTATGTTATTGGCCCATCCAAATTGAAACATTTTTCTTCATTTTTTACATTGCCTGCTCGTGCGTTGGGACGAACAAAACTAGCGTGGGCCAACCTGGATGACTCAAACTAGGTGCACACTTTCCAGCCACCTGAGGCGGCCGCCCATACCAGCCCCTATGGTGGCGTCGCCCCTTTTTGCGTGTATGATTGGATAGTGAAAAATATTCCAGTGGCGCTTTTGATTTGCCGACAGAATTGTTGAATTGCTTGTTTCTATGAACTGAGTTCGCCAATAATGTGAAGGATGCCAGTCTTTTCATCCTATTGTAGATTGCTTAGATCTCAATATGCCAAAATTAATCGCATGAAATATACAGTAAAAGCCAGTGTGATGTGTGTGTCTACAACTAGTCTGTACTACATGTCCTCATATAACATATCAAGGACACACCATCTTACCAGATTAACCATTCGACTTACCAATGCAGTGTGGGAAAACAGAAGTATTGGGACTGCGTATCCAAGCAATTGATGCCATGGACTCCTTCGTACAACCTTGTAAGCGAAAAACAAGTTGCAGTGTGCCTGTACAAAGAACTAGCGTAAGTTCAGTTACCTGCTTCTCGGAATGTTAGTTGGCCACTTACTCCAAAATTGTTCAATTACTTTGCTTGGCTTAATTTAGTTTGCTACTGATTACATAATGCCACTGCCTGTTAATCATATTGTAGACTGCGCCTATCTATGTGTTTGATACTTACAGTTAAGAATTACCTGTTTGCCTTCACTTAAATATCTACTTGTTTGTTTAACTGCTTTGCTGCTGCAACAGCGGGTTACAATGATGTTAATAACTACTTTTCAGTATCCAATTGGAACTCTTTAACTCCTTGTTTGTTTAACTGGTTTTCTGTTATAACTCCCAGTTGAGATGTTTTTCTAACTTCAACTTTTCTAAATCCAATCGAAACTTTAATGGCAAAATAGGTTAGCCCAAGATCAAAGAGCGAGGTCCTCATGGACGTTGCATCATCCCACAGCAGTGGCACCAGCCCAATCGTGCATTATGAATTGCCAACTGCTGATGCTCTAGAGGCTAAACTAGTGGCGGAAAGAGATTCTGCTTCTGCACTTAGAGATGAAGTTGACATGTTGAGGAAGCAAACAGCACAATCATAAGCAGTACTCAAGACAACCATTAAATATTTGGTGGATTTCAAAACGAAGCAAGCTGAGACTAACCAGATTGTTAAGGTCCTGAAGGAAAAAAGGAAATTAAATTCCTACTTGGTAAATAATAGGTGAAATGTTCTTTCCATCGTTGAATAACCTTTGTGTTGTCTGTTCATGTAATCAATCAAACCATTTGTTTTAGAGATCATGTAATAATTGTTTTTTTTGGTTTGTAATTTTATTTGAGCACAAGTCTGTATTAGTTGATAAGACTCGGAGACTTTTCATTTTGATTGTTGTGCCAGACCTACAAATATGCCAATCGGGCTGAATGTGCATTCAGCAATAGTAGTAGTATACATGGACCATAAGTTGCATGCATCGGAAAGGGCCAAGATGCTGGCTAAATAAAGGATGTTGTTGTAGCCAAAAAAAAGTACAGCGGACTGGCTTATGTATGTTAGTTGATATTATTGATCCATATACTCTATAAGTGTTTATATGTCTGTTAGTTCTGCACATTCTTGGTTGATTGACTCGGTTTTTGAATCTTGATACATCGCTTGTGTACATATCTAAATGGGATTACACATTATGCTGCGTGTGACATTTGAGTTGGACATGAAGTGTTCCAAATATTCGAATTCACCTTAAACTGGATTCTAGCTTCTGAATTTGAGTATCGGCATTTGTAAACCATATTCATATATGACAGTGGAATACATCTTTGTCGTCCTTTTGAAGATATATAACAACACATAGAATGATTTATAAAGATTCATATAGGAATACAAAATGGATTCGAATTTAGTTGCCAGGGTAAACGTGGATGCTTATTGTCCCAAAATTCGAAAGAAGCGGCAAAACGTCCACTCCCACGTCGGCTGCCCGAAGCCAAGTGTTTGGGAGATGGAAATTACTGTCTACCCATTACACGGACGATCCATCGGCCCGATTTCCACTGCTCTAAATAGGGGTAGGTTAGTAACTTCAATTAGACGTGACATGACCGCCTCTGAGCCCATTCCGACACGGTGGGTGTCAAACATGGGCGGCAAAACACATTTGATTCAAGCTCGTCCGAAAGACCTCTGTTTCTCCCTCCATTCCCCATTCATACACGGTGGGCGGCTGTAACGCCCCGGATTCGTTGCGCCAGGTGTCTTCCAGTTATTCGCCGTCGTTGCCATGTCATGTGCTTGCGTGTTGCACTTTATCATGTCATCATGTGCATCGCATTTGCATACGTGTTCGTCTCATGCATCCGAGCATTTTCCCCGTTGTCCGTTTTGCAATCCGGCACTCCTATGTTCCCCGGCGTCCCCCTTTTGTCTCTCGTTGTGAGTGGGTGTTAAACTTTCTCGGAATGGACCGAGGTTTGCCAAGCGGCCTTGGTATAGCACCGGTAGACCGCCTGTCAAGTTTCGTGCCATTTGGAGGTCGTTTGATACTCCAACGGTTAACCGGGTAACCGTAAAGCCCCCTTCTTTTGCAGCCCAACACCCCTTCCAAATTGGCCCAAAACCCATCTAACTCCCCTCCATGCTCTTGGTCGTTCGATCACGATCGCGTGGCCGAAAACCGCTCCTCATTTGGAGTCTCCTAGCTCCCTCTACCTATATATTTGTGCCTCCCCCCGAAAATCCGCGCAGATCATACCCTACCCTAACTTCCCTCCGCGCCGCCGGACATGTCCATCTCGTCACCGTGACGTACGTGTCGCCGCGCGCTGATCAATCCGAGCCGCCACGTGGCTACCAGGCCACAGCAGCGCCGCCGCCCACTGGCCTGGCCCGCCCGGCCCGCCCGTCGCGCCCTTCGCCGCCCGCCGCCGCCTGCCGCCGCCCGAAGCGAAGCTTCGCTCCGCGCCTCGCACTGTCGCGAAGCCCGCCCCGTCGCCGCCGGCGCTTCGAGCTACCCGGCGCTTCGCCTCTCCCCATCGGCGGCGCCGCCCTCCGCCCGCCGAGACCGGACGGATCCGGCCCGGATCCGCCCATCTCCCACAACTCCGGCCACCACCACGTCCATCTCCGGCGAGCAGCTCCGTCGAACCTCGTTTTTTGTGCGAAGGTTAACTTTCCCCCCCCCCCTCCGAAAATCCACTAAGTCCCGAGTGTTTTCAACATTATCATGCCATGTTCATCACATTGTATCTCTGTGCATACGGCTCTGTTTCGTGCGTGTAATATGTCAAATTGTTCGTATCGACGAGTACTTCATTTCATTCCATTGCATCATGTTCATTTGAGCTCATCTTGATGCCTGAATCTTCGTTACAAGAGTGCTATGTGATGTTAACCTGCTGAAACTGTTATAACTTGATGATTTGTCATTTTTGTTGCATTTGATGTGTGCATCTTATGAGGTTGATGTCTACATGTGTTTTGTGCTATGTCATGCCATCTTTGTAGGGGTGCTACCCATGGATTTTTTTGATTCCTGTAGTGAGTGCATCAAGCTTGTTAAGTAGGGTACTTGCTATTGCTGTTTTGCATGTCTGAATCTGCTATATCATGATGCTATGTTAACCTGCTGCTACAAGTCATTCTATGCATAATCTGGAGATGTTCACTAAGGATGTTTTGTTCTACATATCATGCTCTATCCATCCATGCCCTGGTTGCATTTATAGCTTGCTGTAGATTGTTGTAATCTTGCTCTCAAGTTGCTAAATGATGTTGCTGCCAGCCTGTTAACATTAAGTTCAATGTTGCCATGATTGTTGTTAGTGATCCATGCACTCTATGAACTTGCTCTTGCCATGCCTAGCTTCACAGACATGTCTTCTTACTGTTCGTTTCCTTGCCATGCCATGTATTGCTCTGTGGTGAGTGGTTCAAGCTCACCAACATGCCTACTTATCGTTGTTCCTGCCATGTATGAATCTGTAATATAACTTGCCATGTTTACATGGGTGCCATCATATTTTCTGATCCTTTTTGGCTCATGGTCAGTAAAGGACATTTGATCTATGCATTTAATAGATTCATGCCATGCCTTTTTTTGCCATGATAAGTTCCTGTAGCATGTTGTTTGATAGCTCTAAACATTGCAACCTGATGTTATTTCTGCAAAGTCTGAAACTGTTATTATTTGCAATCTTGCCATGTCTTTTTGAGCATGTTCTAGTGATTTCTGGAGATAGCTCAGTGTTCATGTTTTGTCATGATTTACATGTACATCACGTCCATGCCTTTTGTTTTTATGTTACGGTGCTGTAGCATATTGTTTTGATGCTTGTAATATGCCTAGTTGCTGTTTTGGACAGATTGTTGCTATAACTTGTTTCATGTGTATGTGTTGAACCGTTGCTCCGTTTTGAGTGTGCTCTATATGAAACTTGCTTGATTTTGCATGTAGATTCATATTATCATGTTGCATCCTTGTTTTGAGGTGTTTGCTTGATGTTTGGGTGCATTTTGCATCAATGCCATGTTTATCTTGTTTTGCTCATATCTTCTAGGCCATAGCTCCGAATCTAATGAACTTTATATGTAACTTGACTAGAATTTCGTGTAGATCATCGTGGTGCATTTTAACTTGCTGTTTAACAACTTGAACATAAGGTTTATTCAGATCTGGACCAATTTCGAAATTTGCATATGAGGACTTACCGGAATTGTTATATGTTGTTCCCGGCCTCATTTAAACTTTCTTTGATGTGCTTCTCTTGTTTGCATCATATCTTGCCATGAGTAGTTTCATGTAGCATTGCCATGCATCATACTTGTTTGAGTATCATGCATTGTTCATGTGTGGTGTGTTTACCTTGATGTGTGCTTCTTCTCGATAGTTCCCGTTTTCGTTTCGATCGTGAGGATTCGTTCGTCTACGCTTGGTTCGTCTTCGTGGCTTCATCTTCTTCATGGACTCGTTCTTCTTCCTTGCGGGATTTCAGGCAAGATGACCGTCACCTTGGATCTCATTACTATCATTGCTATGCTAGTTGCTTCGTTCTTTCGCTATGCTGCTTTACCTACCACTTGCTGCTCAAGCCTCCCTAATTGCCATGAAACTCTAACCTTTGTTACCCTTCCTAGCAAACCGTTGTTTGGCTATGTTACCGCTTTGCTCAGCCCCTCTTATAGCGTTGCTAGTTGCAGGTGAAGATGAAGATTGCTCCATGTTGGATTATGTTTATGTTGGGATATCACAATATCTCTTATATTATTAATGCATCTATATACTTGGTAAAGGGTGGAAGGCTCGGCCTTATGCCTGGTGTTTTGTTTCACTCTTGCCGCCCTAGTTTCTGTCATATCGGTGTTATGTTCCCGGATTTTGCGTCCCTAACGCGGTCGGGTGATTTATGGGACCCCCTTGACAGTTCACTTTGAATAAGACTCCTCCAGCAAGGCCCAACATTGGTTTTCCATTTGCCTCACCACCACCTATTTTCCCTTGGGAGTAATTAACCCAAGGGTCATCTTTATTCAGCCCCCCCCCCCCCCGGGGCCAATGCTTGTCTAAGTGTTGGTCCAAACTAGAGCCACTTGCAGCGCCACCTCGGGAAACTTGAGGCTGGTTCTAGTTGTACGCATTGCTCATCCGGTCGTGGCACGAGACGAGATGTGGCTACTATCAGGATGTCGGCACGCCGGGAGGTCTTGCTGGTCTTGTTTTATTGCTGTCGAAATGTCTTGTAGCCGGGATTCCGAGACTGATCGGGTCTTCCCGGGGAGAAGGAATATCCTTCGTTGATCGCGAGAGCTTATCATGGGCTAAGTTGGGACACCCCTGCAGGGTTTGAACTTTCGAAAGCCGTGCCCGCGGTTATGTGGCAGATGGGAATTTGTTAATATCCGGTTGTAGTTAACTTGAAGTAAACTCTTCTAAAATACACCAACCGTGTGCGTAACCGTGAGTGTCTCTTTTCGGGGTTGATCGAGAGGAGAACACGGTTTCTGGGTTATGTCTGACGTAAGTAGGAGTTCAGGATCACTTCTTGATCATTACTAGTAGGCGACCGTTCCTTTGTTTCTCTTCTCGCTCTCATTTGCCTAGGTTAGCCACCATATGTGCTTAGTCGCTGCTGCAACCTCACCACTTTACCTCTTCCTTACCCATTAATCTTTGCTAGTCTTGATACCCATGGTAATGGGATTGCTGAGTCCTCGTGGCTCACAGATTACTACAACACCAGTTGCAGGTACAGGTTTGCGATGATCATGACGCGAGAGCGATGCTTGCTTGCGTTGAGTTCTTCTTCTGCTTCTTCGATCAGGGGATAGGTTCCAGGTCGGCAGCCTGGGCTAGCAGGGTGGATGTCATTTGAGCTTCTGTTTATGTTCCATCCGTAGTCGGATGTTGTTCTTGTATATGATGTGATGATGTATTCTTGTGGCATTCATGCCTTATGTATGTATCCCTATGTATTATGTAATGTTGATGTAATGATATCCACCTTGCAAAAGCGTTCCAATATGCGGGTCTATCCTTGGTGGGACCATCGAGTTCCTTTTGGATAGGGTCGCATATTGGGCGTGACAGCGGCAAAACAAACTCGACTCGACCGAAATTGATGTAGGCAAATATTTTCTATAGGGGCAGGTTTGTAACTTCACTCAGACGTGACACAACTGCCCTACCTATCAGCTTCGTACATACACCGTGGGTGCCAACCATGGGCGCCAACCACCCTCTCCTCGCCCGAAATCGCTCTGGGCAAATATTGGCGAGATGCGAGATTACCGTCCTATCCGCAACCGGCGAGACTTCCAAATTTTAAACGGGGGCTAAGTTCGTAACTTTCCGATATTTCAGACAGGCGCGTCCCAACAACATGGTTCCCCGTACCTGTCCCTCCATTTTCCCATTCATACACCTCCACACTAGAACACCCCATTCACACACCAGCCTCCATCCGCCACCCCATCCATCGCCGCCGTCCTCCACCACATCCATCGCCACCGTCCTCCACCATGCCGGAGCGCCTACCAAGACCGCGTCGTCCACTGCTAGAGATGGACATTTCTCATCCACGGCGATGGACCAATAGCCTTGCATCATGTCCTCTCACTTCATCGGCGTTGTCGTCCTCTTTGTCGGGGCCGCTCGGACGACCTTCTCTTCCACCGCAACGGGACTTATCCCCCGATGCACCCGTCTACCGTCGCAGAACTGCTTCAACGCCACCGACAGCCATCGCAGCCCCGATGCCTACACGGCGCCGCAAGAGAGGTGGTACTTCATATCTCCTCAACTTTTTTATCTCAACCAAAAAATAGATCTTAACTTGGTTACTCTACTTTCTTTTCAACTCTTAGAATTACTCCCTCTGTCCCATAATATAAGAATGTTTTTGACACTAAACTAGTGTCAAAAACGTTCTTATATTATGGGACGGAGGGAGTAGTTCTTAGTTCGAAGCAAACAATGGATGCTAAATATCATTTCTCTGGTTTGCAGCTTCAAATCTGCCATGGCACAGCCATAATACGGTCTAATTGATCATGCTTAGGGTTTAATTGATCATGTTGGTTCTGTGGTGGTTTTTTTTAATAGAAATAGGAGGGGAAACCCTCTTTTGCTAAAAAAATATGCTTAGAGTTTCCCCCTTTTATGATAACTATACAATCAGAATACGTGCTTCGTGTCATAATAACACTGCTCCACCCATCAAGCTAAACAAGCTTAGTTGTTCAAATACGAATCTGATATTATTAAAACAAAGTTGTTTAATTGGTCAGCTAAATTTTCCTAAATTAGTTTCGAAAATGCATGTTCACCGCTCGGATGTGTATCTCTACACGGTGCCCACGGTGGGCCGGCCCACCCCTGGATTTTGGGTCGTCCCAGGCCCTGATTCCCCTCTGTTCTGCTGCGCGCTTCCGATCTCTACTCGCCCCCAGCCGCCTGCCTTGCCCGCGACTTGCCGTCCCCGGACGGCATGACTCTAGGAGGAGACGCCGGACTAACAAGAGGCCAGGAGCCGCTCGCCCAACAGCGTCACCGCTGCCCGGGCGCGCCGCCATGCCTACCTTCCCAGTCCGTTCAGGGCTCAGGCGTGCAGCACCCACCAAGCCAAACCTATTAATACTGAGATACGTCCTCAACACTCAGCAACCACTCCTCATCACCCATTTTCTAATTGATTCATTACTCATTAGGCAGGACTGTCATTAGGGTTTGTCGTGTGCTCAGTGCTAACTACACTTAATGGTTCAGATGTATTTCGGTAATCTTTAGTACCTCTGAGGGAGTTCTGGATTAGGGGGTATCCGGACAGCCGGACTATATCCTTTGGCCGGACTGTTGGACTATGAAGATACAAGATTGAAGACTTCGTCTCATGTCTGGATGGGACTCTCTTGGCGTGGAAGGCAAGCTTGGCCATACGGATATGTAGATCTCCTTCTGTTGTAACCGACTCTGTGTAACCCTAGCCCCCTCCGGTGTCTATATAAACCGGAGGGTTTAGTTCATAGGACAACAACAACCATACCATAGGCTAGCTTCTAGGGTTTATCCTCTACGATCTCGTGGTAGATCAACTCTTGTAATACTCATATTTATCAAGATCAATCAAGCAGGAAGTAGGGTATTACCTCCATAGAGAGGGCCCGAACCTGAGTAAACATTGTATCCCTTGCCTCCTGTTACCATCCGCCTTAGACGCACAGTTCGGGACCCCCTACCCGAGATCCGCCGGTTTTGACACCGACATTGGTGCTTTCATTGAGAGTTCCACTGTGTCATCACTGCAAGGTTCGATGGCCCCTTCGATCATCGACAATGATGCGGTCCAGGGTGAGGTTTTCCTCCCCGGACAGATCTTCGTGTTCGGCAGCTTCGCACTGCGGGCCAACTCGTTTGGCCATCTGGAGCAGATCGAGAGCTACGCCCTGGCCATCAGGTCAGGTTTGGAAACTTGAACTACACTGCCGATATCCCCAGAGACTTGATCTTTGATGGATTCGGGCCCATGACAGGCGTCGGTGTCAAAACCGGCGGATCTCGGGTAGGGGGTCCCGATCTGTTCATCAAGGCTAATGGTAACAGGAAGCAAGGGACACAGATGTTTACCCATGTTCGGGCCCTCTCGATGGAGGTAAAACCCTACTTCCTGCTTGATTAATATTGATGATATGGGTAGTACAAGAGTAGATCTACCACGAGATCGTAGAGGCTAAACCCTAAGAGCTAGCCTATGATGGTATGATTGTAATTGTGATCGGTCTTCTAAGGACCAACCTTTCCGGTTTATATAGACACCGGAGAGGGCTAGGGTTTACATGGAGTCGGTTACAAGAAAGGAAACACAATATCCGGATCACCAAGCTTGCCTTCCACGCAAAGGAGAGTCCCATCCGGACACGGGCCGAAGTCTTTAGTCTTGTATCTTCACGCTTCAATAATCCGGACGTTGTACATAGTCCGGCTGTCCGAATACCCCCTAATCCAGGACTCCCTTAGTAGCCCCTGAACTAGGCTTCAATGACGATGAGTCCGACGCGCAGTATTGTCTTCGGCATTGCAAGGCGGGTTCCTTCTTCGAATACTCCAAAGTACCTGTTACGACTAATAGTGTCCGGCCTCCAATCAATGTTGTGCTCCTCGGCTTCAGTGCCTCAGTACGACCATCTCCACGTGTTGAGCGAATGCGAGGAGTCGGGGCATTTTTGCATTTGCCACCCTCGATCCTCCGGGCTAACCGTCTATTTGAAGGGAGGGGGATTCTCAGATCCAAACCTCACTCTCCCTCCCTGAGCTAGCATCCAACATAGCGCTCCGCGAAAATCCATTCCAGCATGGCTGGCCATCGCAGCTCTTCTGCTCGCCCTCCTCGTTCCAAGTCGGGGGATTGGGGAGAGTGTTCAGTTCCTCATAGCCGTTTGATAGAGTTACAAAACCAAGGGTTTCTCCCACCAGCGTTCATGGTCCCCGTCCGAGCTAGAATAGCCACTTATGACGGAGGGGAACAAGCTGAGGGATCTCCTAACCCATCTCCGAAGGAGCGTATATGCCTCATCCCACATCTACTGAGGGGCGTCGGGTTCCCTATCCACCCGTTTCTTCGCAGGCTCCTGGAGTTCTACGGCCTCCAGTTACACAATTTTACCCCTGCCTCTATTCTGCACATAGCGGGGTATGTTGCCCTTTGCGAGGTGTTTTTAGGCTGCGAACCACACTTCGGATTATGGAGGAAGCTGTTCTGCCTCGTCCCCCGCACCCTGGGGGAGTCCCTATGTCAAGTGGGCGGGGCCAAAGTATGGCGCATTGCCGAGACCGGATACCTATCCGGCACTCCTGAGAAGGCACCAGAAAACTGGCCTTCATAGTGGTTCTATATAGACGATGTCCCCCTTCCGGATCCAGTCTGGACAGGTCTCCCCAAGTTCAGCAACGCCCCGCCGAGAGCACGCATAAGCTGGCGCCCCCGGGGCCCTCAAGAAGAGGACACAAGGGAAATATTCCTCCTGATGAACAGGATAAAGTTACTGGCCAAATCCAAACTGACGATAGTTGAGGTTATGGCGATATGCATAAGACGGGGAGTGCAACCTCTCCAATATCGGGGGATGCCTTTGTGGCATTTCAACAGGGAAGACGACGCCACCCGCTGCGGCCGTAAGGGTCCGGACTCCGCTGCCGCTTTGGCAAGGATATTGTCCGATTTGTACAAAGGGGAAGAGGAGGAATTCCTTCGCATAAAAACGCGGGATGAATTCTCCATGTACAACCCCCCAGAGTGGGTAAGTTGCCATTCTTTTTCCCTGCTTTACTTACTCTAGCATTCTTCTGCTAAGATTACTTGCATCAATGCTTCTGAGCAGGAACTAAGGAGGGCCATAGAAGGAATCTTCAGCCCCTCCCCACAACCGGAGGACCCTGGAAGGGCCCTAGATCCGGGACTTAAAGTTGATCCGGATATCACTGTGGAGCTTGTCAATGGGGTATTCTATCAAGAGAGCTGGGATGGCACCCTAGTGGCCATTACGGCCGACTACCCTGGACTGCTCCCCGCGTCGCGTGTAAGCCGAACTAAAAAACCCTATCCTTCGAAGAGGACTCCCCCCAGGTATTATAATTTACACTTGAGGCGTCGTTCTATTTGCATAAACGACGGCCGGAGCGAGGGGCCGAGCCCCTAGGGACTCGTCAACCACGGGCGGCCGGATCGGGCAGGCTCAAGAGGAAGGCGGTGAGGGTTGACACACCGCTATAGAGGTAAGGTAATAACCTATCCTATAATTATAGAATTTGAAATATGACAGCGCCCTTTGTGTCTGGCAGGAAGAGGAATAACCAGACTATATCCAGAGACCCTGCCAATCACGCCTCCACCAGCCTGGTTCCAGAACCGGCTTCGGGGGCGGAGGCGGACACGGGGCCAGCACCGCATAGTTCCCCGACGAAGGATGCGGATATGCGTTCGGCCATGAACTCCGAAGTGGAGAGTGCCATGAATCATCGGTGCCGGAGGGCCGTGCTCCGGAACAACATCTTTTCCGAAGAGGCTTTTAATGCCTTCAATTCAGCGGACGCATACGTCCAAGCTACTCGGGGCGGGCTTGCCCAAGCGACAAACCAGTATACCAAAGATATACGGGTAAGAAATTTTGATAAGTATGTATAGCAGTAGCCCCTGAGACTTAGAATAGTTGGGACAACTGTTTCAAGGATCAATATATGCACAGGTCCTTGCGGACAAGAACGAACAATTGGCTCGAGAGCTGGAGGCATGCAAGGCCCAGCTGACTGATGCGGTAGCCAAGTTAGGGGGATCCCAGTAGGCCCCCTCTGGTAATATTTTTCTCCATTATACGCAGATGTACCAGTTAGTAAATGGCTGGTATGACAAGTCTAACATAAAATTCTGCAGACAATCCCATGGTGAATCCGGAGGGCGTAAGAGAGGACGCATCGCATCTCGAAAGGCAGCTGGAGGCTGGCGAGCGCATTCTTACGCGAGTTAGGCAGGAGAAGAACGATCTTCAAGATGCCAAAGTCCAGCTGGACGTGGAGTTAAAAGATCTCCGTGCTCAGCTGGAGGACTCCGTGAAGGAGAACAAAAGGCTTCGATGCGGCATTTACGGTAAGTGCCTAGACGAACTGTAGTATAGTTCGGCAAGGAAGTATATTGAAAGAATTTTACTTGCAGGAATGTTAACGGGTCGCCCTGAGGAGGAGATGCCCTCATCTGCAAGTGATTTACTGCAAGACCTTTCGCAACTGCACGAGCGAGCTCGGCAAGTGATGCAAGGTGTAGCTAAGGCTTTGTGGCCATCAAGCTTGCTGCCGAATGGCATGGGGGAGCTCGTGGATATGCTTCAAGGAGCACGGCGGCGCTTCCGGCTGTGGAAGGTGTCCGCTTGTCGGCAAGGCGCAAGAGAAGCCTGGGCTATGGTGAAGACGCGCTACACCAAGCTGGACCCAAACCATATGGCCGAAGTAGGACCGGCGGGGCTCGATGGGCAAGAAATTCCCGTGAGTCTGGTATATGACCAGGTAGTGTTAGCCGCTAAGTATTCGCAACAAGATTGTAAGCTAGATAGCCTGTTGGACGGTATAGAGGAGGAATATAGTCGGTCCAAATGACTGTGTAATTTAATGGACATAATTAGTCCCTAGCCGGATTAAAATCATTTGTCATGGCGGACCTTTTCGCTTCAGCCCCCGGATCCTATAGTCCGGGGTGTGTCCGAATACCCACTCAGTTATACAAAACCGGGGTATGCGTGGACACCAGGCATAGGGGTCATAAGTGCTTGAACAGACAAGTACCCAACTAGTTATGTTATATTACATGGATAGTAAGAAGCATCTTCCAGGGAGAATAGTTCCGTTAGGGGTTCCTTTCCCTGGGTAAGCATGCGACAATGCACATGTCCGGACTGCGAACGATTGTGCAGGATACAAAACTTCTTGGGATTTGCATTATAATAAACGAATACATCTTTTTTTCATCGATCGAATATTCTCTTAAGGAAACTAGCTTTAGGCTTCACCCAGTCTGAGGTACACATCCGGCTGAACCGGAAGTAACAATCGCAGAGGTGCTCCCCTTATGCCCTAGCCGAATTAACGGGAACGTAGGGCATAAACACAAGAGCCAGGCAACCTAGCTTCACCACATCTTAAGTCATATCGATGCATATAATGGTGAAGAAAAGGCACATATGGAAAAAGAACGCATATACGATGGGCAAAGAGCCATTTAAAGTAATTATGTCTAGCTTCCGAATAGGAAGCCCCCAGGTATGGTTTGCACACATAGTACGGCCGGAGTGATCCGGGGGTCCGCACTGTATTAAATACTTTGTGTGAAGAGAAGAAGGGGCGAGAAAGGAGAGAAAAGGGGGTGGAGCATAATTAAAAAGCAGGGGTAAGGAGACGAACACTGAGTTCGGCGTTAGGCGTAGAATCTCCGGAGTAAGGCCGCGTTCCATGGGTTCGGCTCGAGTCTGTTATCGGATGCATTACGTAGACGGTACGCTCCTCCAGTGAGAACTTTGTCAATGACGAAGGGACCTTCCCATTTGGGTTTGAGTTTGTCCTTCTTCTTCTCCGGTAGGCGTAGAACAAGCTCGCCAATATTGTAAGTTTTGGCCCGCACTTCTCTGCTTTGATATCGTCGAGCCTGTTGCTGATAGAATGCGGAACGGGCTTTTGCGACATCGCGCTCCTCCTCCAGGGCGTCCAAGTTATCATGTCGATCTAACTCGGCTTCCTTCTCTTCATACATGCGTACGCGTGGCGAATCATGTATTATGTCGCAAGGTAGTACCGCTTCCGCACCGTACACCATAAAAATGGTTTATATCAGGTGGTGCGATTGGGTGTGGTCCGTAGCCCCCAGAGTACAGAGTCGAGCTCCTCTACCCAGTGCATATCCGATTTTGTTAGAGATCGCACTAGTCTGGGTTTGATGCCGCTCATGATGAGACCGTTTGCCCGTTCGACCTGGCCGTTTGTTTGGGGGTGGTAGACGGAAGCGTAGTCGAGCTTAATGCCCATTTTGCCGCACCAAGTTTTCCCTTCGCCGGCCGTGAAATTTGAGCCATTATCAGTGATGATGCTATGGGGGACACCGTATTGGTGTACGACCCCGGATATGAAGTCTATCACAGGTCCGGATTCGGCCATTTTGACTGGTTTGGCTTCTATCCATTTGGTGAACTTGTCCACCATGACCAGTAGGTATTTTTTCTTATGGCTTCCCCCTTTAAGGGGTCCGACTATATCCAGCCCCCAGACCGCGAAGGGCCAAGTTATGGGGATTGTTTGGAGAGCGGTAGGGGGCATGTGACTCTGATTGGCGAAGAGCTGGCAACCGACGCAATGTTGGATAAGGTCATGTGCGTCTGCTCGGGCCGTTAGCCAATAGAAGCCTGTACGGAAGGCCTTGCTGACTCGCGCTCGAGCCGCGGCGTGATGTCCGCCCAGTCCGGCATGGATTTCAGCCAAGAGCTGCCGCCCTTCCTCTTCGGAGATGCACCTTTGGATTACTCTGGTCACGCTTTTCTTGTAGAGTTCCCCTTCGTGGACCTTGTAAGCTTTAGAGCACGGGACTATGCAGCGTGCTTCGTTTTGGTCTTCGGGGAGCTCCTGCCTATTTAGGTAGGCCAAGAAAGGCTCGGTCCACGGGGCAATTATGGCCATGATTTCGTGGGTCGAAGATGTTATTTCGATGGTAGAGCCTCCGATTGTGTCTGATGGTTCGGAATCTGGGATGTGCTCGGGTCCGTGCTGGTATTGCCGGACTCCCCTTACAATACTACGGATGGCTTGAACAGCCTTTCCAGGAATATGTTAGGTGGGACAGGGTCGCGTTTGGCACCGATGCGGGCAAGGACGTCCGCCGCTTGATTTTTTTCTCGAGCCACATGGTGGAATTCGAGCTTCGAACCGAGCTGATATTTTGAGGACGGCATTACGGTAGGCCGCCATTTTTGGATCCTTGGCATCGAAGTCTCCGTTTATTTGTGATATTGCAAGGTTCGAATCCTAGCGCACTTCCAGGCATTGGATGCCCATAGAGACCGCCATCCAAAGACCATGCAACAAAGCCTCATATTTGGCTGCATTGTTGGAGTCTGTGTAAAGTATTTGGAGGACGTACTGGACCATGTCTCCGGTGGGAGACGTCAGGACTACACCTGCTCCCGATCCGGCCAGCATTTTAGAGCCGTCAAAGTGCATGATCCATTTGGAGTATCGCCCGTACTCTTTAGGAGTTAAACCTGTCCATTCGGTGACAAAGTCGGCCAGTACATGCGACTTGATGGCCCGCCGTGGTTTGTACATTATGTCGAACGGAAGGAGCTCGATGGCCCATTTAGCAAATCGTCCCATAGCGTCGCGGTTGTTTATTATGTCATTGAGTGGTACTTTGGAGGCTACTGTGATCGAACACTCTTGAAAGTAGTGTCACAGCTTCCGGGATGCCATGAAGACCGCGTATGCTATTTTTTGATAGTGTGGGTATCGGGATTCGCATGGGGTGAGGACTGTGGATACGTAATAAACCGGCTTTTGGAGCGGGAATTTGTATCCATCAACCTCTCGTTTGACGACGAGTACTGCGCTTACAACTTGGTGTGCTGCCGCTATGTATAATAGCATAGGCTCGCCGGTGTTCGGCGCTGTTAGGACTGGATTACTGGCCATAAGGTCTTTATTTCATCGAGTCCGGCGCGGCTGCATCCGTCCATATGAAGTGTTCGTGCGCCAAGGAGGCGGTAAAGAGGCAATGCCTTTTCTCTAGCACCGAGATAAAGCGGCTCAAAGCGCCACGCATCCGGCTAGCTTCGGATATGCTTCGTGTCTGTTGGTGTAGCCAATCGAGGCAGAGCTTCGGATTTTGCGGGTTCGCTTCAATTCCTCTATTGGAAACAATGAAGCCCAGCAGTTTCCTTGATGGGACGCCGAAGACGCATTTTTCCAGATTCAACTTAATGTCGTATGTCCGGAGGTTATCAAATGTGAGGCTCAAGTCATCTATCAGGGTTTCGACGTGTCTAGTTTTTATGACCACGTTGTCCACATATGCTTCCACTGTTTTGCCGATTTGTTTTTCCAGGCATGTTTGAATCATGCGCTGATAGGTTGCGCTGGCATTCTTGAGCCCGAAGGGCATAGTGTTGAAGCAAAAATGGCCATACGGCGTTATAAAAGCTGTTGCAGCTTGGTCAGACTCTGCCATCTTTATTTGATGGTATCTAGAGTATGCGTCGAGAAAACACCGAGAGTCGTGGCCAGCTGTGGCATCGATGATTTGATCGATGCGAGGGAGGGGAAAGAGATCCTTGGGGCAGGCCTTGTTGAGGTCTTTGAATTCGACACATAGGCGCCAGGATTTGTCCTTCTTTGGTACCATCACCAAATTTGCCAGCCAATCCGGATGTTTGATATCTCTGATGAATCCAGCCTCAAGTAGCTTGGCTGACTCTTCCCCCATTGCATGTCGTTTCGGCGCTGAGAATCGCCTTAGGGTCTGCTTGACTGGTTTATATCCTTTTAGAATATTGAGGCTGTGTTGGGCCAGTCTGTGTGGGATGCCTGGCATGTCCAATGGGTGCCAGGCGAAAATGTCCCAATTCTCGCGTAAGAAATCTCGTAGTGCGGCGTCAATCGCAGGGCTCAGCTGTGTCTGCAGGCTTAAATGAGGTGGACTTGGGTCGCTTGTCTAGTATCATGTTGTCCCTGTCCACGGTGGCCAGCAGTGTTGTCAACTCTTCGGCTGCTAGGGCTTCAGATAATGCTTCCAAGGCTAGAGCTGCGGTTTTATTTTCGGCGCGAAGTGCAATGTCCAGATCACTGGCTAGAGTGATGATTCCATTGGGTCCGGGCATTTTAAGCTTCATGTACCCATAATGGGGTACTGCTTGAAAGCTTGTAAATGCGTCCCGCCCTAGAAGGGTGTGGTATCCGCTGCTAAAAGGAGCCCCCTGGAATGTGATTTCCTCAGACCTATAATTCTCCGGGGTGCCGAATACCACATCGAGTGTGATTTTTCCCGCACACCGCGCTTCCCGAGTAGGGATAATTCCCCTGAAGGTCGTGTCGCTTTGTTCAATGCGGCTTTTATCAATCTCCATCTTGCTGAGTGTTTCTTCATAAAACAGATTTAATCCGCTTCCGCCGTCCATGAGTACTTTAGTGAGCCGAAAGCCATCTACGATCCTACTAAGGACCAGAGCGGCTGGTGCCCGAACAGCCCGGAATCGAGGTTCATCACTGGCATTAAAAGTTATAGAAGTGTCGTTCCAAGGGTTTATTTTTGCCACATGGTAAATTTCAGCGGAGCTTCAACGAGCTCGCTTGCGCCTATTGTTTGAGGCAAAAGTCTCGAAGACTGTTAGTACCGTATTGTGTTCGCTGGCAGGATGTTGTTCCGCTTTATGGCCCACAAGAAGATCCTCGCCACTTTTTTCCACCTGCCGGAGTATCCAACATGCCTTAAGGCTATGAGTAGGTGTTATATCCGGATTACTGTGGAGCTTACATGGCCCGTCGAGCCATTCTTCCAATACGGATCCCCGCCCTGGGGTGGGCTTTGGTTTCTTGGGGGTTGGGTTGGACGACTTACAAGAGTTCGTCCGTTTAGTTTGGACAAAGGTTTTGGTGAGAGCAGTACTATCCCAAAATTCTGTTTGGGTCTTCCAAGTGCTCTCCATCGCACAGTACTTCCGTACTATGGTTGCCAAGTCCGCGAAGCGTACTATGTCGCGGCGGCTTATAGCATTGAGGAGTCCTTCGTCCATGCAGTTTTTGCAGAAAAGTGAGACCATGTTCTCTTCGCGGCAGTCCTTGACCTTGTTAAGCGCAAGGAGGAATCTGGCCCAGTAGCGATGTACGGTTTCCTGGGGCTCTTACCTGATGCGGGAGAGACAGTTTAGGTCCAGGCAGGTGTTGTTAGCAGAATCCGGATTTTGATCCGATCTAACGCCCAAGGGCGCGGGTGGTCCCGAGCTCAACAGCTCAGAATCCGGAGGGCCCAATTTCTTCGGCCCAATGCCCGATTCTAAGTCCGGGACCTGGGTCAGGTTTTCCTTTGAGCAGGTCTTTGGCTCAAGGAGTTCGGTGATCCGAACATAGCTTGTCCTCAAAGTTGAGGGGCAATGCGCGTGTGGTTCCTCCACTGTCGCTATCTCATGGGTGTCCGGCGGGGACCTGATATCCCTTTGGTCGGGTTTAAGCCCAATCCGATCGTAGTCTGTAGCGACTCCCAGAGCGGTGATGCGATCCAAGAGTTTGTTCAGGGAGGAGAGCTCCATTGGATCCATCTGTTCGGCAAGTTCCGAACTGACGCGAAGGTTACGATTGATGACCCGAGAAGTCATCGTCGACGCCACCGCCGATGGCGCAGCCATAATGAAGCCGCCGAGCCGGAGTGTCTGGTCTACAGCCAGAGCCCCCTCCAAGGTAATGTCGTCCTTGACCATGAGATGAGCCATCGAGCCTTGTGGCAACGTCACAGAGGAACTCTCAATGAAAGCACCAATGTCGGTGTCAAAACCGGCGGATCTCGGGTAGGGGGTCCCGATCGTGCGTCAAGGCTGATGGTAACAGGAAGCAAGGGACACGAGATGTTTACCCAGGTTGGGCCCTCTCGATGGAGGTAAAACCCTACTTCCTGCTTGATTAATATTGATGATATGGGTAGTACAAGAGTAGATCTACCACGAGATCGTAGAGGCTAAACCCTAAGAGCTAGCCTATGATGGTATGATTGTAATTGTGATCGTTCTTCTAAGGACCAACCTTTCCGGTTTATATAGACATCGGAGAGGGCTAGGGTTTACATGGAGTCGGTTACAAGAAAGGAAACACAATATCCGGATCTCCAAGCTTGCCTTCCACGCAAAGGAGAGTCCCATCCGGACACGGGCCGAAGTCTTGAGTCTTGTATCTTCACGCTTCAACAATCCGGACGTTGTACATAGTCCGGTTGTCCGGATACCCCCTAATCCAAAACTCCCTCACCAGGTGTGCCGCACGATCACGACGAGCACGATATAACTCTGCCGTCGGACGGTGTTCGGGAGATCACGCCAGCAACTACTCCGGCCTCTAGTCCGGAGCAAATCACGCCATCCGAGGATGGGAGGATAGACTCCACCATGGAGGTCGCGCCCTCAGTGGCGATAGAGCCGAATACTGACCTTACTCTTCACGAGAGCCGTGTCGCCGAACTACTGGACTAGTCCTCGGCCACGGACTCTGTACCACCCGCGCCCATACCTGTCGAATCCGATTGGGCGCCGATCATGGAGTTCACCTCCGCAGATATCTTTTAGCACTTGCCCTTCGGCGACATACTGAACTCATTGAAATCTCTCTGTCAGGAGAACCTTGGCGAACTATGTCCGGCTAGAGTGGGATGCCGACGACGAAGAAATTCAATCCCCACCCACCACCCACTTAGTAGCCACTGTTGATGATTTAACTGACATGCTCGACTTCGACTCCGAAGACATCGATGATATGGACACCGATGTCGGAGGCGAACAGGAACCACTGCCCACAGGGCACTGGACCGCCACCTCATCATACGATATATACATGGTGGACACACCCAAAGAAGGCAATGGCGACAAGACAATGGAGGATGACCCCACCAAGAAGCAACCTCAGCGCCGACGTCAGCGGCGCCACTCTAAGTCTCGCCACAGCAAAAGCGGTGATACCGGCACAGGAGGTAACAGTACTCCGGACAGTGCCGAAGATGATGACAATCCCCTCCAGAACGATCAAGAGCCAGAGGATGAACAAGCCAGCCCTCCTAAGAGAGCGGCAAAGGGAGAAATGGAGGACGACAACTATATGCCTCCCTCTGAAGACAAATTGAGCCTCGACGACGAAGAATTTGTCGTGCCTGAGGATCCCGTCGGGCAGGAGCGCTTTAGGCGCCGGCTTATTGCCACAGCAAACAGCCTGAGGAAAAAGCAGCGACAACTTCGAGATGATCAGGATCTGGTAGGAGATAGATGGACTGAAGTCCTTGCGGCTGAGGCGTACGAACTCGAACACCCCTCCAGAGGTCACCCCGCTTTCGATGCGGCTAATCGGCCACCCCGCGGCCGAGATAGAGAGGCAATATGGCCTGAAAAACAGCCTGCACCCCGCCGCCATTAAAACAAACATACCAAGGCAACGGGAAACACGCGAGACCGGCGAGATGTATTGGAAGACAGGGTAAAACACGCCAGATCGATCTATGGATCATGGGTCGTGCCCCTACAAGGGACGGTGACCGCCTTGCCGGATACAGTCAAAGCAATTCCGGACGGGCCGAATACAGCATGCAGGACTCATACGAGCTGCGTCGCGACATAGCCCAGCACAGAGGCGCGGCACACCCCCTATGCTTCACCAACGAGGTAATGGAGCATGAATTCCCAGAAGGTTTTAAACCTGTAAATATCGAATCATATGATGGTACAACAGATCCCGCGGTATGGATTGAGGACTTCCTCCTCCACATCCACATGGCCCGCGGTGATGATCTACATGCCATCAAGTACCTCCGTTAAAACTCAAAGGACCAGCTCGGCATTAGCTGAATAGCTCTGCTGAAGAGACTCCGTCGGCTGTTGGGAGGATCTGGAAGGCGCATTTCTCGACAATTTCCGTGGCACTTATAATGCGACCACCGATGACCCACAAGTATAGGGGATCTATCGTAGACCTTCGATAAGTAAGAGTGTCGAACCCAACAAGGAGCACAAGGAAATGATAAGCGGTTTTCAAGAAGGTTTTCTCTGCAAGCCTTTGAAATAGTAGGTGATAGATAGTTTTGTGATAAGATAAATAGTAACGAGCAAAAAGTAAATTAAGTAAATAAAGTGCAGCAAGGTGGCCCAATCCTTTATGTAGCAAAGGATAAGCCTGGACAAATTCTAATAATGAGGAAGGAGCTCCCGAGGACACATTGGGAATTATCGTCAAGCTAGTTTTCATCACGTTAAAGATTCGCGTTCAGTACTTTGATAATTTGATATGTGGGTGGACCGACACTTGGGTACAGCCCTAACATGGACAATCATCCCACTTATGATTAACCCCTATTGCAAGCATCCGCAACTACAAAAAGGAGTATTAAGGTAAACCTAACCACAGCATTAAACATATGGGTCCATATCAACCCCTAACGAAGCAACGCATAAACTAGGGTTTAAGCTTCTGTCACTCTAGCAACCCATCATCTACTTATTACTTCCCTATGCCTTCCTCTAGGCCCAAATAATGGTGAAGTGTCATGTAGTCGACGTTCACATAACACCACTAGAGGAAAGACAACATACGTCTCATCAAAATATCGAACGAATACGAAATTCACATGACTACTAATAGCAAGACTTCACCCATGTCCTCAGGAACAAACGTAACTACTCACAAAGCATATTCATGTTCATAATCAGAGGAGTAATAATATGCATAAAGGATCTGAACATATGATCTTCCACCAAGTAAACCAATTAGCATCAACTATAAGGAGTAATCAACACTACTAGCAACCCACAGGTACCAATTTGTGGTTTTGATACAAGATTGGATACAAGAGATGAACTAGGGTTTTGAGAGGAGATGGTGCTGGTGAAGATGTTGATGGAGATTTACCCCCTCTCGATGAGAGGATCGTTGGTGATGATGTTGGTGATGATTTCCCCCCCGGGGAAGTGTCCCCGCAGAACAGCTCCACGAGCCCTAGATTGATTCCGCCAAGGTTCGCCTCGTGGCGGCGGAGTTTCGTCCGTAAGCTTTCCCACGATTTTTCCAGGGTAAAAGTGATGATATAGCAGAAGATGGACGCCGGAGGCCCACCAGGGGGCCGCGCCCTACAGGGGGGCGCGCCCTCCTGTCTCCTGGACAGGGTGTGGGCCCCCTGGCCTATTTCTTTCGCTCATAAATTCTTATTAAATCCAAAAAGTTGTTTCGTGGAGTTTCAGGACTTTTGGAGTTGTGCAGAATAGGTTTCCAACGTTTGCTCCTTTTCCAGCCAGAATTCCAGCTGCCGGCATTCCCCCTCTTCATGGTAAACCTTGTAAAATAAGAGAGAATAGCCATAAGTATTGAGATATAATGTGTAATAACAGCCCATAATGCAATAAATATTGATATAAAAGCATGATGCAAAATGGATGTATCAACTCCCCCAAGCTTAGACCTCGCTTGTCCTCAAGCGGAAGCCAAAATCGAAAAATATTTCCACATGTTTAGAGATAGAAGTGTCAATAAAAATAAAATACGGACATGAGGGCATCATGATCATTCTAATAACAGCAACATATATAGATTTTGTCATATGATTTCCTATGCTCAAGTAATAAACGATTCACAATGTCAAGTATGGTTCAAAAACTTTATTGGGAACTAACAAACTATAATCTCAGTCAATGAAGCAATTGCAATTTATTGTAACATCAGAAAGAGTCAATAATAGAGCTTTTTCAGCAAACTCACATACTCAACTATCTCGTAGTCTCCTATAATTGTTAACACTCACGCAATACTTGTGGTTATAGAGTTTCAGCCGGACACTGAGAAAGATAGGGGCTTATTGTGTTGCCTCCCAACGTATTCACCTTTAGGTGATGTCAACAATAATAGCCTATGCCAACTTACATCCAATTGTATATATGCATCATGATCTTTCAAACACGAGGAGCTTGCCAAAGGATAAAAATAAAAAGGGAAAGATGAGCATCACCTTGACTCAAGCATAAAGTAAAAGATAGGCCCTTCACAGAGGGAAGCAGAGGTTGTCATGCGCGTTTAGGGTTGATGCATAAAGTCTTAGTGCAAAAGAACGTCACTTTATATTGCCCCTTGTATGTGGACCTTTATTATGCAGTCCGTCGCTTTTATTACTTCCACAACAAGTTCGCACAAAGTTTATTTTCTCTGCACTAATAAGTCATACATATTTAGAGAGCAATTTTTATTGCTTGCACCGATGACAACTTACTTGAAGGATCTTATTCAATCCATAGGTAGGTATGGTGGACTCTCATGGCAAAACTGGGTTTGAGGAAATTTGGAAGCACAAGTAGTATCTCTACTTGGTGCAAAGAATTTGGCTAGCATGAGGGGGAAAGGCAAGATCAACATGTTTGGAAGGTCAATGACAATATACTTTAACTGAGATGTCGGAAAACATAAACCATTATGTTGTATTCCTTGTCCAACATCAACTCTTTTAGCATGTCATACTTAATGAGTGCTTCACAATCATAAAATATGTCCAAGATAATATATTTATATGTGAACCCCTCTTTCCTTATCACTTCCTGTTAATTGCAACGATGACCAAGGCTACGTTCATCAACTCTCAACAATTTTTATGCCTCATACTTTCTATGAGTGAAGTTATCACTATCCATAAGATCAATATGAACTCTTTTCTTCTTTCTACCTTCACAAGATCATAGCAACATGGCAAAGCCCTTGACTCAACACTAATCTTTATTATAGATAGCACACGGACTCGCTTACATAAAGAGGTCACAATGCAAAACTCAAAACTACTTGATATCAAAACTTCAAACTAATAGATCAAGATACTACTAAAAGGATCGAACTAAATAAAGCGGTAAAAATAGGAGTGTGATGGTGATCCAATACCGGGGCACCTCCCCCAAGCTTGGCAGTTGCCAAGGGGAGTGCCCATACCAATGTGATTATTTCTTCGGAGGTGGTGAAGTAGGAGTTGTTGCATTTTTCTTCTCTAGCTTGCGTCTAAGGCTAAAATTTTCCTCCCTCAGATCCTCATTCTCGAGCTCAAGTTTCATTATCCTTTTGCATAGTGCTGCCTTGTTGTCCTGCAAAAAACATGGTGGTATAGATTGGACCTTAGGGAGGCTTGACTTCTTGAATTCCACATCCATATCACCAGGTTGAGGTAGTGGATCGTCCTCTTCATCGGAGCTTGTCTCCTCCTTCCTCTTTGGATCATAGTCTTCTTCTTCCTCTTTGGTCCAGCCATAATGTTCCACATCACCATATACTTTTGGGTTTGCAATATAATCAGCCATGTAGCTCTCTCCCTCCGAATCTTGGGACAACATCTTGTTCCAAATCTGCAACAGGACCAGCTCGAAACGAAAACAAAGGATATTTGCGTGATACGGTGGTCAAAACCTTCGGGAGTATATATAATGAATTTTTACCGACCAAAATACGTAACATACAAGAAAACGGAGTCCGGGAGGCACACGAGGTGCCCACGAGACAGGGAGCGCGCCTTCTGGGGGCGGCCTCTCTCGTGGGAGCCTCGTGTCCCTTTCGGACTACTTCTTTCTTCCTAAAATTCTTAAATAATCCAAAACTGATAAAAATTGCCATTAGAGTTGTTTTGGAATCGGTTTACTTACCATACCACGTACCTATGCCTTTCCGGAGTCTAGAACGTTCTGGAAAGTGTCTCTTATGTATTCCTCGGGGGTTATGGTTTCAATAATATTAGTTTCAACATTGATAGGATTACCTGAAATATAATGTTTAATTCTTTGACCGTTTACCAACCTCGGATTTGTGCCTTCGAAGTTGTTGATTTTTATAGCACCAGAATGATAGACCTCCTCGATAACGTAGGGACCTTCCCATTTTGAGAGAAGTTTTCCTGCAAAAAATCTTAAACGAGAGTTGAACAATAACACATAATCTCCTATGTTAAACTCACGCTTTTGTATCCTCTTATCATGCCAGCGTTTGACTTTTTCTTTGAAAAGCTTGGCATTCTCATATGCTTGGGTTCTCCATTCATCAAGTGAGCTAATATCAAACAACCTCTTCTCACCGGCAAGTTTGAAGTCATAATTGAGCTCTTTAATAGCCCAATATGCCTTATGTTCAAGTTCAATAGGTAAATGAGATGCTTTTCCATAAACCATCTTATAAGGAGACATACCCATATGATTTTTGTATGCAGTTCTATAGGCCCATAATGCATCATCAAGTTTTTTGGACCAATTCTTTCTAGATCTATTCACAGTCTTTTGCAAAATTAATTTGAGCTTTCTATTGCTCAACTCTACTTGACCACTAGACTGCGGGTGATAAGGAGATGCGATTCTATGATTGACATCATACTTAGCAAGCATCTTACGGAAAGCACCATAAATAAAGTGTGAACCACCATCAGTCATAAGATATCTAGGGACTCCAAACCTCGGAAAAATAACTTCTTTAAGCATTTTAATAGAAGTGTTATGATCAGCACTACTAGTTGGAATAGCTTATACCCACTTAGTAACGTAATCAACAGCAACTAAAATATGTGCATAACCATTGGAGGCAGGAAAAGGTCCCATATAATCAAACCCCCAAACATCAAACGGTTCAATAACAAGAGAATAATTCATAGGCATTTCTTGACGTCTACTAATGTTACCTATTCTTTGACATTCATCACAAGATAAGACAAACTTACGAGCATCTTTGAAGAGAGTAGGCCAATAAAAACCAGATTGTAGTACCTTGTGTGCAGTTCTATCTCCAGCGTGGTGTCCTCCATAGGATTCAGAGTGACACTTGCATAGGATTTGTCCATGTTCATGCTCAGGCACACAACGTCTAATAATACCATCTACTCCTTCTTTATAAAGGTGTGGATCATCCCAGAAGTAATGTCTTAAATCATAAAAGAACTTTTTCTTTTGCTGGTATGTGAAACTAGGCGTTATATATTTAGCAACAATGTAATCTTATATTTACTAATCAGAGGCATCATACGAGCCTCCATGTTAATCCACATCATTAAAAATATCTTAACCGTTCAATCTAAATGATTGATCTGTTTTAACCTTAAGATTTATGTTACTTTGATGTTAAAAAATAAGGACAATGTGACACGACCAGAAAAGACAAAAATTCCCAACCTATGCGTAATAGCAAAAGAAAAATAAAGTGCCACCTGCGTGACTAGATCCAATCTGTCCTATTAGGATGAACAGGTCCCGTAAAAAAAGATAAACAGAGTCCTGTCATGTTTTTCCACATGCACTTCTCCTTTCTTGATTGCCACGCTTACGTCTCATTGACTCTCCTCAATTGATTTCTAATCTAAAGAACTACATGCGCATGCTGCCACAAAGATCCTTCATCAGTTCGCCGCCCGTCCCGACGCGCATCATCTAGAGTCCCTACCGACGCTCTTCCTAATCCTCTGCCTCGCCGCGTTCGTCTGTTCTCCAAACCATGGGTGCCGCCATTAGTGTATGATCAAGCCCTGGAATCAATCTGAAAAAGAGGTATGATCCAATCCACCTTCTCCTGTTGTAATCGTGTTTCTCTCAACTTGGAAAACATGATTGTCATCATCCAGCGAACATAAGTGATTCTCTGTAAAAGGTTCAGATTTTTCACGGGCCAGTGTGTTGCTTACTACGAAAGGAGGAAATAACCTAAGTATGTATGGTTCAGATTTTGCACGGGCCATCAGGATACATCTATTAATGGGATAAAGGTAGCGGTGCTGTTTTAGCCTTCGCGATTGTAGCTCCCGAATTTCGCCTCTTGCAGTCCCCAATGGAGAGGTGCAGGTTAGCCATGAACGATTTGATCCTTGGATTTGAAAACAAAGTACTAGGTAAAGAAGGATTCTTAGCAGCAAATGCGTTAGGAGGCCAAGGGATTGCTAGCTATGCTTGCTCATGTAAGTTCTCACATGTCTTCTTTGACTTTGGTTATTTTTCCTTTCCCTGCAAACTACAACGCCACTGTACCATGCAAATTTGATCCTATGTATAAATGAAAACCTTAAAACCCACTTCTCTTCTCTAAATATCTTCATTAGACATACTGTTATGCTCTTCTGAATTAACAAATAGATGATAATTTGCAAGAATGCCGAAGTCAGTACCCTGTATATGTTAGAAAGGAATTTGTTTGAGCACCTTATCTCTGCACAACTATGGCGCACAAGATAATTCATACAAGATTTTAATTTTTCAAGTGCACTGTATAGTACATACAATGGTGCGAACTATGGCGCACATACTAGATTCACTGATTTACTTCTCTCCTGCTGCACTGAGATTTGTAGGCTTAAGATTGCTCAAGGAATATTCACATTTTTTAGAACGTCTAGCAATAATCACATTGTTCGACAGCTCTGAGTATTCTTTCCTGTTAGTATCTGAGCTCCACTTTGGCTTTTTTCCTCACTTATTTCTTGCTTTGCGATCAAATGTATTATCATCTCTTATGAAGATGAATGAACTGGACCCGTCAGCGCAGCTAATGAATATGGCAAAAGTACCCGATTTGAAAAAATAGAAAGAGATAGTAAAACAAGGATTAATTGGACTCCTATTGACATAGGATGCCCATTGTTGACATGCCAGGATATTTTTGGGAGCGACCAATTGTAGCTCTAAATTCCTATATGTCATCGGGTGTTGAACAGTAGCCCCCCAAACTTGAAGATTATTAAATTTAATTTCTTGGAACCATGATCTGTATGCTTCTACTTGGTTTCTTCTGTTGCGAACATACAGATAAACACGTTCATTAGTTAGGGACAAATCCTTTTGCCCCGGGACACAGTATCTATTTGTTGCTATTGCATGTGTTATATCTTTCTATATAAGATGTTCAAAGAAAGCAAATACGAGCTTACAGATTATTAAATCTAACACATATGTCTCCAGTTCTGTTATGATACAATGTCGTTATCTTAACAAGTAAGGAGAACCACCTTACAAGATTCTCATGTTGAGGCGCTATAAGCAAACAGGTACATGTCAATGTTGTGTCTTGGAAGAAGAAACAAACTCCATCAAATCAATGATTTCTGATTAAATTGTTGCATTGTGTTCATGATGTCACGACGTACCACCTTTCAGTGATTCCGCTTGGATAACACAGAATGAGTCCCATGAAACTATGTGTTTATGATACTCATGGCCTCATGTTTGTTTAGCTATTTGGTAGAATGACATGATTATATATACATCACATCATGTTGTGGTTCCTGTCTTCAATAATTATGACCTGTATTTGAGAATGTATTCTGCAGCTCAGTTTGCATATAATTTTAAAATATTACAAACTATATGAATTTATTTTTCTGCAGAACACATTTCTATTTTTAATATAGTTGGGAGTGTTAACGAATGGAGAAACTTCTTCAAAAGTTTTTGAGAAGAAAATTTGGACATTTTGGTTTATGTCAAAGAAACTATCCATATTATCCGGAGTAACTATCCATATCATACCATTAAATAAATTGAAATGTTATCTGGGTACATGGTTACTTGAACAATTTTTTGCGCTCTAATAAAAAAATTTAAATAGCTGAATACAAAGTATCTTACTACGTAGTTAGTTCCTTTTTAAATATGTATCTTACAAACCAATGCTTTTGAGATTGTTCTACTAAGTTGTATTCTAAATAACTAGCCCGTGCAGTCGCACGGGTTGACGACTAGTTAGCATAATCAGCATACCAAGGAGCAGTACGAGAAGCATTGACAACCGCTAATTGTTCATCAGGAAAACTATCATTAATAGGCAGTGGGTCATCAAGAACATTCTCTAACCTAGACAAGTTGTCTGCAACGGGGTTCTCAGCTCCCTTCCTATCAATAATATGCAAGTCAAATTCTTGGAGCAAGAGAACCCATCTAATGAGTCTATGCTTAGCATCTTTCTTTTCCATAAGATATTTAATAGCAGCATGATCAGTGTGAATAGTAACTTTGGAATCAACAATATAAGGTCTAAACTTATCACATGCAAGCACAACTGCTAAGAACTCTTTTTCAGTAGTAGCATAATTTCTCTGGGCAGTATCAAGAGTCTTACTAGCATAGTGGATAACATTCAATTTCTTATCGACTCTTTGCCCTAAAACAGCACCTACAGCATAATCACTAGCATCGCACATAATTTCAAAAGGTAAATTCCAATCAGGTGGCTGAACAATAGGTGCAGTGATCAAAGCTTTCTTAAGTGTTTCAAATGCTTCTACACAATCATCATCAAAGACAAAAGGAATATCTTTTTGCAATAAATTAGTCAGAGGCCTAGAGACTTTAGAAAAGTCCTTAATGAACCTCCTATAAAAGCCGGCATGACCAAGGAAACTTCTTATACCTTTTACGTCCTTGGGACATGGCATCTTTTCAATATCATCAACTTTGGCTTTATCAAGTTCAATACCTCTCTCGGAGATCTTGTGCCCCAAGACAATGCCTTCATTAACCATAAAGTGACACTTTTCACAATTCAGGACGAGACTAGTGTCTTCGCATCTCTACAAAACTCGATCAAGGTTGCTCAAACAATCATCAAAAGAGGATCCATAGACGGAGAAATCATCCATGAATACCTCACAAATCTTTTCACAAAAATCAGAAAATATAGCCATCATGCATCTTTGAAAGGTAGCAGGTGCATTACATAAACCAAAAGGCATACGTCTATAAGCAAAAGTACCAAAAGGGCAAGTAAAAGTAGTTTTGGATTGATCCTTTGCTGACACAGGTATTTGAGAGAAGCCAGAATAACCATCTAGAAAGCAAAAATGTGTGTGTTTGGATAGCCTTTCTAGCATTTGATCAATAAAAGGTAAAGGGTAATGATCTTTCTTAGTAGCTTTATTTAACTTACGAAAATCAATTACCATCCTATAACCAGTAATAATTCTTTTGGGGATCAATTCATCTTTATCATTAGGAACAACGGTAATACCTCCCTTTTTAGGGACACAATGGACAGGGCTTACCCATTAACTATCAGCAACGGGATAAATAATACCTGCCTCAAGGAGCTTTAGAATCTCCTTTCTTACCACTTCCTTCATTTTGGGATTTAATCGTCTTTGAGGATCTCTAACTGGTTTTGCATCTTTCTCCACTGAAATTTTGTGTTGACATAATGTGGGACTAATGCCCTTAAGATCATCCAGAGTATATCCAATAGCAGCTCGGTGCTTCTTCAGAGTTTTCAATAATCTTTCTTCTTCTTTCTCTGAAAGGTTAGCACTAATAATAACAGGATATATTTCTTTTTCATCAAGATAAGCATACTTAAGATTATCAGGTAAGGGTTTGACTTCAAACACGAGGTCACCCTTGGGTGGAGGGGGATCCCCAAGAATTTCAACGAGAAGGTTATGTTTCAGCATAGGTTCTTGTTTAAGGAACATTTCATCTATTTCTTCCCTTTCCTTCATAAACATATCGTTTTCATGGTCTAACAAATAATGTTCTAACGGATCAGTTGGAGGAACAGCAATGGAAGCGAGACCAATAATCTCATCCTTAATAGGTGGTTCCCTTTCACGAGGTTGTCTAGTAAACTTGGCAAAATTGAACTCATGAGACATACCATCTATGCCAACAGTGACGACCTTCCTTCTACAATTAATCTTAGCACTAGCAATATTCAAGAAAGGTCTACCAAAAATAATGGGACAAAAACCATCTTGTGGGGAAGCAAGAACAAGAAAATCAGCAGGGTATTTAATCTTCCCACACAAGACTTCAACATCTCTAACAATCCCAATAGGTTTAATGGTGTCCCTATTAGCAAGCTTAATAGTAACATCAATGTCTTCTAATTCAACAGGTGCAATATCGTGCATAATTTCTTTATAAAGATCATAAGGTATCGCACTAGCACTAGCACCCATATCACATAAGCCATGATAACAATGATCTCCTATTTTAACAGAAATAACAGGCGTGCCTACAACAGGTCTATGTGTCTTAGTATCGGGTCTAGCAATATTAGCAGTTTCACCCAAGAAAGAGATAACATGCCCATCTAAGTCCTCATCCAAGAGATCTTTAATCATAGCAATACTAGGTTCAACATTAATTTTCTCAGGAGGTGTATAGGTCCTAGTATTACTCTTACGAACAACGAATAAGCTTTAGCATGATCTTTTATCCTAACAGAAAAGGAGGTTTTTCGACATAAGCGATAGGAATAATAGGATCACTATATATAATAGTCTTCTCTTCGACTGTAATAGGTGCAACTACTTTCACTTCAACAGGAGAATTATATTTAAACCACTTCTCTTTAGGGAGATCAACGTGAGTAGCAAAAGTTTCACAAAAAGTAGCTACTATCTCAGAGTCAAGTCCATACTTAGAGCTAAATCCACGGAAAGCATTGGTATCCATAAAATATTTAACACAATCAAACTTAGGTGTCATACCTGACTCCTAACCATCGTCGGCACCCCAATCTTCATAATTGCGTTTAATTCTTTCCAATAAGTCCCATTTGAAATCAATAGTCTTCAGCATATAGGAACCAGCACAAGAAGTATCGAGCAAGTTGCGATTATCAAGAGAAAGCCGAGCATAGAAATTCTGAATAATCAATTCCCGAGAGAGCTCATTATTGGGGCATGAATACAACATTGACTTAAGCCTCCCCCAAGCTTGAGAGATGCTTTCTCCTTCGCGAGGCCAGAAATTATATATGTAATTACGATCACGATGAATAAGATGCATAGGATAAAACTTCTGGTGAAATTCTAACTTCAATCGCTTATAATTCCAAGATCTCGTATCATCACATAGCCTATACCATGTCATTGCATCTCCCTTCAAAGATAAAGGGAAGACCTTCCTTTTGACAACATCATCGGGAATACCTGCAAGCTTAAATAATCCACAAAGATAAGGTGTAAATCGGGATGCAATGTTCCGTCTCCTGCAAAAGGATTAGCTATCAGTTTTTCTATCATACCCGAAGGAATCTCAAAGTGAATATTTTCATAAAGTTCAGTAGGTTGAGGAGCATCTCTTTGCTCTTCTAGTTGGGCCGAAGATATCCCAAACAGGCCCCTCAAAGGATTAGTTTCCATAGTGTCAAGTAACAGAAAATTTCAGCACACTATATAAATGTTTCCTTACCAAGTTCCACTCACCAAAAGCGCTACACTCCCCGGCAACGGTGCTAGAAAAGAGTCTTGATGACCCACAAGTATAGGGGACCTATCGTAGTCCTTTCGATAAGTAAGAGTGTTGAACCCAACGAGGAGCAGAAGGAAATGATAAGCGGTTTTCAGTAAGGTTTTCTCTGCAAGCACTGAAATAGTAGGTGATACATAGTTTTGTGATAAGATAAATAGTAAAGAGAAAAAGTAAATAAAGTGCAGCAAGGTGGCCCAATCCTTTATGTAGCAAAGGATAAGCCTGGACAAATCTTATATTTACTAATTGGAGGCACCATCGGAGTTACCATGTTAATCCTAGAAAACCATGTAAAACATCCGTAGGATCTCAATTCAATGATTAGGATCAAATAACAGATCAAATAGTCATTACTAAAAAAACAGATCAAAGGGTCGTACTTCCCACATAACAGAACAAAGAGTTTGTGCCCTTCGTCCTTCTGCACGCACCTTGCCGTGTGAAATAAGGACTACTCAGCCCCCTCCCCCACAAAAAAGGACTCCTCCGATTGTGTTCTCCCATCAGTACGTCACACATGATCTAGGAAGAGATAAGCCTAATGACTCCATTGACGCCTAATCTTCATGCATACACATATATCACTCCTACCATCAGTACATCATGAATCATCTAGGGAAAGGTATGATCTGATCGATTATCTCCTGATATCCCTAATTTTCTTGGTATCTCCATGCTGATGATGCCCTCTAACCCATCTGCGTCCTGATGTTGCAAAGATACGAGATATGTATAGCTGAAGGGAGATATATATTGCAGAAATACGTACATCCATTGGAAGCACAGGGGTAATCACGAGGATGTGTAGGAGTAAAGGGCCGCTGGGATTAATCTAGCAAGTAGTGTTTTAATTTATTTCTTGATTGATTAATTTGCATCAGGATATCCTAATTAGGTTCGGAGCCAATGGGCAGATGCTCTCTCCAGCTAAATCACCCCTTTAAAGGTACTGCCTCCAGAAAATATTACGTGGCATGTATGCCTACAAAGAGGGATATATTGTGGCCGTGCTCCACCCCCTTTAATCAGTACTTCAGTTTAGTGCCCAATTCCCATACTCTTATCCCGATGTAATTAATAGATGATTAATTAGATACTTGATGATGAATAAATGGAATTAATGTCTGCGTGCATATATAGATGATTGGATTCTCTATATATGCTTAGATGGACAAGTGATCGATGACATTCTGAATAGAGAAGTTAATCTGTTTTTATAGGGGATGATTATCGGAAGTGATTAGTATGTAGAATTAATAGATGCACAATTAGATACCAGATGATGAATGCATGGAATTAATGTCTACTTACATATATATAGATGATTGGATTCTCTGAATATGCTTACATGGAGAAGTGATCTATTACATTCTTAATAGGGAAGTTAATATGTTTATATAAAGGGTGATTATTATTGTATTAGAAAATAGAATTCAGCATTGCAAAGGCTAATTCGACCTCGCGCGTAGGCGCGATTGATTTCCGACCGGCCGTCCATGTCTGGATTAGGAAACTGTACAGCCTCTGTGTTTCCCTGGAACATGAAAGTGCTACGTGATTATAAAAAAGTAAAGTGTTATGTGTCATGGTCAGGGAAACTACGCCCCCATCCCACCCTTAAAATCAGGGGGAAGAGATTATTATTGATTACAGGGTGGGTCCAACATGTTTTAAATGGAAAGTAAAAAATTTTAAATAAATACAACAGGTTGTTAGAACCAGATTTGTTTAGCGAGGCGCTCCGCGCATTGCAACGTGCGTGTGCGAATGAGTCTTTTCGATTGCAGTCTAATTTATTTGGAACATGCACAGACAAACATGAATTTTTCTCAACATAATTACATTCTTTGCAAAATCAACAATTGGTGCATATATTTTTCCCATACGTAGTTCTGTCTATTGTAACTTAATCCATATTTGGTGTAGGTTCCAAGTAACCCACGAGGCCACGATTGACTCGGTTTTCAGTAGATATAACAATTAAATTTCTTTCGGGTTTCACTATTTCAAATAAATGTTCTTAATTCATGTTACTTAGGAAACTGATCAATCATGTCACCACTTAATATATATGGAGCGGAAGATATCAAGACAGAGTAGTCGTTGTGAAATATAGTTGTGGGATAATCAAGATATAAAGATATAGTTGTGAAATATAGTTGTGTAATTTATATGGAGCGGAAGATATCAAGACAGAGTAGTCGTTGTGAAATATAGTTGTGGGATAATCAAGATATAAAGATATAGTTGTGAAATATAGTTGTGTAATATATATGGAGCGGAAGATATCAACATATCAAGATATATAATCCTGTCATCACTGATCATGTACATGTGTTGTGGGATAAAAAGTCATATATAGAAATGCAAGTCTCACAATCACAAGGACAGTTTTCTGAAATATAATTTGCACTCATCTGAATAATGGCAAAAAGGAAGTCGCATGTAAATGAGTCAATACTTTGTCAACATGTCAGTTTGGTACTCCAGTTTGTTTATCTGATAGAAGAAGAGTAGTCGTTGAGGTTTGTTAAAGATTATATATTCGGTAAGAACCTGGATAGACTATGTAAATTGATTGCAGAGATTATGCTAATTGTTGGATCAGAAGCGAACAAGTGTGACGATGAACTGTTGCCAACTTGAGGAGATGTGTATCACGGAAGGTTGCTGGAGGTTGTATGACTGATGCACGTTTCAATTTAAAATTCCGTGAATTCTTTCACATACATTTTTTTTTGTGGTCTGCAGTTTCAATATTGTTAATGTTGTTTGTTGGTGTACGAACCCAACCTCAAGATGAGTATTTTCCTTCTTAATATACTATAGTTATTGGTTTAGGTAGCTTGGTGGATGTGCTTTAGTTATATATAGGAATGACATGCCTTCTACGCTTCTATCATTATTTGGCTTTATATAATTATTGGTAAGAATATCTTGACTTTCCAAACATGTATAGGATTGTACCTACGGATACAGATTATCATATCGAAACTGAAAATACAGATTGAAGCATGAAATAAGCAACAAGTGAATGATTTTTTGTTTGCATGTTAAGCTTAAAGTTGCAACCGAGGCTTATATATTGCCAAACATTGTCACACCTTTGAGCTTCTACCATAGTTAGGGACATCATAGTGTGATCTTCATTTTTTGGTTGAAAATGTACTGATTAATTAGTCAAGAAGAGGCAGAAGGCATCTTTTGTGTCTCTATTAAGTCGCGTAAAAATCTCATAACTTTCTTAGTGCCTAATATATGTAGTCAACCCTCCCTGTGAGTATAGAGATGAAGGTTGGGATTGTGGTTTGCTACTGTCAGCACTGCAGTCCATGGTATCTTGTATCGAAGGATTACCTTTACATTTCATTATATTTGCAAACAACAATGCATTTCATTAGATACACTTTGATGCTATTTGTAGGTTGAATTTTTATTTCAAACTTAAAATTAAAATTATGTAAGCTAGGTCAAACTACATATAGTTATATCAATTTAATAGGCAAAGTTTCATAAATAATGACAAACACAATGTTCATCAGGTTCCAAGTCTCTATTTTGCTGTCTAAAACTGATCCAACCACAGTAACACTGGTCATCTCAAGTACAAATCAGTAATATTTGTTGATATTCTTCCTCAAAAGAAAAATTTACTTCGTATGTTTTTACAAGTGATATTTTATTTATCTAATAATAAACATAAATTGTCTCAACTTCCAAATTATGAAATTCTGGGTTGTAATAAACATAAAATTTATTATTTAATTGCAAAAAATAACTAGCCCGTGCATGCGCACGGGTTGATTACTAGTTCTAATAATGAGGAAGGAGCTCCCGAGGACACATTGGGAATTATCGTCAAGCTAGTTTTCATCACTTTCGTAAGATTCGCGTTCGATACTTTGATAATTTGATATGTGGGTGGACCGGCACTTGGGTATTGCCCTAACATGGACAAGCATCCCACTTATGATTAACCCCTACTAGTCGTCAAACCGTGCTACTGCACGGGCTAGGAATTTGTAATGTTGCACGGGTTATTGCGCGGAAAAACTATAATATTGTTCACTAAGTTTTTGTAAGTATTGTTTTGATAGATTTGTAGAAAATAGAAATACAAACTATTTTAAATCAATATTTTCTTATTTTACTACTTATTTTCATAGCATATAAAATATTATAAGCTCTATGTCACAACTAAAATTGGTACCGCCATATATGTAATTATATGTATTTAACTGTTCCTAATTTTAGCGATTATTAAATACATAATAGGATGTGTTTTCTTATTAACATTATTACACATATATTATCTATGGTTTTTTCTCTGCTGGTTACTATTGGCACGGTTACTCCATGGTTGGACTTGTATACGTGTGGTTAACATATTCCACTAAAACATGCTGAAAAAACCGTTCTGCATGGTTATTTTATATCAGTCACTCTTGACCCCGTCCACACAACCAAATCCTTATCAGTTCAACATACTGGTGAGGTTAGTGCCTTGATAAGCGCCACAACTCAGTTCAAGCTTATCCTTGTACTTCTAAAATGTTTGTGAGATTGTTGAACTTGTTGAGAGTTTTTTAAACTTGTGGAAGCCTTCTTTTATAATTTCAATAATTCTCTATATTTTCAGTTTTTAATCAAATATTTCTTGTACTTCGACTATAATATTGTTGCAGCCATGCTTATATCTTTTAATTAAACACTGAAACTTGGATGTTTTGTCGAATATTCTAAGCTCCCCTAAATTTTTGGATGCATGCATGTAAGTTTTAAAAGTTAAATTTTACATTTTTTAAAATTAAATGATCCTTCTGACACCCCAAATGAGCCACCTGGAAAAGTGGTGATGCTATTATTCTCCTATTCTTTAGGCGATGAGGGCTGGCTACCGGTGTCCTAGTCCTTGATATATAGATTTATACAGTTGGCGCCTATGTGCATATCTCCTTTGGCTACTATTATAAAAAAATAAGTGCTCTCACATGCATCATTGTAGTATTATTCCTTAAATACAAAACATGAACGGCATGCCCGAACTTAAAGACAACGGGTTATGTTATGCGCTTTCCCAGTATAGCAATTTTGATTCTTTTTCAAATATAATCTAGAAATTTTTTATTGATATATTTGTGACTTAGAATTCACATTTGTTGACACTATTTTTTCCAATTTGAGATTACTATGTTGTCCCGGGAGTACACATGTATCATTCGTTTGTGGATGGGATTTGTTTTGTCCGTGAATATATTCCTTGTGTTTGTATGCATCATGGTTTTCAAGTGAGAAAAATAGTTTACGTACCTAGATGTATGCACCACACATTGAAATATTGTACGTACCAAGCTCAATATGTGCAAGAAGAAAGAAAGGCTTCCACCTACGACTGCAGCTGCTGGTACTTTATCTCTGTCGCTTTCAACTCCCACTCCTTCTCCCTTTGGTTTCTAGAGGAAGTGAGAAAGAATAATATATCTTGTGTAACTAATCTTTCTTATCGAAAGGTTATAGTTCGTTGGTCTGTGACATTGAGCGGTGATATATATATTTGTATTATCTCCGTAAAGATAAACTTTAGTTTGGTTGGTGATCTTAGTTTGGACGTTCCTTCTTATTTTTTACAATCTGAACATTTGTTTCCTCTCGTCAAAAAAACCTGAGGGTTTCTTCTATTCTAACATGTTTGGACTCTTGGGCGTACGTGAGGTAGTATAGTTTCCTTATTTGTTTAATCCTTGATGTTGTAACATCTATGGACTCTTGGGCCTTGTACGTTGTATAATTTCCTATCTACTTTAATCCTAGACGCATAATTCAGATCTAATGGTCATTTTAATGTAGTTTTGAGGATTAACGTGGAGGCTCGTATGGTGCTTCTAATTAGTAAATATAAGATTGCAAGCATCCGCAACTACAAAAAGGAGTATTAAGATAAACCTAACCACAGCATTAAACATATGGGTCCATATCAACCCCTAATGAAGCAACGCATAAACTAGGGTTTAAGCTTCTGTCACTCTAGCAACCCATCATCTACTTATTACTTCCCTATGCCTTCCTCTAGGCCCAAATAATGGTGAAGTGTCATGTAGTCGACGTTCACATAACACCACTAGAGGAAAGAAAACATACATCTCATCAAAATATCGAACGAATACCAAATTCACATGACTACTAATAGCAAGACTTCACCCATGTCCTCAGGAACAAACGTAAATACTCACAAAGCATATTCATGTTCATAATCAGAGGAGTAATAATATGCATAAAGGATCTGAACATATGATCTTCCACCAAGTAAACCAATTAGCATCAACTACAAGGAGTAATCAACACTACTAGCAACCCACAGGTACCAATTTGTGGTTTTGATACAAGATTGGATACAAGAGATGAACTAGGGTTTTGAGAGGAGATGGTGCTGGTGAAGATGTTGATGGAGATTGACCCCTCTCGATGAGAGGATCGTTGGTGATAGCGTTGGTGATGATTTCCCCCTCCGGGAAGTTTCCCAGCAGAACAGCTCCGCTAGAGCCCTAGATTGATTCCGCCGAGGTTCCGCCTCGTGGCGGCGGAGTTCCGTCCCGTAAGCTTGCCCATGATTCTTTCCCGGGTAAAAGTGATGATATAGCAGAAGATGGATGCTGGAGGCCCACCAGGGGTGCCAGGAGATAGGGGCCGCGCCCTACTGTCTCCTGGATAGGGTGTGGGCCCCCTGGCCTATTTCTTTCGCTCATAAATTCTGATTAAATCCAAAAAGTTGTTTCGTGGAGTTTTAGGACTTTTGGAGTTGTGCAGAATAGGTTTCCAACGTTTGCTCCTTTTCCAGCCAGAATTCCAGCTGTCGACATTCCCCCTCTTCATGGTAAACCTTGTAAAATAAGAGAGAATAGCCATAAGTATTGAGATATAATGTGTAATAACAGCCCATAATGCAATAAATATTGATATAAAAGCATGATGCAAAATGGACGTATCAACCACCAGACGCCGATGACTTGAGCCACATCATTCAGCGGCCAGGGGAATCAGCCAGGCAATTATGGAGACGGTTCCTAACAAAGAAAAACCAAATTGTCGACTGTCCGGATGCAGAAGCCTTAGCGGCATTCAAGCACAACATCCGTGACGAGTGGCTCGCCTGGCACCTCGGCCAGGAAAAGCCGAAATCAATGGCAGCACTCACGACACTCATGACCCGCTTTTGCGCGGGATAGGATAGCTGGCTGGCTCGTAGCAATAACATATCAAGGAACCTTGGCACCTCGGATACCCAGGACAGCAACGGCAGGTCACGTCGCAGCAAACACAAGCGCCGCAGCAATGGTGATAACGCCGAGGGCACGGCAGTCAATGCGGATTCAGAGGCTCTAAATCCGGTCAGCGGAAAAGGTCATTCAAAAGAAGTACTCCGGGCCCGTCCAGTTTGGACCGCATACTCGATCGCTCGTGTCAAATACACGGCACCCCCGATAAGCTAGCCAATCACACCAACAGAGAATGCTGGGTGTTCAAGCAGGCCGGCAAGATAAATGTCGAAGACAAGAACAAGGGGCTGCACAGCGATGACAAGGAGGAGCCCCGACCGCCGAACACGGGAGGACAGAAGAGGTTCCCGCCACAAGTGAGGACAGTAAACATGATATACGTAACCCACATCCCCAAAAGTGAGCAGGCGTGCACTAAGGGGCGATACTGTGATGGAGCCCGTCGCCCCAAAGTTCAACCCATGGTCCTCTTGTCCGATCACATTTGATCGTAGGGACCACCACAGTATCCGTCATGGCGGACCTGCCGCGTGGTCCTAGACCCAATCATCGACGGATATCACCTCACTCGAGTCCTTATGGATGGCGGCAGCAGCCTGAACCTGCTTTACCGGGATACGGTCGCAAAATGGGTATAGACCCTCGAGGATAAAACCCACCAAAAGCGACCTTTAAAGGCGTTATTCCAGAGTAGAAGCCCATTATGCGGGCTCAATCACACCGAAGTGGTCTTCAGATCTCCGGACAACTTCCGAAGCGAGGAGTTAATCTTCGATATCGTCCCGTTCCGCAGGGGCTATCACGCACTGCTCGGGCACACCGCATTTGCAAGATTCAATGTGGTACCGCATTACGCATACCTCAAGCTCAAGATGCCAGGACCTAGGGGGGTCATCACGGTCAATGGAAACACGAAGCGCTCGCTCCGTGCGGAGGAGCACACTCGACCCTCGCAGCAGAAGCACAAAGCAGCCTTTTGAGGCAATCCACCAGTTCGGCGATCAAGCCCCCGGACACTGTCAAGCGCGTCCGGAATAACCTGCAACAGGATCGCCTGACACGCTCAGAGCTCGCCTAGCAATTCGGCCCCCGCCCTAGTCTTAGTACAATAGCAAAGTCCGCCCCACGTGTGCATAATTACTCATTGAAAATACCATGGGTATAGGCGGGGGCACGATCACGGCTGTCTCACAATGCGGTTTAACCACACTAGGGGCTTACTACCTTCATCACTCTCTCTCTCTCTCTTTCAGGACTCTACTCTCTAGAAGCCTTGTCCGGCAGTACGGTAGCCAGACACATGATACAACACCCAAGGAGGCAGGAAGCTACGTCGTGCAATCGGAATCCCCAGGTGGTCTCTGATAACGAGCTAAATACCTATTTTAAGATACCAGTCCGCATCTTGCCCTTGGATGGGACATGTCAAATAGTCCTATTGTTTGCTTACCGCACCACTTGTATCATTATGCTTTAACGCATTTCTTAAATAAACAATGCATAGTACTAGTCTATAATTGCATCCTATATTCTTTTATATATATGCTTATCTATGACAATCAGCACCCGTACACTGTGGTACGGAAAATACGCCAGGGGCTTCTGTCGGTGTCAAAACCGGCGGATCTCGGGTAGGGGGTCCCGATCTGTGCGTCAAGGCTGATGGTCACAGGAAGCAAGGGACACAGATGTTTACCCAGGTTCGGGCCCTCTCGATGGAGGTAAAACCCTACTTCCTGCTTGATAATATTGATGATATGGGTAGTACAAGAGTAGATCTACCACGAGATCGTAGAGGATAAACCCTAAGAGCTAGCCTATGATGGTATGATTGTAATTGTGATCGTTCTTCTAAGGACCAACCTTTCCAGTTTATATAGACACCGGAGAGGGCTAGGGTTTACATGGAGTCCGTTACAAGAAAGGAAACACAATATCCGGATCGCCAAGCTTGCCTTCCACGCAAAGGAGAGTCCCATCCGGACACGGGTCGAAGTCTTGAGTCTTGTATCTTCACGCTTCAACAATCCGGACGTTGTACATAGTCCGATTGTCCAGATACCCCCTAATCCAGGACTCCCTCAGTAGCCCCTGAACCAGGCTTCAATGACGATGAGTCCGGCGCACAGTGTTGTCTTCGACATTGCAGGGCGGGTTCCTCCTCCGAATACTCCAAGGTAATTATCGAACACTTGAACCGTGTCCGGATCCACAAGATGATCTCCGCATGCCACCGTAGAGAGAATGATGTTTCACAAATGCAATCTGCTGAGAACTTTTTAGGCAACGCGGCATGTCATTACGGTCGGGTCATTATTAGAACCGTTTTCCCACAACCAGCCACAGCGCATATCACGAGGCGGTTTCCTTGGCACGTCTTGTCAAAGCAGAGATCGTGTTCCCTTATCACGGGATTCTCATCAATACGGGTATGGGTAATCGCACCACGCCATCAAGCGTGGCGTTTGGGAAGCAAGCGATTCCCAACGGGCAAATGGGGAGGCGTACCGCTTTCGGCACCTCTATAAAGGGATAAGATTTCCTCATTTTTACCCATGCCTTCCTCCTCCTTTGCCCACTCTTGCCCCCTCGAGCTCCAGCACCCAAGCCTTCGTCTCCTCCGCACAGCTAAACATGTCCGGAGCAGGAGGCAAGTGGGTGGTGAGGGAGTCCTGGATTAGGGGGTGTCCGGATAGCCGAACTATAGCCTTTGGCCGGACTCCTGGACTTTGAAGATACAAGATTGAAGACTTCGTCCCGTGTCCGTATGGGACTTTCCTTGGCGTGGAAGGCAAGCTTGGCAATACGGATATGTAGATCTCCTACCAATGTAACCGACTCTGTGTAACCCTAACACTATTCAGTGTCTATATAAACCGGAGGGTTTTAGTCCGTAGGACGAACAACAATCATACCATAGGCTAGCTTCTAGGGTTTAGTGTAGCGACCTGACCCAAAATTGGTCAAATCTCTGTGTCTGTACCATCCCAAGATCATGCTGGTACCCACAGTACATCGATAAAGTAATCAAAGTTCAATCACACCTGAATATCATTAAACGATTCTCATATATAGTCTTTATTACAAGAGAATAAATTTGGCTCAAGGCCAACTCATGAGAAATAAACTAATAACACTGCGGAAGCGTCGAAGATATAGCGAGTCCATCCGACTCCAAAGGGCAATCGCCAAGCGCGGAGCGTAGCCTCACTCCTGATCGGAATATACCTCTGCAACATAAGACGTTGCAGCCATGTAGGTCAGCTTTTGGAATAAGCTGGCAAGTCATGAAGAATAACAATAATAAACTTACTATCACTATATGCATTTTGGCTGTGGGGCTCTAAGTTTCATCATTTTGCGAAAAGCAAATTTTTCCCTACTACAGTGGACTTGCTTGCAAATTACTACAATTGTTGGTAGTTATTGAGATGGTTCCACCAACCAAAATCTCATTCCCAAATTATTAAGTCATAAAACCCCTCAAATTAATACATTAGTTTTAGTGTTGAGATATCCGAATACTTCCAAGTTCCAGAGGCTCAAATGTCCGTAACCGGGGACACGGCTAATCGATTAGATCTTTAACTCTGCAGAGGTTTGCGCACTTTTCCGCAAGAATCATTCCCTCCTTTAAAGTCTTAGCACTTCATGGTGTTTGAAGGCGGGACTAATGAAACAGGGTCTTCCAAAGAGTTCTTCCGCTACTGCGGTACCCATCCAATCCTACCGTTCTTCTACATCTCGTAGTACCGTCCAGCCAGCGTCACTACTAGGGTCAACCCAGCGAGCCCATAATGGCTTGCGGCTGCACATGTAAGCTTCCGGTCATGGGGCATCCATCCTTCTCTTCGTGGCTGGGTGAAGCTTTCCGCAAGATGTCATGGCACTTCTCCATGCATCCCGCCACCACTGGGTTCTCCGGGTGCCGTCAATAAATCCTCCACCCAGTAGTGATTTTCGAAGTCCATCTTGATCATTGTAGTTCACGGGGTTGTCATCATCATTGACTCTCACATCTTGCTTATGAACTTCACTCAACCCAAAACCCGTCTACGAGCATAGCAAAGTAACTACTACGTCCGGGACATGGTAACAAGGGATTGGTTCATCCTACCACATGATACTACTCAAGTTTAATGACTTCAAGATTTCACTACTGCATGCATGGTGGGGTGGTGACAATTACTAATGCACAAAAACATAGGTATAGAAATAACATGATCAAAACTTGCCTTGCTTGATGATCCTCGTAAGCTAAAGAGTCGTAGTAGCAAGCTTCGCACTCCGGAAACTCTACCGAGACAAACAATTCACAATAAGCATATAGCAATAGGATCACATAACACAACATAACAAAAGTAACATAGCACAACAAAACAACCAAAACCAAATCCAAAGGAAAACTCAAAGAAAAACCACTCAAAGTTTCCCTACTTCAAACAATAACTAAAATAGTTTTTATATAATAAAATTTTCTTAACATAACCTAATCATGGTTTTAGGTTAACTTAACAGAATAGGATTCACTAAGCAACTAGGAGCAAAACGAATTAATTAAAAAGCTATTATAAAACTCATTTTAGGCCTAATCCAATTTCTATTAAGAAAAATAAATTAAAACTTTTATTAATTATAAATAAAAGTTCATCTACTAGAGTGACAGAAACTAACCTAGAATAACCAATCACAAGTTAAAAATAAATTTATTTACTAATTAAAATATTAGGAAAACAGGAGCTAGTTAATTAATTAGGATTAATAGGATTCTGCTTAAAACTAATTATTTATTAATCCTAAAATACCCAAGTTAATTTCTATGGTTTGGCAATGTCAAAATAAAGTTGGGACAAAAAGAATCATCCAAAAATAATTTTTCTAACTAAAGTTATAGCAGATTTACTATTCTGACTAAAACTAAATTAAAGCAATTTTAATTAATTTTAACATAGCTAAATATATATTCTACAGAAACTACATAAAATTTGCAAGCCAACAAAAAAAGAATCACTCAAAAATATTAAACAGAATAAAAGATATGAATTTTTGAAAACAGAAACTATTCTGCTAAAACAGAAAATCAAAAATAAAAGAAAAAGGCCTAATGGGCCTATACTGTGCCCTGTGCGTCAAATAGTCTAAATGGGCCTAGGTTTAAACTGAACGAACCGGGCTAAAAAAAATAAACCTAACTAATACTAAACCAAAAGAACCGGCCGGTCTTTTTATAAAAATATACCCCTTCGGGGGTTCTAATCGTGGCCCTAGATTAGAGATCGGACGGGGATGATTCGGTGGCTTACGGAGTCGGCTGACATGCGGCGGCGGCGAGAGTCGTCGTGGGTTCGGCGTCGGGAGCTGGGAGTCGCCGTCTTGGTCTTGGGGAGGTCGGTGAGGAGTTTGGTGGGGTCGGGGTTGGTCGGGAGGCTAGAGGCGACGGCGGCGACTTTGGCGGCGGCGAGAGCGGGTCTCCAGCGTGCTCGGAGAGAGAGGAGAGGGCTCCGCGAGGCTAGGGAATGGGGTTCGGAGGGTCGGCTTTTATAGCTGTGGCCTCGGACGGCCGGGGCGATCGGGGCGATCGGAATCCGGATCCGCGATCTCCGTGATCGGCGATCGCGGGCGAGTGGAAGAAGATGGGCGGGCCCATGGTCGAGAGAGAGAGAGGCGAGGCGGCGGGTGGCCGAGGCCGGGGTTTCAAGCGAGGGGCGAGCTGGCTGGCTCGGCTGGCGCTGGGCTGGCATTGGCAGTGGGCTGGCTGGCTGGTGGGCTGGTGGTGGAGTCTTGGCGTTGGCTGGGCTGGGTGGCCTAGCTGGCGCCGGGGTTTTTTCTTTTAAAATTTTATTTTTAAAATAAAACAAAAACAGAAATAAAACAATATCTATAAATATTTTATATAGGGTATATATATACCAAAATGATCAGGGGAATATTCCCTTTCATTTGAACATTTTTCCAAAGGCAAAATCCAAACTTTATAAAAATCCATTTTTTCAAATTCAAATAAAATTCAGATTTGAATCCAAATCTTTTGGCAATGTTTTCCTCTGATATTTTTGGAGTGTCATGTTTGCTCCTCTCATACTTTTGACAAGTATTTATCAGGCTTAGTTTTTGAAATGTTTCCCACTTGCCAAAGTTTGAAATTCAAATTCAAAACTCAAAATTCTCTGAAACTTCAAATGGCATTCAAATTCAAACAGGATGCATAGGATGCTTAGCTATAATTGTAAAACATTCCAAATAGGAAATTTGGGATGTTACATTTAGCCTCTCTGATCTCGTGGTAGACCTACTCTTGTACTACCCATATCATCAATATTAATCAAGCGGGAGTAGGGTTTTACCTCCATCGAGAGGGCCGAACACAGGTAAAACATCGTGTCGCTTGTCTCCTGTTGCCATCCGCCTAGACGCACAGTTCGGGACCCCCTACCGAGATCCGCGGTTTTGACACCGACATTGGTGCTTTCATTGAGAGTTCCTCTGTCGTCATCTTTAGGCCCGATGGCTCCTCCGATCATCAACAACGATGCGCTCGGTGAGACTTTTCTCCGGGACAGATCTTCGATTCGGCGGCTTTGCTGCGAGCCAATTAAGCAGCCATCTGGAGCAGATTGAAAGCTACGCCCATGGCCATCAGTCAGATTTGGAAGTTTGAACTACGGTGACATCGCGGAGACTTGATCTTCGACGGGTTCGAGCCCACCAAGCGCGCCGCAGACCATCACGAGGGCATGATCTAGCTCTGCCGCGAACGGTGTCCTAGAGGCCGCACCAGAGTCCGCTCCGACCTTTAGCTCGGAGCCGACTGCGCCGATCGAGGACGATTGGCTGGACACCGCCTCGGGGGCTGCGATCTCTACGGCGATTGAGCCGTACACCTACCCCGTCCTTTGCAAAGCCCGTAACTCCAAGGTGCCGGATTCCTCTCCGGACTCCGAGCCTTCCGCGCCCCTGCCAATCGAATCCGATTGGGCACCGATCATGGAATTCACTGCCGCGGACATCTTTCAGCACTCGCCCTTTGGCGACATTCTGAATTCACTAAAGTCTCTCTCTTTATCAGGAGAGCCCTGGCCGGATTATGGTCAGGAAGGTTGGGATGCGGACGACAAAGAAAATCAAAGCCCACCCACCACCCACTTCGTAGCCACTGTTGATGATTTAACCGACATGCTCGACTTCGACTCCGAAGACATCGACGGTATGGACGACGATGCAGGAGACGACCAAGAACCAGTGCCCACATGGCACTGGAAGGCCACCTCATCATACGACATATACATGGTGGACATCCCAAAAGATGGGAATGGCGATGGAACAGTGGAGGATGACCCCTCCAAGAAACAGCCTAAGCGCCGGCGTCAGCGGCGCCGCTCTAAATCCCGCCACAGCAAAAATAGTGATTCCGGCACGGGAGGCAATAACACCCCGGACAGTGCCGAAGACAACCCCCTCCAGCAAGATTCAGCGCAGGAGGATGGAGAAGCCAGCCCTCATGAGAGAGCGGCAGAAAAAGAGGTAGAGGACGATAATTAAATGCCTCCCTCCGAACATGAGGCAAGCCTCGACGATGACGAATTCGTCGTGCCCGAGGATCCCGTCGAACAAGAGTGTTTCAAACGCAGGCTCATTGCCACGGCAAGCAGCCTCAAGAAAAAGCAGCAACAGCTTAGAGCTGACCAAGACTTGCTAGCTGACAGATGGACTGAAGTCCTTGCGGCCGAAGAGTATGAACTCGAGTGCCCCTCCAAGAGCTACCCAAGACGCAGGCTGCTACCCCGATTAGAGGAGGAAGCACCCAAACCTACATCACCAGTGCATGATATGGCTGACCGGCCACCTCGTGGCCGCGACAGAGAGGCCTCTCGGCCCTCAACTCAAGCCACACCCTGTCGCCGCTCAAAAAATACAATGGCGCGGGGAAATGCGCCAGACCTGCGAGATATATTGGAGGACAAGGCAAGGCAGACAAGATCGATCTACGGATCGCGTGGGCGCCCAACGACACGTGACGATAACCGTCACACCGGATATGGAAACTCCAGCCGGGCCGAACACAGTAGACAAAGATCATTTGAGCTGCGTTGTGATATAGCCCAATACAGAGGCGCCGCACACCCACTATGCTTCACAGATGAAGTGATGGATCATCAAATCCCTGAGGGTTTCAAACCCGTAAACATTGAATCATGCGATGGCACAACAGATCCTGCGGTTTGGATCGAGGACTATCTCCTTCACATCCACATGGCCCGCGGTGATGATCTACACGCCATCAAATACCTCCCACTCAAGCTTAAAGGACCAGCCCGTCATTGGCTTAACAGCTTGCTAGCAGAGTCAATTGGTTGTTGGGAAGACCTAGAAGCCACATTCCTCGACAATTTCCAGGGCACATATGTGCGACCACCAGACGCCGATGACCTAAGCCACATAATTGAAGCGGAGGAATCGGCGGACAATTCAGACACGGTTCCTAACCAAGAAAAATCAAATCGTCGATTGTCCGGATCTCGAGGCCCTTGCAGCCTTCAAACACAACATCCATGACGAGTGGCTTGCCCGGCACCTAGGACAGGAAAAGCCGAAATCCATGGCAGCCCTCACAACATCGATGACCCGCTTTTGCGGGAGAGGACAGCTGGCTAGCTCGTAGTAACAACATGACCAAGAACCACGGTAATTCGGATACCAAGGACAGCGGTGGCAGGTCGTGTCGCAACAAGCACAAGCGCCGCATTAACGGCGATAATGCTTTGAGGATACGCGATCAATGCGGATTGAGGCTCTAAACCGGTCGTGAGAAAAAGCCATTTAAAAGAAATACTCGGGCCCGCCCAATTTGGACCGAATACTCGATCGCTCGTGCGGATACATGGCACTTCAAAAGCCAGCCAATCAGACCAACAGGATTGTTGGGTGTTCAAGCGAGCGAGCAAGTTAAAGGCGAAAACAATGACAAGGGGCTGCATAGCGATGGCGAGGAGGAGCCCCACCGCCGAACAATAGAGGATGAAGGGCTTCCCCGCTAGTGCGGACGGTGAACATGATATACGCAACCCACATACCCAAAAGGGAGCGGAAGCGTGCACTAAGGGACGTATATGCGATGGAGCGATCGCCCCAAAGTTCAACCCGTGGTCTTCCTCCCCGGTCACTTTTGATCGAAGGACCACCCACTAGCATCCGCCATGGAGGATTCGCGCATTGGTTCTAGACCCAATCATTGACGGATTTCACCTCACTAGAGTCCTAATGGACGGCGGCAGCAGCCTGAACCTGCTTTATCAGGATACAGTGCACAAAATGGGCATAGACCCATCAAGGATTAAACCCACAAAGACGACCTTTAAAGGCGTCATACCAGGTGTAGAGGCCAACTGCAGGCTCGATTACACTTGAAGTGGTCTTCGGATCCCGGATAACTTCCGAGCGAGGAGTTAATCTTGACATAGTCCCGTCCGCAGCGGCTATTACGCCTTTGCTCGGACGAACCGCATTTGCAAAGTTCAATGCAGTGCCGCACCACGCATATCTCAAGCTCAAGATGCCAGGTCCTCGAGGAGTCATTACGGTCAATGGAAACACGAACGCTCTCTCCGGACGGAGGAGCATCTGGCGACCCTCGCGGCGTAAGTACAACGCAGCCTCTTAAGGCAATTCTCGAGTCCGGCTATTAAGCGTCCGGACACCGTCAAGCGCCAAGTAACCTACAACAAGACCGCTGGCATCGTTCCGAGCACGCGCATAGCAATGCGGCCCAAGCCCCAGCCCTCGCGAAATTGCGAAACCAGTACTACTGGCGTACATAATTACGCTCTGGAAATACCATGGGCATAGGGAAGGGCATGACCACGGCATGCCCGAATGCGCTCAACCGCACTGTGGGCCCCGATTGTGTCATTCTTTGCTTCTTTCTTTTTACTTTCAGGACTCCGTTCTCACGAAGCCCTGTCCGGCATTAGAATCGCCGAACACATGATGCAACAGCCAGGGAAGCAGAAAGCTACGTCGAGTGTCCAAGTGGTCTCTATTACGAGCAATATATCTGTTTTACACACCATCCCGCGGCTTACCCCTGGAGGGAGACATGTTAAAAAGTCCCATCCCTTGCTTATCGCACTATTTGTATCGTTCTGCTCTTACTGCAGCCCTTTTGAATAAACAATATATAGCTTCTGCCTATTATTGAATTCCCTTTTTTCTATATATATGTTCATTTATGACATTGTGCACTTTGGTATGGGCAATACACCAGGGGCTTAAGTACCCCACAACATGGTGTGATAAGTCCGAACACTTTCACAAGTGCGGCACCCCGAACTTATAGCATTATATGCATCGGCTCCGAATCATGTCTTGGGTCAATAGTTGGGTTTGCCCGGCTCCCATGTTTTGGTACCTTATGTTCCGTTATATCGGCTAAGGTAGCGCTGGGAGAACCACTGCGATTGTGCCCCGGTTGAGCTGGGTTAAGCACCTCAGTGGAGAAAGCTAAAACTGACCGTCATGATAGGGCGAGAGTCGGTCGCTGTTCGAGAGGTTTTCGAGTCCCTAAAGACTTATGCCGCTTAGAGCGAGGAGTCGGCATTGTCCGGCCTAAGGCGTGGATAGTGCCCCGAACTCAGTCTTCCGAATACTAGGGGCTTCACCGAAATTTAAAATTACTAGTCGTCAACCCGTGCGACTGCACGGGCTAGTTATTTAGAATACAACTTAGTAGAACAATCTCAAAAGCATTGGTTTGTAAGATACATATTTAAAAAGGAACTAACTACGTAGTAAGATACTTTGTATTCTGCTATTTGAAATTTATTATTAGAGCGCAACAAATTGTTCAAGTAACCATGTACCCAGATAACATTTCAATTTATTTAATGGTATGATATGGATAGTTACTCCGGATAATATGGATAGCTTCTTTGACATAAACCAAAATGTCGAAATTTTCTTCTCAAAAACTTTTGAAGAAGTTTCTCCATTCGTTAACACTCCCAACTATATTAAAAATAGAAATGTGTTCTGCAGAAAAATAAATTCATATAGTTTGTAATATTTTAAAATTATATGCAAACTGAGCTGCAGAATACATTCTCAAATACAGGTCATAATTATTGAAGACAGGGACCACAACATGATGTATATATAATCATGTCATTCTACCAAATAGCTAAACAAACATGAGGCCATGAGTATCATAAACACATAGTTTCATGGGACTCATTCTGTATTATCCAAGCGGAATCACTGAAAGGTGGTGCGTCGTGACATCATGAACACAATGCAACAATTTAATCGAAAGCATTGATTTGATGGAGTTTGTTTCTTCTTCCAAGACACAACATTGACATGTACCTGTTTGCTTATAGCGCCTCAACATGAGAATCTTGTAAGGTGGTTCTCCTTACTTGTTAAGATAACGAAATTGTATCATAACAGAAATGGAGACATATGTGTTAGATTTAATAATCCGTAAGCTTGTATTTGCTTTATTTGAACATCTTATATAGAAAGGTATAACACATGCAATAGCAACAAATATATACTGTGTCCCAGGGCAAAAGGATTTGTCCCTAACTAATGAACGTGTTTATTTGTATGTTCACAACAGAAGAAACCTAGTAGAAGCATACAGATCATGGTTCCAAGAAATTAAATTTAATAATCTTCAAGTTTGGAGGGCTACTGTTCAACATCCGGTGACATATAGGAATTTAGAGCTACAATTGGTCGCTCCCAAAAATATCCTGGCATGTCAACAATGGGCATCCTATGTCAATAGGAGTCCAATTACTTAATCCTTGTTTTACTATCTCTTTCTATTTTTCCAAATCGGGTACTTTTGCCATATTCATTAGCTGCGCTGACAGGTCCAGTTCATTCATCTTCATAAGACATGATAATTCATTTGATCACAAAGCAAGAAATAAGTGAGGAAAAAAGCCAAAGTGGAGCTCAGATACTAACGGGAAAGAATACTCAGAGCTGTCGAACAATGTGATTATTGCTAGGCGTTCTAAAAATGTGAATATTCCTTGAGCAATCTTAAGCCTACAAATATCGATTGCAGCGGGAGAGAAGTAAATCAGTGAATCTAGTATATGCGCCATAGTTCGCACCATTGTATGTACTATCTGATTGCACTTGAAAAATTAAAATCTTGTATGAATTATCTTGTGCGCCATAGTTGTGCAGAGATAAGGTGCTCAAACAAATTCCTTTATAACATATACAGGGTCTTGACTTGCATTCTTGCAAATTATCATCTAAATTTGTTAATTCAGAAGAGCATAACAGTATGTCTGATGAAGATATTTAGAGAAGAGAAGTGGTTTTTAAGGTTTTGATTTATACATAGGATCAAATTTGCATGGTACAGTGGCGTTGTAGTTTGCAGGGAAAAAAAATAACCAAAGTGAAAGAAGACACGTGATTACTTACATGAGCAAGCATAGCTAGCAATCCCTTGGCCTCCCAGCGCATTTGCTGCTAAGGATCCTTCTTTACCTAGTACTTTGTTTTCAAATCCAAGGATCAAATCGTTCATGGCTAACCTGCACCTCTCCATGGGGGACTGAAAGAGGCGAAATTCGGGAGCTACAATCGCGAACATAGGTGTGGATCAGGGAGGCTAAAACAGCACCGCTACCTTTATCCCATCAATAGATGTATCCCGATGGCCCGTGCAAAATCTGAACCATACATACTTAGGTTATTTCCTCCTTTCGTAGTAAGCAACACAGCGGCCCGTGAAAAATCTGAACCTTTACGGAGAATCACTTATGTTTGCTGGTTGATGACAATCATGTTTTCCAACTTGAGAGAAACACGATTACAACAGGAGAAGATGGATTGGATCATACCTCTTTTTCAGATTGATTCCAGCGCTTGATCGTACACTAATGGCGGCACCCATGGTTTGGAGAATGTATTTAACGCGGCGAGGCGGAGGATTAGGAAGAGCGTCGGTAGGGACTCTAAATGATGCGCGGCGGGACGGGCGGCGAACTGAAGAAGGATCTTTGTGGCAGCATGCACATGTAGTTCTTTCGATTAGAAATCAATTGAGGAGAGTCAATGAGACGTAAGCGTGGCAATCAAGAAAGGAGACGTGCATGTGGAAAAACATGACAGGACTCTGTTTATCTTTTTTTACGGGACCCTGTTCATCCTAATAGGACAGATTGGATCTAGTCGTGGCACTTTTTTTTTCTTTTGCTATGACGCACAGGTTGGGAAGTTGTGTCTTTTTTGGTCGTGTCACATTGTCCTTATTTTTTAACATCAGAGTAACATAAATCGTAAGGTTAAGACATATCGATCATTTAGATTGAACGGTTAAGATATTTTTAATGGTGTGGATTAACATGGAGGCTCGTATGATGCCTCTGATTAGTAAATATAAGATAGAATTCTATGGCTAAGTGAGAGTGTTCAAGCATTATAGTCTGGTTGCCTTGTTCGTTGCGTTGAGCGCCTCCCTCGAAGGACCCAAGAATGGGAACAAGAGCGCTCAAGTTTATCCCGAACACCCCAGCACTCGTAGCATGGGGGCTGAAGCCGACGACTCGCCATCTCTCAAATTTAATAAACGGGCGCACAGAAGGTAATATTTTAAATTCAAAAGTGTTGCTTCGCGCACATGAACAAGTTTTTAGCGCACAGGATAACAAATGCGAGTCTACTAAAAAATTATATCTTTGGAGCATTCATCCGCTATAAGGCAGGCACCCTTCAGGACGCCCTCATAATACATTTCAGGCTTGCGATGCTCCTTCTTCGGTGGTGGTCCGTCCGTCACAAGCTTCTCAGCGTCCATCTTGCCCCAGTGCACCTTAGCAAGGACAAGGGCCCTACGGGCACCTTCGATGCAAACGGAGCGCTTGATGACTTCAACCCAAGGACAGGCGTCCACCAGCCGCCTCACCAGCCTGAAGTAGCTCCCAGGCATGGCTTCCTTAGGCCACAGCCGAACTATGAGGCCCTTCATGGCCTGTTCGGCCACCTTATGGAGCTCGACCAGCTGCTTCAGCTGGTCGCTATAAGCACTGGTGTCCGCCTCAAAGATACCGAGACCAGAACACCTTCTCCGTCGAGCTTCCCTCTTCGCTCGGTAGAATGCGGCAAGCATCGGATACTTCGCAGGCAGATCTGCGAATGCTCTGGAGAACTCCGGATTCGGGTAAGTAACAGATAATTCACTTTCACATACTTGCTTTGCATATAGAATGCCTTACCGCCGCTATCTTCTTCATCGCCTCAATTTCTGGAGGGCTTTTTGGGCTTCGCCTTAGCAGCCTTGGCGCTCTCAAGGGCGAGGCGAGCTCGGACTCTCGAGTCTTTGAGTCACGCCCAAACTCTCGTGTTTTTCACGAGCACGGAACTCTTGCCGCACCTCCACCACTGCGCCTCCTGCTTCTCTCGCTCGGTGCGCTCGCGGCCGCATTTCTTTCGCCTTGGACACCGCTTCCTTGTGGTCGCCACCTCGTTCGTGGCCCTGCAATATTCACGTTATTCCTGTCATTTTTGCAAACACATCTTTTAAATACTCCCATAAGGTATTACTTACCTTCCTTGTCCTCGAGCTGCTTTTGGCAAGTCCGAGCTCGTTCTCGACCGCCGAGGCTCTGCTTAATGCATCAACCTCCGCAGTCGGTCTTGGCAGAGGTCAGCAGCGCAGCCTGCATTCCCATATTGACATACTTATGTTAGACTCCTGCGTATATCTTTTTAGATCCTCGTTTGGCTATTTCTTTTGAACACCAAACTGAGCATCGGGCTACCGTCTATCGGTAATATTTTACATATATTAAATACATACCTCAAATCCTGTTAGAAGGTGGCACGGGCTTGACCAGCCTGCTCTTGGCGGATGAACTTTCGGATCACCGCACTCATAACAAGTGCGGTGCTCCTCGTCGATGGAAGCGCCGTTAAGCGCCTCCATCAAATCATCCGTGCCTCCGGTTGGGACGGAGGTCACCGGCGTCGCAATCTTGCCCTTCTTACGAAGGGGTCGCTGTCGGACTCGGAACCATGAAGGTTCGATGGAGTCCGCACAGGGCCGGACTTGAAGCCCTTCGGGGTTTTATCCCCTTTGAGCCCGGGTACCAGGAGGTCGCCTTGCGGCGCCTCCAGGGCCACCTCCTCCTGGCTGGGCCCCTTTTGGGACTCCACCCCGGCGTCATCTGCGGCGGGAGGAGACGAGGCGGTCGGAAGTTAGACGCTATTCACCTCCGACGAATCCAGGGAGCCGCTCGACAAATCGTCGAGCCCGTCCTTGGGCGGGCTGCACGGTTATACTTGGCATTAGAAGATGATGTGCGACAAATGGAACGCCATGAGTTATTCTGGTGTCCGGACACTTACAATTTCGCCAGGGGCTTGGTCCTTGGTGCCCACCCCTCCTCGCTGTCGTCGGCATTGCCGGTGTAGTCCGGAGGAAGGGTCCTTCCCTTCTTGGACCCTCCGGCCTCCCCAGTTGGGGCGGCCTTCCTTTTCTTCTCTCCCCCCGCTGGGGGAGAGGCCTCTTTTTCCTCCTCCTCGTCTTCACGGGGGGGGGGGTCCATCGGAGTCATCGGACGATGAGTCCGACAGCACCTGGCGCCGAGAACTCCTTCGAGTTCCCGTGGCCTTCTTCTTGGCCTTCTTTTCCGGCACCACGTGGGGCGCCGGAACCAGCAGCCCCGTCAATCGGGCGTCCGTTGGGTCTTCTAGCAAGGGAGCCGGACAGTCAATCTGTCCGGACGTCTTCAGCCAGTCCTGTCAAAGGTAAGGGAGTTTTAGATCCCGCATAGAGTCAAACTATGAAAAAAGAGTCCCGTAAAGGGTAAAATAACTTACCTCGCTGGCTTAATGCTGCGGGCTGAATCCGCGATCTTCGGTAGCGGATGCGGGAGCTTCGGCGCCCTTGAACAGCACCTTCCAGGCATCTTCGTACGTAGGGTCGAAGAGCCGGCTCAAGGTTCGGTGTTGTGCCGGATCAAACTCCCACAAGTTGAAGGCCCGTTGCTGGCATGGGAGAATCCGGCGGATGAGCATCCCCTGGATCACGTTGACAAGCTTGAGATTCTTGTCCACCAGGTTTCGGACGCAGGTTTGGAGTCCGGTCAGCTCTTCCGAATTACCACACGTCAGGCTCGTCTCTTTCCATGAGGTGAGCTGTGTAGGGAAGCCAGATCGGAATTCGGGGGCCGCCGCCCATTGAGAGTCGCGCGGCTCGGTGATGTAGAACCACCCTGATTGCCACCCCTTTATGTTCTCCACAAAGGAGCCCTCGAGCCATAGGACGTTGGCCATCTTGCCCACCATGGCACCTCCGCACTCCGCTTGGCGGCCGCCCACTACCTTCGGCTTGACATTGAAGGTCTTCAGCCATAAGTCAAGTGGGGCTGGATGCAGAGGAAGGCCTCGCTTACCACGATAAACGCCGAGATGTTGAGGATGAAATTGGGGCCAGATCGTGGAAATCTAGGCCGTAGTAGAACATGAGCCCCGGACGAATGGGTGAAGTGGAAACCCTAGTCCATGGAGGAAGTGGGGAGGAACACCACCCTCTCATGGGGCCTGGGGGTGGGGATGAGCTGCCCCTTGTTGGGGAGCCTATGCGTGATGTCGCCGGACAAGTATCCGGCCTTCCACGGCTTTTTGATGTACCCCTCCGTGACGGAGGAGGCCATCCACTTGCCTCCCACTCCGGACATAGTTGGAGAAGGTTGAGGTGGGATGTGCGGACTTGGGCGCTGGAGCTCGAGTGCGCGGAAATGGATAAGCAAAGGAGGAAGAAGGCGTGTGTGAAAAGTGGATCCTTATCCCTTATATGGATGGACAAAGCTATGCGTCCCCACCGCCCGATAAAACTCGCATATCTCCCAAGCGCCAGTAATCAATGGCGCGTTGGGTTACCCACGCCCGTATTGATGAGAATCCTGAATAAGGGACACGATCTCTGCTTTGACAAGACGTGCTAAGGAAACTGCCTCGCTAAACGCTGAGGTGGTGGGACAAGGAAAACGATTCGAATAAAGGCTTGGATGTGGTGTGATGTCACGCTGCGGAATACGTCAGCAGATTGAACTTGTGTAAATATTATTCTCTCTACAGTGGTATGTGGAACTTATTTTGCAGAGCCGGACACTATCCTTGTGTTCAAAATCTTCTACGAAGTATTCGGAGGAGGAACCCGCCTTGCAATGTCGAAGACAATATGCGCACCGGACTCGTCGTCATTGAAGCCTGGTTCAGGGGCTACTGAGGGAGTCCTGGATTAGGGGGTGTCCGGATAGCCGGGCTATAGCCTTTGGCCGGACTCCTAGACTTTGAAGATACAAGATTGAAAACTTCGTCCCGTGTCCGGATGGGACTTTCCTTGGCGTGGAAGGCAAGCTTGGCGATACGGATATGTAGATCTCCTACCATTGTAACCGACTCTGTGTAACCCTAACCCTATTCGGTGTCTATATAAACCGGAGGGTTTTAGTCCGTAGGACAAACAACAATCATACCATACGCTAGCTTCTAGAGTTTAGCCTCTCTGATCTCGTGGTAGATCTACTCTTGTACTACCCATATCATCAATATTAATCAAGCAGGAGTAGGGTTTTACCTCCATCGAGAGGGCCCGAACCTGGGTAAAAACATCGTGTCCCTTGTCTCCTGTTGCCATCCGCCTAGACGCACAGTTCGGGACCCCCTACCCGAGATCCGCCGGTTTTGACACCGACAGGTGGCTTCCACCGTCAAGGAGAAACATGTCCGGAGCAGGAGATGGATAGCATATGTGTGAGAGACATTATTATACTTTGAGACATTAATGGCTGTGGGTGGGCGGAATTAAAGGGGTGGGCGTGTTAGACATAGAGAGTCTGTGTGTTTCTGTGTGAGAGACTTGTAGGACAGGGTAGAAAGACGAATTTAACCCTTACGGAGGGAGAGAAATACACGAAGTGCGCGTGTGTGATTCCGATGCCCACAGGGAAATGAGATATGTACGTGTGTGAGAGAGATTGCACAATTCATTCACGTATCACTATCTAGCGATTGTGGACGTGCATCACTTGAACATAAGTCAATATCTACTTCGTATCGTGGCCAAAGGTACAATATTGATTCAACGCTATAAAGATTGGACACTCACATATCATATTTTTTTCTATTTAAATAAACCTTTTCAGCTGTGCATGCCAAAGTTACAGTGATGTTTCTTCAAACAACCAATGTAGCTATCATGTACATGCACCATTGTTACTCTTGCATTCAAATTCATTAGTCTTGGATGATTTAAGTTTCTATTTTGAAGTAATATATGTAATATACATATATGAATTCAACGGGTACGCAATTTATGAAATGGAGGCTATGTAATCATATGAGGTAACACTTTTAAGTAGCTGACTACAATATCCATTTCTTTTTGTGCGCCTCTACACTAACACGTCAATGCATTATGTTTAAAGTAAATAACCAATGGCACTAAATTATCTATTTACACGAGAAATACATAGGCTGAGCGGTTGATCCCTTTTTTGTGAACGCGCCACTACACCCGATTGGCCGCGCCCGTGTGAACGTCCAAGTTATCGGCGCATCATCCCGAGTTATTGTCTTTTTTCCTGGGGTGGACTTCACACCAGTTATTAACTGTTGACGCGTGCCCCGTGTACACAGTCTAGCATGACCTTCCCGCTAGCATGGTCCAAAATTAGTTGAAACTGGATACGAACGATCCCGCGGGCGGCAAAATCTCCCGCCTCCTTCTAAAATTTCCGCCACCTTAGTCTTTAGCATGCGAAATCCACCTTTTGTCCTTGGTGCATGGAGACCAACAGTTACAATACTGCCTTCATCTACATGATAGGTCGGGGCTGCTTTCGTAACTTCGGTTCCCCCACTACACCGCACCCCATTTCTCTCTCCCCTCCAAAACGACTAACTCCACAGCACACGAGCATCTTACATCATGCCATCTGTACTTCATCGCCCTTTCTCCCCTCCCCTCTCGAAACCCTAGACTGCTCATCCACCGGCGTACCATAGCCCATTCACTGCCAACGGCGTCCACCTCGCCGGATCTGCTTCATGGACGCATCTACCCTCCCACCTCCCTAGAAACAAGTAGACTGCTCATCCACCACTGTACCACAGCCCATTCAGTGTCGGCCTTGTCCACGGCGCGGATCTGCTTCACCGGTACTCTCGTCAACCGTCGCGCATCTGCAGTGGCTCATTCGTACTCCCCACCGGAGACGCTTCGTCCACACCCCCCGGAGCCGCCCCACCGACGCCCCCGTCGACGGCCTCTGATCCTCTTCGCCGACACCTTCCTCAACCCTACCAGAGCCGCTTTGCCGACACCTTCCTCAACCCTACCGGAGCCGCTTCGCTGACACCATCGTCAACCCTACCGGAGTAGCTTCGCCTATACCATTCTCAACCCTACCGGGGCCGCTTTGCCAACTCACAAGTCCACGGCCTCAGATCCGTTTCCTCGCACCCTCATCCAACCTACCGGAGCAGCTTCTGACGCCCCGTCCATGACCGCAGATCTGCATCGTCGACACCACCCTTAACCCAACCATCAGAGCAGCTTCTGACGCCCCGTCCACGGCCGCAGATCCGCATCGTCGACACCATCCTTAACCCAACCACCGGAGCAGCTTATGACGCCCCGTCCACGGTCAAGATCCGTCGTCGACACCATCCTTAACCCAACCACCGGAGCAGCTTCACCTCGCCTCGCCCATCGCCACAGATCCGCCGCCCACACCGTAGTCCACCCTACCGGAGCCGCTCCACAAACCCCCTACTCGACGGTTCTAGATCTCCTTATCGGACCCCGATAGCCAGCGCAGCGTCATCACCCTCGACGTTTCTAACCTTATTCCCACCATCTGGAGAGATGCCAAGCACCCGCCACGGCCTAGGTACCTGTCACCTTTAAACCTGTCCAGCATCACCTGCCCGATGTACTTCAAATATACTAACCGGTCATTGTTACTGTTATGCAGGTGGCAAAACTACAAGGATGATGTTTCTTACGGATCTAACAGCTTGGCCAACCAAGATCCCGGACTGAGGCATTGCTATGATCTTAAAGCGTCTCTCTCTCTCTCTCTCTCTCTCTCTCTCTCTCTCTCTCTCTCTCTCTCTCTTGTATTGTTTTGTGCCTGCCAGCGTGCTTTGCTAGGATTTTCGACCAGTAATCCCTTTGTGCGCATAATGATTTCTACCATGGCTGCTAAATTAGATATGTAGATGTCATACATGATACTACCTCGTACCTCCGTTCCTAAATATAAGTCTTTCTAGAGATTCCACTATAGGCTACATACGGAGCAAAATGAGTGAATCTACACTCGAAAATGCATCTATATACATATGTATGTGGTCCATACTGGAATCTCTACAAAGACATATATTTAGGAACAGGGGCAGTACATTACACAAAATCGTAGGTGGCATGTAGGAATTCCAGTGCACTACATTAGGCTCCCTTAGAGTGCCCGCTAGTCCAGCATACAGAGTCATGGCTAGTTTATGGTACGCACACAATCGTTAATTGGTGGTTTAAATATGCGCAAGGGATATGCAATGTAGTATCATGTAGAGATGTCTGAAATTAGCCGTGTCAACTTGCAGATAGGGTTACACAATGAAAAAGTACAAGATGTATGTGGCAATTTCATGGAACATCGCAAAAAAAGGAGAAGCGGCGGTGAGCCTATACAGTGTGCTATGGTACGTCACTCCTCCATTGCAATCATCGTGACATGTTATTTGTATGCCAGTTCTATTAGCCAAGTTTCTTAGGGACAGTTATTATGAGTTACCCTAAGAAAATAAGCACCTGTGAATATAAGCTCCATGTAATAAGCCAACCAGTTCTTTTCATAGCGTTTTCAGCTTATCTTTGGTATGATCAGTAGAAATTCTAGATTGCATTATATTTTTTTCATTTTGCTGCCCATATGGAAATTAATTTGACTTGCAAACATCACAAATTGAACCCAGTGCAGTAATTAATATGATAGGAAAATAGACCATCACTATTTGCTCAAAATGCAAATACAAAGATACCATCTACTTGGCACAATCTACTTTGGTCAATGTTTTCCATAGAGATCCCATTGCCTAATTTAAACGAAGAACGCATGACCCACATTTAAATGAAGAACAATTATTTATTGAAATTCGATGGTCCAAGTGGCTGGTTATTATCATATAGCAGCACCACCTGAAAGCATCATATAGCAGCAGCAGCTCATAGCAACTCATCATACAGCTGCAGCTGTCTGCAATTCATCATATACCAGCAGCAGCTCATAGCAATTCATCATATAGCAGCAGCAGGAGTAGCTCATAGCAATTCATCATATAGCAGCAGCAGGAGCAGCTCATAGCAATTCATCATATAGCAGCAGCAGGAGCAGCTTGTAGCAACTCATCATATAGCAGCAGCAGCTCATAGCAATTCATCATATAACAGCAGCAGCAGTAGCTTCTCATAGCAACTCATCATACAACAGCAGCAGCTCATAGCAATTCATCATATAGCAGCAGCAGGAGCAGCTCATAGCAATGCATCATATAGCAGCAGCAGAAGCATCTCATAGCAATTCATCGTATAGTGGATCAGAATGAAAATTTGGCAAAAAATCAGAGGAGATCCTCACCTTGTTGGATGAGCTCATCCTTCAACAGCACCTCAAGGCCATGGCCTGGGAGGAGGGAGGGGAATAAGGTGCCTTCACGCAATGTAGCATCAGCCGTAGTTGTGCAGCGCCCACCGGAGTAGTGCGTTGGACGAACCATAGTGGAGCAGCTCTTGGAGACCATGAGAATGAGGCGGCTCCAGAGGAGGAGCAGCCAGGAGATTTGCCCCTACCCGCCGCCATGTAGCCTAGCTGGACATAGCATCGCCGAGGACCAGGCCGGATGGGACCCGATGGCGACGGCTCATTGGAGGAACCCTAGTCTGCAGCGGGGATCGAGTAGAGGGAAAGGGAGAGGAGATGCAAGCGGGCAGGGCAATGAATGCTTGCGTGTTTGTTTTACTTGAGGGTCGGGTGTGACACGGGCCAGCAGATTGCATTTTGAGTGTAATATAGGCGACAACAGAGTCATTTCACTATTCCCTTCCTTCAATTTTAGTGAGGTTCTACCCAAACACCCCTCCAAAGCGAAATTAGTTAAGCCCAAGCCCATAACTCAAAAATGACTTCTTTACATCTTTTATGGCTTATTTTGACAATATGCCCTGAAAAGGCGGAATCGAACCGCCCTTAACCTGTAATTCAATTGTGCGTGCAATGATGAATCACTCCTGCCTGCTATCTGTACATTTAGGCATCATCATACATGGCATAACCTAATACATGTCCATTCCATTGTAGAATCTGGAATATGCAATGTTTATGTTAGTTCATACGTTGCACATGATGTTTAAATGCCCCTTACATCTGGTCAGTCAAGTGATGGTCTTTAAGCCCCCTTCTTTGCTTCTTTTCTTGATATGTAAGATTTGCTCACACATCTGTTCAATTGCTTGTTTGCATCAGCCAGCCATACTAGGACTGTTTGCTTTGATTACTTCCTGTTCTTGACCTAACACTCTAACAGAGCTTGTAAACGATTTAAACACTAAGGGCTGCTGTAGTGGGGCCTTGTCTAACTCATAGGTGACATAAAGGTTTGGATGTACACTACAGTAGGCTCTCCAAGAGTACCTGGAGATCTAGTTCGAAGGTATTCCTAGTTTTTACATAGTGCAGACATAGTAAATGCTCATTTCATTGTGTGCAAGTGCAAGAGATGCGGCATGTTTCATTATGTGGTGTTGTTTTGTTATAATCTCATCCTTTTGTGTTCACAGACTGGAAAGTATGCATATTTATCTTCCAAGGAGACGAGTAACTAGTTTGTGTCACCTTGTAGAGGGGGTGCAATGAAGATAAGATTGAGGATTTCCAAGTACAAGATGTTAGGAAGGAGCCTTGCAAGAGAAGTAGGAGCTGCGCTGAGCCTCTTCAACCTGCTAAGGTAAGTCACTGTATGCAACTCAACAGTTCAATTCCTTGTTTGTTTCAGGCATAGTTAATTTTCTCTTTTCAATTGCTTTATTTGTCCTCAGTTAATGAGATGCCCAAATAATCATGCCTGATGTTCGGTACTTGTATCACTATTAGTTGACATAATTAAAGGTCGTACCATTTAATTACTCTGCCAAGTGTGCTCAAGCTTTGAAGTCTATTAACCAACTATTATTGCATGAGGCTCACAATCTAGTTTATACTACGCTTATGATTGCATAGTTTTGCTCGATGTAGTATGTTTGTATGAAACCCTCTGCTGTTCATTATGCTCCCTAAGACTTTAATTGAGGTACGAATGGCCAACTGCTTGCTTACTTATACACAACGTGCTGTCTAAATTTGTAACTTGTGCGTGTTTTCGATTGGGCCCCAACATCATGCTCCTCGGTGAGCTAAGAGGATTTCTGTATGCAGGCTGCCTGGACTATCTTTTTATAATTTTAAAATATCACCTGCTTATGCTTCATGACGTGTAACATTTTTTTAAAGTGACGTGTAACATTATTGTTAGTCATGTTTTGCCATGTAGTACAAAATAGTGTCTTATTCGCTTCACTGTTGTAACTATATTTTTGCCCTAGTCATGTGTACTTACAGAAACATTTCAGGATGAAGTGACATCAGCACAAAGATCTACGAGCAGTGTGGCATGGCCGTTACCGAATGATTATGGATTGGAATTGGAATGTGTTGATGTTCTCGAGCATCAACTAGAGGTGGCAAGACAACGTGTACATCATTGTCAACGTATAATCAACAAGTTGAGACTGGACATGCAGGTATTAGATGCAGGAGCCAAAAAAATGAAACAAGACACTGAGGTAACCATGAAGGAATTGGAGATTTTGCAGACTGAAATTTGTGCTATCTGAATCCGGCCAATCCTATTTTCTGAAGAGATTATAGTTCAAATGGAGTTAAGTTGATGCGCGTCCATGATGTATGAGTTGTATTTGCCCAGTGTATGTAATTTACTGTTTGTGTATGCTTTATTATCACCTGTGCCGAACCATAATGCCCAGTGTGTATAATCGGCTGTAATTTATTTATTGTATAGTGTAGGATTATTCTACCTTTCTATGCCTTGATCTCTTTGTTGTATAGTGTATGCTTTTTAGAGGTGATAGTATTGAGTAGGATAATTCTTTGAATATGTTATATCGTTCAAACGGGGGCCAACTCGCCTGACCATGGCCCTTCATGGGCTGTCGGATCCATGGGCCATGTACGGGCCGTCGGATCCATGGGCCTTCTATGTCTCGTAGGATCCATGGGCCTTCTACGTCTCGTAGGATCCATGGGCCTTCTACGTCTCGTAGGATCCATGGGCCTTGTAAGGGCCGGCTCATTTATGGGTCTTGTACGGGCCTTTAATGGGTCGTAGATGGGCCTTTAATGGAAATCATACGTTTTATGGGCTGACCATAACGGGCCGTTAATAGGCCGTATTTGGTGATGCTATGAGAATGGGCCAACAGACTAACGCTTCACAAACGGGTCGACTGTAACGACGGGCTGAATTTGGCCCACAAGCAGAAAATGACAGTAACGGGCCGTAAGTAACCAAATGCTGCAAATGAGCCCAAGAATAAATGGGCCCTCAGAAAGCCGAAAGTTAACTTGGGCTGGAAACGGCCCAACGGAATAACGGGTCGTTAATGGGTATAAAGTGATACACTGTTCATTACGGGCCAGCTTCACCACGGGCCGTTAATGGGTGTAAAGTAATACACTGTTCATTACGGGCCAGTTTCAGCACGGGCCGCTAATGGGCCAAGAGTTACAAAGGGCCTCATATGGCCCGAAAGACGTCATGGGCTATACATGGGCCAGAAGTGAAAACGGGCTAGAATCAAATTGGATGGCCTAGATGACACTACTGGGCCTAATTCGGATAGGGCATAACAGGCCTTGGGTTAGTGGGCTGTAAATGGGCTATATGCGAACAGGCCGTTAACAGGCTTTCCATGGGCCGGACCACCAACTTTTGACCAAGTCAAACGGGCCGGCCTTTTCACAGGAATGGGCCACTGTTGGGCCGTGCCACGTGTCGACGTATCATAGGCGCCTTTTGTCCAGTGAGTGGATGACATATGTCCCAACGATGAGCCGACACATGTTTCCTCCAGCCAATGATGATTTTACACGTGGAAAATCCCCATTGGTCGGGGCTGTTAACGGGTTGTCGGATCCAAAACCCGACCCGATAGCTTAACGGCGTTCCATTACGGTGGATGCCACGTGTCGGTCACCCTTGACGAAAGCACTTCTGTGACGCGCGAATTATCGTCATGGAAGTGGACACTTCCGTGATGATAATTTTGGTAATGTCATGGAACACGTCTACGACAGCACAGGTATGACTATCTTGATTCTGTCATAAATTTGTCATGGATGTACATGCATGACAGAAAACGTGACCTACTGTGACAAACACCTATCATCACGGAAGTGTATTTTTTTGAAGTGAGTTGTTCTATCATACCCGAAGGAATTTCATATTCAATATTTTAAGTAGGTGCAGTAGGTTGAGTGGTATCTAATTGTGGTTTTGGTCAAGGTGAAGATACCCCGAACAAACCCCTCAAAGGATTGTTTTCCATAGTAACAAGTGACAATAAATTTCAGCACACTATATAAATGTTTCCTTACCAAATTCCACTTACCAAAGGCGCTTCACTCCCCGGCAACGGTGCCGAAAAATAGCCTTGATGACCCACAAGTACAGGGGATGCTCTTTTTGATAAGTAAGAGTGTCGAACCCAACGAGGAGCATAAGGAAATGACAAGTGGTTTTCAGCAAGGTAATGTCTGCAAGTGATGAAATTGTAAGTAGCGTAGTAGTTTGATAGCAAGATAATTTGTAACGTGCAAGTAACGATAGTAGTAACAAAAGTGCAGCAAGGTAGCTCAACCCTTTTGAGGCAAAGGACAGGCCAAAACGGTCTCTTATGATAAGCAAAGCGTTCTTGAGGGTACACGGGAATTTCATCTAGTCACTTTCATCATGTTGGTTCGATTTGTGTTCGCTACTTTCATAATTTGATATGTGGGTGGACCCGTGCTTAGGTGTTGTTCTTACTTGAACAAACCTCCTACTTATGGTTAACCCTCCCGCAAGCATCCGCAACTATGAGAAAAGTATTAAGAATAAATTCTAACCATAGCATTAAACTTTTGGATCCAATCGGTCCCTTACGCAATAGCGCATAAACTGGGGTTTAAGCTTATGTCACTCTCGCAACCCATCATCTAATTGCTACTCCACAATGCATTCCCTTAGGCCCAAATACGGTGAAGTGTCATGTAGTCGACGTTCACATGACACCACTAAGGGAATCACAACATACATACTATCAAAATATCGAACACATATCAAGTTCACATGATTACTTGCAACATGATTTCTCCCGTGACCTCAAGAACAGAAGTAACTACTCACAAATGATAATCATGCTCAAGATCAGAGGGGTATTAAATAGCATATTGGATCTGAACATATAATATTCCATCAAATAAACCATATAGTAATCAACTACAAGATGTAATAAACACTACTAGTCACCCACAAGCACCAATCTATAGTTCCGGTAACAAGATTGAACACAAGAGATGAACTAGGGTTTGAGATGAGATGGTGCTGTTGAAGACGTTGATGGAGATTTCCCTCCCCAAGATGGGAGAGTTGTTGGTGATGATGATGATGATGATGATTTCCCCCTCCGGGAGGGAAGTTCCCCCGGCGGAATCGCTCCACCGGAGGGCAAAAGTGCTCCTGCCCAAGTTCCGCCTCGAGACGGCAGCGCTCCATCCCGAAAGTCTCTTACCATAAAAAAACTATGGGGTATACCTTCTACCACAGATCCGAAGACAAGATCTTTGTTGCTAAAATGGGTCATTTCTAGAGAAGGAGTTTCTCTCGAAAGAAGTGAGTGGGAGGAAAGTAGAACTTGATGAGGTAGTTCACTAGTAGAAAAAAGGGTCAAATGTGAGACACATTAGTCCCGGTTTGTAATAGAACCGGCACTAATGTGTCCATTAGTGCCGGTTCCAACGGCTAGGTGGGAGGAGCTCCTTAGTACCGGTTCGTGGCGAACCTTTAGCACCGGTTCGTGCCACGAACCGGTACTAAAGAAAGTGGTGGCAGGATGTTGTCAGAGTGGGGCCCTTCCAGCACCTTTAGTACAGGTTCGTGGCACGAACCGATACTAAAGGTCATCCTATATAAACCCTTCGTACACCCACACTCTATTCTTCCCCCTTTCCCCTCTCCCTCTCCTCTGTTCTTCCCTTCTTCCTCTCGAGTTCATCACAAAATTTGCCCCAAATTTGTCAAGATTTGCAGGCCCCCATCCATTCAAATGATCACAAAGGTTAGCAACTTTGTCCTTTCATCTCTCATTGCTAGATTAGCTCTTGCATTTGTTTATATAGTGATTAATTGTGGGTTTTAGTAATTTCGGAGGAATTATATGTGGTAGTATTTGATTTATATGCAATTTGAGGTCAAAATAACACTTAGTTTGCATATGTAGGTGTGGTTTACTTAGTGCCTTCTAAATCTCCGTCGTAACCACCGTCGATCGCCCGCACCGTCCCGTCGCCGGCACCACCTTGTGGTGAGCCTCTTGTTCATGAAATTTTATATAAAAAATTGATGTTTGTGTGATTTGGATATATAGTTACTCGTATAATTGTCTTACCCGTGCGTTGTTTGTTATACATAGTGCCATGGTTTTGATATCCGTCCCCGTCGGCCCTCGTCCTTGTTATGATTCGGATGTGGTATATTCTCTTTTAAAACTATTTGTTGTATTTCGTGTTTTTGAAAAATTATGCCCATCAAGTTGACATAGATATTTTTATCTAGGAGGTATGTGAACCGGAAATTCCAACCGACCCTATTGTCGAGAGGTTAAATTTAGTTGAAAGAGAAAACGAGTATTTGAAAGAAAAATTGAAAAGAATTGAGGGGGAGAAGATGGAATTGGAGTTGCATGTTGCCGATGTAAATCGATGATCACAAGATCAAGATGGAGAAAATGCGCTTGAAGATTAGAAAGATTAGAAAATATGCCATTGATAGTGAGGCTTGGTATCATTATGCTGTTGGATCAATTGTTACCTTAGTTGCGATCTTGATCGCATTTGTTGTTGCATTTAAATGCTTTAGCTAGAGAGTTATTTGTTTGTTGCATTTAAGTGTTGTATGAACTTTATGTATTGTATTAATTTGGTCTTTTCGGTGTTGTGTAATGTAGATGAGCCGGCAATGGATGTACGATGACTGATGCTCTCCCGAGTTCATTAATGGCGTGCAAACTTTTCTACTTGCGGCTGAGGCAAACAAGCGGGTGAATGGTTTAATGCCTTGTCCATGTGCTGGCTGTAAGAATGAATTAAATTACTCTAAGTCAAGAACCATTCACGTCCACCTATTTAAGTCCGGTTTCGTGCCCCACTATAATGTTTGGACCAAGCACGGAGAAAGAGGGGTTATGATGGAAGACAATGAAGAAGAAGAGGATGGCGACAGCTATCCTGGCCATGGGTTCCCTGAATATGATGATACAACAATGGGGGAAGAAGCTGAGCCGGTAATGCGGGAAGAGGCTGAGCCGGCAATGCGGGAAGAAGCTGAAGAAGAGGCATCAGATCGGGCCATTGCCGATGCAAAGAGAAACTGCGCAAGTTATTTGGAGAAGAAGAAGTTGCAGCGCATGTTAGAGGATCACAAAAAATGGTTGTACCCGAATTGCGTAGGTGCTACATCTTGAGCTTGCGTTGGTTTTCCCCGAAGAGGAGAGGATGATGCAGCACAGTAGCGTAAGTATTTCCCTCAGTTTTTGAGAACCAAGGTATCAATCCAGTAGGAGGCCACGCACAAGTCCCTCGTACCTGCACAAAACGATAGCTACTCGCAACCAACGCGATTAGGGGTTGTCAATCCCTTCATGGTCACTTACGAGAGTGAGATCTGATAGAGATAATATTTTTGGTATTTTTGGTATAAAGATGCAAAGTAAAAAGTAAAAGGCAAAGTAAAACAAAGCAAGTATAAAAGTGATGGAGATTGATATGATGAGAATAGACCCGGGGGCCATAGGTTTCACTAGTGGCTTCTCTCAAGAGCATAAGTATTCTACGGTGGGTGAACAAATTACTGTTGAGCAATTGACAGAATTGAGCATAGTTATGAGGTTATCTAGGTATGATCATGTATATAGGCATCACGTCCGAGACAAGTAGACCGAAACGATTCTGCATCTACTACTATTACTCCACTCATCGACCGCTATCCAGCATGCATCTAGAGTATTAAGTTAAAAGCGAGTAGCGCCTTAAGCAAGATGACATGATGTAGAGGAATAAATTCATGCAATATGATAAATACCCCATCTTGTTATCCTCGATGGCAACAATACAATACGTGCCTTGCAACCCTTTACATCTTTGGGTAAGGACACGCAAGATTGAACCCAAAGCCATGCACTTCTCCCATTGCAAGAACTACCAATCTAGTTGGCCAAACAAAACGGATAATTCGAAGAGACTTGCAAAGATAACTCAATCATACATAAAAGAATTCAGAGAAGATTCAAATATTGTTCATAGATAAGCTGGATCATAAACCCACAATTCATCTTTCTCAACAAACACACCACAAAAAGAAGATTACATCGAATAGATCTCCACGAGAGAGGGGGAGAACATTGTATTGAGATCCAAAAAGAGAGAAGAAGCCATCTAGCTACTAGCTATGGACCCGAAGGTCTGAAGTAAACTACTCACACTTCATCGGAGAGGCTATGGTGTTGATGTAGAAGCCCTCCGTGGTGGATGCCCCCTCCGGCGGAGCTCCGGAACAGGCCCCAAGATGGGATCTCATGGATACAGGAAGTTGCGGCGGTGGAATTAGGTTTTTGGCTCCTGTTCTGATTGTTTGGGGGTACGTAGGTATATATAGGAGGAAGGAGTACGTCGGTGGAGCTTCGAGGGGCCCACGAGGCAGGGGGCGCGCCCCCCACCCTCGTGACCGCCTCTCTGATGCCTTGGCGTAGGGTCCAAGTCTCCTGGATCATGTTCGGTGAGAAAATCACGTTTCCGAAGGTTTCATTCCGTTTGGACTCCGTTTGATATTCTGTTTCTTCGAAATACTGAAAAAGGCAAAAAACAGCAATTCTGGGCTGGGCCTCCGGTTAATAGGTTAGTCCCAAAAATAATATAAAAGTGGAAAATAAAGCCCATTATAGTCCAAAACAATAGATAAAGTAGCATGGAGCAATCAAAAATTATAGATACGTTGGAGACGTATCCGGCATCCCCAAGCTTAATTCATGCTCGTCCTCTAGTAGGTAAATGATAAAAAGAGAATTTTTGATGCGGAGTGATACTTTGGCATAATTTCAATGTAAATCTTCTTAATCATAGTATGAATATTCAGATCCGAAAGATTCAAGACAAAAGTTCATATTGACATAAAAATAATAATACTTCAAGCATACTAATCAAAGTAATCATGTCTTCTCAAAATAGCATGGCAAAAGAAAGTTCATCCCTACAAAATCATATAGTTAGGCTATGCTTCATTTTCGTCACACAAAGATGTTCCCAACTTCTATACCCCCGATGACAAGCCAAGCAATTGTTTCATATTTAAATAATCTCAAACTTTTTCAACCTTCACGCAATACATGAGCGTGAGCCATGGATATAGCACTATGGGTGGAATAGAATATGATGATGGGGATTGTGTGGAGAAGACAAAAAAAAAGAAAGTTTCACATTGACGAGGATAATCAACAGGCTATGGAGATGCCCATCAATTGATGTCAACATGAGGAGTAGGGATTGCCATGCAATGGATGCACTAGAGCTATGAATGCTCAACAAAAGAAAACTAGTGGGTGTGCATCCAACTTGCTTTCTCATGAAGACCTAGGGCATTTTGAGGAAGCCCATCGTAGGAATATACAAGCCAAGTTCTATAACGAAAAGTTCCCACTAGTATAAAAGGACAACTTATGAGACTCACTATATGAAAATCATGGTGCTACTTTGAAGCACAATATATGAGACTCACTACATGAAGAACAAGGTGCTACTTTGAAGCACAATATATGAGACTCACTACATGAAGAACAAGGTGCTACTTTGAAGCACAAGTGTGGAAAAAGAGATAGTAGCATTGCCCTTTTTATTTATTTATTTTTGGGCCTTTCTTTTTTTTCTTTTTGGCATTTCTCTTTTTTTTGGGCAATGCTCTAATAATGATGATCATCACACTTCTATTGATTACAACATAAGGATTACAACTCGAAACTAGAACAAGGTATGACTCTATATGAATGCCTCCGGCGGTGTACCGGGATGGTGCAATGAATCAAGAGTGACATGTATGAAAAATAGTGCATGGTGGCTTTGCCACAAATACGATGTCAACTACATGATCATGCAATGGCAATATGACAAAAGTAATGTATGTGATGATGATGATGAACGGAACGGTGGAAAGTTGCATGGCAATATATCTCGGAATGGCTATGGAAATGCAATAATAGGTAGGTATGGTGGCTGTTTGAGGAAGATATAAGGAGGTTTATGTGTGATAGAGCGTATCGTATCACGGGGTTTGGATGCACCGGCGAAGTTTGCACCAACTCTCAAGGTGAGAAAGGGAAATGCACGGTACCGAAGAGGCTAGCAAAGGCGGAAAGGTAAAAGTGTGTATACTCCATGGACTCAACATTAGTCAAAAGAACTCATATACTTATTGCAAAAATTTAGAAGTCATCAATAATCAAGTACTACGCGCATGCTCCTAGGGTGATAGATTGGTAGGAAAAGACCATCGCTCGTCCCCGACCGCCACTCATAAGGATGCACAAGCCAGGTACACTTCATGTTTCAAATTTGTTACACAACTTTAACCATACGTGCATGCTACGGGATTTGCTAACTTCAACACAAGCATTTCTCAAATTCACAACTACTCAACTAGCACGACTTTGATATTATCACCTCCATATCTCAAAACAATTATCAAGCATCTAACTTATCTTAGTATTCAAAGCACTCAAAAGAAAGTTTCACATATCTTGAATACCAAGTATATTAACATTAAGCAAATTACCATGCTATTAACGACTCTCAAAATAATCTAAGTGAAGCATGAGAGATCAAGTTTCTTTAAAACAAATCCACCACCGTGCTCTAAAATATCTAAGTGAAGCACTAGAGCAAAAATTATCACGCTCAAAAGATATAAGTGAAGCACTATGAGCAAAACTATCAAGCTCAAAAGATATAAGTGAAGCACATAGAGTATTCTATCAAATTCCAATTCATGTATGGCTCTCTAAAAAGGTGTGTACAGCAAGGATGATTGTGGTAAACTAACAAGCAAAGACGCAAATAATACAAGACGCTCGAAGCAAAACACATATCATGTGGTGAATAAAAATATAGCTCCAAGTAAATTACCGATGGAAGTGGACGAAAGAGGGGATGCCTTCCGGGGCATCCCCAAGCTTAGACTTTTTGGTGTCCTTGGGTTATCTTGGGGGTGCCATGGGCATCTCCAAGCTTAGGGTCTTGCCACTCCTTGTTCCATAATCCATCAAAATAATTCACCTAAAACTTGAAAACTTCACAACACAAAACTCAATAGAAATCTCGTGAGCTCCATTAGAGAAAGAAAACAAAAGACTACTTTAAGGTACTTTAATGAACTCATTCTTTATTTATATTGGTGTTAAACCTACTGTATTCCAACTTCTCTATGGATCATAAACTATTTTACTAGCCATAGATTCATCAAAATAAGCAAACAACACACGCAAAACAGAATCTGTCAAAAACAGAACAGTCTGTAGTAATCTGTAACTAACGCAAACTTCTGGAACTCAAACAATTATACAAAATTAGACGACCTGGAAAATTTGTTTATTGATCAGCATCAATTGGAATCAGTATTTTATCACGTTCTGGTGATTTTTAACAATTCGGGCACTGAGCGCAAAATTTCTGGAAATTACAGCAAGATCAAATAACTATCATCCAAGAAGATCCAATAGGTTTAACTTGGCACAAACACTAATTAAAAGATAAAACCACATCTAAACAGAGGCTAGATGGATTATTTATTCCTAAACATAAGCAAAAACTAAAAAACTAAAAATAAAATTGCGTTGCCTCCCAACAAGCGCTATCGTTTAACGCCCCTAGCTAGGCATAAAAGCAAGGATAGATCTAGGTATTGCCATCTTTGGTAGGCAATCTATAAGTGGCTCTCATAATAGATTCATATGGTAATTTTATTTTCTTTATAGGGAAGTGTTCCATGCCTTTCTTTAATGGAAATTGGAATCTAATATTCCCTTCCTTCATATCAATAATTGCACCAATCGTTCTAAGGAAAGGTCTACCAAGAATAATAGGACATGAAGGATTGCAATCTATATCAAGAACGATAAAATCTACGGGCACATAATTCCTATTTGCAACAATAAGAACATCATTAATTCTTCCCATAGGCTTTTTAATAGTGGAATCCGCAAGATGCAAGTTTAGAGAGCAATCATCAAAGTCACGGAAATCTAGCAAATCACACAAAGTTTTGGGAATAGTGGAGACACTAGCACCCAAATCATACAAAGCATTAAACTCATAATCTTTAATTTTGATTTTGATAGTAGGTTCCCACTCATCATAGAGTTTCCTAGGGATAGAAACTTTCAACTCAAGTTTTTCTTCATAAGATTGCATCAAGGCATCAACAATGTGTTCGGTAAAGGCCTTATTTTGACTATAGGCAAGAGGACAATTTAGCAAGGTTTGCAACAAGGAAATACAATCAATTAAAGAGCAATTTTCATAATTAAATTCCTTGAGATCCAATATAGTGGGTTTAGCAACATCTAGATTTTTATTTCTTTCAATCCCACTTTTATCAATTTCATCATCAAGATCTAAAAACTCCGAATTCTTAGAACGCCTTCTAGGTAAAGGAAGATCATATTCAGTTTCATCAAGATTCATATTGCAAAACAAAGATTTGATAGGGGACACATCAATAACTTTTAGATCTTCATCTTGATTTTCATAGGAATTAGAAGAACACGCTTTAATAAAGGCATCTTTGGAAGCGCATCCTAGCGGTTCTTTCTTTGCACTCATCAATGGAAATTCTCATAGCTTTGAGAGACTCATTGATATCATGCTTAGGAGGAATAGATCTAAGCTTTAAAGAATCGACCTCAAGAGAAATTCTATCAATGTTCCTAGCCAAATCATCAAATTTAAGCAATTTCTCTTCAAGCAAAGCATTAAAATTCTTTTGTGAATTCATAAACTCTTTAGCACTACTCTCAAATTCAGAGGGCATCTTATTAAAATTTCCATAAGAGTTGTTGTAGGAATTTCCATAATTTTTAGAAGGATTACTAGGATAAGGCCTAGGATTAAAATTCCCTCTATACGTGTTGTTACCAAAATTATTCCTACCAACAAAATTCACATCCATAGATTCATTATTATTCTCAATCAAGGTAGACAAAGGCATATCATTAGGATCAGAAGAAACACTCTTAGTAGCAAACAATTTCATAAGTTCGTCCATCTTTCCACTCAAAACATTAATTTCTTCTATCGCATGCACCTTTTTTATTAGTAGATCTTTCAGTATGCCATTGAGAATAATTAACCATAATATTATCTAGGAGTTTAGTAGCATCTCCTAAAGTGATTTCCATAAAAGTGCCTCCCGCGGCCGAATCTAAAAGATTTCTAGAAGGAAAATTTAATCCAGCATAAAAAATTTGTATAATCATCCATAAGTTCAAACCATGAGTAGGACAATTATGTAACATTAATTTCATTCTCTCCCAAGCTTGTGCAACGTGTTCATGATCAAGTTGCTTAAAATTCATAATATCGTTTCTAAGAGAGATAATCTTAGCGGGAGGAAAATACTTGGAGATAAAAGCATCTTTGCACTTGTTCCAAGAATCAATACTATTTTTAGGCAAAGATGAAAACCACGCTTTAGCACGATCTCTAAGCGAAAAAGGAAATAGCTTCAACTTAACGACATCATTATCGACATCTTTTTTCTTTTGCATATCACATAAATCAACGAAGCTATTCAGATGAGTAGCGGCATCTTCACTAGGAAGGCCGGCGAATTGATCTTTCATAACAAGATTCAACAAAGCAGTATTGATTTCACAAGATTCAGTATTGGCAAGAGGAGCAATCGGAGTGCTAAGGAAATCATTATTATTGGTATTGGTGAAGTCACACAATTTGGTAGCATCTTGAGCCATCGCGACAAACAAGCAATCCAACACAGGAGCAACAAAAGGCAAAGGGAAAAAGAGAAGGAGATTGGGAAAGAGAGGGCGAATAAAACGGCAAGGGTGAAGTGGGGGAGAGGAAAACGAGAGGCAAATGGCAAATAATGTAATGCGAGAGATAGGGATTGTGATGGGTACTTGGTATGTTGACTTTTACGTAGACTCCCCGGCAACGGCGCTAGAAATCCTTCTTGCTACGTCTTGAGCTCGCGTTGGTTTTCCCCGAAGAGGAGAGGATGATGCAGCACAGTAGCGTAAGTATTTCCCTCAGTTTTTGAGAACCAAGGTATCAATCCAGAGGAGGCCACGACAAGTCCCTCGTACCTGCACAAACGATAGCTACTCGCAACATACGCGATTAGGGGTTGTCTATCCTTCACGGTCACTTATGAGAGTGAGATCGATAGAGATAATATTTTGGTATTTTTGGTATAAAGATGCAAAGTAAAAAGTAAAAGGCAAAGTAAAACAAAGCAAGTATAAAAGTGATGGAGATTGATATGATGAGAATAGACCGGGGCCATAGGTTTCACTAGTGGCTTCTCTCAAGAGCATAAGTATTCTACGGTGGGTGAACAAATTACTGTTGAGCAATTGATGAATTGAGCATAGTTATGAGGTTATCTAGGTATGATCATGTATATAGGCATCACGTCCGAGACAAGTAGACCAAACGATTCTGCATCTACTACTATTACTCCACTCATCGACCGCTATCCAGCATGCATCTAGAGTATTAAGTTAAAGCAGAGTAACGCCTTAAGCAAGATGACATGATGTAGAGGAATAAATTCATGCAATATGATAAATACCCCATCCTGTTATCCTCGATGGCAACAATACAATACGTGCCTTGCAACCCTTTCTCATCCTCGGGTAAGGACACCACAAGATTGAACCCAAAGCCATGCACTTCTCCCATTGCAAGAACTACCAATCTAGTTGGCCAAACAAAACGGATAATTCGAAGAGACTTGCAAAGATAACTCAATCATACATAAAAGAATTCAGAGAAGATTCAAATATTATTCATAGATAAGCTGGATCATAAACCCACAATTCATCAGTCTCAACAAACACACCGCAAAAAGAAGATTACATCGAATAGATCTCCACGAGAGAGGGGAGAACATTGTATTGAGATCCAAAAGAGAGAAGAAGCCATCTAGCTACTAGCTATGGACCCAAGGTCTGAAGTAAACTACTCACACTTCATCGGAGAGGCTATGGTGTTGATGTAGAAGCCCTCCGTGGTGGATGCCCCTCCGTGAGCTCGAACAGGCCCCAGATGGGATCTCGTGGATACAGGAAGTTGCGGCGGTGGAATTAGGTTTTGGCTCCTGTTACGATCGTTTGGGGCAATGAGGTATATATAGGAGGAAGGAGTACGTCGGTGGAGCTTCGAGGGGCCCACGAGGCAGGGGGGCGCGCCCTAGGGGGCGCCCCCCCACCCTCGTGACCGCCTCCCTGATGCCTTGGCGTAGGGTCCAAGTCTCCTGGATCATGTTCGATGAGAAAATCACGTTTCCGAAGGTTTCATTCCGTTTGGACTCCGTTTGATATTTTGTTTCTTCGAAATACTGAAAAAGGCAAAAAACAGCAATTCTGGGTTGGGCCTCCGGTTAATAGGTTAGTCCCAAAAATAATATAAAAGTGGAAAATAAAGCCCTTTATAGTCCAAAACAATAGATAAAGTAGCATGGAGCAATCAAAAATTATAGATACGTTGGAGACGTATCAGTAGGTGACCAGAAAAAGTAGGGCACCACACTGGAATTGCTGCAATGGAAGGCAGAGAATGGTGTATCTGACAAGGGATTTGGAAAATTGCCGGTAATGATAAAGAATATGCTTCCAAAGGACAACGAATTGCCCGAGAGTACGTACGAAGAAAAGAAGATTGTCTGCCCTCTACGGTTAGAGGTGCAGAAGATACATGCATGCCCTAATGATTGCATAATCTACCACGGTGAGTACGAGGATTCGAACGCTTGCCCAGTATGCGGTGCATTGCGCTATAAGATCAGCCGCGATGACCCTGGTGATGTCGAGGGCGAGCACCCCAGGAAGAAGATTCCTGCCAAGGTGATGTGGTATGCTCCTATAATACCATGGTTGAAATGTTTGTTCCAAAACAAAGAGCATGCCAAGGCGATGCGATGGCACAGAGAAGACCGTAAGAAAGACGGAAAGTTGAGAGTACCCGCTGATGGGTCGCAGTGGAGAAAAATCGAAAGAAAGTACGGGAAGGAGTTTGCAGATGACGCAAGGAACATATGGTTTGGTCTAAGCGCAGATGGTATTAATCCTTTTGGGGAGCAGAGCAGCAACCATAGCACCTGGCCTGTGACTCTATGTTTGTATAACCTTCCTCCTTGGTTGTGCATGAAGCGGAAGTTCATTATGATGCCAGTGCTCATCCAAGGCCCTAAGCAACCCGGCAACGACGTTGATGTGTACCTAAGGCCATTAGTTGAAGAACTCTTACAACTGTGGAATGGAACAGGTGTACGTGCGTGGGATGAGCACAAACATGAAGAATTTGACCTAAAGGCGTTGTTGTTCGTGACCATCAATGATTGGCCTGCTCTCAGTAACCTTTCAGGACAGACAAACAAGGGATACTGCGCATGCACGCACTGTTTGGATGATACCGACAGTATATATTTGGACAATTGTAGGAAGAATGTGTACCTGGGACATCATCGATTTCTTCCAAGCAGGCATCCCGTAAGAAAGAAATGCAAACATTTCAAAGGTGAGGCGGATCACCGGACGAAGCCTCGCCACCGTACTGGAGCTGATGTACATGATATGGTCAAGGATTTGAAGGTAGTCTTTGGAAAGGGTCCTGGTGGACAACCTGTTCTGAATGACGCTAACGGACGCGCACCCATGTGGAAGAAGAAATCTATATTTTGGGACCTGCCCTATTGGAAAGACCTAGAGGTCCGCTCCGCAATCGACGTGATGCACGTGACGAAGAATCTTTGTGTGACCCTGCTTGGCTTCTTGGGCGTGTATGGGAAGACAAAAGATACACCTGAGGCACGGGAGGACCAGCAACGTATGCACGGAAAAGACGTCATACATCAGGGTCATGCAAGCTACGCTCTTATCAAAGAAGAGAAGGAAATCTTCTTTGAATGCCAGCCCAGTATTAAGGTACTGTATGGCTTCTTGTCGAATATAAAGGGAATAATAAACATGGAGAGAAAAAGTTCCAGAACCTAAAGTCTCATGACTGCCACGTGATTATGACGCAACTGCTTCCGGTTGCATTGAGGGGGCTTCTATCAGAAAACGTTCGATTAGCCATTGTGAAGCTATGTGCATTCCTCAATGCAATCTCTCAGAAGGTAATCGATCCAGAAATCAAACCAAGGTTAGAGAATGATTTGGTACAATGTCTTGTCAGTTTTGAGTTGGTGTTCCCACCATCCTTCTTCAACATCATGACGCACGTCCTAGTTCACCTATGCGAAGAGATTAACGTTTTGGGTCCTGTATTTCTACACAATATGTTCCCCTTTGAGAGGTTCATGGGAGTCTTTAAGAAATATGTTCATAACCGTGCTAGGCCAGAAGGAAGCATCTCCAAGGGCCATGAAAATGAGGAGGTCATTGAGTTTTGTATTGACTTTATTCCTAACCTTAAGCCGATTGGTGTTCCTGAATCGCGGCATAAGGGCAGACTGGATGGAAAAGGCACGCTAGGAGGGGATCAAATAATATGTATGGACGGACATTCTCTCACTGAAGCACACTACACAGTTCTACAGAATTCCGCCTTGGTGGCTCCGTATATGGACGAACACGAGAATTTTCTACGCTCCAAACACCCGGAGCGGTCTGATGACTGGATTACACGTGAACAAACCAGGAGTTTCGCCGCCTGGTTGCAGACACGTACCATGCATGACGCCTCTATTGAAGATGACCTGTACTTGTTGTCCCAGCTACCATCTTCGAATATAATGACTTACAAATGGTACGAGATAAATGGTAATACATTTTACACGATCGCCCAAGATAATAAGAGCACCAACCAAATCAGTGGTGTTCGCTTTGATGCAACAACCAAGACGGGAAAGGAAACATATTATGGTTACATAGAGGACATATGGGGACTTAACTATGGAGGTGGTTTGAAGGTCCCTTTGTTTCGGTGCAAATGGGTCAATATGACACGAGGCGGGGTAACGGAAGACCCGCAGTATGGAATGACAACAGTGGATCTCAACAATCTTGCATATGCAGACGAACCATTCGTCCTAGCCAATGATGTGGCACAGGTTTTCTATGTGAAGGACATGTCTACCAAGCCGAGAAAAAGAAAAGATAAGGAAGTGAATGCATCATACGATGAGCCAAAGCGGCACATAGTTCTTTCTGGGAAGAGAAACATCGTGGGAGTGGATGACAAGACAGACATGTCAGAAGAATATGAAAAGTTTGATGAAATTGCTCCATTCGCAGTGAATATTGACCCGAGCATCCCATTAAATGATGAAGATTTTCCATGGTTACGACGCAAAGGGACACACGCGAAGAAAAGGTTTCACACCCAAAGATCTAGGATGTGATCGGCTTTACTATCATCACTTTCTTCTGTGTTTCACACCCAGGAGGGAATCTCTGTAATAGTTAGGGTAGTTATGTGTTTTGGCATTTGAAACGCAAAGAAATTTATGTGCAAACAAATTCTTTCATGCATTTACTGATTTTTTCAGCTAAATTGAAAAACACTTCAAATGAACTCCGAAAAGGTTGAAAGTTGGCATGGTATCATAATTTCACCCACGTAGCATGTGCAAAAAAATAGAGAAGGTTACGGCAAAAACTGGATGCACTTCGTGTACAAAATGGACAATCTCTTTCGAATTATCAGGGTTTCGGACGAAAACTCATCTGTTACAAAGGCATTCCATTTTTTAAATAATCTAAGCATTACCAAATTGAATATAATGATAAAACACACTAATATTAAACATAATAAAAATAATCATTGAAAAATGTATTTTTAAAGTTAAGTTATTCACAAACTAGTGATTCACACAAATTTCAAATAATTCAAAATTTAAACTATTCAAATTTTAAAACTACCGGCACTAACTGAAAGTTTCTAATTTTTTGTACCTAAAGCAAAAATATTCACAAATAAACTCTAAATATAGCAAAAAACAACTAAAAATAAATAAAACAAAATAAATAAAGCAGAAAAGAAAAACTAAATGAAAAAAAGCCCACCTACTGGGCCACAGCAGCCTGCATACGACTAGAAACCCAAATTCTAATTGGGCCAGGATGCAGGCCTGCTAGCCCAATAGGCACATCAGGGCATAGCAGCAGATGTAGGCCCGGAAGGCCTGCTTAAGAGAGGAGCTCAAGAGAGCTACCGCACTGGGGCTTATAAACCAGTGCGGGTGCCCTTCGGCTAGCGAGGTGGGACTAAACTTGCCGCACCGCACCAGCGCCAGCGCACCACCTTTAGTACTGGTTGGTGGCTGGAACCGGTACTAAAGGGTGGGTCTTTAGTACCGGTTCCAGCCACCACCCGGTACTAAAGGTGTGCTCTCCCGCCGCTTGGCCTGGCCAAATTTGACCTTTAGTACCGGTTGGTGGCTCCAACCGGTATTAAAGGCTCCTCCTATATATATAGCACTTATGAAAATTTCGTTAGTTTCCTCCCACTTCTCTCTGCTTCATCGCCGCCCGCCCCAGCGCTGTCGTCGCGCCGTCCCGTCGACTCCGCGCCGCCCGTCGCGCTGTCCGCATCGCTGCCCGTCCCGCCCCTGCACTGCCCGTGTCCCGTCCTCCCACTGCCAGCGTCGCCACATCGCTGACTGTCGCCTCGACTCGCCAGCGCTATGAGCCTCGGTCCCCCTCTCCTCCCTCCAATCGAAGCCACAAGGCCACGGGCGCTGCCGATCGATTTGCTCGCTGTCACAAGCGCCCCTGCCCCCGCACCGTCGCCTGCACACACAACACATACACACACATACACACACATACAGAATTTTTGTTCTGTTTTTAATTTTTAGTTTTTCTGTTATTAGTTATTAGTTATTAGTTTTTCTGTATTAATGTTATAGAAATGTTAGTTATATATAGAAATGTTAGTTATATATAGAAATGTTACTTTTTTCTGTATTAATGTTATAGAAATGTTAAAGAAAAAATTTGTTATAGAAATGTTAGAAATGTTAGTTTTAGATATGGTCAATGTTTTTTAGTTTATTATATTTTTATTTATAAAATTTAGAATTTGCATATATGAAATCACAATCCATCATTTAAAAAATGTTACTTTACTTTTGTGGCATATAGTATTTGTTGTCGACGATGCCCGGCCCGCATCCTCGCCGTCGACCCGTTCGCGGCGACGTCCTGCTTCAGAGGACACATGTCCGGGACTGGGCTCCGCCGGGCTGGCACTGGGAGGTGCTACCTTCAGGGGTGCGACGCTTGGTGAGGAACTCGGCCTCGGGTCCCGTCGTTGACCCTGATCTCCTTTGGTGGCGTTCGCGTGGGGCACTTTCGGTGCGGAGGGAGCCGGCCCCGCCGGAGGTGGTACGTCGCCGTGTCAGGGAGGAGGACGAGCACGTCCATCGCTACATGGGTGCTATGGACGTCAGGTTCTCCAATACCTGGCAGGTTCTTTGGGGAAATCACCCGAGCTATGATCCAGTGATGGTTCCTTCACTTTGGTTGTCCACCGCCCGTGCCTCAGGAACCGCGATTGGCCTAGATTACTCTTTAGTATTCGATCTTTATTAGCTAGCTAGCTAGTGATGTATTCGATATATAATATTCGAGATGATTTATTCGAGATTATATATATTATTCGAGACGATGTATTCGAGATTATATCTATTATTCGAGACGATGTATTCGAGATTATATTCGATGATGCTTATTATGTACTATGATTGATTCAGTTTTTCCTTATTAATTGATTGCATCCATGCATTGTAATTTGAATACTAAATTGTTTTATATTTCTTTTGGATTAGTTAAATAAAAGCTATGGTTGACAATACCGGCAGAGAGGGAGAAGAGGCCCTGTTCGATATCATACGCCATCCTCGGGCCGATGATGATCAGAATGAAAAAGATTATGACGGTTCAATTTCTAAACAACACCGGGGAGGGTGATATGATATTCGATCGCGACGACCGAATTGATGAAGTCATGAACTATGATTATGATGATGACGAATAAAATGTTGATCTTGAAACAACAAAGACCGGTGAGGTATATTTATATAAGCAGGCATCTGGTGATCATCACATGTTTTAAATGACTTGAAGATATATTAACGAATCGATCTTTCTTCTTTCAGCCATCCGGATCGAGCAAATCTTCAGGCAGCAGGACAGTACGAGGCCCGAACAAAAAGTTGAAGGAGGGCGTAAAGTACAACATCGAGGCCATCAAACCTAATGGCGAACCATTAGCGCCTAAGAAGATTGCGGACAAGTTCATTCATCAGTGCGGAGTTCTTGTGAAGGACCAACTCCCGATCTCCCTTCAAGAATGGAGAGAGCCAGCAAAGCCACGCCCAGATCTTACTTTTGTCGACGATGCAGACAAAAAGTTCGCTTTGGGAAACTCTCATGGAACATTTCACCCTACCAGATCATTTCACAGATGCAGATGTGGAGAAAGTCAAGGACGCTGCTCTTAGGAAGATGGCGGTTGCATTCAACAACCACAAGAAACGTGTGTGGGACAAGTACGTCAAGGGAGGAAGGAAGACTCCAGTATTCAAGGGAACACTAGAGAAGCAAAGTGCTCATTGGGACGATTTCGTGAAATTCAGGGAATCGGAATTATCTAAGGAACGGTCGAGAATAAACAAGGCCAATGCCGCAAAAAAGGATAAGTTCCATAAGTTGGGGCCAGGTGGCTACGTGCTGGCAATGCCTAAGTGGGATAAGTCTGAGAAAGAGATGGAGGATGCAGGTGTCACTCCAGTTACATTGAGCTGGCCCCCCAGGTGCAGGACTTGGTTCTATGGGCATGGGGGGGAGTTGGACCCGAAGACAGGCAAAGTTTTGAAGAAGGCATGTCTGAACGGAACCGAAGATAAGATACTTGTTGCAATAGAAGAGGCTCGATCGGGGGTGTTCCAGCCCAACAGAGAGAACGACGAGCTTACGCGTGCCCTGGGAAATCCTGAACACCCAGGAAGAACACGAGGCAAGGGCGTTATTCCGTGGTATGAGGGGTTTTCGGACTGGAACGCCGACTACAGAAGCCGTGCGAGAAGGAAGATTGTGGAGGAGAAGAAGAGGAAGATGGAGGAGGAGCAGAGGAAGCTGGACTATGAACGCCTTCAAGGCCTAGAATCAGCGCATGCGGACTTGGCAGTCAAATTCCAGCGGCAGCAGGAGCAGATCGACTCACTTAGCCAGCAAAGGGGGTCTTAGCAGTGGCAGCAGCTAGCAGATGATCCAGCATTGGATAGCACCGTCCCATCCATGCCGAGAAGGAGCATGGGTTCCGCCCCGGGCGACGCAATGCTGGATTGATACCCCGTGGATGACATCATGGAGAACACTAACTGCGAGCTACACTTCAAAATGAAGAACATATCCATGAAGGTGGCGGACGCCGTTGCTTTTACAAATCCCCCCGAGGCAACCTTCCATTGCAACCCGATTCCAGCGGGCTATGCTCGTGTCTTGGTTGATGAGGTGGTGGACCAATATTCGGGGCTAGAGCTTGACATTCCTGGAGGTGACAAGGAGCACACACTGGGAGAGGCCAAACATCGTATCATCCTATGGAGAAAGGATTGCATCATCTTTCGAAGGCCACCGACACCGCGTCGGTGACTCCTCGTCAAGTCCGCCACCGAGTCAGCAGACTCCGCTCCTCCAAGTCCACCAACGTCAGCCACTCCTCCTCCTCCAAGTCCGCAAAGCGTCAGCCCCTCCTCCTCCAAGTCCGACACAGCGTCAGACCACTCCTCCTCCAAGTCCGCACAACTTCAGGCCTCCTCCTCCAAGCACGGCACAGCTTCAGCCACCTCCTCCTCCAACTCAGCCACGTCAGCTGTCTCCGCCGCCTCAGCAATCACGGAAGAGAGCCGCCGCAGCTATGGTGCATAGCGCTACAAGTCGAGGTAGTACGGGAGGTACAGGCAGAGGCAAGCGATTTCAATATGGTCCAAGCCTCGCGCCTCTTCCGCAGAGGCCTTACGATAAGTCCGAGGAGGAAAACACAGCCATAGTGAAGGCCCAGGTGGAAGCCCATTTTGCACCGAAACCGCCGCCGCCGCCAAAGGAGAAAGTGCCTGAGGAAAAGATTGACGACTTCATTCGTATGGCTAGAGCACCAGCACCCAAGCATGTTGACACAGACTATGAGCGCCACCTCAGGAAGTTAAATCGAGCACGTCTATAGAATGAGGCGAGCTTGAGCTCGAGCAAATCAGCTGGCAAAAAATGCGGTAAAACCGTTCCCCGGCTAGGAGAACAGGTGGCGCAATCAATCCCCCCGCTTGTTGTGCCAACAACACATAAGAGTACGCGCGCCCAATATTATTGTGGGCAAACCATTAATGTTCCCCAGCTGGGCGATGTGGTAATAACCGAGGAGCATATAACACAGGCTAAAATCCTCAAGATCACTGTTGGACAACTCCTCGAGATCGAGCCCATGTCTCCGCTTAGAGAGGAGGAAATAAAACGGAAATATGTACGGGGCCAACCTTTGGTCGAGCCAGACGAGGTCAAGAAGCTCCCAACGAGAATGTATGAATTGCATCAATGGTACATGAACATTACCAAGATTTCCAATCGAGAGTCCCTCATGGTGAATGTCAAGAAGGATCATTACTTCCATGAGAAAGTTGTGTCCGTTGAGTATTCAGAACTATTTCAGTTATAAAATCAAGACGCACTCGACAAATTTATCGTCAGTTGCTATTGTCTGTAAGTGATTTCTTTCTGTAATTTAAGTCTCAAACTAGTTGTAGTGATCATTTTGATCAATCATTACCTGTAATTATCCTCACTATATTCTTTTCTGTGGTATTATGCAGGATGAAGATGTATGAAATGAAAAAAGGTGGACGCTATGGCATTGGGTTCATTGACCCAAATACCATTAATGAATACACATGGAAATTAGATACATATTATTAAGCAAGTGTAGAGGAAAGCATGCTAGAGTTCTTCAAGCGCCTCAATACCAATGAAGATATACTACTTCCTTACAACTTCCTGTGAGTCACACTGTCTTGTACTACCAATTTTGTTTTTGCCTACTAGCTAGCTACATGTTTTTTCTTACATATGCCCGCTTAATTAAGACATGCAAACGTGTGTGCATGCAGCTTTCACTGGATCTTGTTAATCATTAAAGTTGATGAAGGAACAGTTGAAGTACTGGACTCACTACTTAAGAAAGAAAGTGACTACACCATCGTGAAGGGATAGTTGACAGGTAATTTCAATCATTATTAACTATATCTCGGCCTATTTAATTAGTTCGTCATCTCCTGATAACAACTATTTAATAACCCCTTTATTCATTTTCTTTGTCGGCGGGCAGGGCTTGGGCAAAGTTCATCAACGTCACTCCAGACCAATGGAAACAAAAGCTGAAATGGTATCGACCCAAGGTAAGTAATTAAGTAGTACTAGCTAGCTAGCTGCCATCTCTTTAATTATCATGCTTGATTAATTATTATCTGATCAAATTCCATTCTCGTAAAGGCCCTGAAGTAGGCGCCGGGGAATGATTTGTGTGCATACTACGTTTGCGAGAACATTCGCATGATGGCGTCCGAAAGGAGCAGATCTCAAAGACAGGACTGGGTACGTTTGTTAGAACACTATTCACAAGTTTACACCATTATCGATATCTAGTCACACAACTAATACACATGCATATTGATCTCCTTCTTAACAGTTCAAAGAGGTGCGGGAAGAGCTCCTAGCAACGGAGCGCATACAAGCAATTCAAGAGGAAATAGCGGGATTTTTGCTCGACCAGGTCATAGATCCCAGAGGAGAATACTATTACCCGCTACCGCCCCCATGAACCACTTCCAATTGTCATCGTGCTCCGAAGGCACCAATTAGGCTAATGCCACAGGCTCCGAAGGCACCAATTAGGAGAAATTGTATATAGCTAGCTAATTGTATATATATATATACATGTGTGTATGTGTGAATTAATGGTGGTTGTGAGTCATTCGATGATATATATATATATATATATATATATATATATATATATATATATATATATATATATATATATATATATATATATATATATATATGATCGGTTCTACTAGAAATTCTATTTATATATATGCATAATGTGTACAATATGTAGTATCGTAAAATACCAGCAAACGAAAAAGAATTAAATGGAAAACACAAAATTAAATGAAAAAGAAACCATAAACCCAAAACCCCCCAACCTTTTAATACCGGTTGGTGTCACCAACCGGTACTAAAGGGCTCCCTGCCCCGGAGCTGGCTCGTGCCACGTGGTTGCCCTTTAGCACCGGTTCGTGCGGAACCGGTACTAAAGGAGGGACCTTTAGTCCCCACACTTTAGTGCCGGTTACTGAACCGGCACTAAAGGGCCTTATGAACCGGTGCTATAGCCTGGTTCTGCACTACTGGTTGTACCTTTTCTTGAATTGGAAAGTAGCACATCAGAGAAAACCGTTCCCGTGATGCCTACACCAACTAGAGAAGAAGCTAATGATGATGATCATGAAACTTCAGATCAAGTTACTACTGAACCTCGTAGGTCAACCAGAACACGTACCGCACCAGAGTGGTATGGTAATCCTGTCCTCGAAGTCATGTTGTTAGATAATGGTCAACCTACAAACTGTGAAGAAGATATGATGAGCCCAGATTTCGACAAATGGCTTGAGGCCATGAAATCTGAGATAGGATCCATGTACGACAACAAAGTGTGGACTTTGGTGGACTTGCCCAACGATCCGTAAGCCATTGAGAATAAATGGACCTTCAAGAGGAAGACGGACGCTAATGGTAATACCATTGTCTACAAAGCTCGACTTGTCACAAAAGGTTTTCGACAAGTTCAAGGGGTTGACTACGATGAGACTTTCTCACCTGTAGCGATGCATAAGTCTGTCAGAATCATGTTAGCAATCGCCGCATTTTATGATTATGAAATCTGGCAAATGGACATCAAAACTGCATTCCTTAATGGTTTTCTTAAAGAAGAGTTGTATATGATGCAACCAAAAGGTTTTGTTGATCCTAAGGGTGCTAACAAAGTGTGCAAGCTCCAACGATCCATCTATGGATCTGGTGCAAGCATCTCAGAGTTGGAATATACGCTTTGATGAGGTGATGAAAGCATTTGGTTTTATACAGACTTACAGTGAAGTCTGTATTTACAAGAAAGTGAGTGGGAGCTCTATAGCATTTCTGATATAATATGTGGATGACATATTACTGATTGGAAATGATATAGAATTTCTGGATAGCATAAAAGGATATTTGAATAAGAATTTTTCAATGAAATACCTCGGTGAAGCTGCTTACATCACTTAATATGACTTTCACAAAGTACATACCATGACAAAGTTCTGAAGAAGTTCAAAATGGACCAGTCAAAGAAAGGGTTCTTGCCTGTGTTGCAAGGTGTGAAATTGAGTCGGACTCAAAGTCCGACCACGGCAGAAGATAGAGAGAGAATGAAAGTCATTCCCTATGCCTCAGCCATAGGTTCTATAATGTATGCCATGCTGTGTACCAGACCTGATGTGTACCTTGCCATAAGTTTGGCAGGGAGGTACCAGAGTAATCCAGGAGTGGATCACTGGACAGCGGTCAAGAATATCCTGAAGTACCTGAAAATGACCAAGGATACATTTCTCGTTTATGAGGTGACGAAGAGCTCGTCGTAAAGGGTTACGTCAATGCTAGCTTCAACACAGATCCGGATGACTCTAGGTCTCAAACCGGATACATATTTATATTGAATGGTGGAGCTGAGTTGGTGTAGTTCTAAGCAGAACATCGTGACAGGATCTAAATGTGAAGCAGAGTACATAGCTGCTTCAGAAGCAGCGCGTGAAGTAGTCTGGATGAAGGACTTCATATCCGATCTAGGTGTAATACCCAGTGTATCAGGTCCAATGACAATCTTTTGTGACAACACTGGAGCAATTGCCTTAGCCAAGGAGTCCAGGTTTCACAAGAGAACCAAACACATCAAGCGATGCTTCAACTCCATTCGTGGAAAGGTCAAGGATGGAGACATAGAAATTTGCAAAGTACATACGGATCTGAACATGGCAGACCCGTTGACTAAACCTCTTCCGTGGGCAAAACATGAGCAGCACCAAGACTCCATGGGTGTTAAATTCATTACTATGTATTCTGAATTATTGACTATAGTGCAAGTGGGAGACTTTTGGAAATATGCCCTAGAGGCAATAATAAAGTGGTTATTATTTCCTTAATCATGATAAAGGTTTATTATTCATCCTATAATTGTATTGATCGGAAACTTAAGTACATATGTGAATACATAAGCAAATACCAAGTCCCTAGTAAGCCTCTACTAGACTAGCTCGTTGATCAAAAGATGGTTAAGGTTTCCTGGCCATAGACATGAGTTTTCACTTGATAACGGGATCACATCATTAGGAGAATGATGTGATGGACAAGACTCATCTGTTAGCTTAGCATATGATCGTTCAGTTTATTGCTACCGCTTTCTTAATGTCAAATACATATTCCTTCGACCATGAGATCATGCAACTCTCGGATACAGGAGCAATACCTTGCGTGCTATCAAACGTCACTTCGTAACTGGGTGATCATCAATGTGCTCTACAGGTATCACCGAAGGTGTCTGTTGAGTTGGCGTGAATCGAGATTGGGATTTTCACTCTGTATGACGGAGAGGTATCTCTGGGCCCTCTCGGTAATACAACATCACAAGAAGCTTGCAAGTGAAGTGACTAAGGAGTTACTTACAAGATGATGTATTACGAAACGAGTAAAGAGACTTGTCGGTAATGAGATTGAACTAGGTATGGAGATACCGACGATTGAATCTCGGGCAAGTAACATACCGACAGACAAAGGAACTACGTATGTTGTCATAAAGGTTCGACCGATAAAGATCTTCGTAGAATATGTAGGAACTGACGGAAATATGCCCTAGAGGCAATAACAAAGTTATTATTTATTTCCTCATATCATGATAAATGTTTATTATTCATGCTAGAATTGTATTAACCGGAAACATGATACATGTGTGAATACATAGACAAACATATAGTCACTAGTATGCCTCTACTTGACTAGCTCATTAATCAAAGATGGTTATGTTTCCTAACCATAGACATGTGTTGTTATTTGATTAATGGGATCACATCATTAGGACAATGATGTGATTGACATGACCCATTCCGTTGCGAAAGGTTTTCGACAAGTTCAAGGGATTGACTACGATGAGACTTTCTCACCCGTAGCGATGCTTAAGTCTGTCCGAATCATGTTAGCAATTGCTGCATTTTATGATTATGAAATTTGGCAAATGGATGTCAAAACTGCATTCTTGAATGGATTTCTAGAAGAAGAGTTGTATATGATGCAACCAGAAGGTTTTGTTGATCCAAAAGGTGCTAACAAAGTGTGCAAGCTCCAGCGATCCATTTATGGACTGGTGCAAGCATCTCGGAGTTGGAATAAACGCTTTGATAGTGTGATCAAAGCATATGGTTTTATACAGACTTTTGGAGAAGCCTCAGATTTACAAGAAAGTGAGTGGGAGCTCAGAGCATTTCGATATCATATGTAGATGACATATTGTTAATTGGAAATGATATAGAATTTCTGGACAGCATAAAGGGATACTTGAATAAAAGTTTTTCTATGAAAGACCTCGGTGAAGCTGTTTATATATTGGGCATCAAGATTTATAGAGATAGATCAAGACGCTTAATAGGACTTTCACAAAGCACATATCTTGATAAAGTTTTGAAAAAGTTCAAAATGGATCAGGCAAAGAAAGGGTTCTTGCCCGTACTACAAGGTGTGAAGTTGAGTCAGACTCAATGCCCGACCACAGCAGTAGATAGAGAGAAAATGAAAGAAGTTCCCTATGCTTCAGCCATAGGCTCTATCATGTATGCAATGTTGTGTACCAGACCTGACATATGCTTAGAATTAAACTTGGCAGGAAGGTACCAAAGTAATCCAGGAGTGGATCACTGGACAGCGGTCAAGAACATCCTGAAATACCTGAAAAGGACTAAGGATATGTTTCTCGTATATGGAGGTGAAAAAGAGCTAGTCGTAAATGGTTACGTCGATGCAAGCTTTGACACTGATCTGGACGATTCTAAATCGCAAACCGGATATGTATTTTTATTAAACGGTGGAGCTGTAAGTTGGTGCAGTTCTAAACAAAGCGTCGTGGCGGGATCTACATGTGAAGCGGAGTACATAGCTGCTTCGGAAGCAGCAAATGAAGGAGTATGGATGAAGGAGTTCATTTCGGATCTAGGTGTCATACCTAGTGCATCGGGACCAATGAAGATCTTCGTGACAATATCGTGCAATTGCCTTGGCAAAGGAATCCAGATTTCACAAGAGGACCAAGCACATCAAGAGACGCTTCAATTCCATCCGGGACCAAGTCCAGGTGGGAGACATAGAGATTTGCAATATACATACGGATCTGAATGTTGCAGATCCGTTGACTAAGCCTCTTCCACGAGCAAAACATGATCAGCACCAAGACTCCATGGGTGTTAGAATCATTACTGTGTAATCTAGATTATTGACTCTAGTGCAAGTGGGAGACTAAAGGAAATATGCCCTAGAGGCAATAATAAAGTTATTATTTATTTCCTCATATCATGATAAATGTTTATTATTCATGCTAGAATTGTATTAACCGGAAACATGATACATGTGTGAATACATAGACAAACATATAGTCACTAGTACGCCTCTACTTGACTAGCTCATTAATCAAAGATTGTTATGTTTCCTAACCATAGACATGTGTTGTTATTTGATTAATGGGATCACATCATTAGGAGAATGATGTGATTGACATGACCCATTCCGTTAGCCTAGCACTTGATCGTTTAGTATATTGCTATTGCTTTCTTCATGACTTATACATGTTCCTGTAACTATGAGATTATGCAACTCCCGTTTACGGAGGAACACTTTGGTGCTACCAAACGTCACAACGAATCGGGTGATTATAAAGGAGTACTACAGGTGTCTCCAAAGGTACATGTTGGGTTGGCGATTTTGAGATTAGGTTTTGTCCTCCGATTGTCGGAGAGGTATCTCCGGCCCTCTCGGTAATGCACATCACTATAAGCCTTGCAAGCAATGTAGCTAATGAGTTAGTTACGGAGTGATGCATTACGTAACGAGTAAAGAGACTTGCAAGTAACGAGATTGAACTAGGTATTGGATACCGACGATCGAATCTCGGGCAAGTAACATACCGATGACAAAGGGAACAACGTATGTTGTTATGCGATTTGACCGATAAAGATCTTCGTAGAATATGTAGGAGCCAATATGAGCATCCAGGTTCCGCTATTGGTTATTGACCGAGAATAGTTCTAGGTCATGTCTACATAGTTCTCGAACCCGTAGGGTCCGCACGCTTAACGTTACGATGATAGTTTTATTATGAGTTTATAAGTTTTGATGTACCGAAGATTTTTCGGAGTCCCGGATGTGATCACGGACATGACGAGGAGTCTCGAAATGGTCGAGACATAAAGATTGATATATTGGAAGCCTATATTTGATATCGGAATGGTTCGGGTGAAATCGATTTTCTTCGAACACCGGGGTTACTGGAACCTCCGGGGATAATGGGCCTTAGTGGGCCATGAGGGAGAAGAGGAGGGCGGCCGGGGCAGGGCGCGTGCCCCCTCCCCTAGTCCGAATAGGACAGGAAGGGGGCAGCGCCCTTTCCTCTTTCCCTTCCCCTTCCTTCTCCACCAAGGCAAGAGGGGAGTCCTACTCCGGTGGGAGTAGGACTCCTCCAGCGCACCCTAGGGGCCGGCTGCACCTCCCCCCTCCCTCCTTTATATACGGGGGCAGGGGGGCACCCTAGAACACACAAGTTGATCTACGTGATCGTTCCTTAGCCGTGTGCGGTGCCCCCCTCCACCACATTCCACCTCGGTCATATCGTCGCGGAGTTTAGGCGAAGCCCTGCGCCGGTAGAACATCATCATCGTCACCACGCCGTCAGGTCGACGGAACTCATCCCCAACACTTTGCTGGATCGAGTCCGGGATCGCCATCGAGCTGAACGTGTGCTGAACTCGGAGGTGCCGACGCTCGATACTTGGATCGGTCGGATCGTGAAGACGCACGACTACATCAACGCGTTGTCATAACGCTTACGCCACGGTCTCACGAGGGTACGAGACAACACTCTCCCCTCGTTGCTATGCATCATCATGATCTTGCGTGTGCGAGGAAATTTTTGAAATTACTACGCTCCCCAACAATGGCATCCGAGCCTGGTTTTATGCGTTGATGTTATTTGCACGAGTAGAACACAAGTGAGTTGTGGGCGATACAAGTCATACTGCTTACCAAAGCATGTCATACTTTGGCTCAGCGGTATTGTGAGATGAAGCGCCGGACCGACATTACGCCAGACGCTTACGCGAGACTGGTTTCACCGCTACGAGCACTCGTGCTTAAAGGTGATTGGTGGGTGTCTGCTCTCTCACTTTAGTTGAACCGAGTGTGGCTACGGCCGGTACTTGCGAAGGTTAAAACAACACTAACTTGACGAACTATCGCTCTGGTTTTAATGCGAGGTAAGAACGGTTCTTGCTCAGCCCGTAGCAGCCACGTAAAACTTGCAACAACAAAGTAGAGGACGCCTAACTTGTTTTTGCAGGGCATGTTGTGATGTGATATGGTCAAGACGTGATGCTATATTTTATTGTATGAGATGATCATGTTTTGTAACCGGTTATCGGCAATCGGCAGGAGCCATATGGTTGTCGCTTTATTGTATGAAATGCAAACGCCCTGTAATGCTTTACTTTATCACTAAGAGGTAGCGATAGTTGTAGAAGCATAAGATTGGCGAGACGACAACGATGCTACAATGGAGATCAAGGTGTCGCGCCGGTGACGATGGTGATCACGACGGTGCTTCGGAGATGGAGATCACAAGCACAAGATGATGATGGCCATATCATATCACTTATATTGATTGCATGTGATGTTTATCCTTTATGCATCTTATCTTGTTTTGATTGACGGTAGCATTTTAAGATGATCTCTCACTAAAATTATCAAGAAGTGTTCTCCCTGAGTATGCACCGTTGTGAAAGTTCTTCGTCCGAGACACCACGTGACGATCGGGTGTGATAGGCTCTACGCTCAAATACAACGGTGCAAAACAGTTGCACACGCGAATACTCAGTTAAACTTGACGAGCCTAGCATATAACAGATATGGCCTCGAACACGGAGACCGAAGGTCGAAAGCGTGAATCATATAGTAGATATGATCAACATATTGATGTTCACCGTTGAAACTACTCCATCTCACGTGACGATCGGACATGGTGTAGTTAATATGGATCACGAATCACTTAGAAGATTAGAGGATGTTTATCTAAGTGGGAGTTCTTAAGTAATATGATTAATTGAACTTAAATTTATCATGAACTTAGTACCGATAGTATTTTGCTTGTCTATGTTTGCTGTAGATAGATGGCTTGTCTTTGTTGTTCCGTTGAATTTTAATGCGTTCCTTGAGAAAGCAAAGTTGAAAGATGATGGTAGAAATTACACGGATGGGTCCGTAACTTGAGGATTATCCTCATTGCTGCACTGAAGAATTACGCCCTGGAAGCACCGCTGGGTGCCGTGCCTGCTGCTGATGTAACCGACGACGTTAAGAACGTCTGGCGAGCAAAGCGATGACTACTCGATAGTTCGTGTGCCATGCTTTACGGCTTAGAACCGGTCTTCAACGACGTTTTGAACGTCATGGAGCATATGAGATGTTCCAGAGTTGAAGTTAATATTTCAAGCAAATGCCCGGGTTGAGAGATATGAAGTCTCCAATAAGTTCTATAGCTGCAAGATGGAGGAGAATAGTTCGTCGGTGAACACATACTCAAAATGTCGGGTATAATAATCACTTGATTCAAGTGGGAGTTAATCTTCCGATGATAGTGTTATTGATGAATTCTTCAATCATCGCCACCAAGCTACAAGAGCTTCATGATGAACTATAATATGCAAGGGATGGACAAGACTATTCCCGAGCTCTTCGCAATGCTAAAAGCCGCGGAGGTAGAAATCAAAAAGGAGCATCAAGTGTTGATGGTCAACAAGACCACCAGTTTCAACTTTCAAGAAAAAGGGCAAAGGGAAGAAGAAGGGGAACTTCAAGAAGAACAGCAAACAAGTTGCTGCTCATGAGAAGAAACCCAAGTCTGGACCTAAGCACGAGATCGAGTGCTTCTCTCGCAAGCGATCGACACCGAAGCGGAACTGCCCCAAGTATTTGGCGGATAAGAAGGATGGCAAAGTGAACAAAGGTATATGTGATATACATGTTATTGATGTGTACCTTACTAATGCTCGCAATAGTACTGGTATTTGATACTGGTTACATTGCTAATATTTGCAACTCAAACAGGAACTACGGATTAGCGAAGATTGGCCGAGGACGAGGTGACGGCGCGTGGGAAATGGTTCCAAAGTCGATGTGATCGTGGTCGGCACGCTACCTCTACAACTACCATCGGGATTAGTTTTAGACCTAAATAATTGTTATTTGGTGCCAGCGTTAAGCATGAACATTATATCTAGATCTTGTTTGATGCGAGATGGTTATTCATTTAAGTCAGAGAATAATGGTTGTTCTATTTATATGAGTAATATCTTTTATGGTCATGCACCCTTGAAGAGTGGTCTATTTTTATTGAATCTCGATAGTAGTAATACACATATTCATAGTGTTGAAACCAAAAGATGCAGAGTTGATAATGATAGTGCAACTTATTTGTGGCACTGCCGTTTAGGTCATATCGGTGTAAAGCGCATGAAGAAACTCCATACTGATGGGCTTTTGGAATCACTTGATTATGAATCACTTGGTACTTGCGAACCGTGCCTCATGGGCAAGATGACTAAAACACCGTTCTCAGGAACTATGGAGCGAGCAACTGATTTGTTAGAAATCATACATACTGATGTTTGTGGTCCAATGAATGTTGAGGCTCGCGGCGGGTATCGTTATTTTCTCGCCTTCACACATGATTTGAGCAGATATGGGTATATCTACTTAATGAAACACAAGTCTGAAACATTTGAAAAGTTCAAAGAATTTCAGAGTGAAGTGGAAAATCATCATAACAAGAAAATAAAATTTCTACGATCTGATCATGGAGGAGAATATTTGAGTTACGAGTTTGGTTTACATTTGAAACAATGCGAATAGTTTCAAGAACTCACGCCACCCGAACACCACAACGAAATGGTGTGTCCGAACGTCGAATCGTGCTTTACTAGATATGGTGTGATCTATGATGTCTCTTACTGATTTACCGCTATCGTTTTGGGTTATGCTTTAGAGACGGCCGCATTCACGTTAAATAGGGCACCATCAAAATCCGCTGAGACGACACCTCATGAACTGTGGTTTGGCAAGAAACCAAAGTTGTCGTTTCTTAAAGTTTGGGGCTGCGATGCTTATGTAAAGAAACTTCAACCAGATAAGCTCGAACCCAAATCGAGAAATGTGTCTTCATAGGATACCCAAAGGAGATCATTGGGTACACCTTCTATCACAGATCTGAAGGCAAGATTTCGTTGCTAAATTGGATCCTTTCTAGAGAAAGAGTTTCTCTTGAAAGAAGTGAGTGGGAGGAAAGTAGAACTTGATGAGGTAATCTGTATTCTGCTCCCTTATTGAAAGTAGTCCATCACAAGAACCGGTTCTGTGACAACTACACCAATTAGTGAGGAAGCTAATGATATTGATCATGAAACTTTAGATCAAGTTTCTACTAAACCTCGTGAGGTCTACAGAGTAAGATCCGCACTGAGTGGTACGGTAATCCTATTCGAAGTCATGTTACTTGACCATGGCGAACCTACGAACTATGAGGAAGCGATGATGAGCCCAGATTCGCAAAATGGCTAGAAGCCATGAAATCTGAGATGGGATCCATGTATGAGAACAAAGTATGGACTTTGGTTGACTTGCCCGATGATCGGCAAGCCATTGAGAATAAATGGATCTTTAAGAAGAAGACGACGCGATGGTAATGTAATCGTTTATAAAGCTTGACTTGTTGCGAAAGGTTTTCGACAAGTTCAAGGGATTGACTACGATGAGACTTTTCACCCGTAGCGATGCTTAAGTCTGTCCGAATCATGTTAGCAATTGCTGCATTTTATGATTATGAAATTTGGCAAATGGATGTCAAAACTGCATTCTTGAATGGATTTCTAGAAGAAGAGTTGTATATGATGCAACCGAAGGTTTTGTTGATCCAAAAGGTGCTAACAAAGTGTGCAAGCTCCATGATCCATTTATGGACTGGTGCAAGCATCTCGAAGTTGGAATAAACGCTTTGATAGTGTGATCAAAGCATATGGTTTTATATGAGACTTTTGGAGAAGCTCAGATTTACAAGAAAGTGAGTGGGAGCTCAGAGCATTTCGATATTATATGTAGATGACATATTGTTAATTGGAAATGATATAGAATTTCTGGACAGCATAAAGGGATACTTGAATAAAAGTTTTTCTATGAAAGACCTCGGTGAAGCTGTTTATATATTGGGCATCAAGATTTATAGAGATAGATCAAGACGCTTAATAGGACTTTCACAAAGCACATATCTTGATAAAGTTTTGAAAAAGTTCAAAATGGATCAGGCAAAGAAAGGGTTCTTGCCCGTACTACAAGGTGTGAAGTTGAGTCGACTCAATGCCCGACCACAAAGAGAGATAGAGAGAAAATGAAAGAAGTTCCTATGCTTCAGCCATAGGCTCTATCATGTATGCAATGTTGTGTACCGGACGACATATGCTTAGCAATAAACTTGGCAGGAAGGTACCAAAGTAATCCAGAGTGGATCATCGACAGCGGTCAAGAACATCCTGAAATACCGAAAAGGACTAAGGATATGTTTCTCGTATATGGAGGTGAAAAAGAGCTAGTCGTAAATGGTTACGTCGATGCAAGCTTTGACACTGATCTGGACGATTCTAAATCGCAAACCGGATATGTATTTTTATTAAACGGTGGAGCTGTAAGTTGGTGCAGTTCTAAACAAAGCGTCGTGGCGGGATCTACATGTGAAGCGGAGTACATAGCTGCTTTGGAAGCAGCAAATGAAGGAGTATGGATGAAGGAGTTCATTTCGGATCTAGGTGTCATACCTAGTGCATCGGGACCAATGAAGATCTTCTGTGACAATACTGGTGCAATTGCCTTGGCAAAGGAATCCAGATTTCACAAGAGGACCAAGCACATCAAGAGGCGCTTCAATTCCATCCGGGACCAAGTCCAGGTGGGAGACATAGAGATTTGCAAGATACATACGGATCTGAATGTTGCAGATCCGTTGACTAAGCCTCTTCCACGAGCAAAACATGATCAGCACCAAGACTCCATGGGTGTTAGAATCATTACTGTGTAATCTAGATTATTGACTCTAGTGCAAGTGGGAGACTAAAGGAAATATGCCCTAGAGGCAATAATAAAGTTATTATTTATTTCCTCATATCATGATAAATGTTTATTATTCATGCTAGAATTGTATTAACCGGAAACATGATACATGTGTGAATACATAGACAAACATATAGTCACTAGTATGCCTCTACTTGACTAGCTCATTAATCAAAGATTGTTATGTTTCCTAACCATAGACATGTGTTGTTATTTGATTAATGGGATCACATCATTAGGAGAATGATGTGATTGACATGACCCATTCCGTTAGCCAAGCACTTGATCGTTTAGTATATTGCTATTGCTTTCTTCATGACTTATACATGTTCCTGTAACTATGAGATTATGCAACTCCGTTTACGGAGGAACACTTTGGTGCTACCAAACGTCACAACGAATCGGGTGATTATAAAGGAGTACTACAGTGTCTCCAAAGGTACATGTTGGGTTGGCGATTTTGAGATTAGGTTTTGTCACTCCAATTGTCGGAGAGGTATCTCTGGGCCCTCTCGGTAATGCACATCACTATAAGCCTTGCAAGCAATGTAGCTAATGAGTTAGTTACGGAATGATGCATTAGTAATGAGTAAAGAGACTTGCCAGTAACGAGATTGAACTAGGTATTGGATACCGACGATCGAATCTCGGGCAAGTAACATACCGATGACAAAGGAACAACGATGTTGTTATGCGGTTTGACCGATAAAGATCTTCGAGAATATGTAGGAGCCAATATGAGCATCCAGGTTCCGCTATTGGTTATTGACCGAGAATAGTTCTAGGTCATGTCTACATAGTTCTCGAACCCGTAGGGTCCGCACGCTTAACGTTACGATGATAGTTTTATTATGAGTTTATAAGTTTTGATGTACCAAGATTTTTCGAGTCCGGATGTGATCACGGACATGACGAGGAGTCTCAAATGGTCGAGACATAAAGATTGATATATTGGAAGCCTATATTTGGATATCGGAATGGTTCCGGTGAAATCGGATTTTACCGAACACCGGGGTTACGGAACCTCCGGGGATAATGGGCCTTAGTGGGCCATGAGGGAGAAGAGGAGGGCGGCCGGGGCAGGCGCGCGCCTCCCCTAGTCCGAATAGGACAGGAAGGGGCGGCGCCCCTTTCCTCTTTCCCTTCCCCCTTCCTTCTCCACCAAGGCAAGAGGGGGAGTCCTACTCCGGTGGGAGTAGGACTCCTCCAGCGCACCCCTAGGGGCCGGCCGCACCTCCCCTCCCTCCTTTATATACAGGCAGGGGGCACCCTAGAACACACAAGTTGATCTACGGATCGTTCCTTAGCCGTGTGCGGTGCCCCTCCACCATATTCCACCTCGGTCATATCGTCATGAGTTTAGCGGCGCCGCGCCGTAGAACATCATCATCGTCACCACGCCGTCGTCGACGGAACTCATCCCAACACTTTGCTGGATCGAGTCCGGGATCGCCATCGAGCTGAACGTGTCTGAACTCGGAGGTGCCGACGCTCGATACTTGGATCGGTCGGATCGTGAATACGTACGACTATATCAACCGCGTTGTCATAACGCTTCCGCTTACGGTCTACGAGGGTACGTAGACAACACTCTCCCCTCTCGTTGCTATGCATCACCATGATCTTGCGTGTGCGTAGGAACTTTTTTGAAATTACTACGTTCCCCAACAGGAACCAATATGGGCATCTAGGTCCCGCTATTGGTTATTAACCGGAGAAGCGTCTCGGTCATGTCTACATCATTCTCGAACCCGTAGGGTCCGCATGCTTAACATTCATTGACGATATAGTACTATATGAGTTATGTATGTTGGTGACCGAATGTTGTTCGGAATCCTGAATGAGATCGCAAACATGACGAGGAGCTCCGGAATGGTCCGGAGGTAAAGATTTATATATAGGATGATAATATTTGGTCTCCGGAAGAGTTTCGGAATGCACAGGCGGAAGGGGTCCAGAAGGCCACGAGGGGTTGTTGGGCCTAACGGGCCAAAAGGAGGGAGCACACCAGCCCACAAGGGGGCTGGCACGCCCACCTCCTGGCCGCCGGCCCTAGGGGAAGGAAAGAGGAGGGGCCGGCCCCCTCCTGCCTTTCTCCACGCAAGGGAGAAGGAAGGGGAGGCGCCATAAGGCATCCGGCCCCCTTTCCACCCCCCACGCACCAAGAAAGAAGGGGGGCGCCCCTTGGGGTGCGCCTAGGGCTGCCTCCCCTCCTCCTCCACCTATATATATGTGAGGAGGGAAGGCGGCGCCACACACCACGGATCCTCAAGCCGTGTGCGGCGTCCTCTCTCCCTCTAGTTCATCCTCCGCTCTAAATCGTTGTGCTTGGCGAAGCCCTGCGGAAATAGCTTTCACCACCACCGTCATCACGCCATCGTGCTGCCGGAACTCATACTTCTTCGTCCCTCTTGCTGGATCAAGAAGGCGAGGACGTCATCGAGTTGAACGTGTGCTGAACGCGGAGGTGCCGTGCGTGTGGTGCTTGATCGGAACAGATCGTGAAGTTGTACGACTACATCAACCGCGTTGATAAACGCTTCCGCTTAGCGATCTACAAGGGTATGTAGATGTGATGACCCACAAGTATAGGGGATCAATTGTAGCTCTTTTTGATAAGTAAGAGTGTCGAACCCAACGAGGAGCAGAAGGAAATGACAAGTGGTTTTCAGCAAGGTAATGTCTGCAAGTGCTGAAATTATAAGTAGCGTAGTAGTTTGATAACAAGATAATTTGTAACGAGCAAGTAACGATAGTAGTAACTAAAGTGCAGCAAGGTAGCCCAATCCTTTTGAGTCAAAGGACAGGCCAAAACGGTCTCTTATGATAAGCAAAGCGTTCTTGAGGGTACACGGGAATTTCATTTAGTCACTTTCATCATGTTGGTTCGATTTGTATTCGCTACTTTGATAATTTGATATGTGGGTGGCCCGGTGCTTAGGTGTTCTTCTTACTTGAACAAACCTCCTACTTATGATTAACCCTCCCGCAAGCATCCGCAACTACGAGAAAAGTGTTAAGAATAAATTCTAACCATAGCATTAAACTTTTGGATCCAATCGGTCCCTTACGGAATAGCGCATAAACTAGGGTTTAAGCTTGTGTCACTCTCGCAACCCATCATCTAATTGCTACTCCACAATGCGTTCTCTTAGGCCCAAATATTGTGAAGTGTCATGTAGTCGACGTTCACATGACACCATCAAGGGAATCATACTATTAGAATATCGAACACATATCAAGTTCACATGATTACTTGTAACATGATTTCTCCCGTGACCTCAAGAACAAAAGTAACTACTCACAAATGATAATCATGCTCAAGATCAGAGGGGTATTAAATAGCATATTGCATCTGAACAAATCTTCCATCGAATAAACCATATAGTAATCAACTACAAGATGTAATCAACACTACTAGTCACCCACAAGCACCATTCTATAGTTCCGGTGACAAGATTGAACACAAGAGATGAACTAGGGTTTGAGATGAGATGGTGATGTTGAAGATGTTGATGGAGATTGCCCTCCCCAAGATGGAAGAGTTGTTGGTGATGATGATGACGATGATTTCCCCCTCCGGGAGGGAAGTTCCCCTGGCGGAATCGCTCACGGAGGGCAAAGTGCTCTGCCCAAGTTCCGCCTCGAGACGACGGGCTCCGTCTGAAAGTATCTCCTTATTTTTTTCTAGGTCAAAATGACTTATATACGGAAGATGGGCACCGGAGGTGGGCTCAGGTGAGCACAACCCACCGAGGCGCCTGGCCGCTGGCGCGCCAGTGGGTTGTGCCCACTGTGGGCCACCTCTGGTAGTTATTTGCTCCAATATTCTTCAAATATTTCATAAAAATTCTCCGTGAAGTTTCAACTCATTTGGAGTTGTGCAGAATGGGTAGCCTGGCGTAGCTTTTTCTGGTCCAGATTTCCAGCTGCCGGAATTCTCCCTCTTGGTGTGTACCTTGCAAATTATGAGAGAAAAGGCATTAGAATTACTCCAAAAAGCATTATTATTCATAAAAACATCATAAATAACAGTAAGAAAACATGATGCAAAATGAAGTATCAAGATGCTCTCCCCCTCTCATAGTTATGCATCTCCATGGATAGATCTTGCGTGTGCGTAGAAAAAAATTTGTTTTCCATGCAACGTTTCCCAACAAGTTCAACATACTCAAAGGAGGCTGGAGGGAGGAGATACTTTGCACCCCATTTTCCTGGAGTGGAGTTATATGTATGATGATTTAGAAATGTACAGTCCCACCTACCCACCTAAATGGAGAGGTGAAGATGATGCACATTCGAAATGTACACTCCCACCTAACTGCCTGCAAAGATGAAAAAAAAGTACACTCCCACCTGCCCGCCCGTAAAGAAGAATATACTATACACTCAATGCCGCGATATTGGAGAAGTTACCTTCTCATCCGCCGTTACCCGTGTCGCGAGACAACCAAATAACTATCTATCGCCCCGCATCCTCGCACAATCCGCCCACTAAAACTCACGAGAAGCCATAGTTTTCTAAACTTTAATATAAACTGAGAATCGAGCCGTAAAACACTAATCCCTCCGATCCAAAATAAGTGTCGTGGGTTTAGTTCTAATTTTATTAACACCTACTAGATGTAGATACCGGTTTCATTGGTTTGGTGGGACCAACACCTACGTAACCACCACCACGTATCGGCGGGCAGTAAAAACCGCAACCTTTACGTGTCTCTATTTTGAAGTCAAAAATTGTTAACCTGGACTAAATTTATACTAGATGGTATATAAAAATCATCACAAAATTAGAGAGAAAGGAAAGAAACGCAACGCAAAATTGGGAGAGAAGAGAAGAAAAGGCTAGGACGGTGTCCGTCCCCAACCCTCCTCCCTTTATATTTGTTTCGAGTTTGTACCCCGCAGTCCGCCTCCAACCCAACGCAGTCCACACGCGACGCGCAGCCAGCCAAGGCCGCCCGCCCGCCCATCGCCCCCTCCCCCCTCCAACCCTAACCTGCGCGGCCGTAGATCCCATCCAATCATCGCGCCGCCGCCGCCGCCGCCCGACCCCAGCCTCCCCCGCCGCCCCCCGGGCCGCGATCGGCGTCCTCCCGCCGCCGGAGGAGGAGGAGGGGGAGGCTCGCCCGCGACGGGGGCCATGGAGGCCGACGGCGCCGCCGCGGCGGAGGCCAAGCCGCTCACGCCCGAGGAGGAGGCGCTCCGGCGCAACACCGACTGCGTCTACTTCCTCGCCTCGCCCCTCACCTGCAAGAAGGTATGTGCCGCCCGCCGATTGCTCCCCCGTTCCTCCCTCCCCTTCCCTTCCAAGCTGGTCCGCTTCGTGCGGCGCGGCGGTCTTGATTCACGCGATTTGAGCTCGTAATTTCGTCCGGGAATCGAGTCGCGGGTAGGGCATCCCATCTGGGCTAAGCACCGGAGAGAAAGATTTCGCGACCCAAGATCGACCTTGTATCCACGATGTTCTTGGTCGATGTGTAGGGCGTGAATTGCCATCTTTCTTGGTTTCCGATGCTAGGTCTTGGTCACCTTGTGTTCCTGTTGCTCGACGGAAATTGGGACGGCAGGCTTATACCTATACCTAATCCTAATCCTAATTGAAGGTCAAGACAACCCATTTGAGGCATCATTAGGTTGAATGCGCCCCCAGCAAATCGACTATTGCCTTGATTATACCCCTTTTAGCCGCGGGGACAAGGTGACAACATGAATCACAACGTCTGTTTGCCCAAGATGTTGATTTTACCTGGTTCATGGGGAGGATTTCTTGACAGGAATTTGTGATTGCCCAACAGGGTTATGCTTCCCCTGTCTGAAGATTTCGTTTGCTCCTGAAGACCTGAACATCTCTTTTGAATAGAATTTGTTATTCAACAACAGATGTCCAGATTACAATAACAATAGTTCTGATAAACTTTATTTTTGTATGTAAAGGGTGAATACTTGCTCAATGTCAACCTGTAACAACTCTGTATTTAGACGTGGCTAGTCTCTTTTTGAATATCATATTGGTACCTGCTTTTAGTCTTGGTACCTTTCAAACATCCTGCAATTCAGGCATGCCTAATTGACTAGTGTCTTGCTCCTGAAAGTAACACTTCTGTTATGCCTTTTTTTTGCTTCATTTAGTGCTTGTACGCGTAGGATCTTAATGTATTATGTCCACATAGGTCTTCTCTATCTTCACTTTGGAACACCCTATGTGGTGTAAATGCTGTAATGGGCTTATATTCTCACCAGCTAATTATCCTTGGGGAGCTTATAAGATTGACCTTGTTTCAAAATTTGTGTTTGATTCCAATTTTACCTGTTAATTTTCTGTGCTTCATTTTGTATATAGTTTATATATTGTTAAATCCTTGTAGAACATTATCCAGATTTCTTACCGCCAGAAGTTTGGTTATTTGTTACCAGTGAGAATCTTTTTCGCTGACCTTGATTTGTTCTTCCTTCCAGGGGAACCAATGTGATTTTCGTCACAGTGAGGGTGCCCGGATGAACCCTAGAGACTGTTACTACTGGTTAAATGGCAATTGCTTGAATCCAAAATGTTCATTTCGCCATCCGGTAATACTCCTTTTCCTTTATTTTCCCTCCTTATTCACCATTAAGACCTCTCGTAATATTTGCGAGCAACTGGCATCAATAATTATCATATTTATTCTGTTCACAGTAACTAACAAGGCATGATTATAGAAACCCCTATAGTGATCCTAGTCATGGTCTTAATTCGTTTTGACATTTTATTAGTTGAAATTGGTACCTGAAGTCTAATTCTGTTTTCTCTACTTTTGACCAGCCAATCGATGGTATGTTTGGTGCTCCAACTCCTGGAATACCTGCAGTGTCCTCACACTATGCTGCTTATAACTCGGGCAAGCAGATGGTCCCGTGCTATTACTTTCAGAAAGGGAACTGCATCAAAGGTGATAAATGCCCCTTTTCACATGGACCGCAGCCCGCTGGCAATAATCCACCAGAACAGGTGGCGAAGGTTTCTTCCTTTCCTTTGGAGCAGCCTCAGACCCAAAAGAATGAATTTTTGGGTGTCAAGGAGTTTGCTCAGACAAATCATCTAATTCAGCAAGGTGGCCCAATAAGTGACGACAGGTCCAAGTCAGTTAATAGGGCTGCAGTGAATTTTGCCAGGACAGCTGCAGCTGCTATACCAGCTGACCTAGCTTCCAGTGCAGTGAAATCTTTGCCGAAGTCAGGGAGGGTGCAAAACAGCATGCCAGCAGCAAATAAAAGTGTCGGAACCTCTTCAGGCGAGGATCAACCTGAGTGCTATCAGAACAATCTTCCTGTGGAAACTGATCCTATGCAAGATTGGAATCAACCTTACCAAACACCTCCTCAGGATGACATGCCCGAGGACAGTAGAGATGCTGATGACTTATTGGGGGAGTCTTCGCCTGGTTTTGATGTTCTTGTGGCCAATGATGCAGATGCTGGTGCTTATATGCATGACCCTGACGATTTTGGAAGGGATATATATCCAGTAGAAGATTATGAATATGCTCCGGCTGATTTTGAAATCCAGCCTCATCATGAAAGAGAGCTATTCAACGGAATGGGTGACCAAGGACCGATCGGACAAATGTATGATGGCTATGACAGGAAACGTCGTAGAACATCTTCTGAGAGGAACTTGGACAGACCTTCCTATTCAGAAAGGAGGTCTCGGCAGAGAGAGACTGGTCCTGTCGAGATAGATGGATCAGATTTACGTCACCGGCTCCGCAGGAGAAAAATAAATGGGTCTCCTGGCATCAGCCCAGAACGCAGTGGAGAGTCGCGTCGGAGGGATGACCGCTACAGGGAAAGGGCATATGATGGTCACCGTACACACAGAGATCGCCATCAGGGCCCTCGAGGGAGCACCCTAAGCTCCCGTCTGCAAGGCAGAATAAAGCTTCCTGGAAGATCACCTGATAGAGTAGATGCTCGCTCCGAGAGAGAGCGAGATAGAAGACAACTCCGGGACAGGCTGTCTCCGGTTGTGCCTATGGATATTCAGGGTGGCAGGCATCGGGAGGCAGGGCATCATCAAGAGAGGATCAGGCAGAGATCAAGCGAGCGCGCTTCAAGTGCCAGGATTGCTGATGGCAAGCATTCGAGACGGAATGTAACAGATTCACTCAACTTCGCCAGCCGGAAAGACTTTGGTCCAGAGTCTAGGAAGGCGAATGGAAGTGTTCAATCTGAAGCATCTCTTGATTTTGAAGGCCCAACGCCTCTCAGCGTCATCTTACAGAGGAAACGACAGGCTGCAAGCGGCAATGGCAATGGCAATGGCTCATCTGCACACAATGTGAAAGAAGATAAATCTGCTGCGGTCTCTCACAAGCAGGCTGAATCTCTGGCTGAAGCTGAGAAGGAGGGCTACGACAACGCTATCAGTTCTGAAGAATACAAGAGTAGATCAGGTGATGAAGAATATAAAGAGGAAGGCCAGGTCCCTGCATCTTCGTCACACGGTGACAAAGCTGAGGCTGAAGATATGATTGAAGTGGAAAATGGAGAGGCTGATAACTATGAGCAGAGGCAGGGGGAGTCAGAGTATGAGGCGACTGAAGGCTACGAGTACAAATCCGAAGATGAGAATGCCTATCAAGACGACGACGAGGAGTTTGAGGACGACGATGATTTTGCCCGTAAAGTCGGGGTCGTCTTCTCTTGAGCGCTGGCTTTGCTTTTCTTGGCGCTTCTTCGGGCCAGGCTGAAATGCTTGATTTCCCCTCTAGTGATTGATCCTCTTGGTTTGAATTATTGTGGCGCTCCATGTTTCCTGTTTCAAGTTGATAGCGCCAAAAAGGCCTGGTCTTTCCCAGGGCTTATGAGCGATAACTGATATTATAAGTATAGGTCAGGCATTAAGCGAGGTAGATGATGATTCGATAAACAAGAAAGTAATCTTTACGTGTAAAAACAGCTGCTGCACTTTGTTGAGCGTAATCCTGGAACTCTGTGTTGTATTAGTTTCATTACTAACATGATGATACCCCATTGATATTTTTGTGCCTGAGATGGATAATATAACACCCCCCCTCCAACTTGGAGGGCATCTTTTCTTTTCTTCACAGAAGAAAAGCTTTGATTCTTCAGCTCCATTTGCCTGGATGCATGTGTGCATATATTTGATTGCGAAATCATTTTGTTTCATCAGTTGATCTGATCCATGTTTCTGTATTGAGCATATCTATCTGAAGTACCTGCTCTTCATTCTTTCAGCTTATAACTGGATCTGGATCTGGGTGGGGATCAGTGGTGCTGTTGGTTGTACAACTAGTTTATTATCCATCCATGACTATCTGTCTGCAGTTAGCAGTCAACTGAGTATGATTCCTGATCTTGTGCGATGCCAAATGATCCAATCGGGACACAAGTTGAGTATAATGTAGGTGATGGGATCAAAGAGTTTTGGCTACTTTTGCACTGGCCATGGGCAAACCAGCAACTTGGAAGATAATTGCTATAATCCGACCTCGCTTGCCACAAGATTGTTAATGTATTAGGCCAAATCTCAGGAGCTCACATGCTGCAGCTCTGGCAGATCTTCTTGATCATGTGCTTGCACATTAAGCATGCAGTAGTACTAGTACGTATAATGTATCGAAATCTTTTCGAATGTCAAATGGTGGTAAAGATGAGATGGTTTCAGGACAGCAAAAATGTGCAGACATTGGATCAAAATGCCCTTTATAGTTTCAGAGAGGACTAAAAAGGAAAATGCATAAAAACATATTTTATTTTTAGTTAAAAAAACAATTTTTATGATGGAACAAGAGGCTCTTCTGGATGACTCTCCCGTGGCATATAGCGCCGGCCGCTCGCTCCGTCCCGTCCCGAGGAGAGGCTTCCAGAGTCGACGGTCCAGTCCAGGCTTTGGTTGAAGGGAGCTCGGCGAAATCCGGAGCGTCTGAGTGTGCGTGGGGAAGCAGCCATGGCCGCCAAGAGGGTACTCCTGCTCTGCGGGGACTACATGGAGGACTACGAGGTCGCCATCTTATCCCCCTCCTCCCCTCCCCTTCGATGCACCGATCAAATCGATTCCCCTTCTACTACTTCGTTTCCTGCGATTGGTGTGTACTGAATCCGGTTGATTTCTTCCCTGGGTCCATGGATGGATCAGGCCATGGTCCCGTTCCAGGCGCTGCAGGCGTACGGGGTGTCCGTCGACGCCGCCTGCCCCGGCAAGAAGGCCGGCGACGCCTGCCCCACCGCCGTCCACAAGCCCATCGGCCACCAGGTGCATCCTTGGATCAGTTTCCCCTGTCTGCTGTTTCTGTGTGGTTGCTACTGTATGTTCCAGTGGATAGGGTTTGGCCGAGTTGTCGTAGTAGTAGTGAGAAGAGCAGGACAGATTTAGCACGGCCAGTTAGTTTGAAAGATGCATCCTTATGCAACACGAATTCCTTTTGTAAAGTGCACACGAGCCGACGACTAATCTCTCAGAAGAAACTTCTCTTAAGATAGTCTGTGTTCTGTAAGAGGCGAACCCTGTGGTAACTGTCTGTAAGAGGGCCGGTCGACATTATTTGAACAGATTAAATGGTGTAACAGCCATACGTAATTCATTATAGAACATTCCCAGTTTATCCAGATGTCATGTTCACATTTACTGGATGGTTGTACAAATTTGAGCATCCCCTCTGCATTTAATGTTATGTAATTGGATGGTTGTACAAATTTGTTCAGGGTCTTACCGTCTCTGTCTCATAACTAAGTCAATATGTCTAAAACAAAATCGTACAGGTCATACAGTGCAGTACAATGCAACATTGAGGGCGTAGGGTAATGGCACTTGCATGCAGTTGTGTTGTAGATGTACTTAAATGAGGGCATATGTCTGCTGTAGGTATACTGAACCAACAATTGCACCTTAATATTATGGACTAGATGAATGACCGCAGCTGTTCGGAGTTGGTAGTTTGTGCATTTTTTAATATGCGAGCATGATTGGTTAGTGTTCAAGTAACAGAGTTGGTAGTTGGCGAATTTTAAATATTGGTCTGTACATGCTTGATATGAAAGGAGGGATTTATCTAATGAACTATACATATGGTTTCACATTCCACCTCTGTGCTCGCAATTTAAATGCACTACATTTTACTCACTGATACATCTTGAACAATCTAAAAAATATATAGCTTGGTTTATGTTTGTAACTCCTTATCTGATTTTTCCATTTTCCACATTGTTGGTCCTGTGTAAATACTTGATCTTAGGGGTCTCAGTTACCACCAGTATTGGTCCTGTGTAAATACTTGATCTTAGGGTTTCTGTATTGCATATACACGGAACCTTTAATTTGTCTCAAATGCTCAGTTGTAAAAACCAGCCATGCTGGCGGTTCTTTTTATCAGTATGATGGTATGCTAACTGTTTCTGATATAATTCTGCTCTAAAAATCCTACACTAATTTTGTCCTGTGGATCCACCACGCAGACAAATGCTGACTCAAAAGGTCATAACTTTACCCTAATTTTCTCTAGACGGTATTGCTCCTGTCTAAATACTTGGTCTCAACTAAAAATATGTCGAGATACATCCATTTCTGCCTTAAGTAATTCGGGACGGAGGGAGTAACATATTTCTTCCTACAGTTCCACTTCTCTTATATATACTTGAGTCTTAAATAAGCACTGAATGTTTAAATGTTGATGTGCACGCATTTATATCATGAAAAACTGAACAGGTGATTTCACACATCACCTTCCGTGCTCACAATTAAAATTTAGCACTTTCTACTCATCAGTACACCTTGATCTTAGTGGTCCCTGTATTGTACTATCATACTAATTCTTCCTACAGTTCTACTTCTCTTACATACACTTGAGACTTAATTATGCACTGAATCAGTGTTAGTGTGTACATGTCTGACATAAAAGGATACGTAATGAAGAAATACACAGATGATTTTGCACTTCACCTACCGTACTCACAATTAAAATGTAGCACTTTCTACTCATCAGTACATCTTGAACAATGCCAGCGGTTGATATTTGTAACTGTTTATCTGTTTCTGTTCTTCTTTTCCCACATTGTTGTGCTATCAGCCCTATTTTCGCCAAAAGGTATTGCTCCTGTGTAAATACTTGGTCATAGGGGTCCCTGTGTTGTCACATAAATTTTTCTTGCAGTTCTGCTAACATACTCTTGAATTGGCAAGGAATATTATTTAATCTGTGTGGAATGGTCAGTTTTAAGAAAACAGCCATGTTGGTGGTTCTTTTTATGAGTGTGATGGTACCTCAAATCTTTCTGACATAGTACTGCCTAAAAGCCTGCACTAGTTTTATCTTCTGTATATATGATGCAGACATATGCAGAGTCGAAAGGTCATAACTTTGCACTGAATGCTTCATTCGATGAGGTTGACGCTGCTGGGTATGATGGGTTGGTGATTCCTGGAGGCCGTGCACCAGAGTACCTTGCGATGGATGAAAAAGTGCTTGCCTTAGTTAGGAAGTTCTCTGACGCTAAGAAGCCCATTGCATCAGTTTGCCATGGACAGTTGATTCTGGCAGCAGCAGGAGTAGTCAAGGACCGTACATGCACCGCGTATCCTGCTGTTAAGCCAGTTTTGGTTGCTGCTGGGGCCAAGTGGGTAGAAGCTGATACTATGAAGAAATGCGTCGTTGATGGTAATCTCGTCACTGCAGCGGCTTACGACGGCCACCCTGAATTCATCAGCCTGTTTGTGAAAGCACTTGGAGGCTCCGTCGCAGGCGCAGACAAAAGAATTCTGTTCCTTTGCGGGGTAATGCCTCAACTCATGTTTTGCTTTGCAAATATTGTTTCTCATTTTTCATAAGTTATAGCCACTGTGCTGAACCTGTTTGTTTTACTGATATTCTAAACAGGATTACATGGAGGATTATGAGGTCATGGTCCCGTTCCAGTCCCTGCAAGCCCTTGGCTGCCATGTTGATGCGGTATGCCCTGACAAGGGTGCCGGTGACAAGTGCCCAACTGCCATCCATGACTTCGAGGGCGACCAGACTTACAGCGAGAAGCCCGGTCACGATTTCGCTCTGAATGCATCGTTTGACGGCGTGGACGCTTCAAGCTACGACGCGCTTGTGATCCCCGGTGGTCGTGCCCCTGAGTACCTTGCGCTGAACGAGAAAGTCCTTAGCCTGGCCAAGGGGTTCATGGATAAAGGAAAGCCGGTCGCGTCGATCTGCCACGGCCAGCAGATCTTGGCTGCTGCTGGGGTTCTTCAGGTACGTGATAACTGATATCAATTAACTGGCTGCTCCTGCTCTGCATCAGTTCTACCCTTCCTGGTCATAGCCCATTCTGTTTCGAACAAAACAAAACCAAACTGTCTGTCTGTCACGACGCCTGATATCATCGGCGCGTGTAAAATGTTGTTCTATGAGGAACTATGGGTGCTCTCTGTGTAATTGATTTAACCCTTGCTGCTTTGTATACGATGATGATATTCAGGGCCGGAAGTGCACGGCGTACCCGGCGGTGAAGCTGAACGTGGTGCTGGGCGGGGGGACGTGGCTGGAGCCGGACCCGATCCACCGGTGCTTCACGGACGGCAACCTGGTGACGGGCGCGGCGTGGCCGGCGCACCCGGAGTTCGTGGCCCAGCTCATGGCCCTGCTCGGCATCAAGGTCTCCTTCGCGTGAGATGGCCCGGTCGCCATGGTTCTTCTTCCTCCCATCACATGACATACAAACACAGATAGATATACTCTACTGCTGCTTTTGTACACCGTGCCGGGCTGGGCCTCGCCTCGCCTCACATCGCAGTGCCTTGTTTGTCTTCGAGAGTTCTGATGAGACTGTCCGTCTGTACCTGTACATGTGCTGCCGCAGCGCCGTCCTGTGGCGCTGTTTCATCCATCAATAATGAAGTTATGTGTGTGTCGGTTGTTAACTTGGGCTGAAACTCTTGTACTAGCACGCTGTTACTGACGCAACTCGCTCGCGTTCCGGCTCGTCGGTACGCGGCGCCCAGGGTGGCGAAATTCGGTGAGAGCGGAATATAGCAGCCGAGCTGCTGTTGCGTGGCTAAATTTTGTGTTTTGACCCTTTTCTGAAACCTATTCGAGATCTGACCTTAGGTTAAATTTTTTTTTGACCCTTTTGCTACCGCCAGAGTTCATGGCGGTAGGGTCTAAGGCCAACTCCACCGCACGACCCTAAATCTATACTCATTTTATCCGGATTTTTCCGTATGGGGTAGAAATAGGGAGAAAAATAGGGAGAACAAACGCCGGACAAACTCGCTGCACCCACCGCTGCTACTCCATATTTTGTTCGATTTTGTCCGTGGTGGGTGCATGTGGTGGGCCAGGTACAGAAAAGGAGAGAGTGACAGGTGGGGGCGAGGGTGGACAAAGACGGACGACGAGGACGCGAAGACGTTCGCTTTCTGTCTGCTTTGACCTTAAACCGAGAGCAACTTTGGTCTGGAAATGGGGCAAAAACGGACACGGACCGGACGAAACGTCCGTATGCTCCCATGTGTTGGGTCGTTCGGTTTGTCCGCTTTACCCCGAACGAACACAAACAGGCGATTTAGGGTAAATTTGGGTCACGCAATGGAGTTGGCCTAACAGCCTACCGTCAGGAACTTTAGCGGTAGAAAATATCGCTACCGTCAAACGGGCTGGGGTAGTCTGCATAACCCTACCGCCAAGGTGCTTGGCGGTAGGCACGAGCACGTACTATGTTCAATACTAGAACATGCAACCCTACCGCCAGGGTCCTTGGCGGTAGGTATATTGTTATATCCTACTGTCATGGTCCCTAATGATAGAAAAAGGTAAGATCTTAAAAAATTTTAAATTAAGGTCAGATCTCAAATAGGTTTGAGAAAAAGGTCAAAACACGAAATTTAGCCCTGTCGCGTCCTTGGCCGGTCGGGCGGATTATTTTAGCTCAAACAGACAGGCAAGACAGACACTGAATCTGGCCTATCTTTTCTTCCAACCGATCAATCTTTGTTGCTCACGTCAATCAATCCTTGGCTGGTACTGCCACTTGAGCTCATGGATTTGACGGAACGGGATTTTGCCAAGACGGTTGAATCAACTCGCACCTGCGTCGTTTCCTTCCCCCCGTCTGAAAAGCAAACCCAAAACAAATGTAATCTGGACTTGTTTCAAAAGAAAAAATTAAACAATAAGTGTAATCTGGAGGAGGGGAGTGCGCGAGTCGGTTACCGATGCTTTGCCGACGCAAAAGCGGCAGCGAAACCAGGCGCCGTGACGTGTCGTGGCACGCCCCACACCCGGCCTGAAATATCGACCGGTCGACCTGAAAGATCCAAAGCCGAGCCGTGCGGGGTCACGTAGTAGGTTTTAGGTCGCGGTGCGTGATGAGGCGACGCGTACGCGTACGCGTACGTGCCGACGCCCGCCCCCACCGGATTAAACCGGTCATGCCACTATGTAGTGCCACCAGTGCATTTTGCTTGTTATATATGCGCACATGGCGCGACGAGATCACCGGCGAGGCGGCGACCGATCGAAAAGGCGCGCGGCGGCTTCGCCGAAGATCGCACGCACGGAGGAAAAGACCGACGCCGCTTTTCGTTCTCTTCTCTTTTTCTGGCGTGGCCGTCGCCGCCCGTGATGAGATCATCGGCCACGTCCACTCGTCTACCCGGCCCCGATCCAAAAGCGGCGGCTCTCGCGCGCGGCGAAAGAGGGCGACGCTTTGTGGCGCGGCCGTCGTCCCGTCCCGGCACCAACTGCTACTACCGCTTTGGCCTTTTGCAATCGCCGCCGGTCGGCCGGCTGGTTGCTTCTTATCCACCGATCACCCAACCATCTCACGCGACGCCCCACGATCGAGCAAAAGCTAGGCAGCCGTAATCATCGAGTATTAGTAGCACTTCACACCATCCAATGCTTGTACAATCAAACCGTGTGAAATGGAGCGCTCTAGTGGCCATGATGAAAGACACGTGTACAGTGGAACCCGGTCCATCGAACTTCTTCTTCCTCTTTTTCCCGACAAAACTTTCAATCTATTCAATTTCAATCATGATATCATGAACACTAGAAATAATACAAATTACATGTAGATTCGCAGACCACCTAGCGACGACTACAATCACTGAAGCGAGCCGAAGGCGCGCCGCCGTCATCATCCCTCGCTCAATGAGCCGGGTAAAACTTGTGGTGGTAGACGGTCGAAAAGCCGTCATGCAAAGGCCCCTACGACCAGCGCATAAAAATAACAACCATCGCCAATGAAGAGTAGCGTAGAACGAAAGAATCCAACATGAAGACACAGGAACGTAGACGAACTATGATCAGATCCAAGCAGATGCACCAGAGACACACCTACACACGCCTCCCGAGGATGCTAGACGCACCACCAAAAATGTGGCCAAGACGGAAGAACCTTATTCCATCTTCAAAGGTCGCCATTGTCTCGCCTTCCTAAGCAGAACACTATCAAAACTCATAGAAAAATCTAAAAATGAAGCCCTCCCATTGACAAGGGCCAGGATCCATCGCACCTCATGGCTCTAATGCCACCAGAGACGAGGCGGTCCGGCGCCAGCGCCAGCGGCATGGGAAGGAACCCTAAGATTTTTTTGGTCCATCAAACATGCATGCATGGAAGAACCAAAGACAAAGGATATAGCGCTCTCTCTTAAAAAAAGACAAAAGATACAGCGGCGGACTATGCAGATAACGTTTTTGCTAAAACACAGCCTGCCTGGCAGTTTTTTTTTTTTTTTTTGAGATACTAGTAACCAAATTCAGCAAAATGGGTGATGGGATGGACAAAAGTGGCTAGGAGGGCAATCATTCACCAATCATCTGGCCACGGCGATCGACCTAACGGTCGGAATATCCTGCCATTGTTATATGAACCCACACATTTCCATGTACATGCATGCATGATGAGGCAGGCATCACAGACATAGATGGACGCATGCGGCAAGTGGTGGCACCGGCACACTCCATGAGAGCAGCCCTTCTTTTTCCAGGCAATCAATCAGAGTTTTCTACTATACCTTGATCAGCTCCACCGGCCATTGCATGATTGCTCAAGTTGTAGCAGCATCAGCCATCATCTTTGTCACCGATCAACATAGCCAAATCGTGCCCAAAAATGAGAAGGGGCAATCTGCCTGCAGGCCGTAACGAATTTTACCAGCCAGCCGGGTCGATCAGTTGCACGATTAGCGTTTAGGCAGCGGGTGATACAAACGGAGCTGTACATCACGATCATGGCAAGCAACCAAAAAAGGAGGCCGTTGGAATTTTATACAAAAGCAAAAGGAAAGCAATAACGATCCATCGATGATACCGTGGATCTATGGCGTCACATCTAACAGATTGCGCTCCATGGCGTCACGCCAACAGAATCGACAATAAGCTAATCCTCGCACCTAAACGACGAATGGGATGTAATTCGGTAACCGATCTTTTAGAAAGCATCTAATTTCCTAGTAGGTGTACTATATTATCGGTAGTGTTTTTTTAAACTAATATCAGTCTTCATATATATTGAGTATCCATGTCTATATATGTACGAGCCAACCCGAAATACAAGAGCTAGCGATGCTACGTCTAGCCCAATCATTTGTCTTTCTTTTGCGATCATGGTCCAATCAATGTGCGCATGTTTTTTTTTTCTTTTGAGTCATCTTTTACTGAGATGACAAATCCCGAACGTTTGGGATTTGACCATGGCAAAACCGAACGTTTTCTTATGACAATTTTATTGACGTGAGGATGACAAGTTTAATTGACACACACAGTAATTTCCTAGTAAAACGTACACTGAACACGGATTTGCCATGCTTGCCAATTAAACTTGTCATCCTCGCGTCACTAAAATTACGATCGAAAATAATTGGTTTGCCATGATAAAAAAAACAAATGTTCAAGTGTTATTGGGGTCCATCTTTTAACATGTTTCGAGGTCATTGGGGATTAGCACCGAAATAGGATATGAGCCACCGTTTTTTCGGGACACGGCTGCAAAGTGTACACAAGCCAATTTGGCCAACCTCTCTGGGTGAGTCTATCCGCCATCCAAACCCGGTCTTGGATGATGAGCTGCAAAGGTCCTTGCAATTTTTTTCTTGGGCCGAGACCACAGAGTAGTTTTGCAGGCTACTAATAATAAAGAGAACTTTTTCTATTTGGAGCTTCTTCCAAAAAGATTGGGATTCTAGTTTCAATTGGATGTGTAGAATGATGGTTAACGACTGATATATATACTCAACAATAAAAGTGGTGGTGTAGAATGATGGGTGGAGCCTATCTGATCTCGCGCCTCGGGATTCAGTCGAGTTTGAAAGGCCATTGTTCCATACACGTACGCCCTCATCTTTTCTGCGGCCGCCGAATAAACTCACCATTCACTCGCAGTCGCTAGCTCGATCAGGACGTCCTCCCATGGAAATCCTGGCCCGGCCGGGCTGTCCTCTTCCTTGTAGTATATCTACATGGATGGGACGGCTGTCCTAGGAGTAGTTGCCAGATCGCCAAAACAAATCGACCTGGCAAAGAGAGAGATATTCTCGGCGGTGGCACGTTCCGGTGCACGATCAACCTCAATTACTACTACTCTGAACTGTAGTGCTTGTCAGTTAGTACTAGTGCTGTGTGCCTCTTTGCAGGAGCAGACGTGCAGGCGTGGTAATTGTCTACAGTGACTGCACCGCGTACAGGCGATTGGCTCGACGACTCGCCCGAGCGCCAAGATATTTTGCGTGCTATGGGTTGACGACGAGGGGCTCTAGGGGGAATCTGCAGGACAGAGCAAGGAGACAACCGATCCAGCTTCCGCCTGCCTCCCTTCTCCCTCTCTCCCCTCTATGATAATTGGGTCCGTCCCTCAACATGGCAATTTGGCAGCATCACGTGCTAGCTTTCCCAGCGTTTGGCTCCATTAACAGACTGGTTTCGATCAAGATACGCTTCAGAGTGTACAGCTCATAGCAGACTCGGGACTTCAGATTATGCTAGTGGCTGATGGACGACCGTACGTAATCACAGAGCCACGCGGCGTGTGGATCGGTATGCCTGGTCGCGGCCACCATTCGTGATAGGAGGATATGTCCCGACGGGTAGGCGGCTCAACACGTCACTTTGTAGATTATTGATCGGATCCGCACCCAACGTTGGTTGGTTGGTTGTCTCGAAGAGGCTCAAAAGCAGTTTGGAGCACTGGTTTTGTTATTTTTGCCATGGCTTCCGCGGATGTTCTTTCATGACGAAGTTCTGCAGGTGTTTAGAAAATTTGTCAATGTTTGCCACCAAAAGGTTTCAGAATTTTTTGAACACGCTTTCATTTTTTTTCTTTCGAATGTACTGTTCATCCCGAGCTCATTTTGTGCTTGGGGGTAGAACAGGACTTTCGGGAAGAGGACTGCTGGCTTGGATTGTACTACTACTATTTGCCATGAAGATACGTGCTCCTATAGATAGACTTTGCCAAGAAAGAAATGAAAAAAGGAGCACGGGACGGCAAGGGATACCAGCTAGGACACGTCGTTGATGCCCATATACAGGCCTAGCCGGCGGTCATGCCTGCTACTGTAGTTGTAGTTGCAGGGGCCGGCCGGAGTGGAGTGGTCCGTGCATGTGCCCCGGCAGTGGCCTCTGCTTGGCACCATACTACCGGTGCCTACCGGACCTACGTAGCTAGCTCCGTGTGGGTCTTTTGGCTGGCAAATCTGGGAATGGGTATGGGCGTGCAGCTACTCCTGTCCTCCGCTTTGCTTTTCCTCCTAGTCCTGGCTCAAAATATCTCCACTGTACGACGCAACAACGGCGCAGATGGTGCTCCAGGCAGCTAGTACGTGGGGGCCGACACCCAGGTCCAGGTGTCACGTACGTTCCTACTACTGTGGTGAGCACCAGCAGATCACGGGGATTTCGTTCAGCGGGAAGGCCCGCGTGCAGGACGTTGCGTACGCCGCTCTTGGCGAACGGGCTTGTGATCCACCGCGACCATTGCCGCCAGCTCCAATTTGAAGACCATCTTTTGCAGCAACTTGCACGGTTGCGCCTGAGGTTTAAGGCAGATTAACATTCACACTTTCCATCAGGCCTTGTCCTTATAGGAATTCATTTCTGATTCTCCAATAGTTAGCCCGTCGTTGATGCATATATACACAGTAGAGGCCAGGGCCCAGGGGTCATGCATGCTAGTTGCAGGGGGCCGGCCGGAGTGGTCCATGGTACTAGCTAGCTAGCTAGCTCCGGGTGGGTGGGTCTTTTGGCCGGCAAATCTGGTGTGGGTATGGGGCATGGGCGTGCTGCTACTCCTGTCCTCTGCTGTGCTTTTCCTCCTAGTCCTAGCTCAAAATATCTATCTGTACGTACGTGTCCATGCAGTGCACACGCAACGACCAACCACGCAGATGGAAGGTGTGCACGACGTTGCGTACGCCGCTCCTGGCAGACGGGCTTGTGACCGATCATTGCCGCCACTCTAATCCGAAGACTCTCTTTTAGAAGATCGCCCAAAAATGCTAGTAGACACATGGACCAAGCTACGGAACTAACTTGTCATTTGAGCTAAATAACCTTCTCCTCCTAATTAACCCGCCTCCCCTAATTTAACTGGTGGGGTGGGCGCCCAAGCCCGTAAAACCCCCGTAATTGTCCGTTGATGTAGCAAAGCCATACTCGTACCCATACGTATAATAACGAGGTGAGGAGCAGTGACCATCGAAACACGTCGGATCATGAACTTTTTTTTTTTTGCATCGAATCGGATCATGAACCTGCATGCGGCTGGTGGGCGGGCCCGGCCGGGGGTTTGTATACACGTGTTGGTTCAAACGCTTAAAAGGGCATCTCAACCTACAAAAGGGCTGTCGCAGCGGCAGACCGAATCTTATCATTGGGGTGCCATAACAAAAATTTGTGAAAAATTACACTACAAATAGTATAATTAGGTCTAAATATCGTCTATGCTGATATTCATACTCGTTTTTCCTTTGCGAATAGCTGTGATATTCATACTCTTCCTCAAGGCAAATCAAAACAATATCTCCACTGCAAGGTATTTGTTGGACATCTTTGGTGGTGCGTTTGGGTGTAAGTTCCTCCACTGAGGTTTTTGATGAAGATTGCGTCGTATTGTAGATAGAACTCTTGCTGAGATTGCATCGTATGGATTCATGGTGCTTCGGTGGAGCAACTTGCACCTGAGGTTTTTGATGTTGTGAATCTGGTCGTTAGATAAATGGAGCAACTTCCACTTAAGGTTTTCGGTGGAACTCAACTACAAATGGCGCATGGATAAATGACAGTAAGGGGCAGATTAACACCACACTTTCCACCAGGTCTTTTTCTTATAGGAATTCATCTCTGATTCTCCAATAGTCCCGGGTGTTGATGATGAGTGGACCTGGGTATGCGACCCGAAAGGAATTTTTTGACAAAGTCAATTCATAATGCCAACTTCGGTGCGACGATCAGTGCAACACGGCTTGCACCATATGGAAAACCTGGGCGCCGTTGAAATGAAAACTTTTTGTTTAGATGGTCGTCAGAGGTCGTGTGTCGACAACGGGCCGTCTGGCCAAGAGGGGACTTGTCCCGTAATAATTGACTACCATTGTTTTTGCATTTCTGTTCATGAGACGGTTCAACATCTCTTCGTGGGTTGCGGCGTCATATCAATTCTCCGGAGTTCGATTCTGAAGTGGGCTAACTTGAGCAAGGTTGTTCCCTCCGCCTTTTTTTCCTATTCAGGATTGGTGGCAGGAGGCCAGGTCAAGAATTCATGGCACAAGGAGAAAATCTATGAATTCGTTGGTGGCACTCATCATTTGGAGCATTTGGAGGAAACAACAGGGTCTTCGAGAACTCGTACAAACCACTGCAAAGAGTCATTGATCAGATAAGTCCGACACCAAATGGGCGGATGCGGGTCCCGGTCGTTTCTTCTTACGATGATTATTAACCCAGTTTTTCAACACTTTTTTAAAATACTGTTAGTTGTCTAGCCAAGGGTTGTTCATGCGTTCTTCTTCAATGTTATGTTCCTCTTGGCAGTGTAATTTTTTTTCTACTTTCTCTCTAATACAATACATGCAACCTCTTGCATGGTTAAAAACATATCATCGTTAACAAAGTCTTAAAATAGCATTAACTTGTTAGATGTTTATTGTTTAGTGCTAGGTATATAGAAAAAAAAGTATTTTCCAATTGTGGGGGTGGTGCCATGGCATCTGTGACACCCCCCCATCCACCCCTGAGTTATCGTTTTGAAAAAGAGGTTGTCATGCGTGAATGTCCACACCACTGTCCCTCTTGAGCTTTTTAAATTAGGGAACAAGGCACGCTATTACCATTATTGGCCGGCATGAGAGAACTATCCAACTAATTAGATGAAAACCAAACGAAACCCCGAGATAAACATCCACAATGGCCATTATGCAACATAAAAATCAACAACACCGCACGCCAACTGCCCTGACTACCAACAAATTCTAGATCATACACACCTAGAGAAGCCACGACACGTGGAGGTTACCTACAACGTCATCTTCATCAAATATCAACCAAAATCCGACAACTCCGACTTTACCGCAGACGTCCATCGACGGCGCGACCATCACATCATATGTTGTAGCTCATGCCATCAAATCGACCATCCACGTCAGTGATCGACAATGCATCTCTGATTCCGACGGAGAACTTGGAAAAGGATCGAAAGCGCAAAGCTCGAGACGGTCTGGGCCACTGCAACCAGACCTCTCACCGGCTGCCATCATCATTCTCGACTCCGCCTTCGCAGCTCCGGGTTCAACAAGGGAGCGGAAAGAAAAAAAGCAAGGCTGTGAAATCCCATTGGACACATCAAAGACCCGACTATGAAACACTTGCCATGACTTGAATATCACCCGCCATCGTTATCATCGTCATCGTCATCATCATCATCAAGCAATGCAACCATTTTTATAGACGCCCTCACGTAAATTGGACCACGGGCGCTTAAACGGCACGGCGTTCCACCACACTCCACTCTTGGAATAAGCCACACGAATCGTGTCATCCCGGCGGCAATAACCCGACTCCCCGGGCGCGCACACGCAAAAACGCCACCTCTCGTCTGGCTGGCTATAAAACGAACCTTCATCGCACCCGACCCGCACCAACAAACCAACCAACGGAACCGAACTCACCCAGCCTCGTCTCGGCCAAGCAGCAACCCAACCGTGCATCTCTCTATCGCTCTCTCTCCCACACGCACGCACCCTCGCGCGCTCTCCTCCTCCACCACCACCTCACCCGTCCGGGCTCGGCGGCGTGGCTCCGCGCGAAGGGATCGCCGGTGCGGGCGCCACCGGTGACGGGCCGTTTTGGGTATGAGAGGGGACCTCCGCGAGGCTCCGAGCGGCACCACCGCAGCAGCTGCAGCAGCCAGCGTCGGCGTCGGCGGCCCCATGGACGGCCTCCTCGTCTTCGTCTTCTACCTCTCGCTTCCTATACGTGGCGGCCGCGACCACTCTAATTGCTAGCCTCCCGCCGTCCCGTTCCCGCCCGGATCCATCACGCACCGCACCGCACTCCCCGATCTCTCTCTCCCACTCCGTTCCGATTCGACCCGATCCTCCCCGCCGCCGTCGCGCTGCAGCTGGGCTCGTCCGGCCGCGCGCCTTCGAGGATGGACCAGCCGCCGAATGGCTTCGCCGCCGGAGGTGCGTGCCCGACCAAAACACCCCCATTTTCCTGTTTCCTTCCTCAAAATATATGTTTTTGTTTCGTGTTCAGTAGTAATTTCCTTTCCAGTTTAGATGCGTTCAGTGTTGCGTCAGTGTGGAGAAAGCTCTTGGCTTTCCACGCTGCATTAATTCCACTACGCACTCCACTGGATTGTTCCCAGCGGTGTGTTGGGTGATTATTACCAGCACTAATTAATTGTGAATCTAAAAATTAATTGTGAATCTGTGTTTATCGGGTGAAATGTCGCTCTCGTAGGCGGTGGACTGGCGTCCCAATCATGCTAATTGACCCTGTCTGTGACAGTTTAGTGTCTTCTCCAGCGCTTAAAAGGGGCAAAAATTATTGGACCAGAATTGTTCTTCAGATTCATTTGATGTTGATGTTTCAGGGACCACCACTCGTCTCCGGGACCAATCATCATGAAAACGATTTCTTCTTTTTTGCTAACAAATGATGCGTCTTAGTATGATTGATCAGCCGAGCTGTTTATTTTCTTATGAAACAAAACAAGGAGATATTTTGATGACCTCAACTGAATCGCCTTATGGTAGACACATAAAACAGCCGTTGGTCGGTCGTTGAGAATCTAGAAGAATGAATATTACAAGCAACACAATGAATTGTGATAGAAACAGAGAATGTTACATGTAAAAGGCAAGGGGCTGCCATAGCGACGGGCAAGTGAAACCGTGAAAGGCATGTAGAAGTGTAGAACAAGGTTCCATAAAACAGAGGCCACTAAAAAGTTGAAAAAATCTAGCACTTTTGCGTTCAGAAGAAGACAGGATGGGGGGCAGCATCCAATGTCTATTTGCTTCTTATTCTTGTTTGTCTTCTTTCTTACAGCATATGCCCCTGCGTCGGTTAATCCATATTTGCCGCGGATCGAATAAGTTCTAGGGATTCTTCAGGCTGATATTGTTCCAACTCTCTTGGTGCTAATCAACTAGACAGAATAAATCACCTACGGCATATTCCTGAACGATTGTTCTGTCAATCCCCAAAAAGGCAGTCCTATTCAGGTGGCTTTTCATATGCTATAACGAACAACTATGACCAGTTGCAGATTTAACAAACAATTGGTCAGTAGTATAGATTAACCCACATAGTGCACTGAGTGGAAATTTTGGCATGTGCATGCTTGTTCAGGTAGATGGTTGAAAAATACTGTGAATACGTGATACTAGCTGAATTTAGAACAATAAATATTGGAAGCAAACCAAGGAATTGTGATAGAATCAGAGAAAGGGATGTAGAAGAAGGTTCCATAAACTGAGGCCACTAAACGGTGTAAGAAAAGCACTTTTGTGCTTGGAAGAAGACAAAATGGGGGACAGCATCCCAGGTCTATTTGCTCCTTGTTCTTGTTTTTTTCTACAGGATATGCCGCTTCATCGGTTAATCTATATTGCTGCGGTCGAATTTATTCTTGGGACCGTTTAGGTTGATCTTGTTCTTCCATCACTAGACTCTCTTTCTGCAAATCACAATATATCCCTTGAGGCATATTCCTGAACAATTCTTTTTTCACCCCCTAAGAAGCAGTCCTATTCAGGTGGCTTTTCAAATGCTAGAACGGACAACTAAGACCAGTTGCAGATTTAACAAACAATTGGTCAGTACAAAATAAACACATATAGGTGGAAATTTTGGTATGTGCTTATACAGCTAGTTTCAGAAATACCAAATACGTGATTCTAGGGTAAATGCTTTCATTGGTTTTACGATGTTAAATCTTATACTCTGTTTCTTCACGATTCCAGGTCTTTTCGTTCAGCACATTGATGGGCAAAACGCTTCTCCCCCTTCTGTAATTGTGATTGGTGGAGGGATTTCAGGCATTGCATCTGCTCGTGCCTTGTCAAATGCTTCATTTAAGGTAAATTCTCCTTGCAGGAGGAAAAAATAAATGAAATCTTCATGTTCCACATTCTGTAGAGTGTAAATCAGTTAGTGTTTTAATGGTTTCAGACCCTTTTAATTATATATAGTTACACACCTACAGGTCACATTGTTAGAGTCGCGGGAGCGACTTGGTGGCCGTGTGCATACTGACTATTCTTTTGGGTGCCCAATTGACATGGGAGCATCTTGGTTAGTTGCATCCTAAAACTAGTATTAGGTTGTGTTTCTCCACCTTGCATTGAATTTAGCCGAGTGATCTCATGGCTTTATCATGTGATTATTCAGGTTGCATGGTGTTTGCAATGAGAATTCTTTGGCGCCATTGATTAGGCTTCTTGGGCTTAGATTATATCGCACCAGTGGTGATAACTCTGTGCTTTATGACCATGATTTGGAGAGGTGATTCATCATTCATGATAACAATGTGTATGCTCCGTTAAATAGATTGGTTTTCATTTTCTTACTGTTTTTTTGTTTTCTTATTAGTTACGCGCTCTTTGATAAAGATGGTCGTCAAATTCCCCAGGAGATAGTAACCAAAGTTGGGGAAATATTTGAGCAGATTCTGAAGGAGGTATTGCAATCATTTGCATTTACATGTTATCTGCCTGTTGTTTCCTTGAATCAGTCATAACCTTCTTGTTAATACTGCAGACGGTGAAAGTTAGAGATGAGTATGCAAACGACATGCCTCTTGTTCAAGCCATCTCAATGGTGCTTGACAGAAATCCACATCTAAAGTAAGTGGAGTGTAGCAGTAAATTGTCTAGTTATGGAATGATGAAATTTTAACGCAGCTGTGAAATGCTTACATATGTGCACTTACTGTACAGGCTTGAGGGTTTGCAATATGAAGTATTGCAGTGGTGCATTTGTAGATTGGAAGCATGGTTTGCCACAGACGTGGATAATATATCTTTGAAAAATTGGGATCAGGTACGCAATACAGGACTATTCGATATGCTCATATTTACATATTCATCAGGTCAGCAGAGAAATGCATGCTGACATGAGCTACATGGATGCACTTTTATGCTACAACAATGCGCTGAGCTTTGCAAATTTACAGGAACATGTTCTTACTGGTGGACATGGGCTTATGGTGAATGGCTACGACCCTGTTATCAAAGCTCTCTCTCGAGATCTTGATGTCCACCTGAACCACAGGTACGCACAGCGACATATCCTCATGGGACAACAATCCACATGGATACAGTGATTACCAGTGCTGTGGTAGTACAATCCCAAATAGGTGGCTTCTTATACATTCCTTTTGGTGATCAGGGTTACCAAAATCATCCAGCGGTATAATAAAGTCATCGTGTGCGTGGAAGACGGGACAAGCTTTGTTGCAGATGCTGCTATAATAACCGTCCCTCTCGGTGTGCTCAAGGCGAACATCATCAAGTTTGAACCTGAGCTCCCAGACTGGAAACTATCGGCAATCTCTGATCTCGGTGTTGGCCTCGAGAACAAGATAGCCCTCCGGTTCAACACAATATTTTGGCCCAATGTAGAAGTACTGGGCAGGGTTGCCCAAACATCGAATGCATGCGGCTACTTTCTTAACCTTCACAAAGCCACAGGGCATCCAGTGCTAGTATGCATGGTGGCGGGCAGATTCGCATACGAAATGGAGAAGCTATCAGACGAAGAATCCGTAAACTTTGTCATGTCACAGCTCAGGAGGATGCTGCCAGGGGCCACCGAGCCGGTAAAGCTTTAGATGCTTAGTTTCGTATTTTCTACAGTGATTGAAGTGCAACCAGCTGTGTAAATTTCATATTCTTCACAGTTGCTTGCAGGTTCTAACCGCTGCTGTCGCACATTTGCAGGTCCAGTATCTGGTTTCACGGTGGGGAACCGACCCCAACTCGCTTGGCTCCTACTCGTGCGACTTGGTCGGGAAACCGGCCGACCTGTATGAGCGATTCTGCGCTCCGGTGGGCAACCTGTTCTTCGCCGGGGAGGCCGCCTGCATCGACCACTCCGGGTCCGTGCACGGAGCGTATTCGTCAGGTATCGACGCTGCGGAGGACTGCCGAAGGCGCCTCTCGACGCAGCTCGGTATCTCCGACCTGTTCCAGGTCGGGAAGATTGTGATGAGGGAGGAGATGGCTGAAGTCATGGTCCCCCTCCAGATATCCAGGCTGTGAAAGGAAGGAAGAACAAACCTGTCTACTATTCAACACCGTGTTCTGTTAACATCGTAGCTGTAATTTACCTCCGAAACTGTACAATTTCGCAGTGTCTGATCTTTGATGTACTTATCTCTGAATAACATGCAGGATGTCCCTCTGATTTCATCGGTATTGCTATTGTTGTTTGTAAGGGTTTCTATCATGTACTCCCTCCGTTCGGAATTACTTGTCTCGAAAATGGATGTATATAGAACTAAAATACATCTAGATACATCCATTTCTACGACAAGTAATTCCGAACGGAGGGAGTATGTGTCAACGGTTATGTCTCACTACTCAGTTTTGCCACTAGAAATTTCAACTGTTCAAAAATATCATCGCTTCATTAGATGCATGCTCAAAAATGTCATTAAACACCATTACTATCAGCTCAAATCTGGTTTGCCCTGTTACAATGACCAAAATACCTATGGACTAACATGTTAGCTCCTCCCTCTATCTCACTAACAATAAAATGTGGGTCCCACTTGATCCCAACAATGTTTCTTATTTTTCTCCAAAATTATTCGCTTGCTTACTTCTGACAAGTGGGGTCCACCCTTATCATTGTAAGATAGAGAGAAATGACATGTGGGTCTAAAGGTATTTTTTTTCATATAACATGGTCAATGGGTTTGACCAAGTCTAACGGCATTTTAAAGCAAACATCTAATGGACCGATGGCATTTTAGGCATTTTTTAGCAATTGTAACTTCTAATTGCAAAATTGAATAGTGAGACACAACTAGTGACAAGAATGATAAAAAACCATATCTGTAATTTTCCGTTTGGAGCATCTCCAGCCGCGCCCCCAACAAGGCCTCACGGGCGATTTTTCGGCCGCCGACGCCGAAAAATCGGCCAAGTCGCGCCCCCAAAGGCCCATTTTTTGCTGGCTCAGACCGAAATTGGCACCGGCGGACCCAGGCCGAACCCGGCGCGCTAGGAGGCGCTTGTGGGCGCCGGCCGAAACGTTTTTGGCGCGAAAACCGGCGGGCCCTCCTTGGCAGCGACTCGGCTCTTCTCGCCGCTTCGTCGTCCTCATCGCCTCGGTTCCCGTGGCGAATCAATGCCAAAGCTGTTGCGCCGGTCAGCCTCCTCCATTGATGCCTCACGGCCGGCGCAATGAAGACCGGACGACGCGCGTCCCACGCCCGCCCGCAGCGTACACCACGGCGACCCGCGCGCACGCGTGGCGCCTCCGCTATATAAGCCGCCCCGGTAGCGGCCGGTGACGCCTGAACACTCCATCGCCGACGGCTGTTCCTCCCTCGTTCCTCCCTCTCCGCTCGCCGTCTCCAGTTCAACCATGGCCGAGCGCTTCCCAGGCAACGGCGCGGCAGCGAACGGCTTCGGCCGCCGCCACCTTCACGAGGACGAAGCTCAGCTCCTCTTTGAGGCCGAGTACCCGGTCCCGCCGGACATGCGGTGCCCCGGGCGTGGAGGATCAGCGCCGGCCGGGTCCCGGTGCCACCACCGCCCACCGGGGCGACGCGGCGTGCGGAGATCGCGCGTATTTGCGCCTCTCTGCCGCAGGCGGCGAGGGAAGGTCTATGGTACGTCCCCGACAACCCGTTGTGGGAGCCCTACTTCCGTCGCCGCCACACCGAGCAGCTCGAGGCCACCAACGGCGTCGTGCCCTCCGGGAGGCTCAACTCCGAAGGCCGCCGCCGATGGTGGGGCGTGCCCGGCCGCACGCTGGAGGCCGTCCTCGAGTACATCGAGGGCGGCAACACGCCCAGGTTGGAGTACCCCGCTCCACCGTCCTTCTCCCGCCGCGCGTGGGAGCTCGTGGACGCCGAGGCGCATGGACCCGGGGGCATCCTCCTCCTCGTCAGGCCGCTCGACCGGCTCCCTCCGCCCCGTCAAGCCGGAGCCCCAGGACACGCCGGTCAGCCACCGCACCCGCAGCTCCGGCGTCCGCATCACCGAATCCTCCCCCACCTCTGGACGCCTTGTCCTTGTCAGGCCGAAGGCGGAGCCCGGCCTCCCCATGGAGTTCGAGGCCATAGCCCGGCACGGCTTCTCTGACGAGGAGGCCCTAAAATGGGCGCGGGACGACTACCTCCGTGACGAGATGGTCCGGTAGCGCCGAGCCCTGAAGGAGATAGCCACCCGCAAGCGTGAGCGCGAGGACGAGCACGGCGTGGTGATCCTCGACAGCGACGAGGACGAGGACGCCCCCGGACCGTCCAACCCGCCGCGCCAACCTGGGAGGGGTGCAGCAGGGATGGCGGTCGCGGAGGAGGCGACGACGACGACGACGACGACGACGGCTCGGCGGCGACTACACGCAGTTCTACAGGCTCCTCGGCATGTAGAGCTTCAAGGGCGGCGGGCAGCGAGGAGCGGCGAGGGCGACGGCGGGCCTAGTAGCGTTTTTTTTTCTTTTTTTGTAAAATATTTTAAATATGTATAAACTCGCTGAAGTTTGGTTGAATTTAGCCGCGTTTAACCGAATTTCGCCGAACGTTTTCTTCCTTTTTAAACAACTAGACGCGCTGAGGCGGCCCTTGCGGCGATCGTGGACCAACTTCGCCCCAGGCGGTTTTTTCGCGGCTCGCCCAGCGGCGATTTTAGGCGCTTCCTGGGGGGCCAACGGCTGGAGATGCTCTTATATTTAGTTTTTTTTAAAAAAAATTAGGGGGGAGATTCCCCACCTGAATTTGTATTTCAAAGAAGGGCAAGGCCCCAGGTTCGTTAGGGCATCTCCATCGGCAACCCGTAAAAATCCTCCTGCACCCGTCCGCGGATAAGGGGACCAGTCCACGGCCATGGATGCGCGAAGTAGCCATCCAACGCTAGCTAGCCTTATACATCCAACCAACAATTCGAACCGAACACACGAAATTCGATCAAACAAGATTTTGGAGCTACTGATAGGTCATTCAACCATGCGCCTGCTACAACAATCTCTCGATACTTTCGTGGCAAATCTGAATAATATCCCCATGAAGACCAACCACCACCATCCCCAGTGTACCTGGTTCCACACCTGTGCCAGGAAGTCCACTAAGCCTGGTTTTATATGAGTCGCATGAGAACCACACTCAGGGAGCAAACTCCATGTTGTTATCAAGATACTCCCTCATAAGTCCTGAAGTGCTCAAAACTTGAGTATAGTAGTCACCAGAACCGAAAACCAGAAAGTAGTGATGAGAGGGCATGCTTCCCGGACACCTGTCAGTACCACATGTAGCTTGATGAAAGTACTAGAGTGCTTAAAAAGTTAAAACTAAAGAACAGATTGGCAAGCCAGCCACGCACAAAAATCAACCAAACAAAACCAGGACATGCATAAAAGAAACAAGAAAAATTCATGAATCTACATGAGCCAACTAGACATGTTAAAACTCCTACACCATTAGCTCTTTTTCAAACCCACTATTTCTTCTTCCCTCATTAAAAAAATAATAGACATCCACACGGGCTCTCTGACGGTGTACTAGGTTGTGCAAGCATGTGCATGTACATGTTATAATCGGTGATGTTAAAAAGAATTTCTACATTGCCATTGGACACCTGAGTCCAGTGATGGAACCTACCCATCTGTATGTGACATTAGTGTAGCCCTTCTATCTTATGCGGGATTTTAGTCATAAACTTAGCATCGATGCTCGTACTTTCTTGAATTTATTTTAGAATTTAATGGGTTTTTCTTTCAATCATAAGCATAATGGTCATCAACAGCCAAATGTCTATGATAATTTCTTCAATCTTAAGACCCGACGGCTCAGTCTCTCGGAGATTCTCATAGTGATAGAATATGTGTGTACCTTTGTAGAGGTTTTCTTAGAAGGAGGATGACCCCCGGCCTCTGCATCTAGCAGATGCATACAACCACTTTGTTAATTATTCACAAAGACCTTACAAAGTAATACATAAATATGTCTAAAGTTGCCATCTTGGCAATATTTGTCGATACTCCTATACATTGATGAAGGGGTGCAGAAAGTGTTATTTGAATACCCAGACCTCTCACCTAAGTCTAACACCTAAAGATGGAGACCCCAACCAAGCCACATACCAGGTACGGGGCACAAATCGGTCCGACACACTCTCATAGGTCGCCGCCGCCATCTTTCATTGATCCATCTTCAGAGCAAATACTGACGTATCTACCTTGCCAGGCCTGCTGTCGATGCCACCATGGCGCCAGACAACTCCTCCCTACGCGCGTCCATTATCACACATCCGTCACCGAGGCCCTGTCGCGCCATGCCGCCGAGACTCCACGTCGTCGATGCTTCACATGGAATGCGCCCCACCGCAAATGCCAGCCACTGGTCCCTCAAGCCTATGCATAGCTCTAAGAATGACGCCCCCAAGAGGGATCCAGCACAAGAGCGCCGCCGTCATCTGATCAACCGATCTAGGGTTTCCCCCGATGGCAGATAGGGGTCTAGAACTTCTCCACTATGATGCCTTCAAGAAGGGGACGATGCAGAGAACGCCACCATCATTGTGCCTTTGTAGAGGTGAATGTATGTACGTGGTGTCCTAATTTTGTTGATCCGTACAATTGATTTTTTTAGAAGAAGTTGAATTGGATTTAATTATGCCAAACAAGAATAAAATGTCGTAGTTGGCTAAAAATATACGTGTACATTGGTGTGTTTTAAATAAAAAAATTCTTTTCTTTGTTGAGTGAAATTAAAATCTTTTTCTGCTTTTTCTAAAGAAAAGAAAAGAAAAGAAACATATAGGAAGGAGCATGGGACTACCAAAAATATCGTGGCCCACTTTGCGAAGGAAAATATCTCGACCCCTGCACCACAACCGGTTCCCATCTCCGAGCCGCTCTCGCCCGTATGTGCCCCGGTCGACCTCCCCTCCCCTCTGTTCACTCTATATAACCCACACCCTTTCCGTGTGCCACGCAACACAGATGCTCAGATCAATTTCGCCTTCTCCATCCACCGCCCACCGGAATCTAAGATTGACCAGCAAAACTAATCTTTGCTTCTTGGCGCCGCCGGCGAGGAAGTAAGAAAGCAGGGGATCCCTTCGATGATGGGTGGATGACTCACATACGAATAATATCCCTAAAAAATACCCCAATGCCCTATGCCAGTCAAGTTCCTTCATTGAGCGGCCTGTTCGTGCTGGTACTGACTTCTTTTTATAAAATTGCCTCTGCTTTCCTCTTATGTCGAGATCAGACACAACTTCCCATCCATCCTCATCGGGGACAAAAAAGGAGTAATAAGCAGCATTAGTCATTTTGCTTCTCATGATAAGGATGAAGGGAGCAAAAAGCACCATTTCGTGTTGCCGGTTTGGAGTCAGACATAGTTACGATTTTGTTCGTTGGTGAGCGAGGGAAGAATTTAATTCCGAATAAATAAAATATCAAATACATGATAATTTATCACGGAAAATACCAACAAAAAAGGCAAAGACTTCCGATGCCTCCCTATCAAACAAGATCATCGCTTTTTATAATAAACTTTTATAGTTTGTCATTACTATTATGTTGGTACAAAATGTGAATAGTTAGTTATTTAAATATCATTCGACATGAATAGTGTATATTTCAAAAATTAATCAACATCATTAATATTGTAGTCACATTGTTCTTATCAACACATATTTGTTATATATTTTAAGTTTTTGAATTGGAATAAATATCCCCATGCTAAACCAAAATTGTATTTTTGAAAAGAATTTTCATATTTGTGAATTTAACTTTAACTTTAAAAAAATATTCACAATGGATTCCACCCTAAATTAATCAGTCAAAAGTTTCACACCGCTTCACTTTTATGCCTCCTAGTGAAATACAGTGTCTACGCTTTCCTGCCCATAATACATTAAAATATCGACATAACTTGGTAGAGTGTTCTTGAGGGTATAGCCATTCAAATTTTGTATATTATAATATTGTTCTTGTGATATTACCTTAGTCCCCCCAAATTAGTTTAAAGCCTAAATTGTGTACTATCAACTCGTAAGATACCCATGAATCGCTTTGACACATAACTAATTTCCCAAAAAAATTGACTAATTTTGAAATAGCACACACAAATATGTTAATGCACAACCATATTGTATTGCATTATCTGCTATTATGGTATTGATATTCATGCACTCTTTGATATGTATGGACTTAGTTGACTTTCTGCAGTGTCTCTCTTTTCTCTCTTGGCATGACAATGCAAAGCAGGTGATTAGATGGGTATAAAGGTGTCTAGATCATGATGACGTTATTTTTTGATACAATGATACATATTTAGGCGAGTACATAAACGTTTGTAATATGGTACTAATATTTTCTTGAAAAATATTGTGTCATCACTAATGGAAAATGTAAATATTTGTTTGGAACAACTTTTAGGTAGGTCTGAAAAGACCATATCATCTGGTTGATCAAGGTGGTTACTCTAATGTCCTAATAGAGAAATAACTATATCATACAAATGTATTGCTCAAAACTGACAGATTATATGGGACAAGAATGTTATATACTCTATTGTAGAGAAAACACCTCAATACAACTAGCATACATGCCTTGATAGTACATATTCTTGAACCCACCGTTGACATTCAAAATCATTTATTACAATATTTAGCCTTATGCACCGGGATTTGCATATCCCGGTATTAGTCTTAGAAGCTTTTCTTGTAACTAGTAAATTCGTACATACATTAATTGCACGTAAATATTAGGTAGGATATTATTTACGTGTTAATTATGTGATTTGCTCTGGAATTGATATTTGGTATGATATTAACTGCACGCTAAACGTGTTGAGCACTCATCATTGAAGCATCATGAGTTGTTGAATTGACCTGGTTTGATGGCCGGGATTTGTTGAATCTGCTTTTTGGGTCTTTTTATGTTGGTATAGATATCGAATCAGATACAAATATAGATAAAGATGTGACTATTTTTGCATCAGCTTTAGAACTAATTTACTCTTATATTTATGTTTAGATTCACGGGGATTACTACCCATCGTGGTATAATTTATTTCATGATTTCTATAAGTAAAGTATGTTACTAAAGGAAATTAATAACTTCTTCCAAGGACAAGAAAATAAACATGCATCGAACTGAGCTCAGATGGTTTGGTTTATGCTGAAAACAGCCTATGCAGGTTCAAATTCTATGATTATCACGAGTGCTTATATTGTCTTAGATTTATTCCATGCCTTTTAATAATGTTCGTTCAGTGTCCCTGTCCAGTGTTAGCTACCAGACATCTACAATGATCTTAGCAATTTAAAGATTTCCTTTTGACATGGCAATTTCAAGATTTATTACAGCCAAGACTCTGATGAAGGTGCTAATGAAGATAGGGTGTGCATGTCTGCAAGGGTGCTCGCTTCTGCGTTTTTTTCTCAAAGAAAAGAAAAAACACCCCACAAATTAGGACGTGGCTCGCTTGTGCACGGGCGCCCGATCGCAACACTGAGCGCTCTCCCAAAGAAGGAAGGAGCCACCCGCGCGCGCGAAAAACCGACGAATCCAAGCCCGCGCGAATCACGGGTGGATCACGCGCGCCCCGATCACACCTGGTCCCCCTGGTCCCCGCTTCGTCGCCCCCAAGCTTCGGTCCCCACCCCCTCCCTGCACCCCCGCCCACGCTCCCTTGCGGACGCCTCACGCGACCCCCTCCTCCCTTTTCCTTGAAGGACAAGCCCACGCAAGGGGCCCCTTATTCCTCCTTGCTCCTCCTTTCTTCCTCTAAACAAGATCAGATCTGCCCCATCAATGGCGTCTTGAAAGAACAACGCCAACGTAGGAACGCCTCCTTCCTCCTCCTTGCTCCAAAAATCAGACCTGGAGACAAAAAATAGACCTACCTCCCCCCAAAAAGGTAAGAACCACCTCCACCTGACTCTCTCTCTTTCCCTATTCAACCACCCCAGCCCTTCCCTGCTTGAACATCAACTAGTCCAGTTTTTAGTTTGTTCTTTTGATCTGGTGAAAAAGCAACTTGTAGACTGCTTTGAGGCAACCCTATGTATGGCATGCATCTTGAGCAACTGTTATGATACAAAAAAGCAACACCAGTACAAAAATAGGGCAACTATAATGTGAAACAAAATGCAGGACCATTGCACAGTTTTGCAGGTGCATTGCAACATCAAAACATAATTTCTCTATATTGTGTGCATTGAAACATGCTTGGATTTCTTTCCTATCCTATTATAAGGTGATTGGGGTTCATGAGCGACCCTGATCAGGGTACAAACCTGACAACTCGAACAGTTAAGTGAGGCAACTATGTTCATTTTTGAAGCAACTCTGGTAAAAAAAAGAGCTGTGTAAGCATAGTTGTTCAAAAAATCTAGAGTTGTCTCTACCAGATGTAAGAACATGACAACTCTAGTACTAAAAACACATGCAACTCCCTGTGCATTAAAGCATGTACTATCAAGAACATAAGATTTCATGTTAGAAAGCAGGGGTAGAAAGTAGTAACTTTTGCCATATCAGTATGGTTCTCGCTAAAAAGACACAAACGACAAACGCACAAAACAAAAGGACACATGATAAACAGATTCAAACAATCCCACACTAAGATACTTTGCTACATTGCATATGGTCTCACTAAAAAAAACTACACCAAATGATAGGCCTCCTGCTCCTGGTAAGCTCTCCGTCAGATATGCACATTGTTTCCCATCATCAAAAGTTGTAATCTGCTGCTGAAAAAGGCACAAATGAATCAGCGCATGTCGTGTAAAACAACTCTTTGCTGCTATATATGTTTTCATACTGGTAGAAAAATAAAACATATAAGAAAAAAGAAGAAACAAAAAACCGTTGAGAAAAAAGAAGATAGAAATTGCCTCTGTTTAACTTGATAGTTGCCCAAGCAAGTGTTTATAGTTTCTGCTTTATATTCTACAACTAGTTTGTTCAAAAAAGGTCATGCATGCTTTTTGTGGCGGGCTAACACACAATTTGTTGCAGGTTGATTGTTCATGATGATTGATCTGAATGAACCACCGCTTGAGGTAGAGTCCATCAACATTTCAGTCGAGTTGGGTGCACCCTTCTGTTGGGGAACGTAGTAATTTCAAAAAATTTCCTACGCACACGCAAGACCATGGTGATGGCATAGCAACGAGAGGGGAGAGTGTCGTCCACGTACCCTCGAGACCGAAAGCGGAAGCGTTTTAACAACGCGGTTGATGTAGTCGTCGTCTTCACGATCCGACCGATCCAAGCACCGAACGACGGCACCTCCGAGTTACGCACACGTTCAGCTCGATGGCGATCCCGGACTCGATCCAGCAAAGTGTCGGGATGAGTTCCGTCAAGACGGCGTGGTGGCGATGATGATGCTCCACCGACGCAGGGCTTCGCCTAAGCTCATGACGATATGACTTCTCCGGCAGGGCTTCGCCTAAGCTCATGACGATATGACCGAAGTGGAATATGGTGGAAGGGGCACCGCACACGGCTAAGGAACGATCGAAGAGATCAACTTGTGTGTGCTAGGGTGCCCCCGTCCCCGTATATAAAGGAGCCAAGGGGAGGGGCCAGCCGGCCAGAGGAGGCGGCGCCAGGAGTCCTACTCCTCCGGGAGTAGGATTCCCTCCAATCCTAGTTGGAATAGGATTCACGGAGGGGAAAGAGAGAGGGGCGGCCCACCTTTCCTAGTCCTAGTAGGACTAGGGGAAGAGGGGCGCGACCACCTAGGGCTGGCCCTTTCTCCTTTCCACCAAGGCCCACTATGGCCCATATAGTTCCGGGGGTTCGGTAACCTCCGGTACTCGATAAATTCGATTTCACTCGGAACATTTCCGATGTCCAAATGTAGGCTTCAATATATCAATCTTTATGTCTCGACCATTTTGAGACTCCTCGTCATGTCCGTGATCACATCGGGACTCGAACAACCTTGGTACATCAAAACTTATAAACTCATAATGAACATCGCATCGAAGCGTTAAGCGTGCGGACCCTACGGGTTCGAGAACTATGTAGACATGACTTAGAACCATTCTCGGTCAATAACCAATAGCGGAACCTGGATGCCCATATTTGTTCCTACATATTCTCGAAGATCTTTATCGGTCAAACCGCATAACGATATCGTTGTTCCTTTTGTCATCGGTATGTTACTTACCCGAGATTCGATCGTCGGTATCCAATACCTAGTTCAATCTCGTTCTTGGTAAGTCTCTTTACTCGTTCCTAATACATCATCTCACAACTAACTCATTAGTTGTAATGCTTGCAAGGCTTATGTGATGTGTATCACCGAGAAGGCCAGAGATACCTCTCCGACAATCGGAGTGACAAAACCTAATCTCAAATCGCCAACCCAACAAGTACCTTTGGAGACACCTGTAGTACTCCTTTATAATCACCCGATTCGTTGTGACGTTTGGTAGTACCAAAGTGTTCCTCCGTAAACGGAGTTGCATAATCTCATAGTTACAGGAACATGTATAGGTCATGAAGAAAGCATAAGCAACATACTAAGCGATCAAGTGCTAAGCTAACGAAATGGGTCATGTCAATCACATCATTCTCCTAATGATGTGATCCCATTAATCAAATGACAACACATGTCTATGGTTAGGAAACATAACCATCTTGATCAATGAGCTAGTCTTGTAGAGACATACTAGTGACTATCTGTTTGTCTATGTATTCACACATGTATTATGTTTCCGGTTAATACAATTCTAGCATGAATAATAAACATTTATCATGATATAAGGAAATAAATAATAACTTTATTATTGCCTCTAGGGCATATTTCCTTGATCTCCCACTTGCACTAGAGTCAATAATCTAGATTACACAGTAATGATTCTAACACCCATGGAGTCTTGGTGCTGATCATGTTTTGCTCGTGGAAGAGGCTTAGTCAGCGGTCTCGCAACATTCAGATCCGTATGTATTTTGCAAATCTCTATGTCTCCCACTTGGACTTGGTCCCGAATGGAATTGAAGCGTCTTTTGATATGTTTGGTCCTCTTGTGAAATCTGGATTCCTTTGCCAATGCAATTGCACCGTATTATCACAGAAGATCTTCATTGGTCGATGCACTAGGTATGACACCTAGATCGGAAATGAACTCTTTCATCCAGACTCCTTCATTTGCTGCTTCGAAGCAGCTATGTACTCCGCTTCACATGTAGATCCCGCCACGACGCTTTGCTTAGAACTGCACCAACCGACAGCTCCACCGTTTAATAAAAATACGTATCCGGTTTGCGATTTAGAATCGTCCGGATCGGTGTTAAAGCTTGCATCGGCGTAACCATTTACGACTAGCTCTTTGTCACCTCCATATAAGAGAAACATATCCTTAGTCCTTTTCGGGTATTTCAGGATGTTCTTGACCGCTGTCCGATGATCCACTCTGGATTACTTTGGTACCTTCTGCCAAGCTTACAGCTAAGCATCGTCGGTCTGGTACACAGCATTGCATACATGATAGAGCCTATGGCTGAAGCATAGGAACATCTTTCATTTCTCTCTATCTTCTGCTGTGGTCGGGCATTGAGTCGACTCAATCTTACACCTTATAATACAGGTAAAAACCTTTCTTTGCACGATCCATTTTGAACTTCTTCAAAACTTTATCAAGGTATGTGCTTTGTGAAAGTCCAATTAAGCGTCTTGATCTATCTCTATAGATCTTGATGCCCAATATGTAAGCAGCTTCACCGAGGTCTTTCATTGAAAAACTTTTATTCAAGTATCCTTTTATGCTATCCAGAAATTCTATATCATTTCCAATCAACAATATGTCGTCCACATATAATATCGTAAATGCTCTGAGCTCCCACTCACTTTCTTGTAAATCTGAGCTTCTCCAAAAGTCTGTATAAAACCATATGCTTTGATCACACTATCAAAGCGTTTATTCCAACTCGAGAGGCTTGCACGGACCATAAATTGATCGTTGGAGCTTGCACACTTTGTTAGCACCCTTTGGATCAACAAAACCTTCTGGTTGCATAATATACAACTCTTCTTCTAGAAATCCATTCAAGAATGCAGTTTTTACATCCATTTGCCAAATTTCATAATCATAAAATGCGGCAATTGCTAACATGATTCGGACAGACTTAAGCATCGCTACGGGTGAGAAAGTCTCATCGTAGTCAACCCCTTGAACTTGTCGAAAACCTTTTGCAACAAGTCGAGCTTTGTAGACAGTTATATTACCATCGGCGTTAGTCTTCTTCTTAAAGATCCATTTATTCTCAATAGCTTGCCGATCATCGGGCAAGTCTACCAAAGTCCATACTTTGTTCTCATACATGGATCCCATCTCAGATTTCATGGCTTCCAGCCATTTCGCGGAATCTGGGCTCACCATCGCTTCTTCATAGTTTGTAGGTTCGCCATGGTCAAGTAACATGACTTCGAATAGGATTACCGTACCACTCTGGTGCGTATTTTACTCTGGTTGACCTACGAAGTTCAGTAGTAACTTGATCTGAAGCTTCATGATCATCATCATTAGTTTCCTCACTAATTGGTGTAGTTGTCACAGGAACCGTTTCTTGTGATGAACTACCTTCCAATAAGGGAGCAGATCTGATTATCTCATCAAGTTCTACTTTCCTCCCACTCACTTCTTTCGAGAGAAACTCCTTCTCTAGAAAGGATCCGAATTAGCAACGAAAACTTTGCCTTCAGATCTGTGATAGAAGGTGTACCCAACAGTCTCCTTTGGGTATCCTATGAAGACACATTTCTCGATTTGGGTTCGAGCTTATCTGGTTGAAGTTTCTTCACATAAGCATCGCAGCCCCAAACTTTAAGAAACGACAACTTTGGTTTCTTGCCAAACCACAGTTCATACGGTGTCGTCTCAGCGGACTTAGATGGTGCCCTATTTAACGTGAATGCGGCCGTCTCTAAAGCATATCCCCAAAGCGATAGCGGTAAATCAGTAAGAGACATCATAGATCGCACCATATCAAGAAAAGTACGATTCTGACGTTCGGACACACCATTTCTCTGTGGTGTTCGGGTGGCGTGAGTTCTTGAAACTATTCCACATTGTTTCAAATGTAAACCAAACTCGTAACTCAAATATTCTCCTCCACGATCCGATCGTAGAAATTTTATTTTCTTGTTACGATGATTTTCCACTTCACTCTGAAATTCTTTGAACTTTTCAAATGTTTCAGATTTGTGTTTCATTAAGTAGATATACCCATATCTGCTCAAATCATCTGTGAAGGTGAGAAAATAACGATACCCGGCGTGCCTCAACATTCATTGGACCACAAACATCGGTATGTATGATTTCCAACAAATCAGTTGCTCGCTCCATAGTTCGGAGAACGGCGTTTTAGTCCTCTTGCCCATGAGGCACGGTTACTTAAGTACCAAGTGATTCATAATCAAGTGAATCGAAGCCCATCGGTATGGAGTTTCTTCATGCGTTTTACACCGATATGACCCAAGCGGCGAGTGCCACAAATAAGTTGCATTATCATTATCAACTCTGCATCTTTTGGTTTCAACACTATGAATATGTGTACTACTACTATCGAGATTTAATAAAATAGACCACTCTTCAAGGGTGCATGACCATAAAAGATATTATTCATATAAATAGAACAACCATTATTCTCTGTCTTAAATGAATAACCGTCTCGCATCAAACAAGATCCAGATATAATGTTCATGCTTAACGCGGCACCAAATAACAATTATTTAGGTCTAAAACTAATCCCGATGGTAGATGTAGAGGTAGCGTGCCGACCGCGATCACATCGACTTTGGAACCATTTCCCGCGCGATCGTCACCTCGTCCTTAGCCAATCTTCGCAATCCGTAGTTCTGTTTGAGTTGCAAATATTAGCAGAACCAGTATCAAATACCTGGTACTCTGCGAGTATTAGTAAGGTACACATCAATAACATGTATATCACATATACCTTTGATCACCTTGCCATCCTTTTATCCGCCAAATACTTGGGGCAGTTCCGCTTCCGGTGTCGGTTTGCTTGCGGTAAAACACTCGGTTTCAGGCTTAGGTCCAGACTTGGGTTTCTTCTCTTGAGCAGCAACTTGCTTGCTGTTCTTTTGAAGTTCCTTCTTCTTTCCTTTGCCCTTTTCTTGAAACTAGTGGTCTTGTTGACCATCAACACTTGATGCTCTTTCTTGATTTCTACCTCCATGCTTTTAGCATTGCGAAGAGCTCGGGAATTGTTTTGGTCATCCCTTGCATATTATAGTTCATCACGAAGCTCTTGTAGCTTGGTGGCGATGATTGGAGAATTCATCAATGACACTATCATCCGGAAGAGTAACTCCCAGTTGAATCAAGTGATTATTATACCCGGACATTTTGAGTATATGTTCACCGTGAACTATTCTCCTCCATCTTGCAGCTATAGAACTTATTGGAGACTTCATATCTCTCAATCCGGGCATTTTCTTGAAATATTAACTTCAACTCTGGAACATCTCATATGCTCCATGACGTTCAAAACGTCGTTGAAGACCGGTTCTAAGCCGTAAAGCATGGCACACTGAACTATCGAGTAGTCATCAGCTTTGCTCGCCAGACGTTCACAACTTCTGGCGTTGCTCTCTGCAGCAGGCACTGGCACCCGGCGGTGCTTCGGGGCGTAATTCTTCACGTGCATCAATGAGGATAATCCTCAAATTACGGACCCAGTCCGTGTAATTGCTACCATCATCTTTCAACTTTGCTTTCTCAAGGAACGCATTAAAATTCAACGGAACAACAACACGAGCCATCTATCTACGTAAACATAGACAAGCAAAAATACTATCGGTACTAAGTTCATGATAAATTTAAGTTTTAATTAATCATATTAAAACCTCCCACTTAGACAGACATCTCTCTAGTCATCTAAGTGATTACGTGATCCAAATCAACTAAACCATGTCCGATCATCACGTGAGATGGAGTAGTTTCAATGGTGAACATCACTATGTTGATCATATCTACTATATGATTCACGCTCGACCTTTCGGTCTCCGTGTTCCTAGGCCATATCTGTTATATGCTAGGCTCGTCAAGTTTAACCTGAGTATTCGCGTGCGCAACTATTTTGCACCCGTTGTATTTGAGCGTAGAGCCTATCACACCCGATCATCACGTGGTGTCTCGGACGAAGAACTTTCATAGCGGTGCATACTCGGGAGAACACTTCTTGATAATTTTAGTGAGAGATCATCTTATAATGCTACCGTCAATCAAAGCAAGATAAGATGCATAAAGGATAAACATCACATGCAATCAATATAAGTGATATGATATGGTCATCATCATCTTGTGCTTGTGATCTCCATCGCCAAGCACCGTCATGATCACCATCGTCACCGCGCGACACCTTGATCTCCATCGTAGTATCGTTGTCGTCTCGCCAACTATTGCTTCTCGACTATCGCTCTGCTTAGTGATAAAGTAAAGCAATTACATGGCTTTGCATTTCATACAATAAGCGACAACCATATGGCTCCTGCCGATTGCCGATAACTTCGGTTACAAAACATGATCATCTCATAAAATAAAATATAGCATCACGTCTTGACCACATCACATCACAACATGCCCTGCAAAAACAAGTTAGGCGTCCTCTACTTTGTTGTTGCAAGTTTTACGTGGCTGCTACGGGCTGAGCAAGAACCGTTCTTACCTACGCATCAAAACCACAGCGATAGTTTGTCAAGTTGGTGCTGTTTTAACCTTCGCAAGGACCGGGCGTAGCCACACTCGATTCAACTAAAGTGAGAGAGACAGACACCCGCCGATCACCTTTAAGCAACGAGTGCTCACAGCGGTGAAACCAGTCTCGCGTAAGCGTCTGCGTAATGTCGGTCCGCCCGCTTCATCTCACAATACCGCCGAACCAAAGTATGACATGCTGGTAAGCAGTATGACTTATATCGCCCACAACTCACTTGTGTTCTACTCGTGCATATGACATCAACGCATAAAACCAGGCTTGGATGCCCTTTGTTGGGGAGCGTAGTAATTTCAAAAATTTCCTACGCACACGCAAGACCATGGTGATGGCATAGCGAGAGGAGAGTGTGTCGTCCACGTACCCTCGTGAGACCGAAAGCGAAGCGTTTTAACAACGCGGTTGATGTAGTCGTGACGTCTTCACGATCCGACCGATCCAAGCACCGAGCGTCACGGCACCTCCGAGTTACGCACACGTTCAGCTCGATGGCGATCCCGGACTCCGATCCAGCAAAGTGTCGGGATGAGTTCCGTCAAGACGACGGCGTGGAGCGATGATGATGCTCCACCGGCGCAGGGCTTCGCCTAAGCTCATGACGATATGACTTCTCCGCGCGAGGGCTTCGCCTAAGCTCATGACGATATGACCGAAGTGGAATATGGTGGAAGGGGCACCGCACACGGCTAAGGAACGATCCGTAGATCAACTTGTGTGTGCTAGGGTGCCCCCGTCCCCATATATAAAGGAGCCAAGGGGATGGGGCCGGCCGGCCAAGAGGAGGCGCCGGAGGAGTCCTACTCCTCCGGGAGTAGGATTCCCCTCAATCCTAGTTGGAATAGGATTCACGGGGGGAAAGAGAGAGGGGCGGCCCACCTTTCCTAGTCCTAGTAGGACTAGGGAAGGGGAGGCGCTTGACCACCTAGGGCTGGCCCTTTCTCCTTTCCACCAAGGCCCACTATGGGCCATATAGTTCCGGGGGGTTCGGTAACCTCCGGTACTCGATAAATTTCGATTTCACTCGGAACATTTCCGATGTCAAATGTAGGCTTCAATATATCAATCTTTATGTCTCGACCATTTGAGACTCCTCGTCATGTCCGTGATCACATCCGGACGCCGAACAACCTTCGGTACATCAAAACTTATAAACTCATAATGAACTGTCATCGAAACGTTAAGCGTGCGGACCCTACGGGTTCGAGAACTATGTAGACATGACTTAGAACCATTCTCGGTCAATAACCAATAGCGGAACCTGGATGCCCATATTGGTTCCTACATATTCTCTGAAGATCTTTATCGGTCAAACCGCATAACGATATACATTGTTCCTTTTGTCATCGGTATGTTACTTACCCGAGATTCGATCGTCGGTATCCAATACCTAGTTCAATCTAGTTCTTGGTAAGTCTCTTTACTCGTTCCGTAATACATCATCTCACAACTAACTCATTAGTTGTAATGCTTGCAAGGCTTATGTGATGTGTATCACCGAGAAGGCCAGAGATACCTCTCAGACAATCGGAGTGACAAAACCTAATCTCGAAATCGCCAACCCAACAAGTACCTTTGGAGACACTGTAGTACTCCTTTATAATCACCCAGTTATGTTGTGACGTTTGGTAGTACCCAAAGTGTTCCTCCGTAGCACGGAGTTGCATAATCTCATAGTTACAGGAACATGTATAGGTCATGAAGAAAGCATAAGCAACATACTAAGCGATCAAGTGCTAAGCTAACGAAATGGGTCATGTCAATCACATCATTCTCCTAATGATGTGATCCCATTAATCAAATGACAACACATGTCTATGGTTAGGAAACATAACCATCTTCGATCAATGAGCTAGTCTTGTAGAGGCATACTAGTGACTATCTGTTTGTCTATGTATTCACACATGTATTATGTTTCCGGTTAATACAATTCTAGCATGAATAATAAACATTTATCATGATATAAGGAAATAAATAATAACTTTATTATTGCCTCTAGGGCATATTTCCTTCACCTTCTTGCATGCAGGGGATGAGCAGGAGCATCAACATTTGGAGGAGGAGGTTGGTGAGTCTCCTAACCCAAACGTTGGCTCTAACACTACTCATGTACCGGACAATCGTGTTGCTGCTCCCCCTCCTATGGTTGCTCCTGCTAATGCTTTAGTTCATGAGGCACATGAGTTGGAAGACGAAGAAGCTAGGTCACAGCCACAAAAACCTTATGTTGGCATGCACTTCGACACATTAGAGGATGCGAGGGAACACTACAATCGCTACGCTTTGATGGAGGGCTTTTCAATCAACTCGAATACGTCTTACAGGTCGGCCTACACATGCGTGCTGGAAAAACAACAATTCTGCTGTAACAAGTTTCGCAAACCAGTAGAGAGGGTTGGGATCCCGAATGTTGCCTCATCAAGCAAAAACATTACATGCCCGAGTTCACCTGAACAAGATGTTGAAGAGGATGTCGAGGAACACACTTTCAAGAAGAAGAGGAAGCGAGAAACTATGAAACAAACTAAATGCCATGCTAAGATGGTGGTGAAGCTTAAAGATGACAGATGGGAGGTTATCACTTTTATTGCAGAACACAACCACCCACTGATTGACAAGCCATCGCTTTCGAAATACCTCCGTTCTCACCAAGGCATCCCACCGGAAGAGAAAAAAAATTCTGACTCACCTATACAACTACAACTTGATAGCAGGTACAACTCACATTGGATTAAATCTTGTTACTACAGAAATGTTACTTATTCCTGCATCACGTACTTTGACCTGAGCCAATTATGTTCATTTTTATGCAACTATGTTCATTTTCTATGCAACTCTGGTAATTAAAAAAATCATCACCCAGCAGAAAACCTTGGTGTTGCCTATTCCTACCTCAACTACTTGGATTTCTTTCCTATCCTAGTATAAGGTGCTTAGGATACATGGGCGACCCTAATCAGGGAGAAAAATTGACAACTTGAACAATAAACTGAGGCAACTATGTTCATTTTCGGTGCAACTCTGATAAAGGCATCACCCAGCAAAAAAAAAACTTGGTGGGAAACAGACTTGGTCTTGTTCTACTTATTCATAATTGTTGCTTTATGTTCTCTATAAAAACAAGTTGCTCGCTGCATTATGGTTAGTTTGTCCTGAAAACACAAGTGTCTGTTTTTTATGCTAGGGGAGATGATGATGACAATGTCATCATACTACGGCTCGGAGTTAATTGTTCTGTACACAGCTAAAACCATCCATAACCACTGTTTGAAGGTCAATGCCCCAACTAAGGACATTGACATTGAAGAAACACTAAACTACTTTTGCAAGGTGATGGAAAACGACCTAGGATTCTTCTTTAAATGCAAGACAGATGCGAAAGGCAGGACAAAAAACTTGTTTTGGGTGGATGGTGCGGCACGGAAAGCATACATGGAGGCTTATCATGATTGCATATCATTTGATGCAACTTATCTCACGAACATGTACAGTATGTCGTTTGCCCCCTTCATTGGCATCAACAGACATGGGCAGTCAATTATGCTTGGATGTGGATTTGTGCGGCAGGAACTAGCCTCAAGTTATGACTGGTTGTTTGATGCTTTCCTAGAAGCAATGGATGGTTTGGCTCCGGACAACATCATCATGGACCAAGATGTTTCTATGGCACAATCTATCAAGAGGAAGTTCCCGGAAACGATTCACCATTGCTGCCGTTGGCATATAATGAAGAAAGCACAAGAGAAGATTGACCCTGTGTTGGCTAGGAACCCTGATTTGGTGAAAGACTTCAATGAATGCATTGACTTCAGTTTCACCCCGACTGAATTTGAAAGGAAATGGGCCACACTTCAATTGAAATATGAAGGTCTTATGCATGGTCACTTTGAGAAACTCTATGAATACCGGGCTACATGGGTGCCGTGTTACTTCATATTTGGGTTCTTCCCTTTCCTTCAGTCAACGCAATGCAACGAAGGGTTCAATGCTATGTTGAAGCGCTATGTGAACCCACACAAGTCAATTTTCAACTTCGTCAAGCAATATGAGAAGATTCAGGTACACATACTTGTGAGGGAGGGCGGGAACGACTATCGAACAGAGCATCTAGACGCACAAAGATGGCCACGTTTCCCCATTGAGAGGCATGCCTACAAAGCATACATGTAACATCCCAAATTTTCAATTTGGAATGTTATACATTAGGTCATCATGCATATCATATTTTTCTTGCATTTTTCCGATCCTAGAAATTTCACGCAACTCAAGGACCCTCGGAGAGAGTTGGAAGTTTCATTATTTCCATATTTGGGTTTTCTCAAAATTTGAAAATAGGATCATTTGGATTTATTTAAATTATCTTCATAAAGTTTTTCCTATGAAAATTAAGAGAGGAATAATATGACTTTCCCAACAATTAGGAAAATGAAGATTTTATAAATAAATCAAATTTGGTTTTGGAAGATTTATTTTGCTTAGGCAAAAATGAGCATTTTAAAATATATGCATGTTTGCCGTTTTAAAAGTTCATTTTGTTCGACTCATTTTAGGAGTCGGGAAAATTTGTTTTATTTAAATCAGAATTCATTTGGTATTTTTTAATTCGTTTTGGTTTAATTTTATTTAAAAAAAGCGCGCCCCAGGCCAAGGCCCGGCCGGCCAGGCCAGCCAGGCCCGGCGCCCTCCCTCCTCCTCTCCCTCGCGTCGCCGCGCCCGAAGCGGACTCCGCCGCCGCCACGTTGCCCGCCGCCGAGTCAGGCTCCACCCGCCTCCCTTGCCTCCCCAAGCCACCCCCCCCCCCCCCCTCCTTAAAACCCGCGCCCCTCTCTCTCTCCCAGCCGCCCTCGCCCGTCGCCTCCCGAACCCATGCGAAACGCCTTGCGCTGAACGCCGCCGCCGTCCCTCGTGGCGCTGGAGTCCGCCGCCCCTCGCCGCCCTTAGAACCCGCGGACCCCTCGCCCCGGGCCCGCCGGACCTCGACCTCGGCCGAGCCACCGGAGGTAGCCGCCCGCCCGCCCGATCCGGTTTTCCCTAAAACCGATCCGGTTTTTTAAAAAAAGATGTTCGTTTTTTAAAAACCCTAGATTAGTTTTATTTTTTTGGTTTCTTATTTAACGAGCGTTCACGAACCGTTCGTTTCAATAAACGTGTTCGTTGGATTAGTTCTGTTAACAAGCGTCCGTTATTTAAACCGTTAAATCGTTTTCTTTTAATCGGATTTAATCCGTTATTTTTACGATTCGATTTGAGATCCAATTTTCAAATCTGTTTTATTTCTCGCTCGTTTATCGGAATCGGGTGATTCAAGCGCTGGAGTTTAAATATGAAACCGCCGTTCGACTAACCTACTTTCACAGAGTTTTGCTACTGTGAAATTTTGACCTAGTTTCAGATTTGCAAAACCGAGTCGTTCTCTCTCGAGTTTCGACTTTCGATGTTTATTTTGATTCGAATCTTTTGCAACCAGGGTTCTTAAGTTGAACTTTCTGGTTAGATCTTTTATTCGAGATTTCCCGTGCATTAGATGAGTACTTATTGTATGCTTGTTGTTTGTCTGCGTTAGATCACCGGTCGCCGTTTGTTACTTGAATCTCTAGGTCTCGCGGATCATCGGCAAGGCAAGTAACACTGATCATACTCTTCTCATACCCAGTTTTATGCATTAGATCTATTCCTCAAACACTTGCATGATTAGGATCTAATTAAATTGTGGGATGGGAAGTAGATTGAGTAGTACCTATTACTGTTTTACTTATGAAACCTTTGGAGTTACTTCTCGTTTGCTTGTTTATGCCATGCTATGCTAGTAGGCGTGGATTGGGTGAGTGAATATCCATGACAGATGTGAGATTGTTAATTATGGTTTATCTAACGTGGCAACCTAAACACACATCTGGGTGGATTGAGGCACTGGTTTCTATCGAGGACTTACTGTATTTCTTGGACCGCCACCCGGGCTCTAAGGGATCATAAGATTATTCAATCTGGAAACTTCCGTGTGCAGCCACAAGCCAATTATGGGCTCTGGCGTAGTTGACTAAGTTGTGCGAACTCTTACGGGTAGGCTAGCTGATGTAGGGGATGTAGGTTGGTGCGGTCTACCCACAAGTAAGGTGCTAGCGCTTACGAAAGACTATGTCTCGGTCATCCGTTTCTCAAACACCATGTAGTCACGAGAACCAAGCGGAGGCGTCGAGTCTTAATGGGGAAAAGTCGCAAACCTCTGCGAGTGTATAAACTAATCATGATTAGCCGTGTCCCGGTTATGGACATTTTGAGTATCTGGTAATTGAATATCATGTGAATCTCAACATGTTACCTCTAATAAAAGTTGTTGGGTTTTGATGAGTACCTTTTAATTGGGATTGAGGATCTTTGTCAACCATTCTCAATGTTTAACAACCACCATGATAGTTAAATAAAACTATTCCTTTGATGTAGGGAAAAATCAGCTTTATGCAAATGTAACGTAGAGCCTTACCACCAGCCATATATGCATGTAGTATAGGCTTATTCCTTCATCGCTCTTATGTGTTACATTGCGGCATATTCCATGTCTTGACCCGTTTCGGGCTGCAACTTTCACGTTATGAGACTTTTTGAACGACAGTAAGGTGTTAGGTCGTGGTTCTATACTCGATGATGCCGTTGGAGTTGATGGACTCGCTTATCTTCCAAGCCTTCGCTGTTATTTAGATGGCCTTAAGCCATATTATTGTAATAAGTTCCCTTGTGGACAACGATGTAATAAGTGTGTGATTGCTACTCTGCAATAAATCCTTGAAATCTTGTGTGGTGTCGGCATTCTTGATCCGGGGATGACACCGAGCACGAGACTGGATCCATTCGGATGCTGGTCGCTCTGAGAGAATAGTATCGAGCACACGTTGTTGTAGGACACGACCACTAAGTTAAAGCCATAGATCACTACTCTCTTCCCATTTTCTAACTCCTCATCTTTTCTACTCCCTTTAGGATGGACGGACGCGAAGATCAAGTACACCCAACGGATGAAGGCACACCTTTTGGATTTCACTTGAAGGAAGTTACTAAGTACACGAACATTGGACTACCAAGCTTCACGGAACTTTCAACGCCACTCTGCTGAAGAGGGCTGGAAGATTCATGCTCACGTTCGGGAAGGACATTCGCCCCAATCACCAAGCCTATAGATAGTGTTTTCGATTGCACCAACTTGGAGTGCAGGAAAGAGCATGGCAGCTCACATCACCATGGGGCGCATTGGGGAAGTTTATCAAGAAGACCTCAAGGATACCATCTACCAGATTTGCGGACGCCGAGATGACAAGCGGGGCGTCGTCGGCACCAAGAAGGATAGATCCATTGCAGCGTTCATCCGGGAGTTAAATCAGCACATTCGGCGCCGGAGAACCAAATGTGCAATGACATGTTGGAGTTGCGAGAAGACAAAGGAAGGATCATCGAGCTGGAAGAAGAACTAAAGACTACGCAAGGACTACATGGGCGAGATCGTAGCTCGGCAAGACACAATAACGACCTTAAATGCGAGATCGAAGAACTCAAGAAGAAGTTGGCGCTTAGGAGCGAAGACCGGTATGTCGAATACCCAAGCGACTACATTAACATCGGCGACATCGATTCGGATCCAAGTGAACCCGACTTTGAAGGCGAAGTGGAGCGAGACATCATGGAGGCTTCCACGGTTCAAATTAGTAGGAGTCCCCACATATTAGTAGTATTTCCTCCATGTAAACACTATAGTACCGCACTTTTGCGATAGTTAGATCGTTGTAAGCCCTTGTTTGATTGAATGAAGTGATTTTGTGTGTTTTGCTCATGTGCATTTGGGTAGTGATTCCTTTAGACCTCATTCTATTCTACATTTCTCTCCTTTTCTAAACCCATCAGATGCCTCAGAGGCGCGACCCGGATTTGTTTTCCCTTGAGAGATCACCCAATTGATCCAGCAGCGAGAATACCCTGATTCAAACATTGGTGCATAACAACAACAACAACAACAACCACCGCCACCACCACCACATGCGGATCATCGACTCGTTTCCTTAGGTGAACCCGCGGTGTATTCGATGCACCGAGTCGATTGTGGCGGATGGTGGCTCCGCAAGATAGGAAGGAGCTGACCACTGCGGGATGCGGATGGTGAAAGAGTGAAGTTTGCAGCACACCGGCTTGAAGGACCCGCGGCAGCATGGTGGGAGAATTTCTGACCACTTACCCGTGAACAACATCACATGGGACCGGTTTGACAAGCTTTCGCCTTGCCCATGTTTCAGCAGGAGCCATGGCCATGAAGAAGCGTGAGTTTCGCAACTTACGCCAAGGAGGAAGGACTGTTGGCGATCGTGGATGATTTTAGCAAATTAGCACGTTATGCCCCGGATAGCGTTACTACGGATGCAGACTAAGCAGGAGAAGTTTCTAGAAGGACTGAATGATGAGTTCAGCATGCCGTTGATGGTAGCAAGTTTCAACAACTACCAGGAGTTAGTAGACCGAGCTCTCATGATTGAAGGAAGCAGCAGACAAATTGAGAACATAGCGGAAGTATGGACAAGGGAAGTATAACTCTGGATCGGCGAAGCCTCGTTATACCCTAAATCAGGAATTCAGTTTCACATACCCATGGAGGAGGTAATTAGCATAACCATAATGGCACCAAGAATGGGAGCGGGAATGGAGGAAGCAATGGACGAACCGCACCAACCCGTCAACACCATCCAAGGTAGACACTGAGTCACATTACTTGCTTTAAGTGCCGCAAGGTGGGCACTATGCAAATGGTATCGAAGGCGAGAATGGAAATGGCAATGGAAGCTACGGAAAGAAGCCAAACCCTTTCAACAGGGGACGGGTGAACCACATTGATGTGGAGGAGGTTGAAGATCAGCCCGATCACGATGTCGGTAAGTTTTTGGTTAAGTCATTTCTGCGGTTGTTCTTTTCGATCTTGGTGCATCGCATTCATACATATCAAGGGATTTGTGGATAAGTACAAGTTACCGACCCAAGCCCTTAGGTCACCCATGCTAGTAACCTCACGGGAGGCGAGTACATGGCTAGTAAATGGTGTGATCGATTGCCACTAAGGATTGGACACTATGTTTTCCCCTCGGACCTAATAGTTACGGAATCCCAAGGATTGGATGTGATATTAGGAATGGATTGGTTATCAAAGTATGGAGGAAACATAGATTGTACCACAAGGTCAATTTTGCTCACCACACGGAAGGAAGAAGGATTAAGTATGTATCACGGCACGAGCGAGGAGAGCACAAGTTAATTGCTTATCGGGGTGAGTGCGGGAAGAAGTACCGATGGTGAAGGATTATCTGATGTATTTCGGAAGAGTTGCGGGAATGCCGCGGATAGAGACATTGAATTTTGATCGAGCTGTTGCGAGAACAGGCCCGATATCGAAGCGACCGTCTGAGGATGCCGCAAAGGATTTGGCGGAAATCAAGAAGCAGATTAAGGAACTATTGGATAAAGGTTTTATTCGCCCAAGTTCTTCACCTTGGGGATCACCCGTTTTGTTAGTGGAGAAGAAGGATGGATCGTTGAGAATGGTTGTTGATTACCGTGGATTGAATGAAGTAACAATCAAGAACAAGTACCCACTACCTATGATAAATGATCTGTTTGATCGCTTGCAAGGAGCCAAAGTGTTTTCTAAGATCGACTTGCGATCAAGGTACCATCAGTTGAAGATTCGGGAGCAAGATATACCCAAGACAGCGTTTACCACGAGATATGGACTGTATGAGTATACCGTTATGTCATTTGGACTGACTAACGCACCAGCCTATTTCATGAACCTGATGAACAAAGTGTTTATGGAGTTTTTGGATAAGTTCGTCATGGTGTTCATTGATGACATTTTAATTTTCTCGAAGAATGAAGAGGAACACAAGGAACATTTGCGATTGGTTTTGGGGCGAGGAACACCGGTTGTATGCCAAGTTCAGCAAATGTGAGTTTTGGCTAAAGGAAGTTGGATTTCGGACATGTTATATCCGGAGAAGGGATGGCGATTGACCCCACAAAGTTGAGACCGTAACCAAATGGGAAGCACCAGCGACAGTTGGAGAGATTCGGAGTTTCCTTGGACTCGCGAGGATACTACCGAAGATTCATTGAGAATTTCTCAAAAATTGCAAAGCCTATGACAGAATTGTTGAAGAAGGAAAACAAATTCATATGGACTAAGGACTGTGAGGCAAGTTTTCAAGAGTTGAAGAAAAGATTGGTTACCTCACCGGTTTTAATATTGCGGATCAGACTAAGGATTATGAGGTGTATTGCGGCGCTTCCGTCGAGGACTTGGAGCCGTGCTTATGCAGGAAGGAAGAGTTGTTTACGTATGCTTCCGACAACTTAAGCCTCATGAGTTGAATTATGCCACTCATGATTTGGAGTTAGCAGCCGTTGTGCATGCCTTGAAGGCGTGGAGACATTTTCTCATTGGAAATCATTGTGAAGTATATACGGATCACAAGAGTTTGAAGTACATCTTCACCGAAGAATTGAATCTCGAGACAAAGGAGATGGTTAGAGCTAATCAAGGATTATGATATGAGATTGCATTATCACCCGGAAGGCTAATGTAAGTAGGCGGCGCATTGAGCCGTAAGAGCCCGTCAATACCCTAATGATGGGAGGAATACCCAATGAGTTAGCGAGGACCTTGAGAGCTATGTTTGGAAATAGTTCGAGAGGCTATGTAGCAGCATTGGAGATTGATCGACACTAATGGACAAAATCGGAGAAGCCCAAAAGGCGGATAAGGAAGTTGCCTCTATAAAGGAGAAAATGAGCAAAGGAAAAGCTAAAGGATTTCGTGAGGATGAGCACGATACCCTATGGTTTGAAGACCGTGTTTATGTGCCCAATGACCCGAGATCGGAAGTTGATTTTGCAAGAAGCCCATGATTCACCTATTCGATTCACCGGAAATACCAAGATGTATTTGGATTTGAAGAATATTTTACGGTGGACGGAATGAAGAAGGATATTGCGGAGTATGTAGCAGTTTGCGGCGTATGTCGAGAAAGTAAAAGCGAGCATCGAAGCCGGCAGGATTATTACAACCGTTGCGATACCGAATGGAAGTGGGATAAACTAGGCATGGATTTCATCACAGGTTTGCCAAAGACCCGTTCAGGATATGACTCGATTTGGGTCATAGTCGATCGTTTGACAAAGGTAGCTCATTTCATTCGATCAAGACTACCTATAGCAGTGCTAAGTTGGCGAAGATATACATGACCAGAATTGTGTGTTTACGGAGTTCGAGGAGCATCGTATCGGATAGAGGAACCCGGTTTACTTGAAATTTTGGAACGGTTACACGAAACATTGGGAACCCGATTGGAATTGATACAGCTTTCCACCTGAGACCGATGGACGAGACCGAGAGAGTCAATCAGATTTTGGAGGACATCTTTGAGAGCTTGTGCACTAGATTATGGATCTAGTTGGGATGATAATTTGCCGTATGCAGAATTTTCCTACAATAACGATTACCAAACCAGCTTAAAGATGGCACCTTCGAGGCTCTGTATGGAAGAAGGTGCAGGACAACGTTGTCATGGGGAATGGCCGGAGATCGTCGGTTGTTTGGACCAGATTTAATTAAGAATGCGAGCAGAAAGTTAAGCTGATTGAGACAGGCTCAAGGTAGCCCAGTCGAGACAAAAGAGCTATGCGATTCAAAGCGCCAGCGATTGAGTATGAAGTTGGAGCAGAGTATATCTCGAGTATCCCGCTTGAGGAGTTAAGCGTTTTGGAGTGAAAGGAAAGTTAGCACCCGTTTAGTTGGACCATATAAGATTTTGCAGCGCATGGGAGAAGTTCGCGTATAAATTGGAATTGCCATAAGGACTGTCGGGAGTTCATGATGTATTCCATGTTTCTCGATTGAAGAAATGTCACCCGAGATAGCGGAGGTACCGTTAAGAGACACAGTGCCTTTGGAAGCCATTCAGTTGAAGGATGACTTGACATATGAGGAAAAACGGTTAAGATTCTCGATTATGCGGTAGAGTTACCCGCAGCAAGGTTATCAAGTTTTGCAAAGTTCGGTGGAGCCACCACCCGAGGATGAAGCCACGTGGGAAAGAGGAAGTTTTGTAGGACCACCCTCACCTATTTTTGTAGCGACCAAACCCAAATGGATCAAGTCTACGTGCTCGATGTCATCCTGGATCGTAATGTCTGACACCACGAGAACTTGAAGGATTTATAGCGAGTAGCAATCACACACTTATTACATCGTTGTCCACAAGGGAACTGAATACAATAATATGGCTTAAGGCCATCTAATAATAACAGCGGAAGGCTTGGAAGATAAGCGAGTCCATCAACTCCAGCGGCATCTTGAGTATAGAACCACGACCTAACACCTTACCGTAAATGCAGAAAAATGCATAGCGTGAAAAGTTGCAGCCAACAGGTTGACACATGGAATATCTTGGCAATGTAACACATAAGAGCAATAAAGGAATAAGCCTATACTACATGCATATATGGCTGGTGGTAAGGCTCTCTGATTTACATTGCATAAAGCTGATTTTCCCTACATCAAAGGAATCATTTTATTTAACTATCATGGTGGTTGTTAAACATTGAGAATGGTTGACACATCCTCAATCCCAATTAAAAGTACTCATCAAAACCCAATAACTTTTATTTAGAAGTAACATGTTGAGATTCACATGATATTCAATTCAGGATACTCAAATTGTCCATAACCGGGACACGGCTAATCATGGTTAGTTTATACACTCTGCGAGAGGTTTGCGCACTTTTCCCCACAAGACTCGATCGCCTCCGCTTGGTTCTCGCACTACACGGTGTTTGAGAAGCGGATGGCCGAGACATAGTCTTTCGAAGCGCTAGCACCTTACATGTGGGTGACCGTACCAACCTACATCCCCTACATCAGCTAGCCTACCGTAAGAGTTCGCACGACTTAGTCAACTCGCGAGCCCATAATTGGCTTGTGGCTGCACACGGAAGTTTCAGTTTGAATAATCTTATGATCCCTTAGAGCACAGGTGGCGGTCCGAAGAAATCTGAGCAAGTCTGATGGAAACCGGTGCCTCAATCCACCCGGATGTGTGTTTAGGTTGCCACCTTAGATAAACCATTAATTAACAATCTCACATCTGTCATGGATATTCACTCACCCAATCCACGTCTACTAGCATAGCATGGCATGAACAAGCAAACGTAGAAGTAACTCCCAAGGTTTCATAAGTAAAACAGGTAATAGGTACTACCACAAATCTACTTCCCAACCCACAATTTAATTAGATCGTAAACATGCAAGTGTTTGAGGAATAGATCTAATGCATAAAAACTGGGTATGAGAAGAGTATGATCAAAGTGTTACTTGCCTTTGCGATGATCCATGAGACCTAGAGATTCGAAGTAACAAGCGGCGCACTCCGGGTGATCTAACGCAGACAAACAACAAGCATACAATAAGTACTCATCTAATGCACGGGGAAATCTCGAATAAAAGACCTAACCAGAAAGTTCAACTTAAGAATCCTGGTTGCAAAAAGAATCGAATCAAACAAACTCCGAAAGTCGAAACTCAAGGGAGAACGACTTGGTTTAGCGATCTGAAATTAGGTCAAAATTTCACAGTAGCAAAATTCTGTGAAAGTAGGGTAGTCGGAACGGCGGTTTAATTCTGAAACTCAGGCGCTTGAATCACTGATTCCGATAAGCGGCGAGAAATAAAACAGTTTTGAAAATCGGATCGAAATCAAATCAGAAAATAGCGGATTAAATTCGATTAAAAAGAAAAAGCGACGAGCGGGTTAAATAGCGGACGTTAGTTAACGAAGCGAATCAACGAGCGCGTTCATTGAAGCGAGCAGTTGGTGAGCGTTCGTTAAATAAGAAAACGAAAAATAAAATAAAACCAATCTAGGTTTTTTAAAAAACCGAACAATATTTTTTATAAAACGGATCGGTTCAAGGGAAAAACGGATCGAGGCGTGGCGGCGGCTACCTCGGTGATCGCCGCGGGGCTCTCGAGGCTCGGGAGAGGCGCGAGGTCAGGCGGTGGTCCATGGCGGCTGGCGTCGTGGCGGCTTGGCCAGCCTTGAGTGCTTGGTGTGAGCGACTCGGTGAGGTTAGGAGTGGCGAGGGGGTTATAAAGGGGAGGCGGCTTGGGGAGGCAAGGGGCCGGGTCAGGCGGGACTCGGCGGTGAGCGCCGTCTTGTGTGAGTCACCATGTGGTGTATGTGAGGAGGAGGAGGAGGTGGGCAGGGGGCTGGGCACTGGGGCTGGCTGGCTTGGCAGTGGGCCTCAGTCAGGGAGAAATGAATTTTTTTTTATAAAATTAAACCAAAGCAATTAAAAAAAATACCAAAGCGAACTCGGATTAAAAAAAACAAATTTTCCCGACTCCTAAAAATGAGTGAACAAAATGAACTTTAAAACAGCCAACATGCATAAAAATTTTAAAATGCCTATTTTGCCTAAGCAAAATAAATCTTTCAAAACCAAATTTGGTTTATTTATAATATCTTCATTTTCCTAATTGTTTGGGAAAGTCATATTATTCCCTCTCAAATATTTTTATAGGAAAACTTTATGAAGATAATTTAAATAATCCAATAATCCTATTTTTTCAAAATTTGAGAATTCCCAAATATGAAAATTATGAAACTTCAACTCTCTGGAGGGTCCTTGAGTTGCGTGAAATTTCTAGGATCGGAAAAATCGAGAAAATTATGATATGCATGATGACCTAATGTATAACATTCCAAATTGAAAATTTGGGATGTTACAAACCTATAAGATGAATCTAGCCCTCGAGATTGGGTTAACTAGAAAATAGGTGAGGTGGTCCTTAAGCAAAACTTCCTCTCTTTCCCGGTGGCTTCATCCTCGGTGTGGTGGCTCCTTTGAACTTTGCAAAACTTGATAACCTTCTTTGCGAGTAACTCTTTGGCATAATCGAGAATCTTAACTGGTTTTCCTCATATGTCAAGTCATCCTTCAACTGAATTGCTTCGGTGTACTTTGTGTCTCTTAGCAGTACCTCTGCTATCTCGGGTGACATTTCTTCAAGCTGAGAAACATGGAATACATCATGAACTCTGACAGTCCTCTGGCAATTCCAACTTATCATAACTTCTCCCATGCGTTGCAAAATCTTATATGGTCCAACAAAGCGGGGTGCTAACTTTCCTTTAACTCCAAAGCGCTTAACTCCTCGGCGGGGATACTCTGAGATATACTCTGTCTCCAATTTCATACTCAATCGCTGCGCTTTGAATCGGCATAACTCTTACATGCAGGTGGGCTACCTTGAGCACATCTCGAATCAACTTAACTTTCTGTTAGGACTCCTTAATCAAATCTGGTCCAAACAAGCGGCGATCTCGGTTTAGTCCCATGACAATGGTGTCCTGCACCTTCTTCCATACAAAGCCTCGAAAGGTGCCATCTTTAAGCTGGTTTAGTAGCTGTTATTGTAGGAAAATTCTGCATCTGACAAATTATCATCCCAACTAGATCCATAATCTAGTGCACAAGCTCTCGACATGTCTTCCAAAATCTGATTGACTCTCTCGGTCTGTCCATCGATTACGTGGGTGGAAAGCATCTTGAATTCAATCGGGTTCCCAATGTTTAGTGCAAGCTGGTTCCAAAATTTGAAGTAAATTGGGTTCCTCTATGCGATACAATGCTCCTCGGAACTCCGTGCAAGCATACAATTCTGGTCATGTATATCTTTGCCAACTTAGCACTGCTATAGGTAGTCTTATTTGGAATGAAATGAGCTACCTTGGTCAAGCGAGTCGACTATGACCCAAATCGAGTCATATCTGAGCGGGTCTTTGGCAAACCTGTGATGAAATCCATGCCTAGTTTATCCCACTTCCATTCGGGTATCGGCAATGGTTGTAACAATCCTGCTGGTTTCCGATGTTCGCCTTTACTTTCGACATACGTGCATAAATTGCTACATACTCCATAATATCCTTCTTCATTCGGTCCACGAAAATATTCTTCAAATCCAAATACATCTTGGTATTTCTGGGTGAATTGAATAGGGTGAATTATGGGCTTCTTGCAAAATCAACTTCGATCTACGGGTCATTTGGCACATAAACACGGTCTTCAAACCATAGGGTATCGTGTTCATCCTCACGAAATCCTTTAGCTTTTCCTTTGCTCATTTTCTCCTTTATAGAGGCAACTTCCTTATCGCCTTTTGGGCTTCTCGATTTTGTCCATCGGTGTCATTGAATCTCCAATGCTGCTACATAGCCTCTGGAACTATTTCCAAACATAGCTCTCGAAGGTCCTCGGCTAACTCATTGGGTATTCCTCCCATCATTAGGGTATTGGCGTGGCTCTTACGGCTCAATCGTCTGCTCGACATTAGCCTTTCGGGGTGATAATGCAATCTCATATCATAATCCTTGATAAGTTCTAACCATCTCCTCATGCGAGATTCAACTCATACGTGTGAAGATGTACTTCAAACTCTTGTGATCCGTATATACTTCACAATGATTTCCAATGAGAAAATGTCTCCACGTCTTCAAGGCATGCTGTGGCTGCTAACTCCAAATCATGAGTGGCATAATTCAACTCATGGGGCTTAAGTTGTCGTGAAGCATCTGAAACAACTCTTCCTTCCTGCATAAGCACTGCTCCAAGTCCTCGGCGTGAGCGTGTAATACACCTCATAATCCTTAGTTTGATCGGCAATATCAAAACTGGTGAGGTAACCAATCTTTTCTTCAACTCCTGAAAACTTGCCTCACAGTCCTCGGTCCATATGAATTTGTTTTCCTTCTTCAACAATTCAGTCATAGGCTTTGCAATCCTTGAGAAATTCTCAATGAATCTTGGTAGTATCCTGCGAGTCAAGGAAACTCAAATCTCTCAAGCTATCGTTGGTGCTTCCCACTTAGATTCTGGTCTCAACTTTTGTGGGGTCAACTGCTATCCCTTCTCCGGATATAACATGTCAGAAATCCAACTTCCTTTAGCCAAAACTCACACTTGCTGAACTTGGCATACAAGCTGGTGTTCCTCGGTTTCTCCAAAACCAATCTCAAATGTTCCTTGTGTTCCTCTTCATTCTTGAGAAAATCAAAATGTCATCAATGAACACCACGACGAACTTGTCCAAAAACTCCATAAACACTTTGTTCATCAGGTTCATAAAATAGGCTGGTGCGTTAGTCAGTCAAATGACATAACGGTATACTCATACAGTCCATATCTAGTGGTAAATGCTGTCTTGGGTATATCTTGCTCCCGAATCTTCAGCGATGGTACCACGATGCATAAGTCGATCTTAGAAAACACCTTGGCTCCTTGCAAGCGATCAAGCAGATCATTTATCATAGGTAGTGGGTACTTGTTCTTGATTGTTACTTCATTCAATCCACGGTAATCAACAACCATTCTCAACGATCCATCCTTCTTCTCCACTAACAAAGCGGGTGATCCCCAAGGTGAAGAACTTGGGCGAATAAAACCTTTATCCAATAGTTCCTTAATCTGCTTCTTGATTTCCGCCAAATCCTTTGCGGGCATCTGTATGGTCGTTTCGATATCGGGCTGTTCACGGCAACAGCTCGATCAAAAACTCAATGTCTCTATCCGTGGCATTCACAGCAACTCTTAGGAAATACATCGGGATAATCCTTTACCTGCTGGTACTTCTTCTGTACCACTCGATAAGCAATTAACTTGTGCTCTCCTCGGCTCGTGCCGTGATACGTATAATCCTTCTTCCTTACGGTGTGGTGAGCAAAATTGACCTTGTGGTACAATCTATGTTTCCTCCATACTTTGATAACCAATCCATACCTAATATCACATCAATCCTTGGGATTCCGAACTATTAGGTGCGAGGGAAAACATAGTGTCCAATCCTTAGTGGCGGTCGATCACACCATTTACTAGCCATGTACTCTGCTCGGGTGAGGTTACTAGCATGGGTGACCTAAGGGCTTGGGTTGGTAACTTGTACTTATCCACAAATCCCTTGATATGTATGAATCGATGCACAGTATCAAAAAGAACAATTGCGATAAATGACTTAACCAAAACTTACCGATTCTTGCATCGGGCTGATCTTCAACCTCCTCCACATCAATGTGGTTCACTTGTCCCTTGTTGAAAGGGTTGGGCTTCTTTCGAGCTTCCATTGCCATTTCCATTCGGCCTTCTAGGCGAGTCATTTGCATAATGCCCGATCTTGCGGCACTTAAAGCAAGTAATGTGACTCAGTCTACCTTGGATGGTGTGAAGCGGGTTGGTGCAGTTCATCCGTTGCTTCCTCCATTCCGTTCCCATTCTTGGTACCATTATGGTTATCTGAATTACCTCCTCCATGGGTATCTTGAAACTGAATTCCTGATTTAGGGGTATATGAGGCTTCTGCTTTGGGATCGAGTTATACTTTCCTTGTCCATACTTCGCTTGCAGTTCTCAATTCTTCTTTGCTTTCCTTCAATCATGAGAGCTCGGTCTACTAACTCCTGGTAGTTGTTGAAACTTGCTACCATCAGCGGCATCTTGAACTCATCATTCAGTCCTTCTAGAAACTTCTCTGTTTAGCTGCATCTGTGTAGCGTCATACGGGGCATAACGTGCTAATTTGCTAAAGTCATCCGCATCTTGTGCAGTCCTTCCTCCTTGGCGTAAGTTGCGAAACTCACGCTTCTTCATAGCCATAGCTCCTGCTGAAACATGGGCGGTCTGAAAAGCTTCTTGGCTGGTCCCATGTGGCGGTGTCTACGGGTAAGTGGCTATAAAATTCTCCCACCATCTTTGCTGCGGGTCCTTCAAGCTGATGTCTGCAAACTTCACTCTTTCACCATCTGTGCATCCTGCGATGGTCAGCTCCTTCCTATCTTGCGGAGCCGGTCATACTGCTACAATCGGCTCGGTGCTCTTTGGAATACACGGCGGGTTCGGTCTAAGAAGCGAGTCGGATGATCCATGGTGGTGGTGGTGGTGGCGGTGTTGTTGTTGTTGTTGTTGTTGTTACGCACCAATGTTTGAATCGGGGTGATACTGCTTTGGATCAATTGGGTGATCTCTGGCGGAAAAGCGAATCCGGGTCGCGTCTCGGAGGCATCTGAAGGTTTTAGAAAAGAATAGAAATGTAGAATAGAATGAGGTCTAAGGAATCACTACCCAAATGCACATGAGCAAATGCACACAAAATCACTTCATTCAATCAAACAAGGGCTTACAATGATCTAACTATCGCAAAAGTCGTGTACTATAATGTTTACATGGAGGAATACTACTAATATGTGGGGACTTCTACTAATTTGAACGGTGGAAGACTCCATGATGTACTGCTCGACCGTCTTCAAAATCGGGTTCACTTGGATCCGAATCGGTGTAAATCGATGTTGATGTAGTCGATTGGGTATTCGACATCTGGTCTTCATTCTGGCGCCAACTTCTTCTTGAGTTCTTGATCTACGTACTTAAGATCGTTATTGTGTCTTGCGAGCTACGATCTCGTCCATGTAGTCCTTGCGTGTAGTCTTTAGTTCTTCTTCGAGTTCGATGATCCTTTCCTTTGTCTTACGCAACTCCAACATGTCATTGCACATTTGGTTCTCTGGCGTCGAATGTCTGGTTTAACTCTGGATGAAAGCTGCAATGGATCTATCCTTCTTGGTGTTGTGCGACGTCGAGTTGTCATCTCGGCGTCATAAATCTGGTAGATGGTGTCCTTGAGGTCTTCTTGATAAACTTCTCCAATCGTCCCATGGTGATGTGAGCTGCCATGCTCTTTCCCGGACTCAAGTTGGTGCTGAAAACACTATCTATAGGCTTGGTGATTGGGGCGAATGTCCTTCTGGAGCGTGAGCATGAATCTTCGGCGCTCCTCTTGAGCGAGTGGCGTTGAAAGTCCGGTGAAGCTTGGTAGTCAATGTTCGGTGCTTAGTAACTTCCTTCAAGTGAAATCCAAAAGGTGTGCCTTCATCCGGTTGGGTGTACTTGATCTTAGCGTCCGTCATCCTAAAGAGAGTAGAAAAGATGAGGAGTTAGAAAATGGGAAGAGAGTGATCTATGGCTTTAACTTAGTGGTGCGTGTCCTACGGTCGGCGTGTGCTCACGATACCATTCTCTGTGGCGACCGGACCCAAATGGATCAAGTCTCGTGCTCGATGTCATCCTGGATCGATGTCTTGACACCACGATGCTTGAAGGATTTATAGCGAGTAGCAATCACACTTATTACATCGTTGTCCACAAGGAACTGAATACAATAATATGGCTTAAGGCCATCTAATAATAACAATGGAAGGCTTGGAAGATAAGCGAGTCCATCAACTCCAGCGGCATCATGAGTATAGAACCACGACCTAACACCTTACTAAATAAATGCAGAAAAGTGCATAGCGTGAAAAGTTGCAGCCAACAATTGACACATGGAATATCTTGGCAATGTAACACATAAAACAATGAAGGAATAAGCCTATACTACATGCATATATGGCTGGTGGTAAGGCTCTCTGATTTACATTGCATAAAGCTGATTTTCCCTACATCAAAGGAATAATTTTATTTAACTATCATGGTGGTTGTTAAACATTGAGAATGGTTGTGACATCCTCAATCCCAATTAAAAGTACTCATCAAAACCCAATAACTTTTATTTAGAAGTAACATGTTGAGATTCACATGATATTCAATTACGAGGATACTCAAATTGTCCATAACGGGGACACGGCTAATCATGATTAGTTTATACACTCTGCGAGAGGTTTGCACTTTTCCCCACAAGACTCGATCGCCTCCGCTTGGTTCTCGCTTTACATGGTGTTTGAGAAGCGGATGGCCGAGACATAGTCTTTCGAAGCGCTAGCACCTTACATGTGGGTAGACCGTACCAACCTACATCCCCTACATCAGCTAGCCTACCCGTAGAGTTCGCACGACTTAGTCAACTCATGAGCCCATAATTGGCTTGTGGCTGCACGGAAGTTTCGGTTTGAATAATCTTATGATCCCTTAGAGCACAGGTGGCGGTCCGAAGAAATCTGAGGCAAGTCTGATGGAAACCAGGTGCCTCAATCCACCCGGATGTGTGTTTAGGTTGCCACCTTAGATAAACCATTAATTAACAATCTCACATCATCATGGATATTCACTCACCCAATCCCGTCTACTAGCATAGCATGGCATGAACAAGCAAGCGTAGAAGTAACTCCCAAGGTTTCATAAGTAAAGCAGGTAATAGGTACTACCTCAATCTACTTCCCAAACCCACAATTTAATTAGATCCTAATCATGCAAGTGTTTGAGGAATAGATCTAATGCATAAAAACTGGGTATGAGAAAAGTATGATCAAGTGTTACTTGCCTTGCGATGATCCATGAGACCTAGAGATTGAAGTAACAAGCGGCGCACTCCGGGTGATCTAGCAGACAAACAACAAGCATACAATAAGTACTCATCTAATGCGGAAATCTCGAATAAAAGATCTAACCAGAAAGTTCAACTTAAGAACCCTGGTTGCAAAAGAATCGAATCAAATAAACTCGAAAGTCGAAACTCGAGGAGAGCGACTTGGTTTAGCGATCTGAAATTAGGTCAAAATTTCACAGTAGCAAAACTCTGTGAAAGTAGGGTAGTCGGACGGCGGTTTCGTTCTGAAACTCAGGCGCTTGAATCACTGATTCCGATAAGCGGCGAGAAATAAAACAGTTTTGAAAATCGGATCGAAATCAAATCAGAAAATAGCGGATTAAATTCGATTAAAAAGAAAAAGCGACGAGCGGGTTAAATAGCGGACGTTAGTTAGAAACGAATCCAACGAGCGCGTTCATTGAAGCGAGCAGTTCGGTGAGCGTTCGTTAAATAAGAAAACCGAAAAAAAATAAAACCAATCTAGGTTTTTAAAAAAACCGAACAATATATTTTTTATAAAACCGGATCGGTTCAAGGGAAAAAACGGATCGGTAGGTAGGCGGCTACCTCAGTGATCTCGGCGAGGCTCTCGGAGGCTCGGGGAGGCGGCGGCGAAGGCGAGGCGGCGGCGGCGTCGGCGGCGTCGTGGCGTCCTCCTTGGCCGGCCTTCGGTCAAGCGGGTGGTGGCGACTCAGTGGGGTTGGGGTGAGAGGCGGTAGGGTTTATGGGAGGGCGGCGGCTTGGGAGGGGCAAGGGGGGGTCAGGCGGGACTCGGCGTGAGCGCCGTCTTGTGTGTGGTCCTGTCGGTGTGGTGTGAGGAGGAGGAGGAGGTGGGCAGGAGGTCTGGGCTGGGGCTGCTGGCTTGGGCAGTGGGCCTCAGTCGAGGAGAAGCCTGAATATTTTTTATATAAAATTAAACCAAAAGCAATTAAAAAAATACCAAATGAATTCGAATTTAAATAAAACAAATTTTCCCGACTCCTAAAATGAGTCGAACAAAATGAACTTTAAAACAGCCAACATGCATAAAAATTTTAAAATGCTCATTTTGCCTAAGCAAAATAAATCTTTCAAAACCAAATTTGGTTTATTTATAATATCTTCATTTTTCCTAATTGTTTGGGAAAGTCATATTATTCCCTCTCCAAATATTTTTATAGGAAAACTTTATGAAGATAATTTAAATAATCAATGATCCTATTTTCAAAATTTGAGAATTCCCAAATATGAAAATTATGAAACTTCAACTCTCTCGAGGGTCCTTGAGTTGCGTGAAATTTCTAGGATCGGAAAAATGCGAGAAAAATATGATATGCATGATGACCTAATGTATAACATTCCAAATTGAAAATTTGGGATGTTACAAACTAGGGACATCTATGTGAAATTTAGAACTGAGTTTCAGATGATTGGCGAGTACAATGTGCGTCCCGCTGGAATCAACTTCTATTACCTTGAGCCCAACACAGAAGAAGTCCTAGGGTATGGCTCAAGGAAGTACCTAGTCACAGTGAGACCAGAGCTAGCTATCTATGATTGTGAATGTTGCAAGTGGCATAGGGACGGCATACTTTGTTGCCATGTCTTGAAAATCTTCACACACCTTGGCGTTAATGAGATACCTGGACACTACATCAAGCGCCCCTGGACGCAAGATGCGGTGCCAAGTGCACCACCGCCACCTAACGAGGGCCCTCCACCGGACTTGCCCGTTGAGTCAGAGAACCAAGTTCGGCAAGTGACTCTTACAATGGATTTTGCAAAGCTAGCCAAGAAGGCAATGACTAGTGATGAGGCAGCCGCTGCAGTTATGAGGCACATGAAAGCAGCAGACACTGAGGTTACTAAGCTGAATAAACTGATGAAGAAGAGGCTAAAGGCAGCCCGAGAAGCGGCTCGAGCTAGGGAAGCATCAAACCCTAATGCCCCAAGTGGTTCAAACCAACCTCCTGCCCCCCTACCCCCTGCTCCTATGGATCCACCTCGTTCAGTCACAAAAGGGCGTAGCCGCAACAGGCGCTTCAAATCAGCCCTCGAGCTACACCTTAAGAAAAAGAACATGTGCAGCATTTGTGAATCAATGGATCACACTACTGCGACATGCCTAGCACTACTAGGGAAAAACTTATACACATAATCTTAGCAGTAGTGTGGTTTAAAAACAAACGCTACTGCTAATTAGCAGTAGCGAGCTTCAGAAAACCATGCTACTAATAGCCTAGTAGCAGTAGCGCTCTAGGTGAAACGAGCGCTACTACTACAATTGCCACGGCGTTGCCTCCAGGCTAGATATAGTAGTAGCGCCCTTCTCCTGGACGCGCTACTGCTAAAGTACTTAGTAGTAGTGTTTTTCTTCAAAACTCGATGCTGCTAAGTATCATCCCCTCTTGCAACTAATTAAGTTTAGTCCCATACTGCTAAGCGAACAAGGTGTTTACCACCTCAAATATGTTACTTCTCAAACTATCTCGAGCACTTGGTCTTCATTGAACTATATGTGTAGGATTTGTGGCTGCAATATGAATCTTCACTTGTGCCTATACATGTACGGTGAGGATTCATATTGACTATTTATATTCTACACAAAAAGATCAATGATGACCAATGTATATTTTTGATGTTTTTACATGCTTAGACTTAGCAGTAGCATTTTTTCAGGACAAAGCGCTAATGATATTGGGCTTAGCAGTAGCGCGCTCCCTGTACCCGCGCTACTGCTACAGCAAAACATAACACGTGACCCGACCCCCCGCACGCTCATCTCTTAATTGTCCTCCTCCGCCCGACGCCGGCAACTGCGGTTAGGGTTTCTCCTCCGCCATCGCCGCCGCAGGTAATGCTCCTCTCCCTCTCGCCGCCCCTCTGCTGCTCCTCCACCCTCTCGCCGCTCACCCTGTCACCGCCCACGAGCTCTGGCAGAGCGCCTTTGGCCGACCGCCCTCGATCCCCTCGTCGGTCGCTGTCGTCGCCCCCTCTTGTAGGAAAGTCACAAGCCTTCCCCTCGTCAGCACCCCCGACCGAGGTCACCATACCATCCCCCTGAAGGAAATATGCCCTAGAGGCAATAATGAAGTTATTATTTATTTCCTCATATCATGATAAATGTTTATTATTCATGCTAGAATTGTATTACCCGGAAACATAATACATGTGTGAATACATAGACAAACATAGTGTCACTAGTATGCCTCTACTTGACTAGCTCGTAAATCAAAGATGGTTAAGTTTCCTAACCATAGACATGAGTTGTCATTTGATTAATGGGATCACATCATTAGGAGAATGATGTGATTTACTTGACCCATTCCGTTAGCTTAGCACTTGATCGTTTAGTATGTTGCTATTGCTTTCTTCATGACTTATACATGTTCCTATGACTATGAGATTATGTAACTCCGCTTACCGGAGGAACACTTTGTGTGCTACCAAACGTCATAACGTAACTGGGTGATTATAAAGGTGCTCTACAGGTGTCTCCGAAGGTACTTGTTGAGTTGACGTATTCCGAGATTAGGATTTCTCACTCCGATTGTCAGAGAGGTATCTCTGGGCCCTCTCGGTAATGCACATCACTATAAGCCTTGCAAGAAATGTAGCTAATGAGTTAGTTACGAGACGATGCATTATGTAGCGAGTAAAGAGACTTTCCGGTAACGAGATTGAACTAGGTATTGGATACCGACGATCGAATCTCGGGCAAGTAACATACCGATGACAAAGGGAACAACGTATGTTGTTATGCGGTTTGACCGATAAAGATCTTCGTAGAATATGTAGGATCTAATATGAGCATCTAGGTTCCGCTATTGGTTATTGACCGGAAATGTGTCTCGGTCATGTCTACATAGTTCTCGAACCCATAGGGTCCGCATGCTTAAGGTTTCGTTGACAGTTTTATTATGAGTTTATGAGTTTTGATGTACCGAAGGTTGTTTGGAGTCCCGAATGTGATCACAGACTTGACGAGGAGTCTCGAAATGGTCGAGACATAAAGATCGATATATTGGACGACTATATTTGGACACCGGAAAGGTTCCGGGTGAGATTGGGACGATACCAGAGCTCCGGGAGGTTATCGGAACCCCCCGGGAGGTATATGTGCCTTATTGGGCCTTAGTGGAAAGGAGGGGAAAGGAGCAAGGAGGGGCGCCTCAAGCCCAATCCGACTGGGAGGGGGGCGGGGCCCCTTCCTTCCTCCCTCCTTCCTCTTCCTTCCTCTCCCTCTCCTAAAAGGAAAGGGGAGTCCTACTCTGTGGGAGTTGACTCCCCCTAGGGCACGCCACCCCTCTTGGCCGGCCCCCTGCTCCACTCCTTTATATACGGGGGAGGGGGACACCCCATAGACACAACAATTGATCTCTTGATCTCCTAGCCGTGTGCGGTGGCCCCCTCCACAATAGTTCTCCTCGATAATATTGTAGCGGTGCTTAGGCGAAGGCCTGCGACGATAGAACATCAAGACCGTCACCACGCCGTCGTGCTGACGGAACTCTTCCCCGACATTCTGCTGGATCGTAGTACAGGGAACGTCATCGAGCTGAACGTGTGCAAGAAGTCGGAGGTGCCGTAGTTTCGGTGCTTGATCGGTCGGGCCGTGAAGACGTACGACTACATCAACCGTTGTGCTAACGCTTCCGCTTTCGGTCTACGAGGGTACGTGGACATACTCTCCCCTCTCGTTGCTATGCATCACCATGATCTTGCGTGTGCGTAGGAATTTTTTTGAAATTACTACGTTCACCAATAGTGGTATCAGAGCCTAGGTTTTATGCGTTGATGTTATATGCATGAGTAGAACACAGGTGAGTTGTGGGCGATACAAGTCATACTGCTTACCAGCATGTCATACTTTGGTTCGGCGGTATTGTTGGATGAAGCGGCCCGGATCGACATTATGCGTATGCTTACGCGAGACTGGTTCTACCGACGTGCTTTGCACACAGGTGGCTGGCGGGTGTCAGTTTCTCCAACTTTAGTTGAACCGAGTGTGGCTACGCCCGGTCCTTGAGAAGGTTAAAACAACACTAACTTGACGAACTATCGTTGTGGTTTTGATGCGTAGGTAAGAACGGTTCTTGTTCAGCCCGTAGCAGCCACGTAAAACTTGCAACAGCAAAGTAGAGGACGTCTAACTTGTTTTTGCAGGGCATGTTGTGATGTGATATGGTCAAGACGTGATGCTATATTTTATTGTATGAGATGATCGGCAACTGGCAGGAGCCATATGGTTGTCGCTTTATTGTATGCAATGCAATCGCCTTGTAATTGCTTTACTTTATCACTAAGCGGTAGAGATAGTCGTAGAAGCAATAGTTGGCGAGATGACAACGATACTATGATGGAGATCAAGGTGTCGCGCCGGTGATGATGGTGATCATGACGGTGCTTCGGAGATGGAGATCACAAGCACAAGATGATGATGGCCATATCATATCACTTATATTGATTGCATGTTATGTTTATCCTTTATGCATCTTATCTTGCTTTGTTTGACGGTAGCATTATAAGATGATCTCTCACTAAATTTCAAGATAAAAGTGTTCTCCCTGAGTATGCGCCGTTGCCAAAGTTCGTCGTGCCCAGACACCACGTGATGATTAGGTGTGATAAGCTCTACGTCCATCTACAACGGGTGCAAGCCAGTTTTGCACATGCAGAATACTCAGGTTAAACTTGACGAGCCTAGCATATGCAGATATGGCCTCGGAACACTGGGACCGAAAGGTCGAGCGTGAATCATATAGTAGATATGATCAACATAGTGATGTTCACCATTGAAAACTACTCCATTTCACGTGATGATCGGTTAAGGTTTAGTTGATTTGGATCACGTGATCACTAAGATGATTAGAGGGATGTCAATCTAAGTGGGAGTTCTTAAGTAATATGATTAATTGAACTTAAATTTATCATGAACTTAGTACCTGATAGTATTTTGCTTGTCTATGTTTGTGTAGATAGATGGCTCGTGCTGTTGTTCCGTTGAATTTTAATGCGTTCCTTGAGAAAGCAAAGTTGAAAGATGATGGTAGCAATTACACGGATTGGGTCCGTAACTTGAGGATTATCCTCATTGCTGCACATAAGATTACTTCCTGGAAGCACCGCTGGGTGCCAAACCTGCTGCAGGAGCAACACCAGATGTTGTGAATGTCTGGCAGAGCAAAGCTGATGACTACTCGATAGTTCAGTGTGCCATGCTTTACGGCTTAGAACCGGGACTTCAACGACGTTTTGAACGCCATGGAGCATATGAGATGTTCCAGGAGTTGAAGTTAATATTTCAAGCAAATGCCCGGATTGAGAGATATGAAGTCTCCAATAAGTTCTATAGCTGCAAGATGGAGGAGAATAGTTCTGTCAGTGAGCATATACTCAGAATGTCTGGGTATAACAATCACTTGATTCAACTGGGAGTTAATCTTCCGGATGGTAGCGTCATTGATAGAATTCTTCAATCACTGCCACCAAGCTACAACAGCTTCGTGATGACCTATAATATGCAAGGGATGGAAAAGACAATTCCCGAGCTCTTCGCAATGCTAAAGGCTGCGGAGGTAGAAATCAAGAAGGAGCATTAAGTGTTGATGGTCAATAAGACCACCAGTTTCAAGAAGAAGGGCAAAGGGAAAAAGAAGGGGAACTTCAAGAAGAATAGCAAGCAAGTTGTTGCTCAAGAGAAGAAACCCAAGTCTGGACCTAAGCACGAGATCGAGTGCTTCTACCGCAAGCGACTGGTCATCGAAGCGGAACTGCCCCAAGTATTTGGCGGATAAGAAGGATGGCAAGGTGAACAAAGGTATATGTGATATACATGTTATTGATGTGTACCTTACCAGAGATCGCAGTAGCACCTGTGTATTTGATACTGGTTCTGTTGCTAATATTTGCAACTCGAAACAGGGACTACGGATTAAGCGGACACTGGCTAAGGACGAGGTGACGATGCGCGTGGGAAATGGTTCCAAAGTCGATGTGATCGCGTTCGGGACGCTACCTCTACATCTACCGGGATTAGTTTTAGACCTAAATAATTGTTATTTGGTACCAGCGTTGAGCATGAACATTATATCTGGATCTTGTTTGATGCGAGATGGTTATTCATTTAAATATGAGAATAATGGTTGTTCTATTTATATGAGTAATATCTTTGATGGTCATGCACCTTTAAAGAGTGATCTATTTTTGATGAATCTCGATAGTAGTGATACACATATTCATAATGTTGAAACCAAAAGATGCAGAGTTGATAATGATAGTGCAACTTATTTGTGGCACTGCCGTTTAGGTCATATTGGTGTAAAGCGCATGAAGAAACTCCATACTTATGGACTTTTGGAATCACTTGATTATGAATCACTTGGTACTTGCAAACCATGCCTCATGGGCAAGATGACTAAAACGCCGTTCTCCGGAACTATGGAGCGAGCAACTAATTTGTTGAAAATCATACATACTGATGTATGTGGTCCAATGAATGTTGAGGCTCGCGGCGGATATCGTTATTTTCTCACCTTCACACATGATTTGAGCAGATATGGGTATATCTACTTAATGAAACATAAGTCTGAAACATTTGAAAAGTTCAAAGAATTTCAGAGTGAAGTTGAAAATCATCGTAACAAGAAAATAAATTTTCTACGATCTGATCGAGGAGGAGAATATTTGAGTTATGAGTTTGGTTTACATTTGAAACAATGCGGAATAGTTTCACAACTCACGCCACCCGGAACACCATAGCGTAATGGTGTGTCCAAACGTCGTAATCGTACTTTACTAGATATGGTGCGATCTATGATGTCTCTTATTGATTTACCGCTATCGTTTTGGGGTTATGCTTTAGAGACGGCCGCAATTGTCGGTGTCAAAACCGGCGGATCTCGGGTAGAGGGTCCCGATCTGTGTGTCTTAGGCTGATGGTAACAGGAAGCGAGGGACACAGATGTTTACCCAGGTTCGGGCCCTCTCGATGGAGGTAAAACCCTACTTCCTGCTTGATTAATATTGAAGATATGGGTAATACGAGAGTAGATCTACCACGAGATCGTAGAGGCTAAACCCTAGAAGCTAGCCTATGATGGTATGATTGTAATTGTGATCGGCCTTCTAAGGACCAACCTCTCCGGTTTATATAGACACTGGAGAGGGCTAGGGTTTACATGGAGTCGGTTACAAGGAAGGAAATATAATATCCAGATCGCCAAGCTTGCCTTCGACGCCAAGGAAAGTCCCATCCGGACATGGGTCGAAGTCTTGAGTCTTGTATCTTCACGCTTCAATTGTCCGGACGATGTATATAGTCCGGCTGTCCGGATACCCCTAATCCAGACTCCTCAAGAGTCCCTGAACCAGGCTTCAATGACGATGAGTCCGGCGCAGTCTTGTCTTCGGCATTGCAGGGCGGGTTCCATCTCCGAATATTCCAAAGTACCTGTTACGGCGAATAGTGTCTGGAACTCCATCAATGTTGTACTCCTTGGCTTCAGTGCCTCAATAATGACCATCTCCACATATCGAACGAATACGAGGAGCCGAGGTGTTTTTCGCATTTACCACCCTCAATCTTTTGGGCTGACCGCCTATTTGAAGAGACGAGGTTTCTCAGATCCAAACCTCACTCTTCCCCCTCGAGCAAGCATCCAACAGAGCGCTCCAGAAAAACCATTCCAACATGGCCGGTCGTCACAACTCTTCTGCTCGCTCTCCTCGCTCCAAGCCGGGGGACTGGGAAGAGTATTCAGTTCCCCATAGCCGTTTGATTGAGTTACAAATCCAAGGGTTTCCTCCACTAGCATTCATGGTCCCTGTCCGAGCCGGAATTGCCACCTATAATGGCGGGGAGCAAGCGGAGAGATCTCCTAATCCGTATCCAGAGGAGCGGATATGCCTCATCCCGCATCTGCTAAGGGGCGTCGGGTTTCCTATCCACCCGCTCCTTCATGGGCTCCTCGGAGTTCTACGGCCTCGGTTACACAATCTTACCCCTGCCTCTATACTACATATAGCAGGGTACGTTGCCCTTTATGAGCTATTTTTAGGCTGCGAGCCTCACTTTAGGGTTATGGAAGAAGCTGTTCGCTTTGTCCCCGCAACCAGGAGAATCCCTATGTCGTGGGCGGGGCCAAGTATGGCGATTGCCGAGACCGGATACCTTTCCGCACTCCCAAGAAGGCACCAGAGAACTGGCCTTTGAGTGGTTCTACATTGACGATGTTCCCTTCCGGATCCAGTCCCGACAGGTCTCCCCAGTTCAAGAACGCCCCGAGGGCACGTTTAAGTCTGGCGCCCGAGGCGCCCAAGAGGAGGATACTAGGGAAATATATTACCTGATGAGCAGAATAAAGTTACTGACCAACTCCGGACTGACGATAGTCGAGGTTATGGTAATATGCATAATACAAGGAGTGCAACCACTTCAATATCGGAGGAAGCCCATGTGGCACTTCAACGGGGAAGATGATGCCACCCGCTGTGGCCGTAAGGGTCCGGACTCCGCCACTGCTCTGGCAAGGATATTGTCTGATTTATACAAAGGCGAAGAGGAGGAATTCCTTCACGTCAAACCGCGAGATGGATTCTCCATGTACAACCCTCCGAACTGGGTAAGTTGTCATTCCTTTCCCTACGTCACTTATTGTGGCGTTCTTTGCTAAGATCATCTGCCTCGATGTTTCCGAGCAGGAACTGAGGAGAGCCGTAGAAGGAATCTCCAGCCCCTCCCCGCAGCCAGAGGACCCCGGAAGGGCCCTAGATCCAGGTCTTAAAGAAGATCCGGATATCACCGTGGAGCTCGTCAACGGGATATTTTATCAAGCGAGCTGCGATGGCGCCTCAGTGGCCATTACTGCCGACTATCCCAGACTGCTTCCTACGTCGCGCGTAAGCCAAGTCGAAAAACCCTATCCTCCGAAGAGGAATCCCTTCAGATGTCATGCCTTACCCTTGAAGTGTCGTGTTTTTGCAGAGACGACAGTCGGAGCGTGGGGACGAGCCCCTAGGGACTCGTCGGCCAAGGGCGTCCGGATTGGGCAGGCTCAAGAGGAAGGCGGTAAGGGTCGACTCGCCGCTACAGAGGTAAGGCAAAAACTTGCGCTGTAATTATGGTATTTTGAAGTATGACAACACCCTTTGTGTCCTGGCAGGAAGAGGAGCAGCCGGACTATATCCGGGGATCCTGCCAACCACGCCTCCACCAGCCGGATTCCAGAACCGGCTTCGATAGCGGAGGCGGGAGCGGGGCCGATGCCGCATTGTTCTCCAACAGAGAATGCGGATATGCTCTCAGCCATGAATTCCGAGGTAGAGAGCGCCATGAATCACCGGCGCCGACGGGCCGTACTTCGGAACAACATCTTTTCCGAAGAGGCATTTAACGCCTTCAATTCGGGAGACGCATACATCCGAGCTGCTCAAGGCGGGCTTGCCCAAGTGACGGACCAGTATACCAAAGATATACGGGTAAGAAAATTTGATAAGCATGTGTAGCAGTAGCCCCTGAGACTAGAAACGGTTGGAACAACTGTTTTAAGGATCAATTTATGCACATGTCCTTGTAGATAAGAAGAGCAATTGTCTCGGGAGCTGGAGGAATGTAAGGCCGAACTGAGGGCCGCAGTTGCCAAGCTAAAGGAATCCCAAAAGCCCTCCTCTGGTAACAGTTGTCGCAATTGTACGAAGGTGCTACAATTAGTAAATGGCTGATAGGACAAGTCTAACAGAAAATTCTGCAGACAATCCTGGGGTGAATCCGGAGGACGTAAGAGAAGACGCATCACATCTCAAAAGGCAGCTGGAGGCTGGTGAGCGCATTCTTACGCGAGTTAAGCGGAGAAGAACAATCTTCAAGATGCCAACGCCCAGCTGGACGTGGAGTTAAAAGATCTCGCGCCTCGGGCGGACTCGTGAAGGAGAACAAAAGGCTTCGACGCAACATTTACGGTAAGTGCCTAGACGAACTGTAGTATAGTTCGGCGATGACGTATATTGAAAGAATTTTGCTTGCAGGACTGTTAACAGGTCGCCCTGAGGAGGAGATGCCCTCATCTGCAAGTGATTTACTGCAAGACCTTTTCAGAATCGCACGAGCGAGCTCGACAAGTGATGCAGGGTGTAGCTCAGGCTTTGTGGCCATCAAGGTTGCCGCCAATGGCATGGGGGTGCTCGTGGATATGCTTCAAGGAGCACGGCGGCGCTTCCGACTGTGGAAGATGTCGCGCTTGCCGGCAAGGCGCAAGAGAAGCTCTGGGCTATGGTGAACACGCTACACCAAGCTGGACCCGAACCATATGGTCAAGTAGGATCAAGGGCCCGATAGGCAAGAAATTCCCGTGAGTCGGTATATGACCAGGTAGCGTTAGCCGCTAAGTATTCTCAACAGGATTGTAAGCTAGATAGCCTGTTGGATGGTATAGAGGAGGAATATAGTCAGTCCAAGTGACTGTGTAATTTAATTGACATAATTAGCCCCTAGACGGATTAAAATCATTTGTCATGGCGGACCTTTTCGCTTCAGCCCCCGGATCCTACAGTCCGAGGTGTGTCCGAATACCCACTCAGTTATACAAAACCGGGGTACGCATGGAAACAAGGCGTAGGGGTCATAAGTGCTTGAACAGACAAGTACCCAACTAGTTATGTTATATTACATGGATAGTAAGGAACATCTTCCAGGGAGAATAGTTCCGTTAGGGGTTCCTTTCCCTGGGTACGCATGCGACAATGCACATGTCCGAACCGCGAATGATGGCGCAGGATACAAGACTTCTGGGGATTTACGTTATAATAAACGAATACATCTTTTGTTCACCGACCGAATATTCTCTTAAGGAAACTAGCTTTCGGCTTCACCCAGTCTGAGGTACACATCCGGCTGAACCGGCAGTAACAATCGTAGAGGTGCTCCCCTTATGCCCTAGCCAAATTAACGGGAACGTAGGGCATAAACACAAGAGCCAGGCAACCCAGCTTGGCCACATCTTAAGTCATATCGATGCATATACTGGTGAAGAAAAGGCACATATGGAAACGGAATGCATATGTGATGGGCAAAAAGCCATGTGAGTAATTATTTTTAGCTTCCGTATAGGAAGCCCCCAGGCATTGCTTACACACCTAATGCGGCCGGAGTGATCCGGCACTCCGCACTGTATTGAGTACTTTGTGTGAAGAGAGAAAAGGTCGAGAAAGGAAAAAGGGAAGGAGCATAATTAAAAGGGAGGGGTTAGGAGACGAACATTGAGTTCGGCGTTAGGCGTAGAATCTCCGGAGTCTGGCTGCATTCCATGGGTTTGGCTCGAGTCTGTTATCGGATGCATTACGTAAGTGGTACGCTCCTCCGGTGAGAACTTTGTCAATGACGAAGGGACCCTCCCACTTGGGTTTGAGCTTGTCCTTCTTCTTCTCCGGTAGGTGTAGAACGAGCTCGCCAATATTGTAAGTTTTGGCCCGCACTTCTCTGCTTTGATGTCGTCGAGCCTGCTGCTGATAGAATGCGGAGCGGGCTTTTGGGATGTCGCACTCCTCCTGCAGGGCATCCAAGTTATCATGCCGATCTAACTCGGCTTCCTTCTCTTCGTACATGCTAGAGTATCCAACATGCCCTAAGGCTATGAGTTGGTGCTATGTCCGGAGTGCCGTGGAGTTTACATGGCCCATTGAGCCATTTTCCAATACGGTTCCCCACCCTGGGGTGGGATTTGGTTTCTTGGGGATTGGATCGGCCGACTCACGAGAGTTTGCCCATTTAGTTCGGACAAAGGTTTTGATGGAAGCCGGCCTATCCCAAAATTTAGCTTGAGTTTTCCAGACACTTTCCATCGCACAGTACTTTCGTGCTATGATTGCTAAGTCCACAAAGCATACTATGTCACGGCGTCTTATAGCATTAAGGATTCCTTTGTCCGTGCAGTTTTTGCAGAAGAGCGAGACTGCGTCCTCCTCGTGGCAGTCCTTGACCTTGTTTAGTGCAAGGAGGAATCTGTCCCAGTAATGATGTACTGTCTCCTGGGGCTCTTGCCTGATATGGGAGAGACGATTTAAGTCCGCGTGCGTGGTTATAGCTGAATCCGGATTCTGATCCGATCTAGCACCCTGGGCATGGAAGCTTCCGAGTTCAACAGCTCGGGATTCGGGACGCTGCCAAGATTTTCCGGCCCCGAGCCCGGCTCTAAGTCCGGGACCCGGGTCATATCCTCCCCCGGGCGGGCGTCCGGCTCCGGGAGCTCGGCAATCCGGACATAATTCGTCCTCAAAATAGAGGGATACTCCTTGTGTGGTTCCTCCGATACCACTATCTCATGGGTGGCCGGCGGGGATTTAATGTCCTTTTGGTCGGGTTTAAGCCCGATCCGGTCATTGTCCGTTGTGACTCCCAAAGCGGCGATGCGATCCAAGAGCTCATTAAGAGAAGAGAGCTCTATCGGATCCATCTGTTCGGCAAGTTCCGAATTGATGTGAAGTTTCTGCGTGATGACCCGAGAGGCCATCATCGGCGCAACAGCCTGGGGCGGCCATGACGAAGCCGCCTAGTCAGAGAGTTTGGCCTACAGCCAGAGCTCCCCCCGCGGTAATGTTGTCCCTGACGACGAGACGAGCCATCGAGCCTTGCAGCGACGACACAGAGGAACTCTCAATGAAAGCACCAATTTCAGTGTCAAAACCGGCGGATCTCGGGTAGGGGGTCCCGATCTGTGCGTCTTAGGCTGATGGTAACAGGAAGCAAGGGACACAGATGTTTACCCAGGTTCGGGCCCTCTCGATGGAGGTAAAACCCTACTTCCTGCTTGATTAATATTGAAGATATGGGTAATACAAGAGTAGATCTACCACAAGATCGTAGAGGCTAAACCCTAGAAGCTAGCCTATGATGGTATGATTGTAATTGTGATCGGCCTTCTAAGGACCAACCTCTCCAGTTTATATAGACACCGGAGAGGGCTAGGGTTTACATGGAGTCGGTTACAAGGAAGGAAATATAATATACGGATCGGCAAGCTTGCCTTCCACGCCAAGGAAAGTCCCATCCAGACACGGGTCGAAGTCTTGAGTCTTGTATCTTCACGCTTCAATTGTACGGACGATGTATATAGTCCGGCTGTCCGGATACCCCCCAATCCAGGACTCCCTCAGCAGTCATGTTAAATAGGGCACCATCAAAATCCGTTGAGACGACGCCTTATGAACTGTGGTTTGGCAAGAAACCAAAGTTGTCGTTTCTTAAAGTTTGGGGCTGCGATGCTTATGTGAAAAAGCTTCAACCTGATAAGCTCGAACCCAAATCGGACAAATGTGTCTTCATAGGATACCCAAAGGAAACTGTTGGGTACACCTTCTATCACAGATCCGAAGGCAGGACATTTGTTGCAAAGAATGGATCCTTTCTAGATAAGGAGTTTCTCTCGAAAGAAGTGAGTGGGAGGAAAGTAGAACTTGATGAGGTAACTGTACCTACTCCTTTATTGGAAAATAGTTCATCACAGAAACCGGTTCCTGTGACGACTACACCAATAAGTGAGGAAGCTAATGATGATGATCATGAAACTTCATATCAAGTTACTACAGAACCTCATAGGTCAACCAGAGTAAGATCCGCGCCAGAGTGGTACGGTAATCCTATTTTGGAGGTTATGTTACTTGACCATGGCGAACCTACGAACTATGAGGAAGCGATGATGAGCCCAGATTCCGCAAAATGGCTTGAAGCCATGAAATCTGAGATGGGATCCATGTATGAGAACAAAGTGTGGACTTTGGTTGACTTGCCCGATGATCGGCAAGCCATCGAGAATAAATGGATTTTCAAGAAGAAGACTGACGCTGATGGTAATGTTACTGTGTACAAAGCTCAACTTGTTGCGAAAGGTTTTCGACGAGTTCAAGGGGTTGACTACGATGAGACTTTCTCACCCGTAGCGATGCTTAAGTCTGTCCGAATCATGTTAGCAATTGCCGCATTTTATGATTATGAAATTTGGCAAATGGATGTCAAAACTGCATTCCTGAATGGATTTCTGGAAGAAGAGTTGTATATGATGCAACCAGAAGGTTTTGTCAATCCAAAGGATGCTAACAAAGTGTGCAAGCTCCAGCGATCCATTTATGGACTGGTGCAAGCCTCTCGGAGTTGGAATAAACGTTTTGATTGTGTGATCAAAGCATATGGTTTTATACAGACTTTTGGAGAAGCCTGTATTTACAAGAAAGTGAGTGGGAGCTCTGTAGCATTTCTAATATTATATGTGGACGACATATTATTGATTGGAAATGATATAGAATTTCTGGATAGCATAAAAGGATACTTGAATAAGTTTTTCAATGAAAGACCTCGGTGAAGCTGCTTACATATTAGGCATCAAGTTCTATAGAGATAGATCGAGACGCTTAATTGGACTTTCACAAAGCACATACCTTGATAAAGTTTTGAAAAAGTTCAAAATGGATCAAGCAAAGAAAGGGTTCTTGCCTGTAATACAAGGTGTGAAATTGAGTCAGACTCAATGCTGATGACCCACAAGTATAGGGGATCTATCGTAGTCCTTTCGATAAGTAAGAGTGTCGAACCCAACTAGGAGCAGATGGAAATGATAAGCGGTTTTCAGCAAGGTATCCTCTGCAAGTACTGAAATAAGTGGTAACAGATAGTTTTGTGATAAGATAAATTGTAACGAGCAGCAAGTAACAAGAGTAAATAAAGTGCAGCAAGGTGGCCCAATCCTTTTTGTAGCAAAGGACAAGCCTGGACAAACTCTTATAATAGGAAAAGCGCCCCGAGGACACATGGGAATATCGTCTGCTTAGTTTTCCTCACGCTCATATGTTTAGCGTTCGGTACTTTGATAATTTGATATGTGGGTGGACCGGTGCTTGGGTGATGTTCTTACTTGAATAAGCATCCCACTTATGATTAACCTCTATTGCAAGCATCCGCAACTACAACCAAAGTATTAAGGTAAACCTAACCATAGCATGAAACATATGGATCCAAATCAGCCCCTTACGGCAACGATAAACTAGAGTTTAAGCTTCGTCACTCTAGCAACCCATCATCTACTTATTACTTCCCAATGCCTTCCTCTAGGCCCAAATAATGGTGAAGTGTTATGTAGTTGACGCTCACATAACACCACTAGAGGCTAGACAACATACATCTCATCAAAATATCGAACGAATACCAAATTCACATGACTACTAATAGCAAGACTTCTCCTTGTCCTCGGGAACAAACGTAACTACTCACAAAGCATATTCATGTTCATAATCGAGGGGTAATAATATGCATAAAGGATCTGAACATATAATCTTCCACCAAATAAACCAATTAGCATCAACTACAAGGAGTAATCAACACTACTAGCAACCTACTAGCACCAATCCCGGACTTGGAGACAAGAATTGGATACAAGAGATGAACTAGGGTTTTGAGAGGAGATGGTTCTGGTGAAGATGTTGATGGAGATTGCCCTCTCCCGATGAGAGGAGCGTTGGTGATGACGATGGTGATGATTTCCCCCTCCCGGAGGGAAGTTTCCCCGGCAGAACAGCTCTGCCGGAGCCCTAGGTTGGTTCCGCCTCGTGGCAGCGGAGTCTTGTCCCGAAAGGTTGCTTATTATTTTTTCTTGACGAAAGACTTCATATAGGAGAAGATGGGCGTCGGAGAGCCACCAGGGGGCCCACGAGGTAGGGGGGCACGCCCTAGGGGGGCGCCCCCACCCTCGTGAGTAGGGTGTGGGCCCCCTGGCCTTCATCTTTGGCGATGATTTTTCTTTATTTATTTTAAGATATTCCATGGAGTTTCAGAACTTTTGGAGTTGCGCAGAATAGGTCTCCAATATTTGCTCCTTTTCCAGCCCAGAATTCCAGCTGCCGGCATTCTCCCTCTTCATGTAAACCTTGTAAAATAAAAGAGAATAGCCATAAATATTGTGACATAACGTGAAATAACATCCCATAAAGCGATAAATATCGATATAAGAGCATGATGCAAAATGGACGTATCAAATGCCCGACCACTGCAGAAGATAGACAGAAAATGAAAGAAGTTCCCTATGCTTCAGCCGTAGGCTCTATCATGTATGCAATGCTGTGTACCAGACCTGATGTGTGCCTTGCTATTAGTTTAGAGGGGAGGTACCAAAGTAATCCAGGAGTGGATCACTGGACAGCGGTCAAGAACATCCTGAAATACCTGAAAAGGACTAAGGATATGTTTCTCGTTTATGGAGGTGACAAAGAGCTAGTCGTAAATGGTTACGTCGATGCAAGCTTTGACACTGATCCGGACGATTCTAAATTGCAAACCGAATACATGTTTATATTAAACGGTGGAGCTGTCAGTTGGTGCAGTTCTAAACAAAGCGTCGTAGCGGGATCTACATGTGAAGCGGAGTACATAGCTGCTTCGGAAGCAGCAAATGAAGGAGTCTGTATGAAGGAGTTCATATCCGATCTAGGTGTTGTACCTAGTTCATCGGGTCCAATGAAAATCTTTTGTGACAATACTGGTGCAATTGCCTTGGCAAAGGAATCCAGATTTCATAAGAGAACCAAGCACACCAAGTGACGCTTCAATTCCATCCGGGATCAAGTCCAGGTGGGAGACATAGAGATTTGCAAGATACATACGAATCTGAATGTTGCAGACCCGTTGACTAAGCCTCTTTCACGAGAAAAACATGATCAACACCAAGGCTCCATGGGTGTTAGAATCATTACTGTGTAATCTAGACTATTGACTCTAGTGCAAGTGGGAGACTGAAGGAAATATGCCCTAGAGGCAATAATAAAGTTATGATTTATTTCCTCATATCATGATAAATGTTTATTATTCATGCTAGAATTGTATTACCCGGAAACATAATACATGTGTGAATACATAGACAAACATAGTGTCACTAGTATGCCTCTACTTGACTAGCTCGTAAATCAAAGATGGTTAAGTTTCCTAACCATAGACATGAGTTGTCATTTGATTAACGGGATCACATCATTAGGAGAATGATGTGATTGACTTGACCCATTCCGTTAGCTTAGCACTTGATCGTTTAGTATGTTGCTATTGCTTTCTTCATGACTTATACATGTTCCTATGACTATGAGATTATGTAACTCCCGCTTACCGGAGGAACACTTTGTGTGCTACCAAACGTCACAACGTAACTGGGTGATTATAAAGGTGCTCTACAAGTGTCTCCGAAGGTACTTGTTGAGTTGATGTATTTCGAGATTAGGATTTGTTACTCCGATTGTCGGAGAGGTATCTCTGGGCCCTCTCGGTAATGCACATCACTATAAGCCTTGCAAGCAATGTAGCTAATGAGTTAGTTACAATATGATGCATTATGTAACGAGTAAAGAGACTTGCCGGTAACGAGATTGAACTAGGTATTGGATACCGACGATCGAATCTCGGGCAAGTAACATACCGATGACAAAGGGAACAACGTACGTTGTTATGCGGTTTGACCGATAAAGATATTCGTAGAATATGTAGGATCCAATATGAGCATCCAGGTTCCGCTATTGGTTATTGACCGGAAATGTGTCTCGGTCATGTCTACATAGTTCTCAAACCCGTAGGGTCCGCACGCTTAAGGTTTCGTTGACAGTTTTATTATGAGTTTTGATGTACCGAAGGTTGTTCGGAGTCCCGGATGTGATCACGGACTTGACGAGGAGTCTCGAAATGATCGAGACATAAAGATCGATATATTGGACGACTATATTTGGACACCGGAAAGGTTCCGGGTGAGATTGGGACGATACCGGAGCTCCGGGAGGTTATCGGAACCCCCCGGGAGGTATATGGGCCTTATTGGGCCCTAGTGGAAAGGAGCAAGGGAGCCCCCCCCCCCTAAGCCCAATCCAAATTGGGAGGGGTCCCCCCCCCCATTTCCTTCCTCCCTCCATCCTCTTCCTTCCCTCTCCCTCTCCTAATAGGAAAGGGGGGAGTCCTACTGCCGGTGGGAGTTGGACTCCCCCCCTAGGGCGCGCCACCCCTCTTGGCCGGCCCCCTCCTCCACTCCTTTATATACGGGGGAGGGGGGCACCCCATAGACACAACAATTGATCTCTTGATCTCTTAGCCGTGTGCGGTGCCCCTCCACCATAGTTCTCGTCGATAATATTCTAGCGGTGCTTAGGCGAAGCCCTGCGACGGTAGAACAACAAGACCGTCACCACGCTGCTACGTCTTGAGCTTGCGTTGGTTTTCCCCGAAGAGGAGAGGATGATGCAGCACAGTAGCGTAAGTATTTCCCTCAGTTTTTGAGAACCAAGGTATCAATCCAAGAGGAGGCCACGACAAGTCCCTCGTACTGCACAAAACGATAACTACTCGCAACCAACGCGATTAGGGGTTGTCAATCCCTTCACGGTCACTTACGAGAGTGAGATCTGATAGAGATAATATTTTTGGTATTTTTGGTATATACATGCAAAGTGAAAGGTAAAAAGCAAGGTAAAAACAAGGCAAGTATAAAAGTGATGGAGATTGATATGATGAGAATAGACCCGGGGGGCATAGGTTTCACTAGTGGCTTCTCTCAAGAGCATAAGTATTCTACAGTGGGTGAACAAATTACTGTTGAGCAATTGACAGAATTGAGCATAGTTATGAGTATGTCTAGGTATGATCATGTATATAGGCATCACGTCCGAGACAAGTAGATCAAAACGATTCTGCATCTACTACTATTACTCCACTCATCGACCGCTATCCAGCATGCATCTAGAGTATTAAGTTAAAAACAGACTAACGCCTTAAGCAAGATAACATGATGTAGAGGAATAAATTCATGCAATATGATAAATACCCCATCTTGTTATCCTCGATGGCAACAATACAATACGTGCCTTGCAACCCTTTCTGTCACTGGGTAAGGACACCACAAGATTGAACCCAAGGCCATGCACTTCTCCCATTGCAAGAACTACCAATCTAGTTGGCCAAACCAAACGGATAATTCGAAGAGACTTGCAAAGATAACTCAATCATACATAAAAGAATTCAGAGAAGATTCAAATATTATTCATAGATAAGCTGGATCATAAACCCACAATTCATCGGTCTCAACAAACACACCGCAAAAAAGAAGATTACATCGAATAGATCTCCACGAGAGAGGGGGAGCACATTGTATTGAGATCCCAAAAGAGAGAAGAAGCCATCTAGCTACTAGCTATGGACCCGAGGGTCTGAAATAAACTACTCACACTTCATCGGAGAGGCTATGGTGTTGATGTAGAAGCCCTCCGTGGTGGATGCCCCCTCCGGCGGAGCTCCGGAACAGGCCCCAAGATGGGATCTCGTGGATACAAGAAGTTGCGGCGGTGGAATTAGGTTTTTGGCTCCTGTTCTGATCGTTTGGGGGTACATAGGTATACATAGGAGGAAGGAGTACGTCGGTGGAGCATCAGGGGGCCCACGAGGCAGGGGGCGCGCCCTAGGGGGGGCGCCCCCACCCTCGTGACCATCTCCGATGTTCCTTGGCATAGGGTCCAAGTCTCCTGGATCACGTTCGGTGAGAAAATCACGTTTCCGAAGGTTTCATTCCGTTTGGACTCCGTTTGATATTCTGTTTCTTCGAAATACTGAAAAAGGCAAAAACAGCAATTCAGGTTGGGCCTCCGGTTAATAGGTTAGTCCCAAAAGTAATATAAAAGTGGAAAATAAAGCCCATTATAGTCCAAAACAATAGATAAAGTAGCATGGAGCAATAAAAATTATAGATACGTTGGAGACGTATCAGGCATCCCCAAGCTTAATTCATGCTCGTCCTCGAGTAGGTAAATGATAAAAAGAGAACTTTTGATGCGGAGTGATACTTTGGCATAATTTCAATGTAAATCTTCTTAATCATGGTATGAATATTTAGATCCGAAAGATTCAAGACAAAAGTTCATATTGACATAAAAATAATAATACTTCAAGCATACTAACTAAGCAATTATGTCTTCTCAAAATAACATGGCCGAAGAAAGTTATACCTACAAAATCATATAGTCTGGCTATGCTCCATCTTCCCCACACAAAGTATTTAAATCATGCACAACCCCGATGAAAAGCCAAGCTATTGTTTCATACTTTAACATTTTCAAAACTTTTTCAATCTTCACGCAATACATGAGCGTGAGCCATGGATATAGCACTATAGGTGGAATAGAATGGTGGTTGTGGAGAAGATAAAAAGAGGGAAGATAGTCTCACATCAACTAGGCGTATCAACGGGCTATGGAGATGCCCATCAATAGATATCAATGTGAGTGAGTAGGGATTGCCATGCAACGGATGCACTAGAGCTATAAGTATATGAAAGCTCAACAAAAGAAAGTAAGTGGGTGTGCATCCAACTCGCTTGCTCACGAAGACCTAGGGCATTTGAGGAAGCCCATCATTGGAATATACAAGCCAAGTTCTATAATGAAAAATTCCCACTAGTATATGAAAGTGACAAAATGAGAGACTCTCTATCATGAAGATCATGGTGCTACTTTGAAGCACAAGTGTGGTAAAAGGATAGTAACATTGCCCTTCTCTCTTTTTCTCTCTTTTTTTTATTTGGGCTTTTTCTCTCTTTTTTTATGGCCTCTTTTTTTTTATTTGTCGTCCGGTGTCTCATCCCGACTTGTGGGGGAATCATAGTCTCCATCATCCTTTCCTCACTTGGGACAATGCTCTAATAATGATGATCATCACACTTTTATTTTTCTTACAACTCAACAATTACAACTCGATACTTAGAACAAAATATGACTCTATATGAATGCCTCCGGCGGTGTACCGGGATATGCAATGAAACATGAGTGACATGTATGAAAGAATTATGAACGGTTGCTTTGCCACAAATACGATGTCAACTATATGATCATGCTAGCAATATGACAATGATGGAGCGTGTCATAATAAATGGAATGGTGGAAAGTTGCATGGCAATATATCTCGGAATTGCTATGGAAATGCCATGATAGGTAGGTATGGTGACTGTTTTGAGGAAGGTATATGGTGGGTGTATGATACCGGCGAAAGGTGTGCGGTATTAGAGAGGCTAGCAACGGTGGAAGGATGGGAAAAAGTGCGGATAATCCATGGACTCAACATTAGTCATAAAGAACTCATATACTTATTGCAAAAATCTAGAAGTTATCAAAGCAAAGTATTACGCGCATTCTCCTAGGGGGATAGATTGGTAGGAAAAGACCATCGCTCGTCCCCGACCGCCACTCATAAGGAAGACAATCAATAAGTAAATCATGCTCCGAGTTCATCACATAACGGTTCACCATACGTGCATGCTACGGGAATCACAAACTTCAACACAAGTATTCTTCAAATTCACAACTATGCAACTAGCATGACTCTAATATCACCATCTTCATATCTCAAAACAATTATCAAGCATCAAACTTATCTTAGTATTCAACGCACTCAAAAGAAAGTTTCACATATCTTGAATACCAAGTATATTAACATTAAGCAAATTACCATGCTATTAACGACTCTCAAAATAATCTAAGTGAAGCATGAGAGATCAAGTTTCTTTAAAACAAATCCACCACCGTGCTCTAAAAGATCTAGGTGAAGCACTAGAGCAAAAATTATCACGCTCAGCAAAAATTATCACGCTCAAAAAGATGTAAGTGAAGCACTATGAGCAAAACTATCGAGCTCAAAAGATATAAGTGAAGCACATAGAGTATTCTATCAAATTCCAATTCAGGTATGGCTCTCTCAAAAGGTGTGTACAGCAAGGATGATTGTGGTAAATTAACAAGCAAAGACGCAAATAATACAAGACGCTCCAAGCAAAACACATATCATGTGGTGAATAAAAATATAGCTCCAAGTAAATTACCGATGGAAGTGGACGAAAGAGGGGATGCCTTCCGGGGCATCCCCAAGCTTTGACTTTTTGGTGTCCTTGGATTATATTGGGGGTGCCATGGGCATCCCCAAGCTTAGGATCTTGCCACTCCTTGTTCCATAATCCATCAAAAGAATTCACCCAAAACTTGAAAACTTCACAACACAAAACTCAATAGAAATCTCGTGAGCTCCGATAGAGAAAGAAAACAAAACACTACTTTAAGGTACTGTAATGAACTCATTCTTTATTTATATTGGTGTTAAAACTACTGTATTCCAACTTCTCTATGGATCATAAACTATTTTACTAGACATAGATTCATCAAAATAAGCAAACAACACACGCAAAACAGAATCTGTCAAAAACAAAACAGTCTGTAGTAATCTGTAACTAACGCAAACTTATGGAACTCAAACAATTCTAACAAAATTAGAGGACCTGGACAATTTGTTTATTGATCAGCAGCAATTAGAATCAATATTGTATCACGTTCTGGTGATTTTTAACAATTCCGGCACTGAGCGCAAAGTTTCTGGAAATTACAGCAAGATCAAATAACTATCATCCAAGAAGATCCAATAGGTTTAACTTGACACAAACACTAATTAAAAGATAAAACCACATCTAAACAGAGGCTAGATGGATTATTTATTCCTAAACAGAAGCAAAAACAAAAAAACTAAAAATAAAATTGGGTTGCCTCCCAACAAGCGTTATCGTTTAACGCCCCTAGCTAGGCATAAAAGCGAGGATAGATCTAGGTAGTGTCGTAGTAATAAGATAGATCGGTGAAACTCATTTCATATTCTCTACGTTCGGCAGCAAGTTTTCTTTGAGGCAAGCAAAAGTAATCAAAAGGGCTAAATTTAATAGGACAAAAGTCCCCAAGATCAATTTTGGGAGGTATAGGTTCCTCTTTCGGCCCTTCATATTGCACAACCAATTCATCATTATAAGCATTCTTTTGACAGAACTTTGTGAGCCTATACTCAAGAGAGCATCCTAGCTCATTATTTCGAATAGCCAAATCATCATTAAGCTCAGAGATTCTATCAATTAAAATATTGGTAGGCACTTTTTTTCTAAGATTTTCATTGAAAGCAACATAGTCGATAGATTGAAAACGCATTATTTCTTCTTGATCAAAAAGGATAGATTCTATGGGAGGACGGCCAGCGTCCACCCTATAATTATAAAGATTTCTTTGGCTTCTTTTATTATAAATCTGAATTCATGAGCCAAAAAGATAGTGGTGGCACGCTTAACAGAGGAGTGTTCAATATTATAAAATTCTAGGAAAATTCTTTGTATAGAAGGGTGCATATGCATAAATTGCCTTTCAAGTTCAACGATAAGCATGGCAATAGCGTCCGCAAGACTACTAGTTCTATGGAGAATAGAACCACCCATAGAGGGTAAAGCACCAGCACAAGTAAAGAAATCTTGAATAACTCCTTTTCCAATAATATTACCACTACCGATTCGAAATCTTTTTGTGTGATAGGTAGGGGATTCTTCAGCAGGAGCTTCGGAATTTTCCATATTATTATCGCCCATATCGGCGATAATTTCCCCAATTTCAGACATAGCGGCAAAAGCAAGCAAACTAACACACGAGCAAACAAAAGGCAAAAGGAAAAATAGGAGGAGATTGGGAAAGAGAGGGCGAATAAAACGGCAAGGGTGAAGTGGGGGGAGAGGAAAACGAGAGGCAAATGGCAAATAATGTAATGCGAGAGATAGGGATTGTGATGGGTACTTGGTATGTTGACTTTTGCATAGACTCCCCGGCAACGGCGCCAGAAATCCTTCTTGCTACGTCTTGATCTTGCGTTGGTTTTCCCCGAAGAGGAGAGGATGATGCAACACAGTAGCGTAAGTATTTCCCTCAGTTTTTGAGAACCAAGGTATCAATCCAGTAGGAGGCCACGCACAAGTCCCTCGTACCTGCACAAAATGATAGCTACCGCAACCAACGCGATTAGGGTTGTCAATCCTTCACGATCACTTACGAGAGTGAGATCTGATAGAGATAATATTTTTGGTATTTTTGGTATATAGATGCAAAGTGAAAGGTAAAAAGCAAAGTAAAAACAAGGCAAGTATAAAAGTGATGGAGATTGATATGATGAGAATAGACCCGGGGGCCATAGGTTTCACTAGTGGCTTCTCTCAAGAGCATAAATATTCTACGGTGGATGAACAAATTACTGTTGAGCAATTGACAGAATTGAGCATAGTTATGAGTATATCTAGGTATGATCATGTATATAGGCATCACGTCCGAGACAAGTAGATCGAAACGATTCTGCATCTACTACTATTACTCCACTCCTCGACCGCTATCCAGAATGCATCTAGAGTATTATGTTAAAAACAGAGTAACGCCTTAAGCAAGATGACATGATGTAGAGGAATAAATTCATGCAATATGATAAATACCCCATCTTGTTATCCTCGATGGCAACAATACAATACGTGCCTTGCAACCCTTTACATCCTTTGGGTAAGGACACCGCAAGATTGAACCCAAAGCCATGCACTTCTCCCATTGCAAGAACTACCAATCTAGTTGGCCAAACCAAACGGATAATTCAAGAGACTTGCAAAGATAACTCAATCATACATAAAAGAATTCAGAGAAGATTCAAATATTATTCATAGATAAGCTGGATCATAAACCCACAATTCATCGGTCTCAACAAACACACCAAAAAAGAAGATTACATCGAATAGATCTCCACGAGAGAGGGGAGCACATTGTATTGAGATCCAAAAAGAGAGAAGAAGCCATCTAGCTACTAGCTATGGACCCGAGGGTCTGAAATAAACTACTCACACTTCATCGGAGAGGCTATGGTGTTGATGTAGAAGCCCTCCGTGGTGGATGCCCCTCGTGAACTCGGAACAGGCCCCAAGATGGGATCTCGTGGATACAGGAAGTTGCGGCGGTGGAATTAGGTTTTTGGCTCCTGTTCTGATCGTTTGGGGGTACATAGGTATATATAGGAGGAAGGAGTACGTCGGTGGAGCATCAGGGGGCCCACGAGGCAGTGGGGCGCGCCCTAGGGGGGGCGCCCCCACCCTCGTGACCGCCTCCGATGTTCTTTGGCGTAGGGTCCAAGTCTCCTGGATCACGTTCGGTGAGAAAATAACGTTTCCAAAGGTTTCATTACGTTTGGACTCCGTTTGATATTCTGTTTCTTCGAAATACTGAAAAAGGCAAAAAAACAGCAATTCTGGGCTAGGCCTCCGGTTAATAGGTTAGTCCCAAAAGTAATATAAAAGTGGAAAATAAAGCCCATTATAGTCCAAAACAATAGATAAAGTAGCATGGAGCAATAAAAAATTATAGATACGTTAGAGACGTATCACACGCCGTCGTGCTGACGGAACTCTTCCCCGACATTCTGCTGGATCGGAGTACGGGGAACATCATCGAGCTGAAGGTGTGCAAGAACTCGGAGGTGCCATAGTTTTGGTGCTTGATCGGTCGGGCCGTGAAGACGTACGACTACATCAACCACATTGTGTTAACGCTTCCGCTTTCGGTCTACGAGGGTACGTGGACACACTCTCCCCTCTCGTTGCTTTGCATCACCATGGTCTTGCGTGTGCGTAGGAATTTTTTTTGAAATTACTACGTTCCCCAACACCCCCCTCCTCGACAGCACCACCCAAGGGCTGCCCTACCTAGATGCAGCGAGGGCTTACGAATTTCATATGGATAACTAGATGCTTTTGTTTTTCTGTAATAAGTTATTTTTTGCAAAATGTAGGTGCCCATTTAGTTGAAATGCTTTGTTAGGTGGTACCGTGATCTGCTAGATATAGGTTTTGATACAAGTATTTAGTTTGCAAGTGCTAAGTTAATCCCAATTAAATTTACCACTTGTTTTTTTAATCAGTTACGTTAGGCAGTAGGGGCCAAATTAGATGAAATGTGTCTTGGTAGGTGGTACCTTGATTTGGTAGATAACTTATTACATATCTTAGGATTATACCTTTGGTAGGGGCCAAATAGTTTTTTCGGCAATAGGTGCCACTGAAATGCTTTCGTAGGTGATACCTTGTCATCTTATATGTTACTAGATCTTAGGATTATAATTGTCCATCAAATTGCTTCTCGCGGAAGAAACTCTTCATCTAGAAATATTCTAGAAGGTGTTAGTAAGCTAATTGAGAACTTGTTAGATGTGAGTCTTGTTGGCTGATTTGGCATTTGCCTGCTAGCTGTTGGTTCTATTATAGAAGGTGTTAGTAAGTTAATTAAGAGCTGATTGGGATCGGGTTCCACTATGAAAATATAACTGAAGAAGAACCAAAAGTATCACATGCTACTGTTTTTCTTTCCTGTGAAGTGGATCGTTAATCCTTTGCTCATATTGCTTTAGGAAAATGGCGCCACCACCACCACCACCACCATGTCAACTGTGCAAGTCAAGGTGCGCCAGCTGCCTTGCAACTAGCAAGTTGTTCGGCATCTACTTCCAGCCGAGTTTTCATCCTGTGGCAGTAAGAAATTATATGAAATGTAACAACTATTTTATTTTTAGTGTTGGCATTACTGCATTGTGTCATTTTGCTTTTTTTACACAGATCGTCCCATGCAATGTGAGGTTGAAATTCAACAAGCTAACAGGAGACACTGTGACATTTGAGGCTCCTGGGGGGGCGTACACTATGGAGGTCGAGAAAGGACGCAATATGTCACAGATTGGAGAAGATGGATGGGCCCGTTTCCTCGCCCGCATGCGTCTTACTGGTGGTGAGTTGATCAGCTTCTCCTTTAGAGCAGAAAGACCCAAGCGGGCTGTCATTTATATCAACCTGGTGGAAGATGATGAAGATGACGAAGATGATGAAGATAATGATGACCCACTCGATGAAGATGATGAGGACCCACTTCATGAAGCCATCGTAGCTCAAAGAATGAGGCTGAGTGAGGAGGAGGTGTGCAACCTATGGGACATAATTTCGCCACGTGATGACTTTGTCTGGGTGCCATTCGTGACCCGCCTGACAAGTACCATGGCCGGTCGGCATGATACGGTATGTTATACTTACAAATGCAAATTACCAATGATATGCTTAGTGTAGAGTCCAATGATATGATGTGTGGAATCTAGTCGATGATATGCTTTAGTGTAGAGTCCGATCACATGCTTGTTAGTGTAGAACCCAAGGAACTATTAATAGTATAGATAATCCATATATACTTATTAGTAGAATTCATGCTTAGTACAAATATGTAGTACTATATCTTTTGATAGTGTAGAAATCTATACTTAATAGAAATATATTTGTAAAAGTATGTGCGAGGCTATTTGTCGGGGAGAACTGATCGTGTCCCACGAACACCTATGGGACCTGGGTCCCTTGTGGTTCGGAGGGGGGCGGAGATTGCACAAAGAGCGGATCGAAGCGATGCGCACGAGCAGATTTACCCAGCTTCGGAGCTCTCCGGAGAGATAATACTCCTACTGCTGCTTTTGTGGATTATCTTGTGTTCTTGCTAGAGAGCAATGGGAGCTACAAAACCTAGCTTGAGTGTGGTCTCGTTCGAGTAGAATGAACTAAGCCGGAGCTGAACCGAACCCCCTCTACGTTGCACTTGGGCCTCCTTTTATAGGCACAAGGGGTCACCACATGTGGCAAGTAGACAAGGGTAAGATAGTAAAAACATAGGTTGGTACACCGCTTTGTACAAAGTGTATGATGATCTATACCTAACTCGACGGCAAGGGACAAGGATCATTAATGCCCGTCTCGATCGCTGAAACAGGTAACAGGGACCGTGTTGCGCCTCCGTTTGCCACGATGGTAGCTCGTCGGCGCCGCTAATCGCTGCTCCCGATGGCTGCACAGCCCGTCGACCGCAGCGTTTAGGGAAGCCCGTGGCGACACGTTGGCGGATGAGCTGGAGCGGAGATGAAGAGGTTGGCCGCCCGGCAAGCGCCTTGCCGTGGCGAAACCTTGTCGCGCTTGGGGCTCGGCGCCCACCAAGCCTTCGGCAAGCTCCTCTTGCCGGGTCTTGTTTCTTCGTGCCTGAGTGGCCTTCCGGCAAGCTCCTCTCGCGGGGTCTTGATTACTTTGTTCTTGAATGGTTCCAAAGGAGCTGTTGAGGATCTTGGCGGTCACCAAGTCAGCCCCGTCGCGTGGTGCTGTAACTGTCCGTGCACGAGTTTGGGATACTAGGGTACCCCTACTCTAGTACACCGGCAGAGCCCAGAACTGGGCCACACGGCGCCAAGCTCTGTTGGGCCAGGCCCAAAAAAGGCACGGCACGCAGCGGTCCGGATTGCGCCATTACTCGCGCTGGACCCACCACGTCTCCCACGAGCAGCACGCACCGGACGTGGCGTCGTGGGGAGATCGTGGGGCTTTCTTTAATGGGAAAATCGAACGCCTGGCCCCTCTCCCTTTATAAGGGGAACAGGGCAGGACGCCCACTTGCCATTCTGTCACATCGAAACCCCGTCGCTTTCCCTTTCTTCTCGAGCCCAAAGAGAGCGCTCCGCCCCTCCATTGCAACCAGTGCCACCAACGCCGTCGACTTCTTCCACCACTCTCTCCATGGCTCCGAAGGCCGACAAGGGAAAGGCGTGAAATCGGCGAGGCGCTGCTCATCATGGGCGCTGCGGAAGGAGCGGGCCCTCTTTGATCCCCCGCCGACAGAAGGAGCTGCGGAGCTGTACTACCTTTTCGGTCGACGGCGACGCTGGCGCACTCCAGCGACGAGGGTGATCTCCGCCGCCACGTCCGATAAGGTCTCCATCGGGTACCCCTTTTTCGCGATTTTCTTCCATCTGCGGGCTCTGCCGCCTTTTCTAATTCTTCTGCGATGTCATGAATACCTATGGCCTCCGCCTCCTTGACTTCACCCCAACGCCGTCCTCACCATGGCTGTTTGCACACCTCTGCGAGAACTTTGTCGGGTCCACCAAATGTCGCACTCTTCCGCCATTACTTCTCACCCAGCCAGAGAGAGAGGAGAGCCGCTGCGGAGGAATTGCATGGACCTCTAGGATCGGCAAGAAGGAAGCGTATCTTGACGGAGAGTTGCGCAGCAAGTGGGAGGAGTGGAGAGCCGACTGGTGTTGGATCTTAGAAGAGGAGCCACAGCCTTTCACCGCCCTGCGCCAAACTCCCATAGTTCGCGGCAACGATTGGAGCAACTTGGCGCCGGAGGACGACAAGTTGACGGTTGCCGTGACTAGGATTTTGCGTCTCCGGCAAGCAGGGCTTACCGTAGGAGCAGTTGGCGCGGACTTCCTTCGCCACCGCATCGCGCCCTTGCAGGAGAGGGGGAGGCCTGCTTGGGAATTCCAGAACGCGGCGGACATCATGAGGCTGCGCCCGGGTTTGAATTGGAATTTTACTGTATTGGAGCTTGACGGCATGCTGCGGGAGCTGTTTAAGCCTGAAGCGGATAACCCCGAGTGGTGTATGTTGCCGAGGGGAGTCGTGCCCTTGTGCAACAACTCTTCGCTTGACAGCATCCAGCGATGATGCCGCCAGCGATTCCCATGGAATCATTCCAACTTGGCAGGAGCCCGCCGACGACGTCGTGCAGCAGTTCTTCGACAACTTGGTTGAAGTGCCGATCTGCGCCGACGAGCAGAGGCGGCTCACCCGCGACACCACCGATCAGGAGATGGTGCGCATTGCCACGAGGCTGGAGGAGGCTGGAGAGGCTGCTGCCGCCGGCATATTTGGGTTTACTGTCGAGGAGGCGGAGACGGCCGAGGCGGCAAGCCTTGCCGACCGAGAAGAGTTCGTCGCCGAGGAGGAGCAGATCGAGCCCGTCAACGAGCCGAGCGAGCCTGCCGGGGGCGCCTCTCCTCCGCCGTCAGGTAGCTTGCCGCAGGGGGAGCCCGCTGCCCTGCCGAGGAGACGCCTCCGTAAGACTGGAGAAGTGGCGGGGTGGCATACGGTCCAACAGCCGCCTCGCCGCCCGACGCGCTCCACCGCGGCAAGCACTTTTGCCGCGGGAGCGCCTCATTCCGCCACGGCGACGGGCGCGGGGTCTTCTGGAGTCGCGGCCCTTGCACCCGCCACGTCCGAGGGAATCTTCTCCCCCAATCCGTCGCGCCGGAGCGGAGTTTGATCTCTCCGCCCTCAGCTCCGAGGAAGAAGAGGAAGAGTAAGATCTTGTCGTTGCTACTCGTAATCTTCCAATTTATTGCTTTATCTTATATCTGACTGGTTTCACTCTGAACCTTCTTCTTCAGGACGCTAGCTCAGAGGGCGTCGAAGAGGGCCAAGACTCCGGTGGTTGTCGTCTCAGATGACTCCCCTGTGGCAATAGGGGGCACGTCCGGGACTCCCTTGCCGGATCCGGCAACCCTTCAACAGAGCAGCCCCCAGCACAGCCCCCAGCGTAAGTGTTTGGTTTCTTCCTCATAGTTAGGTGTGCTTGGGTGCTCCTCCGTCACTGATATCTGGTTTGTTGAATTATGTAGGAGCAGAACAGTCTCATCAGGAGGTCCCGGAGGCTACTCCCGAGGTCCAGCCTCATCAAGAGGCTCTGGAGGTCACCCCCGAAATTCTGCTTGCTTCAACTACGCCACCAAGGGAGAATTCTCCGCCAAGGGAGCGCTCTCCGGCAAGGGAGGCCTCTCCGACAAGGGGATCTTCTCCGGCAAGAGGCAGCGCCGACAACCCTCTGGTGGTGGAGACCGCGGCAACAGACCCTACTGCAGGTAATCTTCTTGTTTGAGAATTTCCCTTTGGTTCTTTTCTTCTGTTCTTCTCTTTGAACATTCGCTTGACTCGTGCTTTCTTCTTGACCATCAGATCCATCTGCGGAGATCCGATGGAGACCGAGGCTGCCGGCGAGGAGGGCCTTCATGGCGACAATGTCGGCGCCGCCAACATGGAGGAGGAGGCTGGCCGACGGGCCTGGCCGCGAGGAGGCCGCCAAGGCTCTTGGCGCGCAGAGGCTGGGGGAGAATCTGGCGATCGACCGACGGCCCCGAGGCGCAGGAGCGCCAGCGCTGCACCGACCCGCCGATCCTCCCACCACCGATGCCGCACGGACTCAAGAGCCCCAGCCCGGCGCCTACGAAGGCGGCGAGGTGTCTTTATTAAGCTCCCATGGGCATCAAGCTCCAGGGCACCGGCCGAAGGAGACCTTCAATGCGGAACTACTTGCCCCCGCCGGGCTGTCGCTGGTCGATGCCCCGAGCAGCAGCAGCAGCGGTGAGCCTGAGGAGGAGCAGCTGCTAAGGAGGTTGCTGTTGCTCTACCGTGCCCGACAAGCCAAACTGGAGTCCAGGGAGGCGCTTGTCGCGAGGGCGGGAGCTGACTTGGAGAAATGCGCGGAAGAGCTCCGGCGCGCCAACAAAGAAACTCTCCGGAATATAGCAGAGGCGCGGGAGCAGCTTGCTGAGGAGCGCATGGCCTTCATCTTGGAGAAGGGCGAGGTCGAGGAGCGGCAGAGGCTTGCCGGCGAGAAGCTCTCCGCGCGAGAAGGTGAGCTGGCGCAGCGGAAGATCAACCTCGACAGCTATGAGGAAGATCTCGCCGTCTTGTGCAAGCGATTGGCGGGCCACTTCAGGAGGCAAAGGATGCTGCTGCGGCTGCCGAGGCCGCCAAGAAGGAATTGGAGACGTGGGTGCCTCAGCTGGAGTCCACCCTCCAGAAGAGCGCCGAGGAGGTCGCCGGGTTGAAGCGCGAGATCGAGAAGGACGCCTACACTCTCGGCGAGTTGCAGGGTCGTTTTGCTGAAAAGATCAAAGAGCTCGATGCCGCCAAGGATGCCAAGGCGGATCTGGAGTTGAAGCCGACCACCCCACGGAGGCGTTGAATGGCGCCAAGGAGCGGGAAGCGGGCCTGCTGGAAAAGATCAAGGCCACCGAGGAGTTCTTTGTCGAATCTGTGGGCGCCAGAATAATCTCGAGATAGCATAATGCATCGGATGAAGGTCTTGTGGACACCGCCGCCGGCATCCATAATGAGTGATGGAGCTGGGGATGACGGATCTTGGGTACTCCATCGGCGAGAACCTTCAACCCAGCGTCAAGCTCAGCCTATTCTTCAAAGGCGTCTTGTGGGTCTCCAATGGCTCCGGAGGAGATCCCAAAGCATTTGGCGGAGTCGCGCCAAGTCTGCGCGGGGCTCTCAAAAGGTGTTGATGAAGGTGGCCTTCCGCAACCCAAAGCGTCGATTTCACCAAAGTCCTCAAGTCCCTGCCTCCATCCGCTGACGTTGAAGCGCTCAAGGCCCTTGTCGCACCCATTGTGGACAGGGTGAGCGGAGTCAAGAGGCTTGATGGCGACCGCGTGGATTAGGCCGCCAAGCTTATCTTTCTCTTGTCGCTGTAGATCATGTTTAGGTGAAAAATCTATTAGATCCGCGACGAGTTATCATGTAATATACACTATCTTAGGCAATCGAATGCAATGTTATTTCCTTTACTCGATTTCTTCCCTTGTATGTTTATACCCTACGCTTTTAGGGGAACTTGTCAGTGCGAACACCTTTGCCGCGAGAGCTGAGTGCGGAACTTCAGCAGCCTGCTGGCGATGCTGCCTCCGACAAGCAACCTTGTCGCAACTAGTTGCAGCACACTTAAGTTGTTGAGCAGACTGGAAACAAAGTAAGGGCGCAAGCTAGTCGCGAGTCGGCTCCTCCGCGCACAGGTTTTCCATACAAAGTACTATCGTTCGAGGAAGATAACTTAAAAATTTAAAACTGGTCGTTTAAACTTAGCAACTTAGCTTCTCTGTTGTCCATTTCCCGGTAAGGCGACAGTTCCTCGGCGACGCTTGCCCACACCATTATCTTCCCTTCCCCGGTTAACTTGTGGGTGGATGAACCTTCTTCTTGTTTGAGAAGAAAGAAGAAAATAAAGTTATGGAGCCTAGTGGCTCGTTATCGCTTACCCGGTGTGGATGCTGCACAAAATGTTAGTAAACACATGCATATATGATTATGAGAGCATGTATTGACAAGTTATGCGCAACACATAGGCTTTACTGATGCACGGGGTCTGCGCCCGGCTTTGTACAAAGGATTACATGCAACAGCGGCAAGACTTGTACAAAAGGGTGGTTGCCGAGCAGGTTCCAACCGCGCTTTATGGGAAAAACTTGCGAAGATGCTCTATATTCCAGGAATTGCTCACCAGAGCGCCATCTTCGGTCTCAAGGCAGACAGCGCCGGGCCTAGTGACTCGTTTGACCCGATAAGGGCCTTCCCACTTCGGCGTCAACTTGTTGGATTTCTTGGCGGATTGAACGCGCCGAAGAACAAGGTCGCCTTCGTCGAAGCTTCTGGCATTAACTTTGCGGCTATGGTAGCGACGCAAAGCTTGCTGGTAACGAGCAGCTCGTACAGCAGCCTGAAGACGATCTTCCTCGAGGAGCAGCGTCATCTTGTCGCAGCTGCTCTTGCTCAAGCTCATCATAGGCGAGTACTCGAGGTGACCCGTACACGAGTTCCGTGGGGAGAACTGCCTCTGCTCCGTAGACTAGAGCGAAAGGTGTCTGGCCAGTGGCTCGATTTGGCGTCGTCCTGATCGACCAAAGAACCACCGGCAACTCCTCGATCCAGTTTCTTCCGCACTTGCGTAGCCTGTCGAAAGTTCTGGTCTTGAGTCCTCGCAGCACTTCAGCGTTTGCCCTCTCTGCTTGACCGTTGCTTCTCGGATGAGCAACAGAACCAAAGCAGATCTTGGCGCCAAGATCTTGGGCGTACTGCATGAAGGTGCGGCTCGTGAACTGTGTGCCGTTGTCGGTGATGATTCTGTTAGGAATCCCATAACGGCAAACAATTGACCTGAAGAACTTGACTGCTGATTGTGCTGTCACCTTCCTCACTGGTTCCACTTCCGGCCACTTTGTGAACTTGTCGATTGCGACGTACAAGTACTCAAAGCCCCGACAGCTTCGGGGAAGGGGCCGAGATGTCGAGCCCCGGACGAAAAGGGCCAAGATAAAGGGATCGTCTGGAGAGCTTGAGCTGGTTGGTGTATCTGTTTGGAATGGAACTGCACGCTTCACACTTTGTTACTTGTGCAGTTGCATCTGGAGGGCTTCGGCCGAAGAAACCTTGCGGAAAGCTTTGCGGCAAGTGCTCTTGCGCCAATGTGGTGACCACATATGCCTCCATGTATTTCGCCAACAGCTTCATCCATCTTCCCGCAAATACATTTCAATTTCACACCATTGAGTCTTCTTACATGCAGGATGTTGTCAACAAACTGGTACATACTTGACTGCCGGGCTACTTTTCCGCTTCTTCTTGCTCTTCGGGAGTTCTCTGTCTGAAGGAAATGGACGATTTGTTGTGCCCATGTTGGAGCACGTGGCTCGACAACAAGGATTAAAGGCTCATCTATCATGCGGGAACATCAGCTTCCACGGCAAGAACTCGTGGGTCCGCCGAGCTTGATGATCCCGCAAGCTTGCCGGAGCGAAACTTGTCGGGAGCGCCTCGCTTCAACGATACAAACTGCAAGGTTTGTCGGAGCGAACTGCTCCTCGATGATATTTGCGTTGATTTTAGGGACCTTCTTGGCGGCTTCAGGGGAGCTCTGCGGAAAGTAGTCGCCGGAAACCAATTTTCTCTTCTTGCTCTGTCTCCGTTGATGGTGTTACGGTTGGCGAGTCAGCTTGAGCACAAAATTCCTGGTTCCACAGGTAACTTAAGTGCGGCACATTTGGAGAGGCCATCAGCTATATCATTCTGAGCTCTTGGAACGTGTTCCATTTGCAGGCCTTCAAAGTGCTCTTCTAGCTTTCTCACTTCATCGACGTAAGCTTCCATCAACAGGCTCTGATAATCTTTATTTACTTGGCGGACGACAAGTTGCGAGTCCCCCCTGACAATGAGCTTCTTGATCCCAAGGTCTACCTCAATCCTGAGACCGGCAAGCAAACCTTCATACTCCGCAGTATTGTTTGTTGCTTGTTCCTTGGGAAAGTGCATCTGGACTATGTACTTGAGGTGCTCTCCGGTGGGTGCGATAAGCAGCACGCCGGCACCGGCACCTTGTAGCGAGAAGGCACCATCGAAGTACATCAGCCACTCTTTATTTGCCTCCTTGACGGGGATGCTTGTCTCTGGAATTTCTTCATCTTGCGTCGGCGTCCACTCTGCTATGAATTCCGCCAATGCTCTGCTCTGGATAGTTGAAGTGCTTTCAAACTTGAGACCAAAGCTTGACAGTTCCAGTGCCCACTCGACAATCCTGCCTGTTGCTTCTGGATTTTGCAATATCCTCTTCAGCGGAAAGCGAGTGACAACTGTTATCTCATGTGCTTGGAAGTAATGGCGCAGCTTTCTCGAGGCCATGAGGAGGCCGAAAAGCAACTTCTGCACACCAGAGGACCTTGACCTAGCCCCCTGCAGAAGGGAACTGACAAAGTAGACTGGGCGCTGCACCATCCTTTTTTGTATCTTGTCGCAATCCTGCGCTGATCTGTTCTTGTCGGGACCAGAGCTTGACGGCGAAGCCCCCTGCTTGTCGCTGGATGCACCTGCCTCGGTTGCCGGCTCATCATCTGCCTCCCTCTCCGCTACTAACGCAGCACTAACCACTTGATTGGTTGCCGCTATATACAGCAGCAACTTCTCTTGTGGCTTAGGTGCGACAAGTATTGGAGTGGAGGACAGGTATCTCTTCAAGTCCTGCAGCGCAGCCTCCGCTTCGGGAGTCCATTTCATTGGACCTGCCTTTTTCAAAATCTTGAAAAATGGCAGGGCGCGCTCAGCAGACTTAGAGATAAACCTGCTGAGAGCAGCCACGCAACCGGCAAGCCTTCTTACATCCTTGACGCGCTTTGGTGCTTCAATCTGCTCAATGGCCTTGATCTTGTCGGGATTGGCTTCGATTCCCCGTTGAGATACAAAGAACCCGAGAAGCTTGCCGGAAGGGACTCCAAACACGCACTTCTCGGGGTTGAGCTTGAGGTTGATCTTGCGCAGATTTGCAAATGTCTCATCCAAATCCTGAATTAGAGTTGCTTTGTCCTTGCTTTTGACCACTATGTCATCCATGTAGGCTTCTACATTTCTGTGTATCTGCGGCTCAAAGGCATCATGGACTACTCTTGCAAAGGTTGAACCAGCATTCTTTAAACCGAAAGGCATCCGTATGAAGCAGTACGTGCCACATGGTGTAATGAATGCGGTTTTCTCTTCATCCTCTTCTGCCATGAAGATCTGATGATATCCTGAATATGCATCAAGAAATGAAAGCAGATCACATCCAGCCGTGGAGTCAACAATCTGGTCGATACGTGGCAAGGGAAATGGGTCTTTGGGACAAGCTTTATTAACATCTGTAAAGTCAATACAAAGTCTCCATTTCCCATTAGCCTTGCGTACAACTACCGGATTGGCCAACCACGTGGGATGGAGCACTCCCCTGACAAGTCCTGCTGCTTCCAACTTCTTGATTTCTTCCGCTATGAACTCTTGGCGCTCCACTGCCTGTTTCCTAACTTTTTGCTTGACGGGCCGCGCGTGAGGACAGACAGCTAGGTGGTGCTCAATTACTTTCACAGGAACACGGGGATGTCAGATGGTTGCCATGCAAACACATCGACATTCGCCCGCAGGAAAGCAACGAGCTCGCCTTCCTATTTAGGGTCAAGCGTGGCACTGATGGTGAAGGTACCACCAGTGCCGTCCTCCTTGGCGGGCACCTTCTTGGTCTTCGGCGGAGCTGCCATCGTCTTCTTGCACTTGCCGGTGGAGCTCGATGGTGCGTCCTCGACGGTAGCGCAGCACTCCGAAGAGGTGCGCTTGCCGGAGTGGGCATCAGAACTCTTGTCGGACTTGGTGGTCTTCTTCTTCCCCCCGGGAGCTTCAACGGCAAGTGGTTTGCTATCTGTTGCAGCTGCTGCATCCCGGTAAATCTTGTCGGCGCAGATAAGCGCATCCTTCTTGTCGCCATGGACAGAAATGACGCTTATCGGGCCGGGCATCTTGAGTAAGTTGTAAGCATAATGAGAGGCGGCCATGAACTTGGCGAGTGCTGGACGGCCAAGTATGCCATTGTAGGGCAATGGGAAATCGGCAACGTCAAACGTGACCCTCTCAGTTCTGAAATTGAGCTCGCTGCCAAATGTTACCGACAACGTGATCTTCCCTTTGGGCTTGCTCCTTCCTGGGTCCTTGGAAAGTACCAGTTTCTTCGAGCTCGCTGTCAGGGATTTGAAGCTTCTGAAGCACTGCAGAGGATATCAGGTTCAGGCCGGCCCCTCCGTCAACCAACATCTTTGTGACTTTGAGGTTGCAGATAGTTGGTGATACCAACATCGGCAAGCACCCGACAGCAGTGACGCGATCAGGGTGGTCCTCAATGTCAAAGATGATGGGCGTGCTGGACCACTTCAGAGGTTTGCGCGACTCTATGGATGGTTCTGCTGCATTAACCTCACGCATCCATTGCTTGAGTTGGCGGTGCGAGGTATGCAGAGAAGCACCACCGTCAACGCAAAGGACCTCCGTTGCCTTCTGAAACTCCTGCTCCTCAGCTTCATCGTCTTCTATGTCTTCGTCATCTTCATCTTCGTCTTCTTCCTTGTCGCGGCCGCGGGGAGGTCTGTCTCCTTGGCGCTGCTTGGCCTTGCCGCGGCGTCCTCCCCGACCGGGTCTCTTCTTACTTGCTGCACCTGCACCTTCCTGGGCCTTCTCCTTGTCTCGCCGCTCGTATTCAGCTCTCTGTAGCTCAACAAGCTGCTCGACTTTCTTGCAGCTCTGGAGATCGTGGCCCTTGGTGCGGTTGTAATATCCCGGGTGTCAAGCTACAGTAAACTCCTGTTAATGGTGCCACGTCGTCATAATTAAATTTTTTCCTTATCATCACTTTGTCCCAAACCGACCTCAAATTCAAATTAAAAGGCAAGTCAAAATATTGTTTCTCCAAACTATAATACTAAATTGTTTGCATTTTAGTATAAATCCCCCCTGATCTTTTTCATGTTAAAACCAACTTCATTTGACTTACCAGTTAATTCCTAGGATATATAAAGTGGTCCAAGAACAACCAAAATAGCCTTTTCAAAATTAAATAAATGTTTATGTTTTTCCAAACTTCTTGACACTTTGTGGGCCTCTCCAATGTGATGACTAATATTTATGTGACAAGTTTCTCGATGAACAAAATTCATTTGGTATTTTAATAAAATGAAAAGCAGTGTTGAAATAATAAAACATAATTTTAATAATAACATTAATAGAAAGTACAATGTGCACTTGGGCTCTAGCCCACAGTGCAAGCCCAGTCCTTTTCCCCACCCCTTTCTTCTTCCTGTTCACAGGAGGTCGTGGCAGGGCATCCACGGCGCCATGGCCGGCCCTGGCCACGTGCCGACCATCCGTGGCCTTCTCTCGCTTACAAGTCGCCGGCAACCCCCCTTTCCCGAACCCTAGCGCCTCCCCACTTCCCTCCCCTCGCGCCGCTTCGCTTTTCCCTGCACACACCTGCGCCGTGGTCGCCACTGACCGCGTCGTCCTCGTGGCCACCGGCCGCAGCTCGCCAAGCCGATGCGATGAGGAGCCCCGAAGGGATATTCTTCATCGGCTACAGCGCTGGAACGAGGCGGGGAAGCCTCATCACCGACGCCCGCGCCGTTCCCCTTCATCCGCATTTGTCGGTCACCGCCGCTCGATCCGCCGCCCTCGCTGCAACCCGGCCCTCCCGAGCATCGCCGACGAACTCACCGTGAGCTCCTTTCCCAGCTCCCCTGCTTCCCCTTTGAATCCATCATCAGATGCCGTGCTGCGCGCCGTGTTGGCTCATCGCTCGTCGTCGCGCCGCCGGAGCGCGCCGACGCCGTCCCCTGCGCTCCCCTGCCTCCCACCTGTCGCCCCGGCCCTGCGCCCGCCTCCAACCGCCGTCACTGTGGTGCCGTCGTCGCGCCTCCCCGACGCCCCGACCTCCTGCGCCTGTGACGTCCGATGCCGCTGCTGATTGCTGTTGCAGCTGCCCTGCTGCCATTTGCCGCCTTCCGCAGCCACGCGTGTCCACTCCCGCCCTCGTCCTGCTCGTGCCCGACGCTCCGTGGCCGAGGCCATCTCACCCCGCGCGTGAGTGGCCGTGCCCGCACCCGCCTTCCTCTGCGCCCGTACGCCCCTCACTCACTACTGCTGCGGCTGCAGCCGCCCGCCGCCCCCCTGTAGTCCACCCCGGCGCCGGCCCTCCCCACCGTTGGGCGCACCGCAACGGCCACTGCCCGGCGGACCCGCTGGCGCCCACCTGCTGCCGGAATCGACCGATCGAGCTCCTCCGCTGCGCTGGATTAAGCGCGGCGTTGGTCGCCGACTCAGGCGCCGACATGGCCCGTAATTAGGCACTAACCCCCCCCTCTAATAGTCCATGACAGTGGGCCCGAGGCCACTAACTATTTAGTTAAGTTTTGTTTAAGAAAAATGTTAACTAACTTTGAGTCAATGACATGCGGGTCCCACTTGGACCCGCTGACTAGTCAACCATTGACCATCAACTGCTATGTCGCATTGACCGCCCCACTGTCGCCCCTCGGTGCACTTCGGGTGTAGTGCACCGTGCACCCAACGCTCGAGATTTTCGAGATTAAAGTAATTCCAGGAATTTCGAAAATTGCTAAAACTTTGGAAATTCATATAAATTCAACCGTAACTCGGATGAAAAAAGTTTTATACATGAAAGTTGCTCAGAACGACGAGACGATTCCGGATACACATTCCGTTCATCCGCCACACCCCCTAACCTATCGAACTTGCAACTTTCCCCCTCCGGCCCCTCTGCCCGAAAACGCGAAACACCGGGGATATTTTCCCGGATGTTTCCCCCTTCACCGGTATCGCCTATCCCTACGTTAGGTCACCCCTAGCACAACGTATTGCCGCGTCTTGCTTTGTGTTACATTTGATTGCTCTGTTATTTACTGTGTTCCCCCTCCGTTACTCCTTTCCGATAGACTCCGAGGCCGATGCTGATGCCCCTGTGGTCGACTACGTCACCGACGACCCCTCCTTGTCTGAGCAACCAGGCAAGCCCCCCTTGATCACGGATATCGCCTACTCTTCTCTATACTGCTTGCATTAGAGTAGTGTAGCATGTTCTCGCTTTCGATTAATCCTATACTGCTGCATAGCCTGTCCTTGCTACTATCAAGTTGTTACCTTTACCTACTATCCTATTGCTTAGTATAGGATGCTAGTGTTCCATCGGTGGCCCTACACTCTTGTCCAAATCGCCATGCTATACTACTAGGCTGTGATCACTTGGGAGGTGATCACGGGCATATACTATATACTTTACACTATTACATTACCTATGATACTGTTCGGAGATGGGGGCTGAAAGGACAGGTGGCTCCATCATGGTAGAGGTGGGCCTGGGTTCCCGACGGCCCCCGACTATTACTTTGTGGCGGAGCGACAGGGCAGGTTGAGACTACCTGGGTGAGAGGTGGGCCTGGCCCTGTTCGGCGTTCGCGGATACTTAACACGCTTAACGAGGTCTTGGTATTTGATCTGAGTTGGCTACGAGCTTATACGCACTAACCATCTACGCGGGATTAGTTATGGGTATCCCGCGCCGTGGTATCAGCCGAAATACTTCAGACGTCACGACGAGCGCGCGCTACCGGATTGGACTGGAACGCTGTTGGGCTAGGTCTGCTTCGGCAGCGACGCATAACGTGCGTGTGTGCTCAGGCGAAGGGCCTGGACCCTGCTGGCGCTTAGGTTTAGACCGGCGTGTTGGCCTCTGTTGTGCCTAGGTGGGGCTGCGACGTGTTGATCTTCCGCGGCGGGCATGACCCAGAAAGTGTGTCCGCCAAATGGGATCAAGCGTCTTTGGTAAGATGGTGCACCCTGCAGGAAGTTAATCTATTCGGATAGCCGTGATCTTCGGTAACAGGACGACTTGGAGTTATACCTTGAGCTTATGACAACTAGAACCGGATACTTGATAAAACACACCCTTTCATGTGCCAGATACAACCAGTGGTCGCTCTCACCAGGGATATGAGGAGGGGATCCCCGGGTAGGATTATTGCTATGTGTTGTTACTTGGAGGACTTCAGTTTGCCTTCCTCTACCTGTGGTAAGGCAGGTGTCCAGAAGCGTAGTCTTCGATAAGACTAGCTATCCCCCTCTTATTCTGGCATTCTGCAGTTCAGTCCACTGATATGGCCCTTTACACATATATCCATGCATATGTAGTGTAGCTCCTTGCTTGCGAGTACTTTGGACGAGTACTCACGGTTGCCTTGTTCCCCCTTTTCCTCCTACCTCTACTCGATTGCTGCAACCAGACGATGGAGCCCAGGAGCCAGACGCCATCGTCGATGACGACTACTACACTGGAGGTGCCTACTACTACGTGCAGCCCGCCGGCGGCGACCGGGAGTAGCTAGGAGGATCCAGGCGGGAGGCCTGCGCCTCTTCGATCTCAGATCCCAGTTTGTGCTAGCCATCTTATGGCAACTTGTTTAACTTATGTCTGTACTCAGATATTGTTGCTTCCGCTGGCTCGTCTATGATCGAGCACTTGTATTCGAGCCCTCGAGGCCCCTGGCTTGTAATATGATGCTTGTATGACTTATTTTAATTGTAGAGTTGTGTTGCGATATCTTCCCGTGAGTCCCTGATCTTGATCGTACACATTTGCATGCATGATTAGTGTACGATTAAATCGGGGCGTCACAAGTTGGTATCAGAGCCGACTGCCTATAGGAATCCCCCTTTCCAACTCCTTGGCCGAAGTTGAGTCTAGACATTGCAAAACTTTTACTAACATGGTTGTGTGTCTTACGGGCACACGTCGCCGTTGGGTGGTAGTAGGATCTTTTACTCCTCGACCTTTACTCTGGGCCTCTGATCTCTCCTCTATTCGGGTTAAATGATTTCGCTAACTCTAACACTAGGTTCTCGTAACTACTTCCTCCCGGAGAGCCCCTTCATTACAGATGATGGCTTGATTCAACAGGAGACCCCGAAGATACTCTCCAATGTTATCCTAAGAACTTGTGTTCATTTCTTTTGCAATTCCTTAACACCGTTGAATCCTTATGGATAACTGCGTGCCTCGCCGTTCATACTTCCATCCCTAGTTGTTCTTGTTATTACATGATACCAGGAAGTATTCTCTGACTTTCGAGAATCCTTTTTCCGACTCCCTTGCAGCTCTTTTCCGCCTGAATAACCCCACGAATAATTCCTCACACTTACCGGGGATTCGTTCATCCCCAGTTGATCATATGTCTCCCAAAATTCTTCGGATGCAATTGTATCTCCCAAGGATCCTCCGCAGCCTAGTGCTCTCGAAAGTCTTGTCTGGCTGCATTATGGTTAAATCTATATGTCCAACAATATTCATTAACACCCTTTGTCTTTTACATCCTGAGCCTATTGATTCATTATCTTGCGATTGCTCGCAATCATCAGTCGAACCCTGAAATTTGACCTTCCTGCTCATCCGTCACTCTGGACATGAGTTGGATCTCGGCCAATCATGTTGTAATTGATTGTCCACCTAGTTCCCTTCTACTTGGACATCGAATAATTCAGCTGTTTCTATAATCTGATGCCTTTGAATTCTTTCCCTCTTCTGATTGAGTACTGATACTCACATCAGATCCATTGAGGACCGCTGAATCCTTTGTTGGATTATTATCCGGCAATGTCGTCCATATTCAAAATCTCGTGGGCTCTTCCCCTGATACCTATTGCCTTTGGTAAATTGTATCCTCTGCTTATGGTCAACCATGCTCTGCTATTGAGCTGATGTTATATACTCTGGAAGTCAGTGGTATATGTTCCTAAGATACCCCTACGCGTTGAACCTATGCCTTCCCTAATCCGTGTGAACTCTAAAGAGATGTGAGTAACACTCTTTTGGTGCTTCACCAGATAAATCTTTCGCACTACAAATTCTTTGAGAATGAGGAGTGAATGAAAGGTTATGCATTGAAGAAGTGGGAGTCGACCTTGAACCTTTGTGTTCATGCCCATGGAACCGGTGTAGAACTTATCATGGAAGCTGCTCGTAAAAAAAATAATTACCCCTTGTTATAAGTTCATCTTGTATCGGTGATTTGATCATTCATAATCATGGTTCCGACCATAGTTTCTCCTTAATTCCATTTACCGGACAAGTTAAAATACTTGTCTCCTGCAAGTCATTTCACCTGTCCAACCTCTAATTTGATCTACCTTCAAGTATTGCCTCGTGTTATCTCGACGATATTGTGTCATTGCACTACCTCTTGTAAATTCTTAATTGGAGTTATACTCCGTCACATCATTCCTAGCCTGAGCGGCTATATCATTATCATGCTAATTTAACTGTGCTACTTGGTCCTTCTTCCCGGAGCACAACTCCTGACAACGAGCTAAGCTTGCGTCGATCTTCCGCATCCTATCATTTCATCTCGAACAACAAGTTTGATTTCGAGCTTGTGTCGAATCCGTGGTTCTCATAGACTTTTACTTCATCCTTCCTTTTGCTTAATGTCGTCGCTGCTCGATGGCATCTTCATAGAGTCTCTCAACAAAATTTTGTCGTGATCACCGACAACATTTTGACTTCTTCCAGGATATCAATCGAATTCATGGTGATAAACACCATCCCCGCCCCTCGATGAACTGTGGTATCATCGATGACATCTTGACTTTCTGCCAACACAAACCTGGTTGTGCTTGGTTATTCCTTATGTTCTGAGATATCTTGGGATTGTATCTCGGTATCTCTTGAGATCTTCGAACCCAATCTTTACTTCACACCATATCATTGCCGCATCGAAGCATGACTCTGGTATTCCGAATATCAACAAGAACATCGGAAGCATAATACAAAATGTTTCTCGTTCAATTATCCTCACGCCGTTGTATGGGTAATATCATGATTCTTCCCTCTCCCCATTATCTAAATGCTTTTGAACTTGCTATCCTATCATGTATGTCCTGCTCCGCTTTTCCTTGGGAAGGATATATTCCCAACTTTTATGTGTAAACACATTTTCCTTTCCATTGTTCTGTTTAATATGATAATCATATTTTACTTTCCATTGGTTGTTTGAACCTTTCTTGTGATCTATATGATCTAAGCAGCAATATTCTACTGCTTATGTAAACACCTCGAGGTACAACTCTGTCAGTAAGAACCCGTTACTATTGTTGATGACATTCCGGTAGCCACCGATGGACGAGAACCTTGCCTATTGGTCCGCCTCGTTCAACGAGCAGGAAAATGGTTCTCTTCGTCCCTCGCCCTTGGTACCGACGTTGTTGTTGACATAACTGATAGATTATTCTCTGACATGCCTTACTATCATGACCATGCAAGATGACATCCCCCTTTCTACCTTTAACCCACATGGTGGGCCTATAGTGTTGGGTAACGTAGTAATTTCAAAAATTTTCCTACGATCACGCAAGATCATGGTGATGCATAGCAACGAGATGAGAGTGTTGTCTACGCACCCTCGAGACCCAACAGGAAGCGTTGACATAGCGTAGAAGAAGTAGTCGTACTTCTTCCCGATCCAACCGATCCAAGTACCGAACATACGGCACCTCCGAGTTCTGCACACGTTCAGCTCGATGGCGTCCCTCGAACTCCGATCCAGCCGAGTGTTGAGGAGAGTTTCACAAGACGACGGCGTGGTGGACGATGATGATGTTCCACCGGCGCAGGGCTTCGCCTAAGCTCCGCAACGGTATATTCGAGGTGTAGTTTGGTGGAAGGGGGCACCGCACACGGCTAAGGAACGATCCGTAGATCAACTTGTGTGTCTATGGGGTGCCCCCTGCCCCTGTATATAAAGGATGGAGGAGGAGGAGGCCGGCCAAGGCAAGGTGCGGCCAGGATATGGATTCCTACTAGGACTCCAAGTCCTAGTAGGAGTCCACCAAAAGGGGAGGAAGGGAGAAGGAATAGGAGGAGAAGGAGAGGTGTCCGGCCCCCTTTTCCCTAGTCCAATTCGGACTAGAGGGGAGGGGGGGCGCAGCAGCCTTTTTTTTCTTCTTCCCACTAAAGCCCATCAAGGCCCATTACTTCTCCGTAATCCCGTAACTCCCGGTACTCGAAAAATACCGAATCATTCGAACCTTTCCGAACTCGAATATAGTCGTCCAATATATCGATCTTTACGTCTCGACCATTTCGAGACTCCTCGTCATGTCCCCGATCTCATCCGGGACTCGAACTCCTTCGGTACATCAAAACTCATAAACTCATAATATAAGCATCATCGAAACCTTAAGCGTGCGGACCCTACGGGTTCGAGAACTATGTAGACATGACCTAGAACTATTCTCGGTCAATAACCAATAGCGGAACCTGGATGCCCATATTGGTTCCTACATATTCTACGAAGATCTTTATCGGTCAGACCGCATAACAACATCGTTGTTCCTTTGTCATCGGTATGTTACTTGCCCGAGATTCGATCGTCGGTATCCAATACCTATTTCAATCTCGTTCTTGGCAAGTCTCTTTTCTCGTTCCGTAATACATCATCTCACAACTAACACATTTAGTTGCAATGCTTGCAAGGCTTATGTGATGTGCATTACCGAGAGGGCCCAGAGATACCTCTCCGACAATCGGAGTGACAAATCCTAATCTCAAATATGCCAACCCAACATGTACCTTGGAGACACCTGTAATGTACCTTTATAATCACCCGATTCGTTGACGCGTTTGGTAGCACCCAAAGTGTTCCTCGGCAAACGGAGTTGCATAATCTCATAGTCATAGGAACATGTATAAGTCATGAAGAAAAGCACTAGCAACAAACTATACGATCAGGTGCTATGCTAATGGAATGGGTCATGTCAATCAGATCATTCAACCAATGATGTGATCCCGTTAATCAAATAACAACTCCTTGTTCATGGTTAGGAAACATAACCATCTTTGATTAACGAGCTAGTCAAGTAGAGGCATACTAGTGACACTCTGTAGGTTTATGTATTCACACATGTATTATGTTTCCGGTTAATACAATTCTAGCATGAATAATAAACATTTATCATGATATAAGGAAATAAATAATAACATTATTATTGCCTCTAGGGCATATTTCCTTCAGTCTCCCACTTGCACTAGAGTCAATAATCTAGTTCACATCGCCATGTGATTTAACATCAATAGTTCACATCTATATGTGGTTAACACCCATAGTTCACATCGACATGTGACCAACACCCAAAGGGTTTACTAGAGTCAGTAATCTAGTTCACATCGCTATGTGATTAACACCCAAAGAGTACTAAGGTGTGATCATGTTTTGCTTGTGAGATAATTTTAGTCAACGGTCTGTCACATTCAGAGCCGTAAGTATTTTGCAAATTTCTATGTCTACAATGCTCGCGGAGCTACTCTAGCTAATTGCTCCCACTTTCAATATGTATCTAGATTGAGACTCGAGTCATCTAGATTAGTGTTAAAACTTGCATCGACGTAACCTTTACTTATTTAACCTTTTTCACTTCCATAATCGAGAAACATATCCTTATTCTACTAAGGATAATTTTGACCGCTGTCCATTGATCTACTCCTAGATCTCTATTGCACTCCCTTGCCAATCTTAGTGGTAGGGTATGCAACAGATCTGGTACACAGCATGACATACTTTATAGAACCTATGGCTGATGCATAGGGAATGACTTTCATTCTCTTTCTATCTTCTGCCGTGGTCGGGTTTTGAGTCTTACTCAATCTCACACCTTGTAACACAGGCAAGAACTCTTTCTTTGACTGTTCCATTTTGAACTACTTCAAAATCTTGTCAAGGTATGTATTCATTGAAAAACTTTATCAAGCGTCTTGATCTATCTCTATAGATCTTGATGCTCAATATGTAAGCAGCTTCACCGAGGTCTTTCTTTGAAAAACTCCTTTCAAACACTCCTTTATGCTTTGCAGAATAATTCTACATTATTTCTGATCAACAATATGTCATTCACATATACTTATCGAAATCTTTGTAGTGCTCCCACTCACTTTCTTGTAAATACAGGCTTCTCCAAAAGTCTGTATAAAACCATATGCTTTGATCACACTATCAAAGCGTTTATTCCAACTCGAGATGCTTGCACCAGTCCATAGATGGATCATTGGAGCTTGCACATTTTGTTAGCTCCTTTAGGATTGACAAAACCTTCGGTTGCATCATATACAACTCTTCTTTAATAAATCCATTAAAGAATGTAGTTTTGACATCCATTTGCCAGATTTCATAAAATGTGGCAATTGCTAACATGATTCAGACAGACTTAAGCATCGCTACAATTGAGAAAATCTCATTGTAATCAACACCTTGAACTTGTCAAAAACCCTTTTTGCGACAAGTCGAGCTTTGTAGATAGTAACACTACTATCAGTGTCCGTCTTCCTCTTGAAGATCCATTTATTCTCAATGGCTTGCCGATCATCGGGCAAGTCAACCAAAGTCCATACTTTGTTCTCATACATGGATCCCATCTCAGATTTCATGGCCTCAAGCCATTTCATGAATCTGGGCTCATCATCGCTTCCTCATAGTTTGTAGGTTCATCATGGTCTAGTAACATGATTTCCGAATACGATTACCGTACCACTCAGTGCGGATCTTACTCTGGAAGACCTACGAGGTTTGGTAGCAACTTGATCTGAAGTTTCATGATCATCATCATTAACTTCCTCACTAATTGGTGTAGGAATCCTTGGAACTGATTTCGTGATGAACTACTTTCCAATAAGGGAGAAGGTACAATTACCTCATCAAGTTCTACTTTCCTCCCACTCACTTCTTTCGAGAGAAACTTCTTCTCTAGAAAGGATCCATCTTAACAAAAACTTGCCTTCGGATCTGTGATAGAAGGTGTACCCAACATTTTCTTTTGGGTATTCTATGAAGACGCACTTCTCCGATTTGGGTTCGAGCTTATCGGTGAAAACCTTTTCACATAAGCATCACAACTCCAAACTTTAAGAAACGACAGCTTAGGTTTCTTGCTAAACCATAGTTCATACGGTGTCATCTCAGCGGTTTAGATGGTTGCCCTATTAAGCGTGAATGCAGCTGTCTCTAATGCATAACCCCAAAGCGATAGTGGTAAATCGGTAAGATACATCATAGATCGCACCATATCATAATAAAGTACGGTTCTGACGTTCGGACACACCATAACGTTGTGGTGTTCCGGTGGCGTGAGCTGTGAAACTATTCCACATTGTTTTCATTGAAGACCAAACTCAGTAACTCAAATATTCATCTCCACGATCAGATCGCAGAAACTTTATTTTCTTATTACGATGATTTTCCACTTCACTCTGAAATTCTTTGAACCTTTCAACTATTTCAGACTTATGTTTCATCAAGTAGATATACCCATATCTGCTCAAATCATCTTGTGAAGGTCAGAAAATAACGATACTTGCCACGAGCATCAACACTCATTGGATCGCATACATCGGTATGTATTATTCCCAATAAGTCAGTAGCTTGTTCCATTGTTCGGAGAACGGAGTTTTAGTCATCTTGCCCAAAAGGCACGGTTCGCAAGCATCAAATGATTCATAATCAAGTGATTCCAAAATCCATCAGCATGGAGTTTTCTTCATGCGCTTTACACCAATATGACCTAAGCGGCAGTGCCACAAATAAGTTGCACTATCATTATTAACTTTGCATCTTTTGGTTTCAATGTTATGAATATGTGTATCACTATGATCGAGATCCAATGAACCATTTTCATTGGGTGTGTAACCATATAAGGTTTTATTCATGTAAGCAGAACAACAATTTATTCTCTTACTTAAATGAATAACCGTATTGCAATAAACATGATCAAATCATATTTATGCTCAACACCAAATAACACTTTATTTAGGTTCCACACTAATCCCGAAAGTATAGGGAGTGTGCGATGATGATCATATCAATCTTGGAACTACTTCCAACACTCATCGTCACTTCCCTTCAACTAGTCTCTGCTTATTCGTAACTCCTGTTTGAGTTACTAATCTTAGCAACCTGAACAGTATCAAATACTCAGGGGCCACTATAAACACTAGTAAGGCACACATCAATAACCTGTATATCAAATATAACCTTGTTCACTTTGCCATCCTTCTTATCCACCAAATATTCAGGGTAGTTCGCTTCGGTGACCAGTTCCATTGCAGCAAAAGTACTCAGTCTCGTGCTTAGGTCTAGACTTGGGCTTCTTCACTCGAGCAGCAACTTGCTTGCCGTTCCTTTTGAAGTTCCCTTCTTCCCTTTGCCATTTTCCTTGAGACTAGTGGTCTTGTCAACCATCAACACTTGATGTTTTTCTTGATTTCTACCTTCGCCGATTTTAGCATCGCGAAGAGCTCGAGAATCTTTTTCGTCATCCCTTGCATACTATAGTTCATCACGAAGTTCTACTAACTTAGTGATGGTGACTAGAGAATTCTGTCAATCACTATCTTATCGGAAGATTAACTCCCACTTGATTCAAGCGATTGAAGTACTCAGACAATCTGAGCACATGCTCACTAGTTGAGCGATTCTCCTCCATCTTTTAGCTATAGAACTTGTTGGAGACTTCATATCTCTCAACTCGGGTATTTGCTTGAAATATTAACTTCAATTCCTGGAACATCTCATATGGTCCATGACGTTCAAAACGTCTTTGAAGTCCCGATTCTAAGCCGTTAAGCATGGTGCACTAAACTATCAAGTAGTCATCATATTGAGTTGGCCAAACGTTCATAACGTCAGATCGCTCATATTGAGCTAGCCAAACGTTCATAACGCCCGCATCTGCTCCTGCAATAGGTCTGTCACCTAGCGGTGCATTAAGGACATAATTCTTTCTGCAGCAATGAGGATAAACCTCAGATCACGGATCCAATCCGCATCATTGCTACTAACATCTTTCAATACAATTTTCTCTAGGAACACATATGAAAACATAGGGAAGCAACAACGCGAGCTATTGATCTACAACATAATTTGCAAAATACTACCAGGACTAAGTTCATGATAAATTAAAGTTCAATTAATCATATTACTTAAGAACTCCCACTTAGAAAAATATCCTTCAATTCTCTAAGTGATTGCGTGATCCATATCAACTACACCATGACCGATCATCACGTGTGATGGAGTAGTTTCAATGGTGAACATCAATATGTTGATCATATCTACTATATGATTCACGCTCGACCTTTCGGTCTCCGTGTTCCGAGGTCATATCTTATATGCATAGCTCGTCAAGTATAACCTGAGTATTCTGCGTGTGCAACTGTTTTGCACCGTTGTATTTGAACGTAGAGCCTATCACACCCGATCATCACGTGGTGTCTCAGACGAAGAACTTTCGCATAGCGGTGCATACTCGGGAGAACACTTCTTGATAATTTAGTAAGGATCATCTTATAATGCTACCGTCAATCAAAGCAAAATAAGATGCATAAAGGATTAACATCACATGCAATCAATATAAGTGATATGATATGGCCATCATCATCTTGTGCTTGTGATCTCCATCTCCGAAGCACCGTCATGATCACCATCGTCACCGCGCGACACCTTGATCTCCATCGTAGCATCGTTGTCGTCTCGCCAACTATTGCTTCTACGACTATCGCTACTCCTTAGTGATAAAGTAAAGCAATTACATGGCGCTTGCATTTCATACAATAAGCGACAACCATATGGCTCCTGCCGATTGCCGATAACTCGGTTACAAAACATGATCATCTCATACAATAAAATATAGCATCACGTCTTGACCATATCACATCACAACATGCCCTGCAAAAACAAGTTAGGCGTCCTCTACTTTGTTGTTGCAAGTTTTACGTGGCTGCTACGGGCTGAGCAAGAACCGTTCTTACCTACGCATCAAAACCACAGCGATACTTCGTCAAATAGACTCCGTTTAACCTTCTCAAGGACCGGGCGTAGCCACACTCGGTTCAACTAAAGTGAGAGAGACAGACACCCGCCAGTCACCTTTAAGCAACGAGTGCTCACAGCGGTGAAACCAGTCTCGCGTAAGCGTACGCGTAATGTCGGTTCGGGCCGCTTCATCTCACAATACCGCTGAACCAAAGTATGACATGCTGGTAGGTAGTATGACTTGTATCGCCCACAACTCACTTGTGTTCTACTCGTGCATATGACATCAACGCATAAAACCAGGCTCGGATGCCACTGTTGGGGAACGTAGTAATTTCAAAAATTTTCCTACGATCACGCAAGATCATGGTGATGCATAGCAACGAGATGAGAGTGTTGTCTCACGCCCTCGTGAGACCAGCAGCGGAAGCGTTGACATAGCGTGAAGTAGTCGTACTTCTTCCCGATCCAACCGATCCAAGTACCGAACGTACGGCACCTCCGAGTTCTGCACACGTTCAGCTCGATGACGTCCCTCGAACTCCGATCCAGCCGAGTGTTGAGGGAGAGTTTCGTCAGCACGACGGCGTGGTGACGATGATGATGTTCCACCGGCGCAGGGCTTCGCCTAAGCTCCGCAACGGTATATTCGAGGTGTAGTTTGGTGGAAGGGGCACCGACACGGCTAAGGAACGATCCGTAGATCAACTTGTGTGTCTATGGGTGCCCCTGCCCTGTATATAAAGGATGGAGGAGGAGGAGGCCGCCAAGGCAAGGTGCGGCCAGGATATGGATTCCTACTAGGACTCCAAGTCCTAGTAGGAGTCCACCAAAAGGGAGGAAGGAGAAGGAATAGGAGGAGAAGGAGAGGTGTCCGGCCCCCTTTTCCCTAGTCCAATTCGGACTAGAGGGGAGGGGGGGCGCAGCAGCCTTTTTTTTTCTTCTTCCCACTAAAGCCCATCAAGGCCCATTACTTCTCCCGTAATCCCGTAACTCCCGGTACTCGAAAAATATTCAATCATTCGAACCTTTCCGAACTCGAATATAGTCGTCCAATATATCGATCTTTACGTCTCGACCATTTCGAGACTCCTCGTCATGTCCCCGATCTCATCCGGGACTCGAACTCCTTCGTACATCAAAACTCATAAACTCATAATATAAGCATCATCGAAACCTTAAGCGTGCGGACCCTACGGGTTCGAGAACTATGTAGACATGACCTAGAACTATTCTCGGTCAATAACCAATAGCGGAACCTGGATGCCCATATTGGTTCCTACATATTCTACGAAGATCTTTATCGGTCGACCGCATAACAACATCGTTGTTCCTTTGTCATCGGTATGTTACTTGCCCGAGATTCGATCGTCGGTATCCAATACCTAGTTCAATCTCGCATTGGCAAGTCTCTTTTCTCGTTCCGTAATACATCATCTCACAACTAACACATTTAGTTGCAATGCTTGCAAGGCTTATGTGATGTGCATTACCGAGAGGGCCCAGAGATACCTCTCCGACAATCGGAGTGACAAATCCTAATCTCGAAATATGCCAACCCAACATGTACCTTCGGAGACACCTGTAATGTACCTTTATAATCACCCAGATTACGTTGTGACGCTTGGTAGCACCCAAAGTGTTCCTCGGCAAACGGGAGTTGCATAATCTCATAGTCATAGGAACATGTATAAGTCATGAAGAAAAGCACTAGCAACAAACTATACGATCAGGTGCTATGCTAATGGAATGGGTCATGTCAATCAGATCATTCAACCAATGATGTGATCCCGTTAATCAAATAACAACTCCTTGTTCATGGTTAGGAAACATAACCATCTTTGATTAACGAGCTAGTCAAGTAGAGGCATACTAGTGACACTCTGTAGGTTTATGTATTCACACATGTATTATGTTTCCGGTTAATACAATTCTAGCATGAATAATAAACATTTATCATGATATAAGGAAATAAATAATAACATTATTATTGCCTCTAGGGCATATTTCCTTCATATAGCCCACAGTTCCACAGGATCGAAACCTGACTCTCCTGTATATCTTTGATTCCGAAATAATCTTGCATTTGGCTTCGCAATGTATCACGAGCCACCTTTTGAGAGATGATCTATTCCCGATGCTCTGAACCCCTTTCTCACACTTTGTTCAGGTATCAATCCTTTGTCGATTCGCTTGAAACTTCCTATTGTACCTTCATACTTGCTCTCGATGTTTTATTAAGTTTCAAATCGAGAGATACTTCTGCCTCATTCCCTGATTTGTTCACCAGATAATTAACCCTATAAGGGTCAGTTCTCCCGAAGTTACTCTTTACTTCCCCACTTAAATCTCGGGACGAGATTTCTTGTAGTGGAGGAGATTTGTAACATCCCGGGTGTCAAGCTACAGTAAACTCCTGTTAGTGGTGCCACGTCGTCATAATTAAATTTTTTCCTTATCATCACTTTGTCCCAAACCGACCTCAAATTCAAATTAAAAGGCAAGTCAAAATATTGTTTCTCCAAACTATAATACTAAATTGTTTGCATTTTAGTATAAATCCCCCCTGATCTTTTTCATGTTAAAACCAACTTCATTTGACTTACCAGTTAATTCCTAGGATATATAAAGTGGTCCAAGAACAACCAAAATAGCCTTTTCAAAATTAAATAAATGTTTATGTTTTTCCAAACTTCTTGACACTTTGTGGGCCTCTCCAATGTGATGACTAATATTTATGTGACAAGTTTCTCGATGAACAAAATTCATTTGGTATTTTAATAAAATGAAAAGCAGTGTTGAAATAATAAAACATAATTTTAATATTAACATTGATAGAAAGTACAATGTGCACTTGGGCTCTAGCCCACAAAGTGCAAGCCCATCCTTTCCCCACCCCTTTCTTCTTCCCATTCACAGGAGGTCGTGGCAGGCATCCACGGCGCCATGGCCGCCCTCGCCCGCGTGCCGACCATCCGTGGCCTTCTCTCGCTTACAAGTCGCCGCAACCCCCTTTCCCGAACCCTAACGCCTCCCCACTTCCCTCCCCTCGCGCCGCTTCGCTTTTCCCCGCACACACCTGCGCCGTGGTCGCCACTGACCGCGTCGTCCTCGTGGCCACCGGCCGTAGCTCGCCAAGCCGATGCGATGAGGAGCCCCGAAGGGATATTCTTCATCGGCTACAGCGCTGGAACGAGGCGGGGAAGCCTCATCACCGACGCCCGCGCCGTTCCCCTTCATCCGCATTTGTCGGTCACCGCCGCTCGATCCGCCGCCCTCGCTGCAACCCCGGCCCTCCCCGAGCACGTCGACGAACTCACCGTGAGCTCCTTTCCCAGCTCCCCCTGTTTCCCCTTTGAATCCATCACCGTAGATGCCATCGCTCGCTGCGCCGTGTTGGCTCATCGCTCGTCGTCGCGCTTCGCCGGAGCCGCGCCGACGCCGCCCCTACGCCCCGCCTCCCACTGCCGCCCGACCTGCGCGCCTCCAACCGCCGTCACTGCGGTGCCGTCTGTCGCGCCTCCCGGCGCCCGACCTCCGCAAGGCCAGGCGTCCGCTGCTGCGCTGATTGCTGTTGCGGCTGCCTGCTGCCATTTGCCGCCTTCCGCAGCCACGCGTGTCCACTCCCGCCCTCGCCCCGCTCGTGTTCGACGCCTCCGTGGCCGAGGCCATCTCACCAGCGGAGTGGCCGTGCCCGCACCCGCCTTCCTCTATGCCCGTCGCCCCTCACTCACTCACTGCTGCGGCCGGGCCGCCTCGCCGCCTGTAGTCCACCCGGCGCCTGCCCTCCCCACCGTTGGGCGCGCTGCAACGGCCGCTGCCCGGCGGACCCCGCCGCGCGTCCACCTGCTGCCGGAATCGACCGACCGGAGCTCCTCCGCTGCGCTGGATTAGCGCCGGCGTTGGTCGCCGACTAGGCGCTGACATGGCCCGTAATTAGGCACTAAGCCCCCCTCTAATAGTCCATGACAGTGGGCCCGAGGCCACTAACTAATTAGTTAAGTTTTGTTTAAGAAAAATGTTAACTAGCTTTGAGTCAATGACATGCGGGTCCCACTGGACCCGCTGACTAGTCAACCATTGACCAGTCAACTGCTATGTCAGCAGTTGACTGGCCCCACTGTCAGCCCCTCTGGTGCACTCTGGGTGTAGTGCACCTGGTGCACCCAACGTTTTCTGGAGATTTTCGAGATTAAAGTAATTCCAGGAATTTCTGAAAATTGCTAAAACTTTGGAAATTCATATAAATTCAACCGTAACTCGGATGAAAAAGTTTTATACATGAAAGTTGCTCAGAACGACGAGACGATTCCGGATACGCAGTCCGTTCATCCGCCACACCCCCCTAACCTATCGAACTCGCAACTTTCCCCTCCGCCCCTCGCTCAAAAACGCTAAACACCGGGATATTTTCCGGATGTTTCCTTCACCGTATCGCTTATCCCTACGTTAGGTCACCCCTAGCACAACGTATTGCCGCGTCTTGCTTTGTGTTACATTTGATTGCTCTGTTATTTATCGTGTTCCTCCGCTACTCCTTTCCGATAGACTCGAGGCCGGCGTCGATGCCCTCGTGGTCGACTACGCCACCGACGACCCCTCCTTGTCGAGCAACCAGGCAAGCCCCCCTTGATCACGGATATCGCTTACTCTTCTCTATACTGCTTGCATTAGAGTAGTGTAGCATGTTATTGCTTTCGCTAATCCTATACCGCTGCATAGCTTCGTCCTTGCTACTATCGTTGTTACCTTTACCGCTATCCTACCGCTTAGTATAGGATGCTAGTGTTCCATCGGTGGCCCTACACTCTTGTCCGTCGCCATGCTATACTGATCGGGCTGTGATCACTTGGGAGGTGATCACGGGCATACTATATACTTTACACTATTACATTACTGTACTGTTCGGAGATGGGGGCTGAAAGGACAGGTGGCTCCATCCCGGTAGAGGTGGGCCTGGGTTCCCGATGGCCCCCGACTGTTACTTTGTGGCGGAGCGACAGGGCAGGTTGAGACTACCTGGGTGAGAGGTGGGCCTGGCCCTGTTCGGCGTTCGCGGATACTTAACACGCTTAACGAGGTCTTGGTATTTGATCTGAGTTGGCTACGAGCTTATACGCACTAACCATCTACGCAGGAGTAGTTATGGGTATCCGGCCGTGGTATATCGAAGTACTTCAGACGTCACGACGGCGGCGCTACCGGATTGGACTGGAACGCGCTGCTGGCTAGGTCTGCTTCGGCCACAGTCATAACGTGCAGGTGTGTGGTGTGCTCAGGTTTAGACCGCGTGTTGGCCTCTCTGTTGTGCCTAGGTGGGGCTGCGACGTGTTGATCTTTTCGCGGCGGGCATGACCTGGAAAGTGTGTCCGCCAAATGGGATCAAGCGTCTTTGGGTAAGATGGTGCACACCTGCAGGAAGTTAATCTATTCGGATAGCCGTGATCTTGATAATGTGACGACTTGGAGTTGTACCTTGAGCTTATGACAACTAGAACCGGATACTTGATAAAACACACCCTTTCAAGTGCCAGATACAACCGGTGGTCGCTCTCACTCAGGGATATGAGGAGGGGATCGCCGGGTAGGATTATTGCTATGTGTTGTTACTTGGAGGACTTCAGTTTTCCTTCCTCTACCTGTGGTAAGGCAGGTGTCCAGAAGCGTAGTCTTCGATAAGACTAGCTATCCCCCTCTTATTCTGGCATTCTGCAGTTCAGTCCACTGATATGGCCCTTTACACATATATCCATGCATATGTAGTGTAGCTCCTTGCTTTTGTAGTACTTTGGATGAGTACTCACGGTTGCCTTGTTCCCCTTTTCCTCCTACCTCTACTCGATTGCTGCAACTGCACGATGGAGCCCAGGAGCGACGCCATCGTCGATGGCGACTACTACTAATCGGAGGTGCCTACTACTACGTGCAGCCCACGACGGCGCACCAGGAGTAGCTAGGAGGATCCTGTGCGGGAGGCCTGCGCCTCTTCGATCTGTATCCCAGTTTGTGCTAGCCATCTTATGGCAACTTGTTTAACTTATGTCTGTACTCAGATATTGTTGCTTCCGCTGGCTCGTCTATGATCGAGCACTTGTATTCGAGCCCTCGAGGCCCCTGGCTTGTAATATGATGCTTGTATGACTTATTTTAATTGTAGAGTTGTGTTGTGATATCTTCCCGTGAGTCCCTGATCTTGATCGTACACATTTGCGTGCATGATTAGTGTACGATTAAATCGGGGCGTCACAGCGGTGGATCTTACAATACTGTTTGTTGGAGCTGTCAGGCTTGTCGGCGGCCGCCACAGCTTGGCGATCGGCGTCAACGACAACCTCCTTGCCGGAGCCGCTAACCTTAGCCTTGCCGGCGCCACCTCCGCTGCCGGACTGCTCGACAACTAGTACTTCTTGGTTTTCTTCTTTCGTTATTTCGCCACGGCTCTTCCTTGCCGGGCGATCTCCTCTTGTCGCCGACTCTGCTCCGCATTCTCTCTGGAGTCTTCTTCCTTCTTCAAGGCACACTTGTCGGCTAGGGCGTAGAGCTCGCCGACGCCTTTCACTTTGCACATCGCCATCTCCTCCCTCATCCTGCGGTTTCGCACATTACGATGAAATGCACCGACGCCCTTGGCAGGTGGACGCCGGGATGTTATAATGCACACGGCTGAACCTCCGGATGAATTTTGCTGGGACTCTCCTTCCTTCCGGGCGAGTAGGTGAAGGTCACTCTCCGGCCATGAGGCTTGTGGTCGCCGTGAAGGCGCCAACAAACTGGTGGCACAAATCTGCCCAAGAAGAAATAGAGCTGTCCGGTAAGTGCATGAGCCAGGATCTCGACGTTTGGCTTGAGCACTAGAGGAAAGTAGTTGGCGAGGATCTTGTCGCCTCGCCCCCCGCAGCCTGCACCGCAATGGTGTAAATTTGAGGAACTCCGATGGGTGTGTCCTGCCATCATACTTCTCCGCACATCTGGTTTAAAGTTTTTCTTGTCGGGCCACCGGACTTTCCGCAGCTCACGAGTGAACGCAGGGCAACCTACACAGACGGTAAGTCGCTGGTTCCCTCGGGCGCATGCATGTCGACAGTGGGCCGCGGCGCTGGTCGGATTGACGGCGCGCTTTCTTGGCGCCGATTCGGTTCGAAGCGTCTTCTTCTTGCCGTTCTCAAGAACTTGGCGTTAGTCGCGACGAGCTCGCGAATCCGACGACGCCGTGGAGTCGCTGTCGGGTGGATCCGCGAGTCGGTGATCTTGGCCTTCGGAAGGGGAGTGTACGGTGGCTGCACCCCGCAAGTCTCGCCGCCATCAGCTCGCGCCTTTGTCGCCTTGCCGCGCTGCGAGGCACTCGGTTGCCGCGGACGCCGTCATTGGCGGCCGGCGAGACTCTGAATTGTGGCCCTCCATTCGTCGACCTTATCGGCCGCTGGAGGGTAGTCTAGAAGTAGCTGAGCTCTTGCCAAGGCTTCCGCTGGTGGTGGTGGCAGCGGCGCGACGGAGCGAAGAACGGATGTGCTCGGACTCCTAACCAAGTTAGGAGGAGCAGCATCCCGCCTAAGCGACCGATTCGCTTCGCATCAAAGCATGCTTTGGTGTGCATGCGGTCTCGAGGGCCTCGGGATCCTCCAGCTTGGCCTTGATCCAACGAGCGATGGTGCCGCGAGCATCATGACGCTGTCGGTCCCGCCGCCCCGAGAAGGACGCGGTGCGGATTCGACGCCGACGCCTGCGCCGCTTTTGTCCTTGGACCTGGCGGCGCTAGGGCTCTCTCGACGACGCCTGCCTTCCGCTGCAGCTTCCCCACCACCGATAGCTCCGGTGGTGGTGGGTTCGACGCGGACGGCTCTGCTGCTGCTGAAGACTTCTTCTTCGGCGCCATGTCGACGAAGATGTTGATGAAGAAACTGCTCGTGTGAACGCCGGATCAGGTTCACATAGCCTCGACGCCCCCTACCTGGCACGCCAAAGATGTCGGGGAGAACTGATCGTGTCCCATGAACACCTATGGGACCTGGGTCCCTTGTGGTTCGGAGGGGGGCGGAGATTGCACAAAGAGCGGATCGAAGCGATGCGCACGAGCAGATTTCCCCAGCTTCGGAGCTCTTCGGAGAGATAATACTCCTACTGCTGCTTTTGTGGATTATCTTGTGTTCTTGCTAGAGAGCAATGGGAGCTACAAAACCTAGCTTGAGTGTGGTCTCGTTCGAGTAGAATGAACTAAGCCGGAGCTGAACCGAACCCCCTCTACGTTGCACTTGGGCCTCCTTTTATAGGCACAAGGGGTCACCACACGTGGCAAGTAGACAAGGGTAAGATAGTAAAAACATAGGTTGGTACACCGCTTTGTACAGTTACAGTGATCTATACCTAACTTTGACCGCAAGGGACAAGGATCATTAATGCCCATCTCGCCGCTGAACAAAGGTAACAGGGACCGCTGCTGCGCCTCCGTTTGCCACGATGGTAGCTCGTCAGCGCCGCTTATCGCTGCTCCCCGCTGGCTGCACGGCCCGTCGACACGCAAGCTCGGGAAGCCCTGTGGCACACGCTACGGATAAGCTGGAGCGAGATGAAGAGAGGTTGCCCGCCCGCAAGCGCCTTGCCGTGGCGTAAACCTTGTCGCGCTTTGGGGCTCGGCGCCCACCAGCCTTCCCGCAAGCTCCTCTTGCCGGGTCTTGTTTCCTTCGTGCTCGAGTGGCCTTCCGGCAAGCTCCTCTCGCCGGGTCTTGATTACTTTGTTCTTGAATGGTTCCAGAGGAGCTGTTGAGGATCTTGGCGGTCACCAAGTCAGCCCCCATGGGTGTCAGAATCGTCCGGCACGAAGTTCGGGATACTAGGTACCCCTACTCTAGTACAATCGACACTATTTATTAATTGATATGTTTTTCTTATTCAAAAATTGCCAAAGAGCCTATCTGTGAGTTGTGGTATCGAGCCTAATGAAGAAGGCTCAGCTGGACTACACCTTACCGCAAGGGGCTCCGTCACCACCTGTACTTACCGCATGGACACGGACGGTCGCACACACTTAAACTCGGTTGGGTGGAAGAGATTCTTCGTTGGCAAGAATCTTCGTGTTGGACAGGACATCCTAATTACTACCAGGAACACCCACCGCCCAGGCTTGCGGATGATGATCGTCGTCGATATCATCTAGAACTACATATGTGTGTGTAGCTATATCATCTAGAACTACATATGATGATCGTCGTCAATATCATCTAGAACTACATATGACGATCGTCGTCGGTATCATCTAGAACTACATATGATGATCGTCATCGATATCACCTTGTACTGCTTGAGGATGCATGTTGACTATATATGAAATTGTTATCTAGTACTCCCTCCGTTCCAAATTACTCGTCGTGGTTTTAGTTCATATTTGAACTAAAACCACAACGAGTAAATTGGAACGGAGGGAATACTACCCAATACCTATAATGCTTATGAAATTGATATCTAGTAGTACCTAGTATCTAGAAATTGCAGTTTATTGAAACTGAAACGGGGTAGGAAGCGGGGGGAAATGATGAAAGATATAGCAGTAGTGCGGGGCTAGGAAAGCACTACAGCTAAGTAATAGTAGCGCGTTCTGGAAAAGCGTTGCTGTTATAGTCAATATTAGTAGCGCGGGTACAGACCGCGCTACTACTAACAGTTAGCTGTAGCGCCGTAGTAGTAGAGCGGCTGCCCGCGCTGCTGTTACCCTCAGAACCCGTGCTACTACTAGGGTTTTCCCTAGTAGTGTAGGGAAGCTGCCATGATTGTTACCACATGAAGATAATGACCCCTGGGCTTGCAAAACTAGCTGAAGTAAAAAAAAAGCAACCGTGTCCTGGTAGATAAAGCAATTGTTGTCTGGTTTCTGAGCAGATGTAGAAGGGAAATCAAGCAACTGCCAGTTTCAAAAAAATCAACTATGAAATGATTTGCATGAACTTGTTTTATATTATGTGTTTTCGTAGCTTTAAATTCACAAATTGGAGACTGTGTGGAGGTGGATGCTTGACATTTGTGCTTATATTCCTTACTCATAAACTTGCAAACCCTATGGACGCTTGTGATTTATGCAAACTTGTTATAGGTAGTTTGGGACAAACTTTGTGAGTTTTCTAATGGAACACATTACTATTTGCATTGGTGTTCTCTAATGGAACACATTGATCAGGAAAAAATAAAAAAATGTACCTAGTTATTCATTCACTTGTTCGCCGGTTTGAGGATGTCCTGCCATAGAATCTTGTTCAGGTCACACTTCAGCGTGGAGATGGTCATCTTCTTCCTGATGTTTGGTATGTCGCTTTGTTCGTAGTTCGGGAGCCACGTCCCTTTCCATAATAACGCGTTCATCAATGCAAATATGCTACAGTCACCGCTGCAAAAAAAACAAATGTCAAGAAAGCACTTGCAGAAAAAGGCAAAAACTACGTCTTATAACAACGAGATGTATGTAGGTCGGTTAGTCCTTACGATACAGTCTGCTTTGGTGCATCGATATCCACAAGCGGGAACTTGTCCATTGTCTTTGCTTGTTTTGGATAGTATTTGTCCCACAACACACGAACTGCTGCTATAATAGCCCTTGCAACATCATCCAGCCTCTTGCTTTTCTTTAACATCCTCTATGAGTCAAACACTTTGAACATTTTTCCCTCAAACTGATGTTGAGTAGCCAGTAGTAGTGTGCAACATCGGCGTTCTCTGGGTCTAAATTTTCAAGCACAAGAATCATAACCTTCAAGAAAAAAACCATGTCAGCATAACAAGGAGATCAAGTGCTGATATGATTATGGGAAACTCTATATGTTTTTAGGAGCAACATCTGATATGATTTTTAGGCAACTCTGTAGAATTTTAAGCAACTTCTGATATAGCTCTCAAAACACTAAAAACATCAAGAAACTTCTGACATGTGTATGAAGCTTCTGCAATGGCTTATCAGGCATCTCTGTGGGTTTCTATGAGCAACTTATGATGTGATTTCAAGCAACTCCTATGATTTCCTGATATCAGCTTTCTAAAAAATGATCTTAGAAAAAACAGAAAAACACCAACTTTCTGATATGATTTTAGGCAACCCTGAGTTGGCAGGAGCAACTTTACTTGAGTAAGTGCAACGGATATGTAAAAACCAGAAATAAAGAAAAAAAACTGACTTCTGAACAATAAAGCACAGACAATGCTCTTTGTTTTCAACCTGTGCAGAAAAAAATGTCACTATATCCATGCACTTTTTAGGAAACAATGCAAACTATAACATGCAACTTATATGTAAAGAAAAGCCAACTGACAGATACTGCTCACTATTATCTTGAGGGGGCTATTATAGTAGGTACACAACAGGTGTGGTTTGTACATGCACATCAGGAGGGGGTTGTACATGCACCTAAAGCCATCCTAATTATGTGTCACAGGTCATAGAAACTTAGACAACAAACACACACACACACACACGATTATAGACAACTAATTTTTTTTTAAAAGGGAAACAACTAGTAAACATATGGAGCATACCATGTCTTGCTCATCCAAACGGTTTGATTCTTTGAACCCGTTATGCAGCTCCTTCACATCGAGATCGAGTCTTTGAAGCCAAGTCTATGAAGAAATGTAGAATGAGATGATAAATAAACAACTTCGGTGCCAAAACAAAAAAGGAAAAAATGTGGGTTTTATTTCTCTTACCGAAAACCTAACAGGCATGATTATTTTCTTGGACCCCTCCCGTCTGTTGTACATGATTGCTTCAATCCCTAACTCAAAGACATGTGTCTTCATCCATCCTGCCTTCCTCATTGATTGAACAAGGTCCTTGATTGTGCAAAAGTACCCACGATAGTTTATGATATGTGTCCTTTAGAACAAAAGGAAAGGCTCTGTTGAGAAAAATAACAATAGGAGAGATCATTGCATGCAAAACAAGAAAAAAGCAGAAACAAAAAGTGGCTATTGGAAGAAACACACACGTTGTATCATCACCCTGCGACGTCCTTCTCGTCCCTCCTCCTCCTCCAAGCAACAGAACCAGTCCGTAAACTCTGTTTGTTTCTGCATTGCATGTGAAATCCTTCCTCACCTATACATTCACACATGGTGACCTCTGTGATGGTGGAGCTTTCAGTATCCTCCTCTTGCGCTTCTCGGGAACGGGCTCTTCCAAGCTACTGGTTGCACCTTTGCCCGATGATTCCCCCTCAGCAGTAGTTTTTGCAACTTCGGTTGGTGTACTGAAACCGCAGGTGACATGTGCCCCGCACAATGTCCTACAACATTTTTCACTGCCCCATCGACAACTTCATCGAAATCCATCTTGCCCCAGTCAATTCCCCGCTCAATGTTGCCGGTGGCAGGTGCGTTTGCCACCCCCTTATCCTCTGCTGCCTTGCCCTCCTCGCCTGTTATTCCTGCTGGCTTATCTACCAAGATCGAAAGGTGGAGCTGTACAGTAATCATCCCACACAGCACTCCCAGACTTTGATCTTTGCAGCAATCGTTCTTCTTCACCTGAATCACATGCTCCTATGTTTGCTGGTAGATTGATGACAGCTGATGTACGTATTACAGGTATGGTGCCAGCAGAATTGCTCCTCGTGAGCGGTGGCGTGGAACCTGGGCTCACACACTTCTCGAGGAGCTCGTTGATGTCCCTAATATCATGGAATGAGATTTCTTTCCCCTTAGCAGAGCACGCTTGCTTGTTGGGGAGTATCGGAGGCTTGTCTGTTGATTCCTGGGTAGTTGCTTGCTCCCGCTCAGGGGTTGCTTCCTCAGCCACAGCAGTTACCTCCATGCTTTGCATGGGAGGGGCTGTTGTTTCCTGGGCAGTTGCTGCCTGCATGCTCAGTCTGGTTGTGTGAGTTTTTTGCTGAGTTGCTTCAAAGGTAGCACCAGTTGCTCTGTTTTCAGTCTTTGCTGATTCGGCAGTTGCTTGTTTTTCTGTTCAGTTGCTTGCAGAATATGATCAGTTGCTCTGTTTTGCTTCTTTGCTGCTCTTTTCTGGTAAACCTTGCTTTTTGCTGGTGATGTGGCTTTCTGACTTGCCGCTTCATCTGTCGGCGTCTGAGCTGTTGGAGCTTGCTGGCTGGTTGTCATAGTTGCAGCACTTTGAACAGCCGCATCATCGCTTCCTTTTGGAGACATAACATAAGCCTTAATAGTCTTATGGCTCACTTTCTTGACCTTCCTCATGACAACCGCTCCAACTCCTCCTACAAACTTTCTTTCCTTCTCTTTTTGGCCAAAACTTGGTAGTACCAACTCATCTACCATCGTCTCAAGACACAAATCCATCCTGGAGACTTTTTCCTCAGTTGGCATCGCGGGCATCGGGAAAAGAGGGATATCATGGGTCTCGGGGATGACCTATTTATGTCTGTACTGGGTATCTCCAATCCTCACCACATCTCAGAATTGAAATGATAGGCCCACTGAACCTCAAGCTGCCTGTCGGTGTCAAACCGCGGATCTCGGTAGGGGTCCCGAATTGTGCATCTAGGCGGTGGTAACAGGAGACAAGGGACACGATGTTTTTACCAGGTTCGGGCCCTCTCGATGGAGGTTATACCCACGCCGCTTGATTAATATTGATGATATGGGTAGTACAAGAGTAGATCTACCACGAGATCAAGGAGGCTAAACCCTAGAAGCTAGCCTACGGTATGATTGTTGTTCGTCCCACGGACTAAAACCCTTCGGTTTATATAGACACCAAATAGGGTTAGGGTTACAGTAGTCGGTTACAATGGTAGGAGATCTACATATCCAGACGCCAAGCTTGCCTTCCACGCCAAGGAAAGTCCCATCCGGACATGGGACGAAGTCCTCAATCTTGTATCTTCATAGTCCAGAGTCCGCCAACGATGATAGTTCGCTATCCGGACACCCCTAATCCAGACTCCTCAAGAGCTCCCGAACCAGGCTTCAATGACGACGAGTCCGGCGCATATATTGTCTTCGCATTGCAAGGCGGGTTCCTCTTCCGAATACTTCATAGAAGATTTTGAACACAAGGATAGTGTCCGGCTCTGCAAAACAAGTTCCACATACCACCGTAGAGAGAATAACTTTTACACAGATCTGCTGACATATTCCGCGGTGTGACATCACACCACGGCCAGGCCTTCATACGAATCGTTTTTATTGTCCACCTCAGCGCGTTTAGCGATGTGGTTTCCTTGGCACGTCTTATCAAAGTGGAGATCGTGCCCCCTTATTTCGGGATTCTCATCAATACAGACGTGGGTAACCCAACCGCGCCATTGATTACGGCGCTTGGGAGATAAGCTTAGTTTTACCAGCTGGCGGGGGACGATAGCTTCGTCTCATTCCATATAAGGGATAAGGATCCACCTTTCACCCACGCCTTCTTCCTCCTTTGCTGATCCATTTCACAAGACTCGAGCTCCAGCGCCTAAGTCTGCACATCCCACCTCAACCTTCTCCAACTATGTCCGAGCAGAGGCAGGTGGATGGCCTCCTCCATCACGGAGGGCACATCAAAAGCTGCGGAAGGCCGGATACTTGTCCAAAGAACATCGCAGACCGGCTACCCGACGAGGGGCAGCTCATTCCCACCCCGGCCCCATGAGAGGGTGGTGTTCTCACCCACTTCCTCCGCGGACTAGGTTTCCCACTTCACCATTTGTCCGGGGCTCATGTTCTACTACGGCCTGATTTCCATGATCTGGCCCCAACTTCATCCTCAACATCTCGGCGTTTATCGTCAGGTGCGAGGCCTTCCTTGCATCCAGCCCCACTTCGCTTATGGCTGAAGACCTTCAATGTCAAGTCAAGGTAGTGGGCGGCCGCCAAGCGGAGTGCGGAGGCGCCATGGTTGGCAAGATGGCCAAAGTCCTATGGCTCGAGGGCTCCTTTGTGGAGACCATAAAGGGGTGGCAATCGGGGTGGTTCTACATCACCGAGTCGCGCGACTCTCAATGGGCGGCGGCCCCCGAATTCCGATCTAGCTCCCCCACATGGCTCACGTCATGGAAAGAGACGGGCCTGGCGTGGGGTGATTCGAAAGAGCTGTCCGGACTCCAAAACTGTGTCCGGAACCTGGTGGACAAGAATCTCAAGCTTGTCAATGTAATCCAGGTGATGCTCATCCGCCGGATTCTCCCATGCCATCAACGGGCCTTCAAATTGTGGGAGTTCGATCCGGCACAGCACCAAACTCTAAAAAGGCTCTTCGACACTACGCACGAAGATGCCCGGAAGGTGTTGTTCAAGGGCGCCGAGGTTCTACATCCGCCACCAAGATCGCGGATTCAGCTCGCAGCGCCAAGCTAGCGAGGTGTTATTTTACCCTTTATGGGACTCTTTTTCATAGTTTGACTCTATGCGGATCTAAAACTCCCTAACCTTTAACAGATCGGTCAAGACGTCCGAACAGATTAACCGTCCTGCCCTTGCCGTAAAAACCCAGCGGAAGCCCGCTTGACGGGCTGCTGGCTCCGGCACCTCACGTGGTGCCGGAGAAGAAGGCCAAGAAGGAGGCCACGAGGACTCGAAGGAGCGCCTGACGCCAGGTGTTGTCGGACTCATCGTCCGACGACTCTGAGGCGGAATCCTCCTCTGAGGAAGAGGATGAGGGAAAACAAGCTTCTCCCCCAGCGGGGGGAGAGAAGAAAAGGAAGGCCGCCCAAACTGGGGAGGCCGGAGGGTCCAAGAAAGGGAGGACCTTCCTCCGGACTTCTCCACCAACGCCGACAACGACGAGGAGGAGGGCCAACAAGGCCAAGCCTCGGCGAGATCGTAAGTGTCCGGACTCGAATAGTTCATGACTCTTTATTTGTCGATAGTGTCTTCTAACGCCGAATATGACCATGCAGCCCGCCCGAGGACGCAGCTCGCCGCTTGCCGAGCGGCTCCTCGGGTTCGCCGGATGTGAATAGCACTTCACTTCCGACCGCCTCCTCTCCTCGTGTCGCCGATGACACCGTGGTGGAGTCCCAAAAGGGGCCCAGCCAGGAGGAGGTGGTCCTGGAGGCGCCGCAAGGCGACCTCCCAGACTCCGGGCGCAAAGGGGGCGAAACCCCAAAGGGCTCTAAGTCCGGCCCTGTTCCAGACTCCGTACCGGAACCTTCAGTGGTTCCGAAGTCCGACAAGCGGCTCCTTCGTAAGAAGGGCAAGACTGCGACGCCGGTGACCTCCATCCATCCGGAGGCACCGGATAGCTTGCTGGAGGCGCTTAACGGCGCCTCCATCGACGAGGAGCACCGCACTGTTATGAGTGTGGTGATCCAGAAAGTTCAGTCCGCCAAGAGCGGGCTGACCGAAGCATGTACCAGCCTTCTAACGGGCTTTGAGGTAAGTTTAGAATATGTAAAAATATTACCGCATAGACAAGAGTTCTCGATGCTTAGTTCGGTATTCGGAAAGAAAAGCCGGACTAAGGATCTAAAAAGATATACGCAGGAGTCTAACATAAGTATTTCAATATGCGAATGCAGGCGCTGCTTGACCTCCGCCAGACCGATCATGGAGGTCAATGCATTGAAGAAGAGCCTCGAGCGGTCCGAGAACGAGCTCGGCCTTGCCAAGAAGCAGCTCGAGGACAGGGAAGGTAAGCAATACCTTATTAAAGAAATACCTTATAGAAAGGATTCGGTTGCAAAAATGACAGGAATAACGTGGGTATTGTAGGGGCCACGAACGAGGTGGCGACCCTGAAGGAAGCGGTGTCCGCAGCCGAAAGCAAAGCGGCCGCGGAGCGCACCGAGCGAGAGAAGCAGGAGGAGCGGGTGGCGGAGGTGCGGCAAGAGGCCTGTGCCTCGTGGAAAACACGAGAGTTTGGAGCATGACTCGAAGACTCGAGAGTCCGAGCTCGCCTCGGCTCTTGAGAGTGCCAAAGCCGCTAAGGCCGAAGCCCAAAAAAGCCCTCCAAGAAATTGAATCATTAAAGAAGATAGCGGAGGGTAAGGCATTCTTTATGCAAAGCAAGCATGTGAAAGTGAATTACCTATTATTGACCCGGATTCGGAGCTCTCCAGGAGCATTCGCAGATCTACCCCGTAGTGTGTCTGATGCTGCCGCGTTCTACCGCGCCAAGGAGGGGAGCTCGACAGAGAAGGTGTTCTGGTCTCAGTATGCTGAGGCCGAACGTCCGGTGCCCCTCAGCGACCAGCTGAAGTAGCTGGTCAAGCTCCACAAGGTCGCCGAACAGGCCATGAAGGGCCTCATAGTTCGGCTGTGGCCATTGGAAGCCATGTCTGGGAGCTACTTCGGGCTAGTGCAGCGGCTGGTGGACGCCGTCCATGGATTGAAGTCATCAAGCGCCCGCCTGCATTGAAGGTGCCTGTTGGCCCTTGCCCGTGCTAAAGTGCACCGGGGCAAGCTGGATGCGGAGAAGCTTGTGACGGACGGGCCACCAAGGGCAAGGAGCATCGCAAGCCCGAAATGTACTATGAGGGCGCCTCAAGGGTGCCCGCCAGATAGCGGATGAGTGCTCCAAAGATGTAATTTTTAATAGACTCGCATTTGTTATCCTGACGCTGAAAACTTGTTCATATGCGCTAAGCAACGCTTGTTAATTTAAAATATTACCTTCAGGCAGCCGCTTATCAAATTTGAGAGATGGCAAGTCGTTGGCTTCAGCCCCATGCCACGAAAGTTTGGGTGTTCGGATAAACTTGAGCGCTCTTGTTCCCATTCTTGGGTCCGCTAAGGAGGCGCCAACGAACGTAACAAGGCAACTGGACTTATAATGCTTGAACACTCTCACTTAGCCATAGAATTCTATAATTTTAAATTTCGCGAAGCCCTAGTATTCGAAGACCGAGTTCGGGCGCTATCCACGCCTTTGGCGGACAATGCCGACTCCTCGCCTAAGCGGCATAAGTATTTAGGGACCCAAAAACCTCTCGAACAGCGATCGCTCTCGCCCTATCATGACGGTCAGTTTTAGCTTTCCACCGAGGTGCTCAACCCAGCTCAACCGGGCACAATCGCAGTTGTTCTCCCAGCGCTACCTTAGCCGATATAACGAACATAAGGTACCAAAACATGGGAGTCGGGCAAACCCAACTATTGACCCAAGACATGATTCAAGCCGATGCATATAATGCTATAAGTTCGGGTGCCGACTTGTGAAAGTGTTCGGACTTATCACACCATACTTTTGGGGTACTTAAGCCCTCGGTGTATTGGCCGCACTAAAGTGTACGGGTGCAATATGTCATGAAATGAACATATATATAGATAAAGAAAGGAGTGCAATAATAGGCAAAAGCTATGTATTGTTTATTCAAAAAGGTACTGCAATGGAAGCAGAATGATACAAATAGTGCGATAAGCAAGGGATGGGACTATTTAACATGTCACCCTCCAGGGGTAAGCTGCGGGATGGTATGTAAAACAGGTATAATGCTCGTAGTAGAGACCACCTGGACACTCGACGTAGCTTTCTGTTTCCTTGGCTGTTGCATCGTGACTTCGGCGCGAATGCCGGACAGGGCTTCTGGAGAAGAGAGTCCTGAAAGTAAGAAAAAAGAAAAAAGGAAAAGAATGACACAATCGGAGCCCCCGTGCGGTTGAGCCGCATTCAGGCGCGTGCGTGGTCGTGCCCTCCCTTATGCCCATGGTATCTCCAAAGCGTAGTTATGTACGCGTAGTAATCGGCTTCACAATTTCGCGAGGGCTGGGGTTAGCCGGATTGCTACGCTGCTTGGATCGTGCCAGCGGTCTTGTTGTAGGTTACTCCGGCGCTTGATGTTGTCCGGACGCTTAGTGGCCGGACTCGAAAATTGCTGTGAGTGGCTGCCTTGCACCTTCGCCGCGAGGGCGGCCGATGCTCCTCGCCGAGAGAGCGCTCGTGTTTCCATTGACCGTGATTACCTCGAGGGCCTGGCATCTTGAGCTTGAGGTATGCGAAAAGCGGCACCGCATTGAACTTTGCAAATGTGGTTCGCCCAAGCAAAGGCGTGATAGCCGCCATGAACGGGACTATGTCAAGATTAACTCTTCGCTCGAAGTTATCCGGGATCCAAGACCACTTCGAGTGTAATCGAGCCTGCATAATTGGCCTCTAACCCGTATGATGCCTTTAAAGGTCGTCTTTGTGGGTTTAACTTGAGGGTCTATGCCCATTTTGCGACCGTATCCCGATAAATCAGGTTCAGTTGCCGCCATTCCATCGACTGGTGAGGTGAAACCACAATAATTGGGTCAAGAACCACGCGCGAATCCGCCGTGACGGATGCTAGTGGGTGCTCCTTCGATCAAATGTGATCGGGCAGGAGGACCATGGGTTGAACTGGGCGATCGCTCCATCGCATATACGTCCCTTAGTGCATGCTTCCGCTCCCATTTGGGTATGTGGGTTGTGTATATCGTGTTCACCGTCCGCACTTGTGTGGGAAAGCCCTTCTGTCCTCTATTGTTCGGCGGCCGGGGCTCTTCCTCATCATCGCTATGCAGCCCCATGTTGGTGTGGTTGGCTGGTTTTTCGGGGGTGCCATGTATCTGGCACAAGCGATCGAGTATTCGGTCCAAGTTGGACGGGCCCTGGGTATTTCTTTTGAATGGCTTCTTCGCTGACCGGTTTAGAGCCTCAATCCGACATTTATCGTCATATCTTCAGCATTATCACCGCACGCGGCGTTTATGCTTGTTGCGACGCGACCGCCATTGCTGTCCTTGGTATCCGAACTACCGTGGTGTTTGGCCAAGTTGTTGCTTCGAGCTAGCCAGTTGTCCTCTCCCGCGCAAAAGCGGTCATGAGTGTGGTGAGGGCTGCCATGGATTTCGCTTTTCCTGCCCTAGGTGCCGGGCTAGCCACTCGTCATGATGTTGTGTTTGAAGGCTGCTAGCGCCTCGCATCCGGACCGCCGATGATCTGATTTTTCTTTGTTAGGAACCGCGCCCGTAATTGTCCGCCGATTCTTCCGCTGCTGAATTATATGGCTAAGGTCATCGGCGCCGGTGGTCGCACATATGTGCCCTGGAAGTTATCAAGGAATGCGCTTCCGTGTCCTCGCAATAATCGATCGACTCACCGGCAAGCTGTTGAGCCAATGCCGAGCTGGTCATTTAAGCTTGAGGGAGGTATTTGATGGCATGTAGATCATCACCAAGGGCCATGTGGATATGGAGGAGATAGTCCTCATCCGCACCGCAGGATCTGTGGTACCATCGTATGATTCGATGTTTACGGGTTTGAAGCCCTCAAGGATTTGATGATCCATTACTTCATCCGTGAAGCATAGTGGGTGTGCGACGCCTCAGATTGGGCTATATCACGACGTAGCTCATCCGAGCTTTGTTCATCGTGTTCGCCCGGCCGGTTTGTTGTATCCGCGTGACGGTAATCATCCCGAGTCGTTACGCCTACGCGATCTGTAGATCGATCTTGTATGCTTTGCCTTATCCTCCAATATATCTTGCAAGTCCGGCGCGTTTTCCCGTGCTTTGGTACTTTTTGAGCGGCGTTGGGGCGTGGCTTGAGCGGAGGGCCGAGAGGCTTCTCCGTCGCAGCCACGGGTAGCCGGTCTGCCATGTCGCAGCGCTGGTGACGGGTGCTTCCTCCTCCGATCGAGGCAACAACCTGCGTTTGGGGTAGCTTTTGGAGGGGCGTTCGAGTTCATACTCTTCGGCTGCAAGGACTTCAGTCCATCTGTCAACTAGTAGGTCTTGGTCAGCTCTAAGTTGTTGCTGCTTTTTCTTGAGGCTGCTTGTCGTGGCCATGAGCCTGTGTTTAAAACGCTCTTGTTCGACGGGGTCCTCTGGCATGAATTAATTCGCGTCGCCGAGGCTTGCCTCATCTTCGGAGGGGGCGATAATTATCGCCCTCTACCTCTTTTTTCTCACAGACCGTCAGGCGGACTTGCTTCTCCCTCCTCCCACGCTGAGTCCTCGCTGGAGGGGTCGCCTTCGCACTGTCCGGGTATTATTGTCTCCCGTGCCGGAATCGCCGCTTTTACTTCGTGGCGGATTTAGAGCGCGCCACCGACGCCGACGCTGGGTTGTTTCTTGAGGGTCATCCTCCGACGTTCCATCGCCATTCCCATCTTTTGGGATGTCCACCATGTATATGTCATATGACGAGGTGGCCTTCCAGTGCCCCGTGGGCGCTGGCTTTTGATCGTCTCCGGCACCGTCTTCCATACCGTCGATGTCTTCAGAGTCGAAGTCGAGCATGTCGGTTAAATCATCGACAGTGGCTACAAAGTGGGTGGAGGGTGGGCGTTGAATTTCTTCGTCGTCCGAATCCCAACCTTCCTGACCATAGTTCGGCCAGAGACTTTAATGAGTTCAGGATATCGCCAAAGGGCGAGAGCTGAAAGATGTCCGTGGCGGTGAACTCTATAACCGGCGCCCAGTCGGATTCGACTGGTAGAGGCGCGAGAGGTTCGGAGTCCAGAAAGGAGTCCGGCACCTGGGAGTCACGAGCTTCACAAGGGATAGGGATGGTGTTCGGCTCAATCGCCATGGAGATTTCAACCCGCGAGGCGGTGTCCAACCAACCGTCCTCGATCGGCGAAACCGGCTCCGGATTAAGGGTCGGAGCGGATACTGGTGCGGCCTCCAGGGCGCTGTTCGGTGGCAGAGCTAGATTGTACCCATCGAGACAGTGCGGCGCGCTCGGCTGTGGTTCGAATCCGTCGAAGATCAAATCTCCACGGACATCGGCCGTATAGTTCAGGCTTCCAAATCTGACTTGATGGCCAGGGGCGTAGCTTTCAATCTGCTCCAGATGGCCTAGCGAATTGGCCCGCAATGCAAAGCCGCCGAATACGAAGATCTGTCCGGGGAGAAAAGTCTCACCCTGGACTGTGTTGTTGCTGATGATTGAAGGAGCCATCGGGCCTATAGGTGACGCATATTGCAGGAACTCTCAATGAAAGCACCAATGTCGGTGTCAAAAGCGGATCTCGGTAGGGGTCCCGAACTGTGTGTCTAGGCGGATGGTAACAGGAGACAAGGGAGACGATGTTTTTACCTGTGTTCGCCCTCTCGATGGAGGTAATACCCTACCCTGCTTGATTAATATAGATGATATGGGTAGTACAAGAGTAGATCTACCACGAGATCAAGGAGGCTAAACCCTAGAAGCTAGCCTATGGTATGATTGTTGTTCGTCCCACGGACTAAAACCCTTCGGTTTATATAGACACCGAATAGGGTTAGGGTTACACAGAGTCGGTTACAATGGTAGGAGATCTGCATATCCGTATCGCCAAGCATGCCTTCCACGCCAAGGAAAGTCCCATCCGGACACGGGACGAAGTCTTCAATCTTGTATCTTCATAGTCCAGGAGTCCGGCCAAAGGTCGTAGTCCGGCCATCCGGACACCCCCTAATTCTTGGGGAACGTAGCAGAAATTCAAAATTTTCCTACGTGTCACCAAGATCTATCTATGGAGAAACTAGCAACGAGGGAAGGAGAGTGCATCTACATACCCTTGTAGATCGCTAAGCGGAAGCGCTCATGAGAACAGGGTTGAAGGAGTCGATTGCCGTGATCCAAATCACCGGAGATCCTAGTGCCGAACGGACGGCACCTCCGCGCTCAACACACGACAGCCCGGTGACGCCTCCCACGCCTTGATCCAGCAAGGAGAGAGGGAGAGGTTGAGGAAGACTCCATCCAGCAGCAACACAACGGCATGGTGGTGATGGAGGAGCGTGGCATCCCGCAGGCTTCGCCAAGCACCAAGGGAGAGGAGGAGGAGGAGAGGCAGGCTGCACCAAGAGGGAGAGAACTCATGTGTTGGGCAGCCCAAAACCTCAAGTATATATAGGGGAAAGAGGGGCTGCGCCCCTTTAGGGTTTCCCACCCCAAGGGGTGCGGCCAGCCCTAGATGGGACTTGGGGCGGTTAAGAGGGGAGGAGGCCTCCCAAGTCAAGTGGAGGCCCTCCCCTTAGGGTTTCCCCTTTCCCATGCAAGATGGGCCTTGGGGGCTGGTGCCCTGGCCCATTATGGCTAGGGCCCCTCACAGCCCATGCTACTGTATTGGACGTGGTGGAACAATTTCCGACCTCCGACCCTCCGAATCCTCCGAACCTTCTCGAAGCTTCGGTACAATACCGAAAAACCCGAACTTTTTCCTAACCCAACAACAACTTTCCATATATAAATCTTTACCTCCGACCATTCCGAACTCCTCGTGACGTCCGGATCTCATCCGGACTCAACAACATTCGTAACCACATACAAACTTCCTTTATAACCCTAGCGCCATCGAACCTTATGTGTAGACCCTACGGGTTCGGGAATCATGCGCATATGACCGAGACGTTCTCCGTCAATAACCAACAGCGGATCTGGATACCCATGTTGGCTCCTACATATTCCACGATGATCTCATCGGATGAACCACGATGTCAAGGACTCAATCGATCCCGTATACAATTCCCTTTGTCTAGCGGTATTGTACTTGCCCGAGATTCGATCGTCGGTATCCTATACCTTGTTCAATCTCGCTATCGCAAGTCTCTTTACTCGCTCCGTAACACATCATCCCGTGATCAACCCCTTGGTCACATTGTGCACATTATGATGATGTCCTACCGAGTGGGCCCAGAGATACCTCTCCATTTACACGGAGTGACAAATCCCAGCCTCGATTCGTGCCAACCCAATGCACACTTTCGGAGATACCTGTAATGCACCTTTATAGCCACCCGCCACGTTGGACGTTTGGTACACCCAAAGCATTCCTACGGTATCCGGAGTTGCACAATCTCATGGTCTAAGGAAATGATACTTGACATTAGAAAAGCTTTAGCATACTTAACTACGATCTTTGTGCTAGGCTTAGGATTGTCTTGTCCATCACATCATTCTACTAATGATGTGATCCCGTTATCAATGACATCCAATGTCCATGGTTAGGAAACCGTAACCATCTATTGATCAACGAGCTAGCCAATAGAGGCTTGCTAGGGACATGGTGTTGTCTATGTATCCACACATGTATTTGAGTTTCCTATCAATACAATTATAGCATGGATAATAAACGATTATCATGAACAAGGAAATATAATAATAATAACTAATTTATTATTGCCTCTAGGGCATATTTCCAACAGTCTCCCACTTGCACTAGAGTCAATAATCTAGTTCACATCGCCATGTGATTAACATCGATAGGTCACATCGCCATGTGACCAACACCCAAAGAGTTTACTAGTGTCTCAAACTAGTTCACATCATCATGTGATTTAGACTCAATGAGTTCGAGGTTTGATCATGTTTTGCTTGTGAGAGGGTTTTAGTCAACGGTTTTAGTCAACAGGTCCGAACCTTTCAGATCCGTGTGTGCTTTGCAAATTTCTAGGTCATATTATAAATGCTGCTTCCACGCCCACTTGAAGCTATTCCAAATGGTTGCTCCACTATACGATCCGGTTTGCTACTCGAGTCACTCGGATAGGTGTTAAAGCTTGCATCGACGTAACCCTTTACGCCAACTCTTTATCACCTCCATAATCGAGAAACATGTCCTTGTTTACTCCAAGGACAATTTTGACCGCTGTCCAATGATCTATTCTGGATCATTCTTGTACCCTTGACCGACTCATGGCAAGGCACACTTCCGGTGCGGTACACAAGATAGCATACTATAGAGCCTATGTCTAAGGCATAGGGACGACCTTCGCCCTTTCTCTCTTTCCGCCGTGGTCGAGCTTTAACTCTTAACTTCATACCTTACAACTCAGGCAAGAACTCCTTCTTTGACTGATCCATTTTGAACACTTTCAAGATTATGTCAAGGTATGTGCTCATTTGAAAGTACTATTGAGCGTTTTTTATCTATCCTCATAGATCTTGATGCTCAATGTTCAAGTAGCTAATCCAGTTTTTCACTTGAAAACACTTTTCAAATAACCCTATATGCTTTACAGAAAATTCTACATCATTTCTGATCATCTATATGTCAACGACACATACTCATCAAAAATTCTATAGTGCTCCCACTCACTTCTTTGGAAATACAAGTTTCTCATAAACTTTGTATAAACCCAAAATCTTTGATCATCTCATCAAAGCGCACATTCCAACTCCGAGATGCTTACTCCAGTCCTTAGAAAGGATCACTGAGCCAGATACCTTTTAGCATCCTTAGGATCAACAAAACTTTCTCGATTGTATCACATACAACCTTTCCTCATTTAAAACCGGTAAGGAAACTCATTTTGATATCCATCCGCCAGATTTCATAAATGCAGATTATGCTAACATGATTCCGACGGACTTAAGCATCGCACGGATGAGAAAATCTCATCGTAGTCAACTCCTTGAACTTGTGAAAACTCTTCGCCACAAGTCAAGCTTCATAGACGGTGATCTTACCGTCCACGTCCGTCTTCTTCTTAAAGATCCATTCATCTCAATGGCTTGCCGATCATCGGGCAAGTCCACCAAAGTCTATGCTTTGTTCTGATACATGGATCCTATCTCGGATTTCATGGCTTCTAACCATTTGTCGGAATTTGGGCCCACCATCGCTTCTCCATAGCTCGTAGGTTCATTGTTGCTCAGCAACATGACCTTCAAGACAGGATTTCAGATCACCAAGTAGTACGATCCTTGTCACCCCACGAGGTACGCCAGTGACTTGATCCAAACTTCATGATCACTATCATAAGCTTCTACTTCAATTGGTGTATGTGCCACGGGAACAACTTCCTGTGCCCTGCTACACACTAGTTGAAGTGACGGTTCAATAACCTCATCGAGTCTCCACCATCCTCCCACTCAACTTTTCGAACTTTTCCTCGAGAAAGGACCCGATTCAAGAAACAATCCCTATTGCTTTCGGATCTGAATTAGGAGGTATACCCAACTGTTTTGGGTGTCCTATGAAGATGTATTTTATCCGCTTTGGGTTCGAGCTTATAGACCTGAAACTTTTTCACATAAGCGTCGCAGCCCCAAACCTTTAAGAAATGACAACTTAGGTTTCTCCAAACGGTGTCATCTCAACGGAATTACGTGGTGCCCTATTAAAGTGAGTGCGGTTGTCTCTAATGCCTAACCCATGAACGATAGTGGTAATTCGATAAGAGACATCCTGGTACGCACCATATCTAATAGGGTGCAACTATGATGTTCGGACACACCATCACACTATGGTGTTCCAGGCGGTATTAATTGTGAAACAATTTGCACAATGTCTTAATTGTGTGCCAAAACTCGTAACTCAGATATTCATCTCTATGATCATATCATAGACATTCTATCCTCTTGTCACGAAGATCTTTAAACTTCACTCTGAAATTACTTGAACCATTCAATAATTCAGACTTGTGTTTCATCAAGTAAATATACTCAACATCTACTCGAATCATCTGTGAAGTAAGAACATAACGATATTCATCTGATGCCTCGACTCATTGGACTGCACACATCAAAATGTGTTACTTCCAACAAGTTGCTATCTTGTTCCATCTCATCAAACCGAGGCTTTTCACTCATCTTGCCCATGTGGTATGATTTGCATATCTCAAGTGATTCAAAATCAAGTGAGTCCAAACGATCCATCTGCATGGAGTTTCTTCATGCGTGATACACCAATAGACATGGTTTGCATGTCTCAAACTTTTCAAAACGAGTGAGTCCAAAGATCCATCAACATGGAGCTTCTTCATGCTTTTACACCAATATGACTTACATGGCAAAGTGCCACAAGTAAGTGGTACTATCATTACTATCTTATATCTTTTGGCATGAAAATGTGTATCACTAAGATCGAGATTCAATAAACCATTCCTATTAGGTGCAATACCATTGAAGGTATTATTCAAATAAATAGAGTAACCATTATTCTCCTTAAATGAATAATCAGACATGATAGACATAATCCAATCATGTCTATGCTCAACGCAAACACCAAATGACAATTATTCAGGTTTAATACTAATCTTGATGGTAGAGGGAGCGTGAGATATTTGATCACATCAAACTTGGAAACACTTCCAACACATATCGTCACTCACCTTTAGCTAGTCTCCGCTTATTCCGTAGCTCTTTTATTACGAGTTACTAACACTTAGCAACCGAACCGTATCTTAATACCCGGTGCTACTAGGAGTACTAGTAAAGTACACATTAACATAATGTATATCCAATATACTTCTATCGACCTTGCCAGCCTTCTCATCTACCAAGTATCTAGGGTAATGCTGCTCCAAAGGCTGTTCCCTTATTACGTAAGCACTTAGTCTCGGTTTGGGTTCAACCTTGTGTTTCTTCACTAGAGCAGCAGCTGATTTGTTGTTTCATGAAGTATCCTTTCTTGCCCTTGCCCTTCTTGAAACTAGTGGTTTCACCAACCATCAACAATTGATGCTCCTTCTTGATTTCTACTTTCATGTGTCAAACATCGCGAATACCTCAAGGATCATCATATCTATCCTTGATATGTTATAGTTCATCACGAAGCTCTAGCAGCTTGGTGGCAATGACTTTGGAGAAACATCACTATCTCATCTGGAAGATACACTCCCACTCGATTCAAGTGATTGTTGCACTCAGACAATCTGAGCACAAGCTCAACGATTGAGCTTTTCTCCGTTAGTTTGGAGGCTAAGAAAATTGTCGGAGGTCTTATACCTCTTGACGTGGGCACGAGCCTGAAATCCCAATTTCAGCCCTCGAAACATCTCATATGTTCCGCGACGCTTCAAAACGCCTTTAGTGCCTCAACTCTAAACCGCTTAACCGAACTATCACGTAGTTATCAAGACGTATGTCCGATGTTCGCAACATCCACAAACGACGCTTGGGGTTCAGCACATCGAGTGGTGCATTAAGGACATAAGCTTTCTACTGATCGCATAATCACTACTATCAACTTTCAACTATATTTTCTCTAGGAACATATCTAAATAGTGGAACTAAAGCGCGAGCCATTTACATAATTTGCAAAAGGTCTTTTGACTATGTTCAGGATAATTAAGTTCATCTTATGAACTCCCACTCAGATAGACATCCTCCGGTCATCTAAGTGATTACATGATCCGACTCAACTAGGCCGTGTCCGATCATCACGTGAGACGGACTAGTCATCATCGGTGAACATCTTCATGTTGATCGATCTACTATACGACTCATGCTCGACCTTTCGGTCTCCGTGTTCCGAGGCCATGTCCGCACATGCTAGGCTCGTCAAGTTAACCCCAAGTGTTTTGCTGTGTAAATCTGTCTTACACCCGCTGTATGTGAACGTAAGAATCCATCACACCCGATCATCACGTGGTGCTTAGAAGTTTATTTAACTGTAGCAACGGTGCACAGGGGAGAACACTTCTTGAAATTTTGTAAGGGATCATCTTATTTACTACCGTCGTTCTAAGTAAACAAGATGCATAAACATAATAAACATCACATGCAATTATATAGTGACATGATATGGCCAATATCATTTTGCTCCTTTGATCTCCATCTTCGGGCTCCATGATCATCATCGTCACCGCATGACACCATGATCTCCATCATCATGATCTCCATCATCGTGTCTTCATGAAGTTGTCTCGCCAACTATTACTTCTACTACTATGGCTACCGTTAGCAATAAAGTAAAGTAATTACATGGCGTTGTTTAATGACACGCATGTCATACAATAAATAAAGACAACTCCTATATTCTCGCCGTTGTCATACTCATCGACATGCAAGTCGTGAATCCTATTACAAGAACATGATCAATCTCATACATCCCATATCATTCATCACATTCTTCTTGGCCATATCACATCACATAGCATACCCCGCAAAAACAAGTTAGACGCCCTCTAATTGTTGTTTGCATGTTTTACGTGGCTGCTATGGGTTTCTAGCAAGAACGTTTCTTACCTACGCAAAACCACAACGTGATATGTCAATTGCTATTTACCCTTCATAAGGACCCTTTTCATCGAATCCGTTTCGACTAAAGTGGGAGAGATCGGCACCGCTAGCCACCTTATGCACCAAGTGCATGTCAATCGGTGGAACCTGTCTCACGAAGAGTACGTAAGGTCGGTCCGGCCGCTTCATCCCACAATACCGTCAAACAAGATTGGACTAGTAACGGTAAGCATATTGAACAAAATCAACGCCCACAACTACTTTGTGTTCTACTCTGCAAGGAATCTACGCAATAGACCTAGCTCATGATGCCACTGCTGGGGAACGAGCAGAAATTCAAAATTTTCCCACGTGTCACCAAGATCTATCTATGGAGAAACTAGCAACGAGGGAAGGAGAGTGCATCTACATACCCTTGTAGATCGCTAAGCGGAAGCGCTCATGAGAACGGGGTTGAAGGAGTCGACTGCCGTGATCCAAATCACCGGAGATCCTAGTGCCGAACGGACGGCACCTCGCGCTCAACACACGCGACAGCCGGTGACGCCTCCCACGCCTTGATCCAGGAAGGAGAGAGGGAGAGGTTGAGGAAGACTCCATCCAGCAGCAACACAACGGCATGGTGGTGATGGAGGAGCGTGGCATCCCGCAGGCTTCGCCAAGCACCAAGGAGAGGAGGAGGAGGAGAGGCGGGGCTGCACCAAGAGGGAGAGAACTCATGTGTGTTGGGCAGCCCAAAACCTCAAGTATATATAGGGGAAAGAGGGGCTGCGCCCTTTAGGGTTTCCCACCCCAAGGGGTGCGGCCAGCCCTAGATGGGACTTGGGGCGGCTAAGAGGGGAGGAGTGCCTCCCAAGTCAAGTGGAGGCCTCCCCTTAGGGTTTCCCCTTTCATGCAAGATGGGCCTTGGGGGCTGGTGCCCTTGGCCCATTATGGCTAGGGCGCCCCTCACAGCCCATGCTACTGTATTGGACGTGGTGGAACATTTCCGACCTCCGACCCTCCGAATCCTCCGAACCTTCCGAAGCTTCCGGTACAATACCGAAAAACCCGAACTTTTTCCTAACCCAACAACAACTTTCCATATATAAATCTTTACCTCCGACCATTCCGAACTCCTCGTGACGTCCGGGATCTCATCCGGACTCAACAACATTCGTAACCACATACAAACTTCCTTTATAACCCTAGCGCCATCGAACCTTATGTGTAGACCCTACGGGTTCGGGAATCATGCGCACATGACCGAGACGTTCTCCCGTCAATAACCAACAGCGGATCTGGATACCCATGTTGGCTCCTACATATTCCACGATGATCTCATCGGATGAACCACGATGTCAAGGACTCAATCGATCCCGTATACAATTCCCTTTGTCTAGCGGTATTGTACTTGCCCGAGATTCGATCGTCGGTATCCTATACCTTGTTCAATCTCACAGGCAAGTCTCTTTACTCGCTCCGTAACACATCATCCCGTGATCAACCCCTTGGTCACATTGTGCACATTATGATGATGTCCTACCGAGTGGGCCCAGAGATACCTCTCCGCTTACACGGAGTGACAAATCCCAGCCTCGATTCGTGCCAACCCAATGACACTTTCGAGATACCGTAATGCACCTTTATAGCCACCCAGCCATGCCGTTGTGACGTTTGGTACACCCAAAGCATTCCTACGGTATCCGGAGTTGCACAATCTCATGGTCTAAGGAAATGATACTTGACATTAGAAAAGCTTTAGCATACTAACTACGATCTTTGTGCTAGGCTTAGGATTGTCTTGTCCATCACATCATTCTACTAATGATGTGATCCCGTTATCAATGACATCCAATGTCCATGGTTAGGAAACCGTAACCATCTATTGATCAACGAGCTAGCCAATAGAGGCTTGCTAGGGACATGGTGTTGTCTGTGTATCCACACATGTATTTGAGTTTCCTATCAATACAATTATAGCATGGATAATAAACGATTATCATGAACAAGGAAATATAATAATAATAACTAATTTATTATTGCCTCTAGGGCATATTTCCAACACTAATCCGGGACTCCCTCAGGCTCCTTCCGCACGTCCATCTAAACAAAGCTGCTCTGAAAAAAACTGCCGTCGCTTTAGATGCTTCCTTGTGTGCTCTTGACGGACATCGTTTCTGATACGTCTCCAACGTATCTATAATTTTTGATTGCTCCATGCTATATTATCTATTGTTTTGGACTATATTGGGCTTTATTTTCCACTTTTATATTACTTTTGGGACTAACCTATTAACCGGAGGCCCAGCCCAGAATTGTTGTTTTTGCCTATTTCAGTATTTCGAAGAAACGGAATATCAAACGGAGTCCAAACGGAATGAAATCTTCGGGAATGTGATTTTCTCATAAGATAAGATCCAAGAGACTTGGACCCTCCGTCAAGAAAGCCACGAGGCGGCCACGAGGGTGGAGGGCGCCCCCCTATGGCGCGCCCCCTGCCTCATGGGCCCCTCGAAGCTCCACCGACGTACTCCTTCCTCCTATATATATACCTACGTACCCCCAACAGATCAAATACGGAGCCAAAAACCTAATTCCACCACCGCAACTTTCTGTATCCATGAGATCCCATCTTGGGGCCTGTTCCGGAGCTTCGCCGGAAGGGGATTCCACCACGGAGGGCTTCTACATCATCATCATAGCCTCTCCGATGAAGTGTGAGTAGTTTACCTCAGACCTTCGGGTCCATAGTTAGTAGCTAGATGGCTTCTTCTCTCTTTTTGGATCTCAATACAATGTTCTCCCCCTCTCTCGTGGAGATCTATTCGATGTAATCTTCTTTTTGCGGTGTGTTTTTTGAGACCGATGAATTGTGGGTTTATGATCAAGATTATCTATGAGCAATATTTGAATCTTCTCTTAATTCTTTTATGTATGATTGGTTATCTTTGCAAGTCTCTTGAATTATCCGCTTGGTTTGGCCAACTAGATTGGTAGTTCTTGCATTGGGAGAAGTGCTTAGCTTTTGATTCAATCTTATGTGTCCTTACCAAAGGATGTAAAGGGTTGCAAGGCACGATTATATCGTTGCCATCGAGGATAACAAGATGGGGTATTTATCATATTGCATGAATTTATTCCTCTACATCATGTCATCTTGCTTACAGGCGTTACTCTGTTTTCATTAACTTAATACTCTAGATGCATGCTGGATAGCGGTCGATGAGTGGAGTAATAGTAGTAGATGCAGCAGGAGTCGGTCTACTTGTCACTTGACGTGATGCCTATATACATGATCATACCTAGATATTCTCATAACTATTCTCAATTCATCAATTGCTCAACAGTAATTGCTCACCCACCGTAAAATACCTATGCTCTTGAGAGAAGCCACTAGTGAAATCTATGGCCCCGGGGTCTATTCTCATCATATTAATCTTCCTACGCTTTATTATTGCTTTGCTTTTTTACTTTGCCTTTTTATTTTACTTTGCATCTTTATGCCAAAAATACCAAAAATATTATGTATCATCTCTATTAGATCTCACTCTCGTAAGTGACCGTGAAGGGATTGACAACCCCTATTCGCGTTGGTTGCGAGGAGCTATTTGTTTTGTGTAGGTACGAGGGACTTGCGCGTGGCCTCCTACTGGATTGATACCTTGGTTCTCAAAAACTGAAGGAAATACTTACGCTACTCTGCTGCATCATCCTCTCCTCTTCGGGGAAAACCAACGCAAGCTCAAGACGTAGCAACAAGGATTTCTGGCACCGTTGCCGGGGAGTCTACGCAAAAGTCAACATACCAAGTACCCATTACAATCCCTTATCTCTCGCATTACATTATTTGCTATTTACCTCTCGTTTTCCTCTCCCCCACTTCACCCTTGCCGTTTTATTCGCCCTCTCTTTCCCAATCTCCTCCTCTCTTTTCGCTTGTCTTTTTCTGTTTGCTCGTGTGTTCGATTGCTTGCTTGTCACTATGGCTCAAGATAATACCAAATTGTGTGACTTTACCAATACCAACAATAATGATTTCCTTAGCACTCCGATTGCTCCTCTTGCCAATACTGAATCTTGTGAAATCAATGATGCTTTATTGAATCTTGTTATGAAAGATCAATTCGCCGGCCTTCCTAGTGAAGATGCCGCTACTCATCTAAATAGCTTCGTGGATTTATGTGATTTGCAAAAGAAGAAAGATGTTGACAATGGTGTTCTTAAATTGAAGCTATTTCCTTTTTCGCTTAGAGATCGTGCTAAAGCTTGGTTTTCGTCTTTGCCTAAAAATAGTATTGATTCTTGGAACAAGTGCAAAGATGTTTTTATCTCTAAGTATTTTCCTCCCGCTAAGATCATCTCTCTTAGGAACGATATTATGAATTTTAAGCAACTTGATCATGAACATGTTGAACAATCTTGGGAGAGAATGAAATTAATGACGTAATTGCCCTACTCATGGTTTAAACTTGTGGATGATTATACAAAAAAATTATGCTGGATTGAATTTTGCTTCTAGAAAACTTTTAGACTCGGCCGCGGGAGGCACTTTTATGGAAATCACTTTAGGAGATGCTACTAAACTCCTAGATAATATTATGTTTAATTATTCTCAATGGCACACTGAAAGATCTACTAATAAAAAGGTGCATGCGATAGAAGAAATCAATGTTTTGAGTGGAAAGATGGATGAACTTATGAAATTATTTTCTACTAAGAGTGTTTCTTCTCATCCTAATTATATGCCTTTGTCTACTTTGATTGAGAATAATAATGAATCTATGGATGTGAATTTTGTTGGTAGGAATAATTTTGGTAACAAAGCATATAGAGGGAATTTTAATCCTAGGCCCTATCCTAGTAATCCTTGTAATAATTATGGAAATTCCTACAACAACTCTTATGGAAATTTTAATAAGATGCCCTCTGAATTTGAGAATAGTGTTAAATAGTTTATGAATTCACAAAAGAATTTTAATGCTTTGCTTGAAGAGAAATTACTTAAAGTTGATGAATTGGCTAGGAACGTTGATAGAATTTCTCTTGATGTTGATTCTTTAAAGCTTAGATCTATTCCTCCTAAGCATGATATCAATGAGTCTTTCAAATCCATGAGAACTTCCATTGATGAGTGCAAGGAAAGAACCGTTAGGATGCGTGCTATGAAAGATGCCTTTATTAAAGCGTGTTCTTCCAATTTCCATGAAAATCAAGATGAAGATCTAAAAGTTATTGATGTGTCTCCCATTAAATCCTTATTTTGCAATATGAATCTTGATAATGATAAGATTGAATATGAGTCACCTTTACCTAGAAGGCGTTCTAAAAATTCGGAGCTTTTGGATTATGATGCTAAAATTGATAAAAGTGGGATTGAAGAAAGTAAAACCTTAGATGTTGCTAAACCCACTATTTTGGATTTCAAGGAATTTAATTATGAGAGTTGCTCTTTAATTGATTGTATTTCCTTGTTGCAATCCGTGCTAAATTCTCCACATGCTTATAGTCAGAATAAAGCGTTTACTAAACATATCGTTGATGCCTTGATGCAATCTTATGAGGAAAAACTTGAGTTGGAAGTCTCTATCCCTAGAAAACTTTATGATGAGTGGGAACCAACTATTAAAATTAAGATTAAGGATCATGAATTTTATGCTTTATGTGATTTGGGTGCTAGTGTTTCCACTATTCCCAAAACTTTGTGTGATTTGCTAGATTTCCGTGATTTTGATGATTGCTCTGTAAACTTGCACCTTGCGGATTCCACTATTAAGAAACCTATGGGAAGAATTAATGATGTTCTTATAGTTGCAAATAGGAATTATGTGCCCGTAGAATTTATCGTTCTTGATATACTCCCTCCGTTCCTTTATGTAAGGTGTATTATTTTTAGCACGATGACCAAGGCACATAATTATAGATATGTTAGGACGAAATTACCCTTGGCAAATTTTTTGGTTGGAGGCATGTAAATCAGTTAGTCCAGGAAAGTGAGAGATACGTGCAATCAACACAGAGATAGTTTCCATATTTTGCTACAAGGAGAGATATGGACAATCAGGAGAGAGATATTTTCCTTTTTTCTGGAGGGCTAACAAGGGAATTATGAGGAATTAGAAGAAATGCACCTTACATTCTGGAATTTTATCGAAAAACAAATGCACCTTATATAAAGGAACGGAGGGAGTAGATTGCAATCCTTCATGTCCTATTATTCTTGGTAGACCTTTCCTTAGAACGATTGGTGCAATTATTGATATGAAAGAAGGGAATATTAGATTCCAATTTCCATTAAATAAAGGCATGGAACACTTCCCTAGAAAGAAGATAAAATTACCATATGAATCTATTATGAGAGCCACCTATGGATTGCCTACCAAAGATGGCAATACCTAGATCTATCCTTGCTTTTATGCCTAGCTAGGGGCGTTAAACGATAGCGCTTGTTGGGAGGCAACCAAATTTTATTTTTAGTTTTTTTGTTTTTGTTTCTGGTTAGGAATAAATAATCCATCTACCTTCTGTTTAGATGTGGTTTTATGTTTTAATTAGTGTTTGTGCCAAGTTAAACCTATAGGATCTTCTTGGATAATAGTTATTTGATCTTGCTGTAATTTCCAGAAACTTTTGGTTCACGAAAAAATTGTTAAAAATCACCAGAACGTGATAAAATAGTGATTCCAATTTATGCTGATCAATAAACAAATTGCCTAGGTCTTCCTATTTTGGCTGAATATTTGGAGTTCCAGAAGTTTGCGTTAGTTACAGATTACTACAGACTATTCTGTTTTTGATAGATTGTGTTTTTCGTGTGTTGTTTGCTTATTTTGATGAATCTATGGCTAGTAAAATAGTTTATAATCCATAGAGAAGTTGGAATATAGTAGGTTTAACACCAATATAAATAAAGAATGAGTTCATTACAGTACCTTGAAGTGGTCTTTTGTTTTCTTTCGCTAACGGAGCTCACGAGATTTCTGTTGAGTTTTGTGTTGTGAAGTTTTCAAGTTTTGGGTGAATTTTTTTGATGGATTATGGAACAAGGAGTGGCAAGAGCATAAGCTTCGGGATGCCCATGGCACCCCCAAGATAATCCAAGGACATCAAAAGTCAAAGCTTGGGGATGCCCTGAAGGCATCCCTCTTTAAATCCACTTCCATCGGTAACTTTACTTGAGCTATATTTTATTCACCACATGATATGTGTTTTGCTTGGAGCGTCTTGTATTATTTGCGTATTTGCTTGTTAGTTTACCACAATCATCCTTGCTGTACACACTTTTTGAGAGAGCCATAAATGAATTGGAATTTGTTAGAATACTCTACGTGCTTCACTTATATCTTTTGAGCTTGATAGTTTTGCGTTGTGTGCTTCACTTATATCTTTTGAGCTTTATAGTTTTGCTCTAGTACTTCACTTATATCTTTTAGAGCACGGTGGTGGATTTGTTTTTAAGAAACTATTGATCTCTCATGGTTCACTTAGATTATTTTGAGAGTCTTAAATAGCATTGTAATTTGCTTAATAATAATATGCTTGGTATTCAAGATTTGTAAAACTTTCTTTTTGAGTGCGTTGAATACTAAGAAAAGTTTGATGCTTGATAATTGTTTTGAGATATGGAGGTGATAATATCAAAGTCGTGCTAGTTGAGTAGTTGTGAATTTGAGGAATACTTGTGTTAAATTTTGTGATTCCCGTAGCATGCACGTATGGTGAACCGTTATGTGATGAAGTCGGAGCATGATTTATTTATTGATTGTCTTCCTTATGAGTGGCGGTCGGGGACGAGCGATGGTCTTTTCCTACCAATCTATCCCCCTAGGAGCATGCGCGTAATACTTTGCTTTGATAACTTGTAGATTTTTGCAATAAGTATATGAGTTCTTTATGACTAATGTTGAGTCCATGGATTATACGCACTTTTCTCACCCTTCCACCATTGCTAGCCTTTCTAATACCGCGCACTTTTCGCCGTTATCATACACCCACCATAAAACCTTCCTCAAAACATCCACCATACCTACCTATCATGGCATTTCCATAGCCATTCCGAGATATATTGCCATGCAACTTTCCACCGTTCCGTTTATTATGACACGCTCCATCATTGTCATATGGCTTAGCATGATCATTTAGTTGACATCGTATTTGTGGCAAAGCCACCATTCATAATTCTTTCATACATGTCACTTATGAATCATTGCATATCCCGGTACACCGTCGGAGGCATACACATAGAGTCATATTTTTTTCTAAGTATCGAGTTGTAATTGTTGAGTTGTAAGAAAAATAAAAGTGTGATGATCATAATTTTTAGAGCATTGTCCCAAGTGAGGAAAGGATGATGGAGACAATGATTCCCCCATAATTCGGGATGAGACTCCGGACGAAAAAAAAAGAGGCCATAAAAAAAGGAAGGCCCAATCAAAAAAAAGAGAAAAAGAGAGAAGGGACAATGTTACTATCCTTTTACCACACTTGTGCTTCAAAGTAGCACCTTGATCTTCATAATAAAGAGTCTCTCGTTTTTTCACTTTCATATACTAGTGGGAATTTTTCATTATAGAACTGGGCTTGTATATTCCAATGATGGGCTTCCTCAAATTGCCCTAGGTCTTCATGAGGAAGCGAGTTGGATGCACACCCACTTAGTTTCTTTTGTTGAGCTTTCATATGCTTATAGCTCTAGTGCATCCGTTGCATGGCAATCCCTACTCACTCACATTGATATCTTTTGATGGGCATCTCCATAGCCCGTTGATACGCCTAGTTGATGTGAGACTATCTTCCCTCTTTTTGTCTTCTCCACAACCACCATTCTATTCCACATATAGTGCTATATCCATGGCTCACACTCATGTATTGCGTGAAGATTGAAAAAGTTTTGAAAATGTCAAAAGTATGAAACAATTGCTTGGCTTGTCATCGGGGTTGTGCATGATTTAAATACTTTGTGTGGTGAAGATAGAGCATAGCCAGACTATATGATTTTGTAGGATAACTTTCTTTGGCCATGTTATTTTGAGAAGACATAATTGCTTACTTAGTATGCTTGAAGTATTATTATTTTTATGTCAATATGAACTTTTGTCTTGAATCTTTCGGATCTGAATATTCATACCACAATTAAGAAGAGTTACATCGAAATTATGCCAAGTAGCACTCCGCATCAAAAATTCTCTTTTTATCATTTACCTACTCGAGGACGAGCAGGAATTAAGCTTGGGGATGCCTGATTCGTTTCCAACGTATCTATAATTTTTGATTGCTCCATGCTATATTATCTATTGTTTTGGACTATATTGGGCTTTATTTTCCACTTTTATATTACTTTTGGGACTAACCTATTAACCGGAGGCCCAGCCCATAATTGTTGTTTTTTGCCTATTTCAGTATTTCGAAGAAACGGAATATCAAACGGAGTCCAAACGGAATGAAATCTTCGGGAACGTGATTTTCTCATCAGATAAGATCCAAGAGACTTGGACCCTCCGTCAAGAAAGCCACAAGGCGGCCACGAGGGTGGAGGGCGCCCCCCCCTAGGGCGCGCCCCCCTGCCTCGTGGGCCCCTCGAAGCTCCACCGACGCATTCTTCCTCCTATATATACCCACGCACTTCAACAGATCGACACGGAGCCAAAAACCTAATTCCACCGCCGCAACTTTCTGTATCCACGAGATCCCATCTTGGGGCCTGTTCCGGAACTCCGCCGGAAGGGGATTCCACAACGGAGGGCCTCTCCGATGAAGTGTGAGTAGTTTACCTCAGACCTTCGGGTCGATAGTTAGTAGCTAGATGGCTTATTCTCTCTTTTTGGATCTCAATACAATGTTCTCCCCCTCTCTCGTGGAGATCTATTCGATGTAATCTTCTTTTTGCGGTGTGTTTGTTGAGACCGATGAATTGTGGGTTTATGATCAAGATTATCTATGAGCAATATTTGAATCTTCTCTTAATTCTTTTATGTATGATTGGTTATCTTTGCAAGTCTCTTCGAATTATCCGTTTGGTTTGGCCAACTAGATTGGTAGTTCTTGCATTGGGAGAAGTGCTTAGCTTTGGGTTCAATCTTGCGGTGTCCTTACCAAAGGATGTAAAGGGTTGCAAGTCACGATTGTATTGTTGCCATCGAGGATAACAAGATGGGGTATTTATCATATTGCATGAATTTATTCCTCTACATCATGTCATCTTGCTTAAGGCGGTACTCTGTTTTCATTAACTTAATACTCTAGATGCATGCTGGATAGAGGTCGATTAGTGGAGTAATAGTAGTAGATGCAGGCAGGAGTCGGTCTACTTGTCACGGACGTGATGCCTATTGATACGTCTCCAACGTATCTATAATTTTTGATTGCTCCATGCTACTTTATCTACTGTTTTGGACTATATTGGGCTTTATTTTCCACTTTTATATTATTTTTGGGACTAACCTATTAACCGGAGGCCCAATTTTTAATTGTTGTTTTTTTGCCTATTTCAGTGTTTCAAGAAACGGAATATCAAACGGAGTCCAAACGGAATGAAACCTTCGGGAACGTAATTTTCTCACCAAACGTACTCGAAGGAACAAATGTGGACAGGTCCCCATGGAGTCTGGTGTTTACGTGAAGGGAGCCGCCCAGCCGTACTTTGGTTACGTGAAGCACTGACAAGGGTTGTGTCTGCGTCTCCAATGGAGTAGAATTTTGTATGATGCGGCATCGAATAAATTGAGGTGATCCCGCACTTTCTTTTTTGAGATAAATGCTCCCACACATTAGAAGAGGTTCCCATGCTCCCATTTCTATCTTCTGAAAAATTCCATCCTTTTGTGAATCTTTTCACAAGACATGCTTCTAGAATCCTAGTTTTCTCTTTTTGACAGGGGATCATTAGAAGAGGTCCCAAATATGCTTCCCTTTTTCTAATGAAGTAAAATACTTCCCCTTTTCGAAATTTCTCAAACTTTCAGTTATTTTGTCAACTTTTTCTCCGGATCGTTGAAATCGAGAAGAGATTTCTTTCTTTTGTGAAATGAGAGGCTCTGTGGAGCCCTAGAGCCAAACCAATCGCTCTCACGCACAAGGGCCCTCGACGGAGCGGAGCTGCTTGATGAAAACGGTGAGTTGTCTATGCTGCTCCCGTGGAGAGGACAAACGAGAGTAGAACAAACTGACAACCGCTGACTTAGCTTACGGACCTGTAAGGTTTTCGAAAACACCAGGCTCCATGGTGACTGGAATGGCACAAATGTATTTTCTCACGAGGGTTGGGGGCGCCCCCCCCCCCCTAGGGCGCGCCCCTCTGCCTCATGGGCCCCCTTTTGCTCCACCGACGTACTCCTTCCTCCTATATATACCTACGTACCCCCAAATGATCAGAATAGGAGCCAAAAACCTAATTCCACCGCCGCAACTTCCTCAGATCCACGAGATCCCATCTTGGGGCCTGTTCCGAGCTCACGAGGGGGCATCCACCACGGAGGACTTCTACATCATCACCATAGCCCCTCCGATGAAGTGTGAGTAGTTTACTTCAGACCTTCGGGTCCATAGCTAGTAGCTAGATGGCTTCTTCTCTCTTTTTGGATCTCAATACAATGTTCTCCCCCCTCTCGCGGAGATCTATTTGATGTAATCTTCTTTTTGCCGTGTGTTTGTTGAGACCGATGAATTGTGGGTTTATGATCCAGTTTATCTATGAATAATATTTGAATCTTCTCTGAATTCTTTTATGTATGATTGAGTTATCTTTGCAAGTCTCTTCGAATTATCCGTTTGGTTTGGCCAACTAGATTGGTAGTTCTTGCAATGGGAGAAGTGCTTAGCTTTGGGTTCAATCTTGCAGTGTCCTTTCCCAGTGATAGAAGGGGAAGCAAGGCACCTATTGTATTGTTGCCATCGAGGATAACAAGATGGGGTTTTTATCATATTGCATGAATTTATCCCTCTACATCATGTCATCTTTCTTAAGGCGTTACACTCTTTTTAACTTAATACTCTAGATGCATGTTCGATAGCGGTCGACGAGTGGAGAAATAGTAGTAGATGCAGGCAGGAGTCGGTCTAATTGTCTCGGACGTGATGCCTATATACATGATCATACCTAGATATTCTCATAACTATGCTCAATTCTGTCAATTGCTCAACAGTAATTTCTTCACCCACTGTAGAATACTTATGCTCTTGAGAGAAGCCACTAGTGAAACCTATGGCCCCGGGGTCTATTCTCATCATATCAATCTCCATCACTTTAATACTTGCTTTGTTTTTACTTTACCTTTTACTTTTACTTTGCATCTAAATATCAAAAATACCAAAAATATTATTTATCATGTCTATCAGATCTCACTCTCGTAAGTGACCGTGAAGGGATTGACAACCCCTAATCGCGTTGGTTGCGAGGAGCTATTGTTTTGTGCAGTACGAGGACTTGTGCGTGGCCTCCTCTTGGATTGATACCTTGGTTCTCAAAACCGAGGGAAATACTTACGCTACTTTGCTGCATCATCCTCTCCTCTTCGGGGAAATCCAACGCAGTGCTCAAGAGGTAGCAAGAAGAATTTCTGGCGACGTTGCCGGGGAGGCTCACGCAAGAGCAAGTCAAGCACCATACCAAGTACCCATCACAATCCCTATCTCCCGCATTACATTATTTGCCATTTGCCTCTCGTTTTCCTCTCCCCCACTTCACCCTTGCCGTTTTATTCGCCCTCTCTTTTCGTTTGCCTTGATGTCTTACTTGGCCCGTTTGCTCATTTGGTTTAAATAGTTGAGTATTTATTCCTAAACAAAGAAGCCAATATCTATGGATCCTCATCCGCTTGCCAATCTTTTTAAGAGATCCAATTATGATGAACCAATTCCTAGTGACTTGGATGCACTAGATTATCTTTATAAGGTTTTGCTGAAATCCGTGAAGTGACTCACGATAGATCTTTGAATAAAAAGCATGATTGCAATGATTTTATTATAAATTCTTTTGATGTCAATTGTGCTAATAAGATGCAAAACCCTTAGCTTGGGGATGCTAGTTTTGCTATGTCTACTACTTGTTGCAATGATCATGATTGGGGTGATTCTTATTATGATCTTGAAAATTTATTTAAGCCCCATGATGAATATGAGATTGATAATATTGTTTGCAATAATATTGAAAGTGGGTTTGGAAAGGTCATGACTTTAGTTAATGATAATCCCACTATTTTGGAAGAGTATCAACTTTGCATGCATGTGGATCGTGTTGAGAATATACTTTGTGATAGCTATTTTGTTGAATTTGCCTATGATCCTACATGTAATTATTATGAGAGAGGAAAATATGGTTATAGAAATTTTCATGTTACTAAATTACCTCTTGTGATGTTGAGATTGCTATTCTTCCTTTCTGCTTCCTTGCATATGCTAGTTTTTGCTTGCTACGATAATTTGTTTGCCTATAATATGCCTATGCATAGGAAGTATGTTACACTTAAGTGTGTTTGTCACATTTTTTATGATGCTCTCTTTGTGCCTCAATTCTTTCCTTTCTTGTGAGCATTAAACGATAGCGCTTGTTGGGAGGCAACCCAATTTTATTTTTGTTTTTTTGCTTTTGCTTCTGCTTAGGAATAAATAATCCATCTAGCCTCTGTTTAAATGTGGTTTTATGTTTTAATTAGTGTTTGTGCCAAGCTAGACCTATTGGATCTTCCTGGATGATAGTTATTTGATCTTGCTGTAATTTCCAGAAACTTTGCGCTCGGTGCCCGAATTATTAAAAATCACCAGAACGTGATAAAATACTGATTCCAATTGCTGCTGGATCATAAACCCACAATTCATCGGTCTCAACAAACACACCGCAAAAAAGAAGATTACATTGAATAGATCTCCACGAGAGAGGGGGAGAACATTGTATTGAGATCCAAAAAGAGAGAAGAAGCCATCTAGCTACTAGCTATGGACCCAAGGTCTAAAGTAAACCATCGACAATTCATCGGAGAGGCTATGGTGTTGATGTAGAAGCCCTCCGTGGTGGATGCCCTCCCGTGAGCTCCGAACAGGCCCCAAGATGGGATCTGATGGATACAGGAAGTTGCGGCGGTGGAATTAGGTTTTTGGCTCCTGTTCTGATCGTTTGGGGGTACGTAGGTATACATAGGAGGAAGGAGTACGTCGGTGGAGCATCAGGGGGCCCACGAGGCAGGGGGGCGCCCCCCACCCTCGTGACCACCTCCGATGTTCCTTGGCGTAGGGTCCATGTCTCCTGGATCACGTTCGGTGAGAAAATCACGTTTCCGAAGGTTTCATTCCGTTTGGACTCCGTTTGACATTCTGTTTCTTCGAAATACTGAAAAAGGCAAAAAACAGCAATTTTGGGCTGGGCCTCCTGTTAATAGGTTAGTCCCAAAAGTAATATAAAAGTGAAAAATAAAGCCCATTATAATCCAAAACAATAGATAAAGTAGCATGGAGCAATCAAAAATTATAGATACGTTGGAGCCGTATCACACGCCGTTGTGCTGACGGAACTCTTCCCCGACATTCTGCTGGAACGGAGTACGGGGAACGTCATCGAGCTGAAGGTGTGCAAGAACTCGGAGGTGCCGTAGTTTTGGTGCTTGATCGGTCGGGCCATGAAGACGTACGACTACATCAACCGCGTTGTGTTAACGCTTCCGCTTTCGGTCTACGAGGGTACGTGGACACACTCTCCCCTCTTGTTGCTATGCATCACCATGATCTTGCGTGTGCGTAGGAAACTTTTTGAAATTACTACGTTCCCCAACACCCCCCTCCTCGACAGCACCCCCCGAGGGCTGCCCTACCTAGATGCAGTGAGGGCTTACGAATTTCATATGGATAACTAGATGCTTTTGTTTTTCTGTAATAAGTTGTTTTTTGCAAAATGTAGGCGCCAATTTAATTGAAATGCTTTGGTAGGTGGTAGCGTGATCTGCTAGATATAGGTTTTGATACAAGTATTTAGTTTGCAAGTGCTAAGTTAATCCCAATTAAATTTACCACTTGTTTTTTTAATCAGTTATCTTAGGAAATAGGGGCCAAATTAGATGAAATGTGTCTTGGTAGGTGGTACCTTGATTTGGTAGATAACTTATTGCATATCTTAGGATTATACCTTTGGTAGGGGCCAAATAGTTTTTTCGGCAATAGGTGCCACTGAAATGCTTTCGTAGGTGATACCTTGCCATCTTATATGTTACTAGATCTTAGGATTATAATTGTCCATCAAATTGCTTCTCGCGGAAGAAACTCTTCATCTAGAAATATTCTAGAAGGTGTTAGTAAGCTAATTGAGAACTTGTTAGATGTGAGTCTTGTTGGCTGATTTGGCATTTGCCTGCTAGCTGTTGGTTCTATAATAGAAGGTGTTAGTAAGTTAATTGAGAGCTGATTGGGATCGGGTTCCACTATGAAAATATAACTGAAGAAGAACCAAAAGTATCACATGCTACTGTTTTTCTTTCCTGTGAAGTGGATCGTTAATCCTTTGCTCATATTGCTTTAGGAAAATGGCGCCACCACCACCACCACCATGTCAACTGTGCAAGTCAAGGCGCCAAAGAGCCTTGCAACCGCAAGTTGTTCGGCATCTACTTCCAGCCGAAGTTTTAGATCTGCGTGTAAGAAATTATATGAAATGTAACAACTATTTTATTTTTAGTGTTGGCATTACTGCATTGTGTCATTTTGCTTTTTTTACACAGATCGTCCCATGCAATGTGATGTTGAAATTCAACAAGCTAACAGGAGACACTGTGACATTTGAGGCTCCTGGGGGGGCGTACACTATGGAGGTCGAGAAAGGACGCAATATGTCACAGATTGGAGAAGATGGATGGGCCCGTTTCCTCGCCCGCATGCGTCTTACTGGTGGTGAGTTGATCAGCTTCTCCTTCACAGCAAAAAGACCCAAGTTGGCTGTCATTTATATCAACCTGGTGGAAGATGATGAAGATAATGATGACCCACTCGATGAAGATGATGAGGACCCACTTCATGAAGCCATCGTAGCTCAAAGAATGAGCCTGAGTGAGGAGGAGGTGTGCAACCTGTGGGACATAATTTCGCCACGTGATGACTTTGTCGGGGTGCCATTCGTGACCCACCTGACAAGTACCATGGCCGGTCGGCATGATATGGTATGTTATACTTACAAATGCAAATTACCGATGATATGCTTAGTGTAGAGTCCAATGATATGATGTGTGGAATCTAGTCGATGATATGCTTTAGTGTAGAGTCTGATCACATGCTTATTAGTGTAGAACCCAAGGAACTATTAATAGTATAGATAATCCATATATACTTATTAGTAGAATTCATGCTTAGTACAAATGTGTAGTACTATATCTTTTGATAGTGTAGAAATCTATACTTAATAGAAATATATTTGTAAAAGTATGTGCGAGGCTATTTATTAATTGATATGTTTTTCTTATTCAAAAATTTCCAAAGAGCCTATCTTTGAGTTGTGGTATCGAGCCTAATGAAGAAGGCTCAGCTGGACTACACCTTACCGCAAGGGGCTCCGTCACCACCTGTACTTACCGCATGGACACGGGCGGTCGCACACACTTAAACTCAGTTGGGTGGAAGAGATTCTTAGTTGGCAAGAATCTTCGTGTTGGACGGGACATCCTAATTACTATCAGGAACACCCACCGCCCAGGCTTGCGGATGATGATCGTCGTTGATATCATCTAGAACTACATATGAGTGTGTAGCTATATCATCTAGAACTACATATGATGATCATTGTCAATATCATATAGAACTAGATATGATGATCGTCGTCGATATCATCTAGAACTACATATGATGATCGTCATCGATATCACCTTGTACTGCTTGAGGATGCATGTTGACTATATATGAAATTGTTATCTAGTACTCCCTCCGTTCCAAATTACTCGTCGTGGTCAACGAGTAAATTGGAACGGAGGGAATACTACCCAATACCTATAATGCTTATGAAATTGATATCTAGTAGTACCTAGTATCTGGAAATTGCAGTTTATTGAAACTGAAACGGGGTAGGAAGCGGGGGGAAATGATGAAAGATATAGCAGTAGCGCGGGGCTAGGAAAGCGCTACGGCTAAGTAATAGTAGCGCGTTCTGGAAAAGCGCTGCTGTTATAGTCAATATTAGTAGCGCGGGTACAGACCGCGCTACTACTAATAGTTAGCTGTAGCGCCGTAGTAGTAGAGCGGCTGCCCGCGCAGCTGTTACCCTCAAAACCCGCGCTACTACTAGGGTTTTCCCTAGTAGTGTAGGGAAGCTGTTGTGATCGTTACCACATGAAGATAATGACCCCTGGGCTTGCAAAACTAGCTGAAGTAAAAAAAAGCAACCGTGTCTTGGTAGATGAAGCAATTGTTGTCTGGTTTCTGAGCAGATGTAGAAGGGAAATCAAGAAACTGCCAGTTTCAAAAAAATCAACTATGAAATGATTTGCATGAACTTGTTTTAATTTATGTGTTTCACAAATTGGAGACTGTGTGGAGGTGGATGCTTGACATTTGTGCTTATATTCCTTACTCATAAACTTGCAAACCCTATGGACGCTTGTGATTTATGCAAACTTGTTATAGGTAGTTTGGGACAAACTTTGTGAGTTTTCTAATGGAACACATTACTATTCGCATTGGTGTTCTCTAATGGAACACATTGATCAGGAAAAAATAAAAAAATGTACCTAGTTATTCATTCACTTTTTCGCCGGTTTGAGGATGTCCTGCCATAGAATCTTGTTCATGTCACACTTCAGCGTGGAGATGGTCATCTTCTTCCTGATGTTTGGTATGTCGCTTTGTCCGTAGTTCGGGAGCCACGTCCCTTTCCATAATAACACGTTCATCAATGCAAATATGCTACAGTCACCGTTGCAAAAAAATCAAATGTCAAGAAAGCACTTGCAGAAAAAGGCAAAAACTACGTCTTATAACAACGAGATGTATGTAGGTCGGTTAGTCCTTACGATACAGTCTGCTTTGGTGCATCGATATCCACAAGCGGGAACTTGTCCATTGTCTTTGCTTGTTTTGGATAGTATTTGTCCCACAACACACGAACTGCTGCTACAATAGCCCTTGCAACATCATCCAGCCTCTTGCTTTTCTTTAACATCCTCTATGAGTTAAACACTTTGAACCTTTTTTCCCTCAAACTAATGTTGACTAGCCAGTAGTGGTGTGCACCATCGGCATTCTCTGGGTCTAAATTTTCAAGCATAGGAATCATAACCTTCAAGAAAAAAAAACCATGTCAGCATAACAAGGAGATCAAGTGCTGATATGATTTTGGGCAACTCTATATGTTTTTAGGAGCAACATCTGATATGATTTTTAGGAAACTCTATAGAATTTTAAGCAACTTCTGATATAGCTCTCAAAACACTAAAAAACATCAAGAAACTTCTGACATGTGTATGAAGCTTCTGCAATGGCTTATCAGGGATCTCTTTGGGTTTTTATGAGCAACTTATGATGTGATTTCAAGCAACTCCTATGATTTCCTGATATCAGCTTCTAAAAAATGATCTTAGAAAAAATAGAAAAAACACCAACTTTCTGATATGATTTCAGGCAACCCTGAGTTGGTAGGAGCAACTTTACTTGAGTAAGTGCAACGGATATGTAAAAACCAAAAATAAAGAAAAAAACTGACTTCTGAACAACAAAGCACAGACAATGCTCTTGGTTTTCAACCTGTGCAGAAAAAAATGTCACTATATCCATGCACTTTTTAGGCAACAATGCAAAATGTAACATGCAACTTATATGTAAAGAAAAGCCAACTGACAGATACTGCTCACTCATATCTTGAGGGGGCTATTATAGTAGGTACACAACAGGGGTGGTTTGTACATGCACAGCAGGAGGGGGTTGTACATGCACCTAAAGCCATCCTAATTATGTGTCACAGGTCATAGAAACTTAGACAACAAACACACACACACACACACACGATTATAGACAACTGAAAAATGTTTTTAAAAGGGAAACAACTAGTAAACATATGGAGCATACCATGTCTTGCTCATCCAAACGGTTTGATTCTTTGAACCCGTTATGCAGCTCCTTCACATCGAGATCGAGTCTTTGAAGCCAAGTCTATGAAGAAATGTAGAATGAGATGATAAATAAACAACTTCGGTGCCAAAACAAAAAAGGAAAAAATGTGGGTTTTATTTCTCTTACCGAAAACCTAACAGGCATGATTATTTTCTTGGACCCCTCTCGTTTGTTGTACATGATTGCTTCAATCCCTACCTCAAAGACATGTGTCTTCATCCATCCTGCCTTCCTCATTGATTGAGCAAGGTCCTTGATTGTGCAAAAGTACCCACGATAGTTTATGATATGTGGCCTGTAGAACAAAAAGAAAGGCTCTGTTGAAAAAAATAACAATAGGAGAGATCATTGCATGCAAAACAAGAAAAAAGCAGAAACAAAAAGTGGCTACTGGAAGAAACACACATGTTGTATCATCACCCTGCGACGTCCTTCTCGTCCCTCCTCCTCCTCCAAGCAACAAAACCAGTGCGTAAACTCTGTTTGTTTCTGCATTGCATGTGAAATCTTCCTCATCTATACATTCACATATGGTGACCTCTGTGCTGGTGGATCTTTCAGTATCTCCTCTCGCGCTTCTCAGGAAAGGGCTCTTCCGAGCTACTGGCTGCACCTTTGCCCGATGATTCCCCCTCAGCGGTAGTTTTTGCAACTTCGGTTGGTGTACTGAAACCGCAGGTGACATGTGCCCCGCACTCTGTCCTACAACATTTTTCATTGCCCCATCGACAACTTCATCGAAATCCATCTTGCCCCAGTCAATTCCCCACTCAATGTTGCCGGTGGCAGGTGCGTTTGCCACCCCCTTATCCTCTGATGCCTTGCCCTCCTCGCCTGTTATTCCTGCTGGCTTATCTACCAAGATCGAAAGGTGGAGCTGGACATTAATCATCCCACACAGCACTCCCAGACTTTGATCTTTGCAGCAATTGTTCTTCTTCACCTGAATCACATGCTCCTTTGTTTGGTGGTAGATTGATGACAGCTGATGTACGTATTACAGGTATGGTGCCAGCAGAATTGCTCCTCGCGAGCGGTGGCGTCGAACCTGGGCTCACACACTTCTCGAGGAGCTCGTTGATGTCCCTAATATCATGGAATGAGATTTCTTTCCCCTTAGCAGAGCATGCTTGCTTGTTGGGGAGTATCGGAGGCTTGTCTGTTGATTCCTGGGCAGTTGCTTGCTCCTGCTCAGGGGTTGCTTCCTCAACCACAGCAGTTACCTCCATGCTTTGCGTGGGGGGCTGCTGTTTCTGGCGATTGTTGCTGCATGCTCATCTGGTTGCTGAGTTTTTGCTGAGTTGCTTCAAAGGTAGCACCAGTTGCTCTGTTTTCGGTCTTTCTTGATTCATAGATTGCTTGTTTTTCTGTTCGCTTGCTTGCGAATATGATCAGTTGCTCTCTTTTGCTTCTTTCTGCTCTTTTTCCGTAAACCTTGCTTTTTGCTGGTGATGTTGCTTTTCGACTTGCCGCTTCATCGTCGGCCTCGAGCTGTTGGAGCTTGCTGGCTGGTTGTCATAGTTGCAGCACTTTGAACAGCCGCATCATCGCTTCCTTTTGGAGACATAACAGAAGCCTTAACAGTCTTATGGCTCACTTTCTTGACCTTCCTCATGACAACCGCTCCAACTCCTCCTGCAAGCTTTCTTTCCTTCAATTTTTGGCCAAAACTTGGTAGTTCCAACTCATCTACCATCGTCTCAAGACACAAATCCATCCCGGAGAATTTTTCCTCAGTTGGCATCGCGGGCATCGGGAAAAGAGGGATATCATGGGTCTCGGGGATGACCTGTTTCTGTCTATACTGGGTATCTCCAATCCTCACCACATCTGCAACTGAAATGATAGGCCCACTCTGAACCTCAAGCGGCTCCTTCCGCACGTCCATCTAAACAAAGCTGCTCTGAAAAAAACTGCCGTCGCTTTAGATGCTTCCTTGTGTGCTCTTGACGGACATCGTTTCTGATACGTCTCCAACGTATCTATAATTTTTTATTGCTCCATGCTATATTATCTATTGTTTTGGACTATATTGGGCTTTATTTTCCACTTTTATATTAATTTTGGGACTAACCTATTAACCGGAGGCCCAGCCCAGAATTGATGTTTTTTGCCTATTTCAGTATTTCGAAGAAACGGAATATCAAACGGAGTCCAAACGGAATAAAATCTTCGGGAACGTGATTTTCTCATCAGATAAGATCCAGGAGACTTGGACCCTCCGTCAAGAAAGCCACGAGGCGTCCACGAGGTGGGCGCCCCTAGGGCACGCCCCGCCTCGTGGGCCCTCAAGCTCCACCCACGCACTCCTTCCTCCTATATATACCTCACGCACTTCAACAGATCGACACGGAGCCAAAAACCTAATTCCACCGCCGCAACTTTCTGTATCCATGAGATCCCTTGTTGGGGTCCGTTTCGGAGCTCCGCCGAAAGGGGATTCCACCATGGAGGGCTTCTACATCATCATCATAGCCTCTCCGATGAAGTGTGAGTAGTTTACCTCAGACCTTCGGGTCCATAGTTAGTAGCTAGATGGCTTCTTCTCTCTTTTTGGATCTCAATACAATGTTCTCCCCCTCTCTCGTGGAGATCTATTCGATGTAATCTTCTTTTTGCGGTGTGTTTTTTGAGACTGAGGAATTGTGGGTTTATGATCAAGATTATCTATGAGCAATATTTGAATCTTCTCTGAATTCTTTTATGTATGATTGGTTATCTTTGCAAGTCTCTTCGAATTATCCGTTTGGTTTGGCCAACTAGATTGGTAGTTCTTGCATTGGGAGAAGTGCTTAGCTTTGGGTTCAATCTTGCGGTGTCCTTACCCAGTGACAGAAAGGGTTGCAAGGCACGTATTGTATTGTTGCCATCGAGAATAACAAGATGGGGTATTTATCATATTGCATGAATTTATTCCTCTACATCATGTCATCTTGCTTAAGGCGTTACCCTGTTTTCATTAGCTTAATACTCTAGATGCATGCTGGATAACGGTCGATGAGTGGATTAATAGTAGTAGATGCAGGAAGTAGTCGATCTACTTCTCTCGGACGTGATGCCTATATACATGATCATACCTAGATATTCTCATAACTATGCTCAATTTCATCAATTGCTCAACAAGAATTGCTCACCCACCGTAAAATACCTATGCTCTTGAGAGAAGCCACTAGTGAAATCTATGGCCCCCGGGTCTATTCTCATCATATTAATCTTCCTACGCTTTATTATTGCTTTGCTTTTTTACTTTGCCTTTTTATTTTACTTTGCATCTTTATACCAAAAATACCAAAAATATTATCTATCATCTCTATTAGATCTCACTCTTGTAATTGACCATGAAGGGATTGACAACCCCTATTCGCGTTGGTTGCGAGGAGCTATTTGTTTTGTGTAGGTACGAGGGACTTGCGCGTGGCCTCCTACCACTACAAGAGATCAGGCCTACTATGACGAGCTAAAAAATGTCATGAAACATCCATTAACGTCACAAAATACCCCTGCATGACATTTTTCGTGCGTCACGAGCATCGTCACGGAATCCCCGTCACAGATTACTCCTAGTGACGGCGCGTGCACAGAACGTCACTCAATATGGGACCTTCAGTGACGTTCGACGTCACTCAATTCTTGATGGCCCAATACACACCGTATTTCTATATGGGCCAAGCCCGATAAATTGTTTGGTTTACATTTTATATCCATTTTTAGGCCATGACCAATTTGCAGCCCAATATAGTTTGATACAGTTTTCCGCCAATTATTTTAATTAATTATTTATTTTTACTACTCATTCAATCCATCTTTCGATTGTCCACACACACTTCTTTTACTTCATATGATTTCATAGCACACATCAGGATCATAGTTTTTTATTAAAAACAAAACATGACAATCATAGTTCACATACTACATAAGCCGGCATAACACAATTTACATAGAAACGTGATGAAACAAGTACCATCAATGGGCACTAAGGACTACATTAACAAATGAGTATTGTCTTGGCCCCCAAACATATGTATAGCTTTCGTCTTCATCAAAGGAAGGAACATCTTTTGGTGTCTCTTCTCCTAATTTCTTGCAGGCAACTGAAGTTGTTGTAACCCTTCTTTGTCCAGCGCGGCTTCTTCAAAGGTGACTTGCATATCATCCTGTCAAAAGCTCGCATAGGATTAGAATTTGCAATAAACTCGTAAACAACTCAAAAGAAGAGGCATGCTGTGATTATAAGGCTAGTAGTGACTTGCTATATCGTGCATGTGCAGCTAACAGACTTATAGACCCATTACAACTATCAGCACATATATAAATCACATTACAACTATCAACACATATATAAATCCATGCAGATCCATTACTTGCGAGCAAGAGCAATTTTGGTTTACTTATAGTGGGAAGACAGACCGGGAGGTGAGCAATCTCACTGGTACCTGTTAGCATCTACAGAGAATGACAACTGTTTCAGATTATGTTTGATTCTGGCATGAGCGCTACTCCACCTGCAAAACAATCATCGATTGGCTGATGAGGGGTCTAATCACACAGGAACAAACATGTTGCTTATTTAGCACTTTGGCACACACGCAACAATGCAGAACCGTGTACCGTGTGGATTATAAAAATCCAAAAAATTGGAACAACATCGTTGAGGAGGAAGATGGAGTCGCAGCTACCATGCGCTGTTGGATCCGGATGGAGGGAGTGCCGCATTGTTCATCCTGTGTAGAGAGGGATGATGTTAGATCGGCGGCTGGAATAGGGCTTACCTACAAAAAAAAACAAGACGGCAGCTAGATCGTCGATGCCTCATAGTTCTCCGCTGCAACTGGCACCCGTACCACGAGTAAGATAGGGGAAGTGGATCTAGACTGGCGAGGAAGACGGTGTGGCGGTGGTGGTGTTCGTGGCACCCAGATCTGGCCGGGCGTTGGTGGCGTCGATCGAGTGCCATGGCGATCTGGCCGGGCGTTGGTGGCGTGGATCGAGTGCCATGGCGATCTGGCCGGGCGGCAATGGAATCCGGGGCGGTCAGATCGGTTGTGAGCTCGAAGGTGGATGAACGCCCTGTCGGTGGCCTTCGCAACTTGCAGGAAGGGCACGAGTTTGAGGCGCTGGAGTGAAGGAGGGATGATGTGGAGAGGTGGCCAACCATGTCGCTCGCAGCCCCGGATGACGCCGCTGCTGCCAGATCGAGATTTCAACGCGGTGGCGGCGGCGTCTAATCTACTAGTACCAGGTAGCGATTTGGCTTTGTACTATCTAGAGAAGAGACGTGGGATCGTGGGAGTTTTTTTTTACTAGAAGTCGTGGGAGGAGATATTTGTGTTAGGAGAACGTGTCACTCATATTTCTAGCCCCACATAGACTTCACGACCTGCCCCTCTTTTCTTGAAAATTTTCTCCTGTCTCCATGCTTTTGCTAGATTGCAAAAAATAAATCCTATCTTTTTTTCAAAAAAACTTCGAATATATTCATCTTCAATCATGGCAGTACAATGAACACCAGAAATAAAAATTACATCCAGATCCGTAGACCACTAGCGACGCCTACAAGCACCGAAGCGAGCCAAGAGACGCCGCCACATCATCGCCTCCATCACGGAGCCGGGCACAACTTGTTGTAGTAGACGGTCGGGTAGTCGTCGTGCTAAGACCCTATAGGACCAAAGACCCGTAACAAAGAACCACCGCCGATGAAAAATAACGAGATCGAAAGGATCCAAACCAAAGACACACGAACGTAGACAAACAACGACGAGATCCAAGCAAATCCACCAAAGGTAGATCTGGGACACACCTCCACACGCCCACTAACGATGCTAGACGCACCACGAGCTGGGCTAGGCGGGAGTCCTTTATTCCATCTTCGAGAGAGCCGCCGTCTCGCCTTCCCGAGTAGGACACAAACCCTAACAAGATTAAAAAAACGACTAAAAAACAGAGCCCTCCCGCCGGCCCTTGTCAGGATTCACCGTGCCTCCATGGCCCTAGGGCCACCGGAGACGAGGCGGACTCTGGCCGGCCGTGGCCAAGCACGGACCCGACTTTCTTTCTTGGAGGAGGCGGAGCCCTGGCTCTGGCTATCTATAATATCTCCTCTAAATAAATCCTATCTTTTGTGGGCAAAAAAGATAAATCCTTTGCTCGGTCAATTAGTTTCTCACCAAAAATAATTATCTTCTATAGTTTATATGTGGAATATCTTGTCTGATGGTTACTTGGCGGGCACACGGTTTTTCTTTTTGAGGTGTCAAAGACTTGTGCGCACATGAGCCGCAGGTCGCTATTTCCAGTACTACATCTCTTCATAATCCAAAAAAGGTAATGCGTCCATTAATCTTTACCAGAGCGAGTCACACAGGCCCGGATAGAAATAACTAGAAATTACTAAGCTTTTCATTTCGATAAAGAATAACTAAACTGTTGATATAGGCGTATAGTCGCACGAACATTAATACATACAGAGTATTTATTTTGTGGGGGAATAATACATATATTTTAGAACAACATAAATTGTGCTCCCATTCCGGCAAAAAAAAACTCCCATTGTCAACTCCCTTGGGGTCGAACTTTTTTTTCTTCGGAAGTTGGGGTCGAACTTCCTGTGCCATACTTTTCCCATCGACTCTCCTATGTCATTTATTTTTTTATTTTTTTTAGATAGAACGAAACATCAGCTCACAAGCGCCCGATTCAGAGTGAGTGGACAAAAAAAATTACTTTTCAGATAGAACGAAACCTATTTCTAGGTTTTCTCATTTTTCGTTCAATCTCCTATTTTTATTTTTTATTTTTTTAGACTGAACAAAACAACATCAGCTCACGAACGTCAGGTTGAACATTTTTTTCCCAGCGACTACCTATTTATATTAGATAGAACACAACGTAAAAAAAGATATAGCACAATAAGTTTTTACTTGGGCACTATACATATTCATATTAGATGGAACAGAATAATTACATCGCTCCCCACTACCAACACTGACACCTGGGTCCTGCCGCTCAATAAACCATGACGTAGCTATGGGGGGGTGCCACTACTCGACATTACATAACAAAAAGTCGATCGTCGGACATTTGTAATATTCGATGACTCTAGGTAGGTTGGTCATGGAAATTACCAAAATGTCATACAAATTGGCAATCAGGTGCGCTCTATGGGCGAGGCGATTTAGTGACATCTATCGTCACCGATTTGCGGTAATCAGTGATGCCACCTATGAAAATGTCACATATTAGTTATTTTCGTGACGTTGTCCACCAACGTCACGCGGATTTTCGTCACAGTATCTCAATTTTGTTGTAGTGTACTGGATTGATACCTTGGTTCTCAAAAACTGACGGAAATACTTACGCTACTCTGCTGCATCATCCTCTCCTCTTCGGGGAAAACCAACGCAAGCTCAAGACGTAGCAGTTTCCTCTAGATCACTTTTTCCTTGCCAGTACGCTTGAGTTTCTCCATGATCGTACTTAGCAGCACCTCATCGTCGCAACTGCCCCCACGCTACCCTAGATTTCGTGCACCTCCCTCACCATCACCACCTCCCCTGCTAGGCTGGTCGGTGCTAGCGTTGCCGCCAGTGCTGCTATCATCCTTATCTTCGTCCCCCATCTTCCCACCCCTGCCATCTTGCTCCGCCTCATCATCTTCATCCTCTGTGTCTTCCTCCTCTTTTTCCTCCTCTTCATTCTTTTCATCATCCTGTTTCTCCCCCGATTTCCCCTCTGTCTTTTCTGGTTTATTCTCTTTCTCATTGCCCTCTTCCACATTTCTCTCCTTCTCTTTGTTCTCTTCATCGTCCCATTCCTCTTCATCATCCTCCTCTCTGTCCTGGTCTTCCTCTTCAACATCATCCTCGTCGTCCTCTTCCTCATCTTCACCATCGTCTTCACCAGCAAGGGGCGATGTGAATTGTCATCGTCCATGTGTTGTGAATCATCATCACCAGTTTATGTGGCTGCTGGTGGGCTGCTGTATGACGAAACATCATCATCATAGTCATCATCGTCGTCATCATTGTTGTCCCTGTCCTGATCCGAACTCTCCTCTTTAGGATTGTCCTCATCTTTCCCTTCCTCCTCTTCTTCTTCTTCTGAAGATTCTAATTCTTCCTCGTCAGATTCCTCCTCCTCGTCAGATTCCTCCTCCTCTTCATCGGATGCCAAACGTGTCCCGTTGCACCGACTGCTACTACCCCCTGTATTCTTTTGCTTTGCAACCTTCTGCTGTTTCGGACTTGCCGCTGCCTTTATCTGCCGTGTTGATTGACGTGTGCTTGCGACCCTAGAAACGCTTGTGGCTGCTGGTTCAACCTCCTCCTCTTCCAACTTGCCCACCCCTTGAACAAACCTCCCAATTTGGACTGATATTTCAGAGCACATATCGTGGACCAACATTGACAACCTCCTTTGTTTCTACAAAACACAAAAATACAAAACTCAAAGATGAGCAGTCTATACAAACAACAATGATGAACAAGAAAAGCACTCTGTTTCTTATGAAAAGAGCAAAACCATGGTAGCAAAGAAATACATTGGTGTTGTAGTTTTGAGGAAGCCTCGAAGTAACAAACTTCTAGATGTGATCCATGCTCCCAAAAATACTATCTTCTGCGCACCACGAGAACTCAGCTTCGACCTGTTTTTTGTAAAAAAATTGTACATGATAAACTCAGTTAGCAAAAAGATCATGAAAGTTCAAAAAAAGGGAATGGATGAGCAACTGCCTCCCTAACTTAGGGCAATACCAGCACTATTGATGGCAACTGCAGTTATGGACATCACAAAAACTACAAGACCACAAATGACCCCCGATAAATTGAGCAACTACTGTCATGAAACTAGCTTCAAAGCAATTAGCTCCTAAAATTAGGCAACAAAATCCCTATAGGTGGACAACTGCATGAAAAAAAATCATGCAACTACAAAAATTTTTTGTTCAGAAAGTAAAGTAACACTTACTCGTAACTTTCCATAGACACCCTTCCTAATCCTGTCCTTCTTAATTACTGCTTTGATCAGACCTTCATTCCATGCTTTGACCCTTGGAAGAACAGTTGCCGTCCTCTCATCCACATAATCCTTATGGACTGTCCTGTAGTCCACATCAAGCGAGTCAAGGTAGAGGAGCCGTTTCAAAAAATAGACAACACATGTGAGTTGCGAAAAGACCTATCCAACTTCAGCATGAAACATATAACGCAAAATGAACCGAAAAAGAGGGGGGGGGGGTCTAGATCATTTTACCACTAGGTGAAAAAGGCAGCATCATATAGTATTCTTCTTGTCTCCAAAACCCATGAAAGCAAGCCTAAGTTGGTCGACGACAAACTGGCAAACATTTGAATTCACAACCTCACGTGGATCCAGCATAGCTGAGTATGCGTGATGTGACACCTTCAAGCTGGTCGTCGGTGCAAGAAAACAGCTATAAACAACAACCAGCCAGGCACTTAAGAACTTGTTGTCCGCAATAACTCACATATCATTTATCATTTTGCACCACTCGGTCACTGATGGCGCAGGCCCTGTCAGGATGTCGAACTTCTCGTTGAACAACCTAACTACGTCTGGGTCCACTTCATATGCAACCTTCATCTGCCTCCTTGGAAAACCCCAGATTCTTTCTACGCTTGCTGCATCAACTGGGATCTTCCCCCTATCTGGGATAACAAGCTACGACAACTCTGGATCATAACACTTCATGACAAACTTCACAAGATCTCCTTTCATTGTTCTTGTCCCGATATCAAGCACGCCCCCAAAGCTTATATCACCGATGGCATCCTTTTGTTTATCATCGAGGCCACTGTTTAGGACAAAAAGTCTTGAAGGTGATGCCCTGTTCCTCGGTGGTGGCCCACTGCTACCAATCTGCATACAAAAAAATTGAACGGGAAAACTCATTAAAAAAAGGCAGCGGCAATTATATTAAATTGAGCAACCCACTATATTAAGCTGAGAAACTCACTGTACTAAGCTAAGCAAACCACACCATAATTAAAAAAAAGCAAAGTTGTTTGCTAAAAATCCGAGCAACTAGATCTATATTGAACTGCAACTGCTAGTACTAAACTAGGCAACTTCTACACTGCTATTCTGCTGCTTATCAAAAGATAGGAGTGCATATACAAAAGAAAATGGCATGCTAATTGAGCATTACATATTTCAAGGTTGCCTCCCTTCTTTCAAGTTTTTCATAAAAAAAGACCTCGTCCGTGACTTTCTTCGCACGTTTCGGATTTCTCCCTCCTTCATCACGAGGGGAGGTATCGGTGGCCCGTTTCCCTGCCCGACCATCCCGGGCAGAATTGGTGGCCCGTTTCCCTGCCAGACCACCACGTACAAGATCCTGATTTGTCCGTCCGCGCTTGCGTCCAACATTACTCCTTGCTGATTGAGCTGCCACTTCTTCTCCCTTGTTTTCACCATCAGTTCTTCCCGCAGGCCTTTTGCTTTTCGGAGCCATTCTGTAAAAGAAACATACACAAAAAAACATGTTAATGGAAAAAGATACAAAGCCCTATAACTCAATTGCTCAAATGATACTACTTGCATTTGGTGGTAACTTCACTGTCATTTGGAGATGAACGATCTCCATTTACTCCTACCCAGAGATAACTCAACTACTGAATGCTAATGCTTGCAAAGGCAATTTGGTGTTGAAAACTATGCAACTACTCATTATTTTGTGGCAACTAAAATAAATGACATAAAAAAGCACATAAAAAACTCTTCATCACAAAAAAGTCACATATTCATCTTCATCACATTAGCTAAAACATCAAAAACACTCATAAAAAGTTGCCGCTTATTCGTGAGAGATATCTCATCTCCAATTCATAGTTGCGATAAAAAACGCAACTCGATGGTGGATATAGGCAACGCCATGTTTCATACAGTAATTTTAAAGAACACTACAAAAAGGATAACAAGTTGGTGCTGCAAATCTAGGCAAGAACTAAAAATCAACCAATCACAAAAACCATTCCCAAAAAAAACAGTGTGCTACTTTAATGTTGAACACAAGGCGACTACTGTCCCTAATTAGTGCAACTGTGGATACTATGAACTTCGATCACCCATCCATGAACTGCCCAAGTCAGATGCATCCCCTGACCCTCCCCTCGCAAATTTGCAGGAAAATTCTAAGCAACTAGCATCAAATTTATGAACAACTGCCCAAGTCAGATGCATCCCCTGACCCTCCCCTCGCAAATTTGCAGGAAAATTCTAAGCAACTAGCATCAAATTTATGAACAACTGCCCAAGTCAGATGCATCCCCTTACCCGGCCCCTCCATCTCGCAAATTACAGGAAAAATCTAAGCCAATGCCATCAAAATTATGAGCAACTGCCCCAAGTCAGATGCATCCCCTTACCCGGCCCCTCCATCTCGCAAATTACAGGAAAAATCTAAGCCAATGCCATCAAAATTATGAGCAACTGCCCCAAGTCAGATGCATCCCCTTACCCGGCCCCTCCATCTCGCAAATTACAGGAAAAATCTAAGCCAATGCCATCAAAATTATGAGCAACTGCCCCAAGTCAGATGCATCCCCTTACCCTACCCCTCCATTTCTTTAATTACAGGAAAAATCTAAGCAACTGCCATCGAAATTATGAGCAACTGCGTCCTGAGAAGCAAGCAACATAAAAAAACAAATCCTATGCCCCAGTCTCCAGGATTCCGTCGCGTGTATCCCCTTACAGCGACTCAATCCTGCCTACCCCCAGCACAACCCTACCCCACCCCTTCCTCCCGCCATAGCAACGTCGCGCCCTTCCCAAGCATTGACGACGCGGAGCCCAAGGACGCCATGGACAACCTCGTGCCCGTCCCGTCACCGAAACCCTAAACGCCATGGACCGTAACCGGGGAGCAGAGCGAGAATAGGGGAGAATAGGTGCCGGGTTTACCTCCGCCTGCAACCGGCGACTCGCGGACGGCCTCCCGTACCGGCGACTCCGTGCCAGATCCACCACCGCAGCACCTCGCCTCGTCGCGTCGTTGCTAGAGGAGAGGAAGGGAGACGGGGAGGAGTTCGAATGAAATCTCTGCGGGTGCGGGCGGGCGGTTCGAACAAGAGGAGCGGCGGGTGCGGGCGGTTTCGCCTGGAATAAAGGTAACGGGCCCCACCACGCGCCGCACGCCTCGCTTAATTCTGTAACGGCACCTGGTCGGAAGAGAATCGCGCGCGGGGGATCGATAGGCCGCATCAAACGGTTCGCGTGCGTGCGCTGGACGCGACGAACGAGCGCAGCTGCGTGATTCAGAATTTAGGCACAAATTATTATTCTTTACAACTCGAAGCCCCGGCGAAAGAGCACGAGACTACCAAAAAAAGAAATAAATTAAAGTTTGCAGAGCTGCATACGGAGAATATTCTCTAGAAAATATCTGAGCCCCAGCCAAACGGACGCTGCCGGTTTCGCCGAGCCGCCCCCGTCCGTCCGTCCGACTCCGTGTCCCGGCCGACCTCCTCTGCGCCCCGCCCCGCCCCGCTCTATATAACACGCGGCCAGCCTTCCCTCGACCACGCAACCAGATCCCTTGGCAATCCACCACCCACCCGAGAGGAAGAACAAGCGAAGCTCGTCCTTCCATCTCGCCGCCGCCGCCGCAGCGATCTCATCGCCGTCGTCGGGAAGGAAAGGAAGGAAGCAGGGGATCCCTTGGCGTTGCCGGTTTGGAGCCAGTGTAATGAGCTGCCTCACGTTCCGCCGCTCCGCCGACGCAAGCCGCCTCCAGGACGGCCTCCTCGTCTTCATGTTCTTCATCTCGATTCCCATACGTAGTCTGAATACCAATCGTACTAGTAGTAATTCCAGTATTATTAGTAGTAGCGTCAGCAATCTTCTCTCGTAAACAAACGTACGCCGCTCGTGCTCGCGGCTGCGTTCGTGCGGACGGAGGGGCCTTCTTCTGCTGCTGCTCCGTCTGAATCTTCTTCTTCTTCTCGTCGGTTGACGGTCGCGACGGCGGCCATGGATCCCAACAGCTTCAAAACCGGAGGTACGGTGATTATTCTGTTCTGCAATTTCATCGTTTTCCGCTAGATCTTGCACGGGAAGGGAGCCAGAACAGGATTTTTGGATCTAATCCCTCAATTGCAATCACAATTGAGTACAAAATTTCAATTTTGTTGCCAAGCTCATAACAGATTTCGTCCCCGATTTGATTCCCGCTCTGATTAGGAACAATTCCGGCCAGTACTGATTCCTGTGCATTGATGTGTTGCAGGCCTTCTGCTTCCAACCATCGAGAGGCGCTGCGCTTCGCCTCCATCTGTCATCGTGATCGGCGGCGGAATCTCAGGGATTGCCGCGGCCCGTGTCCTCTCCAATTCCTCTTTTGAGGTACCGATAGATTTCTGATCTATTCATCTCTGTCTCCTCCAATTTGATGAATCTGTAGAAGTGTTTGTGTTAACCGATGCCTGTGCTTCCTGAGCAGGTGACTGTCCTTGAGTCCAGAGATCGAATTGGTGGCCGTGTCCACACGGATTACTCCTTTGGATGCCCCATTGACATGGGAGCCTCATGGTTAGTTTCGCTTAAATTGATTGATTCGAACAATCCTTGGTAGATTTCATCTGTATAATCTTTACTGACTTCACGCTGATGTTGCTGAATTTTATTTCAGGTTGCACGGTGTCAGCAATGAGAATTCTTTAGCACCACTGATAGGCCATCTTGGGCTGAGATTATACCACACTAGTGGCGACAACTCTGTTCTGTACGATCACGATTTGGAAAGGTGATTTCAGCACTTGAACATACATTTTTCTTTGGTATAATCCACATACTTAATTTTTTTTCATGTTCTTTCATCTCATTCTGTTAATTGGTTCTTTTGCAGCTGTTCGCTCTTTGATAAGAACGGCCTTGCAGTCCCAATGGAGACAGCTGCTAAAGTTGGCGTGATCTTTGAGAAAATTCTCCAGGAGACGGTGAAACTCCGTGACGAGCAGGAACATGACATGCCCCTTGAACAGGCAATCTCAATGGTGCTTGAGAGGCACCCTGATCTCAAGTATGTATAAAATCTTCTATCATGCTTATTACATGCGATAATTTATCCATGATACAGTTTATAAATTGCATTGTTGGTGCACAAGAGCTTGACTGATATTGTTGCAAATTTTATAGGCTAGAAGGGCTAGATGATCGAATCCTGCAATGGTGCGTCTGTCGGCTGGAGGCATGGTTTGCTGCAGATGCAGATGAAATATCTCTGAAGAACTGGGATCAGGAACATGTTCTCACTGGTGGCCATGGCCTGATGGTTGATGGATACTTTCCTGTAATTCAGGCTCTCGCTCAAGGTCTTGACATCCGTCTGAATCAGAGGTGTGTATTATTATTTTTCTTCCCCAGCATACATATATCGCACGCTAAATAATTTCAGTATATCCATCACACATGTTTTTATTAAACTATCCTGCCATGATGATGCAAGTACATTAACATGTTATCTGAGTGAAACCTTAGTCATCTTGAAACTGCCATATGTTCTGCTTCAAAGTCAAATCATCATTTCTTTTAAGTACACCTGCTAATTGCAGTTTGTAGATATACATTTACTTACCTTTGCTACTGCTATATATTCAGAGTGAAGAAAATTGCACGCCAGCAGAAGGGAGTGACCGTCACCATCGAGGACGGCACGCAATACTCGGCCGACGCCTGCATAATCACTGTGCCACTTGGTGTGCTGAAAGCGAACATAATCAAGTTCGAGCCTGAGCTGCCCTCCTGGAAGAGCTCCGCCATCGCCGACCTCGGCGTCGGCATAGAAAACAAGGTCGCCATGCACTTCGACAAGGCCTTCTGGCCGAATGTGCAGGTGCTGGGCATGGTCGGCCCGACGCCCAAGACGTGCGGCTACTTCCTGAACCTCCACAAGGCCACCGGCCACCCGGTGCTCGTCTTCATGGCCGCCGGTCGGTTCGCCCAGGATGTGGAGAAGCTCTCGGACAAGGAGGCCGTGGAACTCGTCATGTGTCACCTGAGGAAGATGATACCCGACGCCACTGAACCCGTATGTTCTTGCCACCACTCTCTGTGACTTCTGAATCCTGATAATGGCGATTGTGACCTGATGATCAAATGTTTGATTTTGCAGACTCAGTACCTGGTGTCTCGTTGGGGCTCGGACCCGAACTCTTTGGGGTCCTACTCGTGTGACCTGGTGGGGAAGCCGTCGGACGTGTGCGAGAGGTTCTCGGCGCCGGTGGAGAGCGTGCTGTACTTCGCCGGAGAGGCGGCCAGCGCGGAGCACTCTGGCGCGGTGCACGGCGCGTACTCGTCGGGGATGGACGCTGCGGAGGAATGCCGGAGGAGGCTGCTGATGAGCAAGGGCGTCCCGGACCTCGTCCAGGTCGCTGGCGCCGCCTGCGAGGAGATGGCCGACGTCGTCGCCCCTCTCCAGATTTGCCGCACTTAAAAGATGATTCTTAGATACAACTGCGTTCTGCCATGCCCGATTGATCTGATGATTGACAGAAGCCGATCAATGTGCAGTCGGTCAGTCCGAGTCGGCAGAACGCAAGATTGAATTCAGATTTCTTTTTTTTTTCACATCTTCTATTTCTCTTGTTGCTTGGGATCAAGAAACATTTGATCGATGCCTGTGCTGCTGTGCACTGGATTTATAGCGTTAACAATTTGTTATGTCCAATCAATCAATAAATTTTAGACAAGTAACATTTGGGTACTGAATCTTGTTTTTCTTTTCATTGTGGACATGAATCCTGTGCTGCTGTGCAGATCTCCTTCCCCATCTGCTTTTGTAGCTTGGCCTTGTGAATGTGCTTGGTTTTCTGCAGAGAACCAGAGGTTCTTTCAACGTAGGTTTGCGACTGATACATGTTCAGAATACACCATCCTCTGTTTTTACACAGCAAGTGCTATAGAACAACATGATAGGTATTTTGTGCAGGCAAGAAATAGTGTAGCATTCTAGTCTTGGAAGGCGATGATTATCCGAGATCTCCAAATACCCAAGATATTACCATGGAACCGCCTATCCAACAGTTGGACTACTCCATCTGTTTCATTATGTAGCGCATATAGATTTTTTGAGAAGTTAAACTTCAGAAAATTTGACCAATTTCCTACTCCTAGATGGATATATCCCCTCGTGAAGACAATACCAAAATCTGATAGGTCAAAGGATGTCAAAATAAAATAAAATAAAATCTGATAGGTCAAAGGAGAAAAACTTCCCTCCATCTCAAGGAGCTAGGAAGGATGTCCAGTAATCTTTTGGAGTTCTTCAATCTCGTTCTTCAATCTCGTTGCCATCACTCGCGAACCACTAGAGACACTTGGACATATCACGAAATGAAATTATGTATGATGACGTACGCAACACAATATTTTTATTCTTAATATACGCCATCTGGTATTTCAGTATAGTCGATTAATATTAATATGTCCATACAACATATAGTGTTTCACATTCCAAGTGCTTCATACGCCAAAGTAAAGAGTAAAATAGAACAACAAGTAGTTCATACAATAAAATATGTCCCTTGTCCAATAAGCATACCGGCCTATATAATAAATTTTTTTTGGCAGTGGCCTATATAATAATTGTTTGAAGTTCAACTTGATGTGCTGCAATTTGCAATTGCCGGTCTAAGGCCGCAGAACGCAAGATTGATATTGTTTATATATACCGTTCTCTCGAGTTGCTTAGAATAAAATCATAAGTTTAATCTCCTTGGTTCGTAGGATTCAAAGAACACAGAAAATATTAAAAATAAAGCACTTGAACTAATACGAAATGACATTTGGAATCATATAGGAACCGAGAGCACAACTACTATGAGTAATGGAAAAATGGTTGTCACAAATGTCAGACACGTAGTGGGTTGCTTTATCTATGGAGCAGGTTGAAAGCCTGTTTCGTGATCATAAATACAATGAAAATTTATTTTTACAACCACATGCAATTTAGCCATAAGATTTTTTCACAACCACATGGAAAGAAAAAAAAAGTAAATCATACTATACTCTCTCCATTCCTAAATATAAGCCTTTCTAAAGATTACAAAATGGGGCTACATACGAAGCAGAAGGAGCGAATCTATACTTTAAAATATGTCAATATACATCTGTATGTAGTCTCTATCGAAATTTTGTAGAAAAACCTATATTTAAGATCGGAGATAGTAGTTTGAAACCTAAAAAGGCAAACAAGTCATACCAAAAAAGCTGGTACAACGGAGTCTGTCGAAATTCTTGTAAAATTCATTTGAACCAAAGCGGCCATGAGATTAATTGTATCAATCTACTAGTATCTTCTTTGTCGTTGACTAATCTTCGAGAATATGCGCATCCGCGTGCTTGAAAGTTGCCCGATTTCGTTCTTTCTTTCTTTCTTCTCCTCTTTGAACACGATCGCATGGATCTTTGGTTGCGTGGTTTCGTTGGAGGTCGGTTGGTTGGTTGTTGGCCGCGTCGTGTGCGCCGATCGTGACGGCAGCTTGAGTTGCGACGGACGGGTGGAAGAGAAGTGCACGGCAGCATGCAGCGTCGCGACCCAACATGCGTCGTGAAGCTCGCGCGGTGACGTCGCCGCCCGCCCCGGCGTCTCGACGCCGACGGCGACGCGTCCGGCGCCGCAAGCCGCCCTACGTGTCGCGCGAGCGCGCGCGGACGGAACCTTCCGAGATATTCCCGGCCCGGCCGGCCCTCCGCTGAAATTTCTTTCCTGTTTCGCGCACGTGAGCCCACCGCCGCTCGGCGCGGGCCGGGCCCGCCACGTGTTAGGCGCCCCCCGAGCTGGCCACCACCCGGCGACCCCGTCGTCGTCTCGGACTCGAACGCGAAGCAGCAGCAGGGCGAGAAAAAAGGGCGACCGGCGGAAAATATCTCCGGCTCGTTCGTTTGCGCCGCTGGCCGGCGAGATGTCGTCGGCGATGTCCCGCGCGATCCGGGGGGCCGTCGCGGCTGGGGTGTCGAGGAGGGGCCTGGCGTCCGTGGAGGCGATGGGGGCGGGAGGGGCGTGGGCCAAGGGGGCGCCAGCAGCGGCGGGGCGCTGGGCCGGGCAAGGCGGCCGGGGCCCCGTGGAGGACGGGGCGCGTGTGCAGTGGGTGTTCCTCGGGTGCCCCGGGGTCGGCAAGGGCACCTACGCCGGCCGCCTCTCGCGGCTGCTCGGCGTGCCCCACATCGCCACCGGCGACCTCGTCCGCGACGAGCTCGCCTCCCAGGGCCCCCTCTCAAAGCAGGTATTCAGTTCGTCGCTATCAGTCCCCGCGTGGTGATTTTCGTAGTAGAAGAATTGATAGCTATAGATCCCCTCTGATGTTGACGAAAGGGGGGCTAAGGATAATTTTACCTGCAACTGTTCCCCTGCATCAGCTACCAAATAAGCAATAATCGTGATGCTCTCAGTGCAGAAAGAGGGCTTACATCTGCATGAGAGTAGACCAATCCGACCATGGCTGCGCAATTCCTGTATCATCATTGCAGCCCGGCTTGCCACCATTAGTTCTAGGTGATGCAATCACATCCAGTTAGGAGACGCCAGCAATTGTTTGGGTGCAAAACTCCCCGAGGGAGAACATCCAATTGACCAGTAGGAAACACCACAGCTGCACCATGCTGTTAAGCAAATGCTCAACACTTCAGCAGTCAGCACACCAGAAGCAGACTAATTATATATACCGACTAACTGTTTTCCGTGCTGTCCGTCCGTTGCAAAGCCGAATTAGTTAGCTTATAGGACAAGTTCTTGAAACAGATACTACTATATGGTTAATTCAGTCTGAAAACCCTCACAAGAAGCTTACAGAACAAGTTTTTGAAACATATATTAGTACGGTTAACTCAGTCTGAAAACCCTCACAAGAAGAATATAGAACTAGTTTTTGAAACAGATATTACTACGGTTAACTCAGTCTGAACAACCCTCACAAGATTGTGAAGTCTGTAAGATGATCCATTAGAGCTGGTTATGAAACCTGAGTGCAAGGATGTGCAACTTGCTCGGTCGATGGTTGCAGCTTAGGATAGATTGTTTGAACCCTTTTATGACTGTTTAGTTTTGTGCTGCTACACTTCCAGTAGCAGAGGCATGAATGAATGATTGATGATAAGGCTCAAATAAATAAGACTAACCTGTAGGTTGTGTACAGTTTCAGAATAACAATGTTGATTTTGATTCTAGTTAACAATATGGAACTTGATTCTAGCAACGGAAGCCAAAACAGCATAACACCAACTAGTTCAACTGTTTTACCACTTCCACTCTTGCGCCAAAGATCTTACCATTTCCGAAGGAACTGGGGCTACATTTCTTTACTTTATTGATTGTCTTATGACTGCTTTGTTTCCAGCTTTCGGAGATTGTGAATCATGGGAAACTGGTGTCTGATGAGATCATCATAAATCTTCTGTCAAAGCGCCTTGAGGAGGGAGGAGAGAAGGGTGAATTAGGCTTCATACTTGATGGTTTTCCAAGAACTATAAGACAAGCGGTGAGCTAGTTACTTGACCTGATTGTAAGTATGCAAGAAATATATGCTTGCATCTTCTCAGTTCGGCTTTTATCATCAGGGGGTAGAATCATGGAAATTGTATAGAACCTGATTCTAGTAATAGTCTTGATGTATGGTTGTTCAATGTCTATGGTTGAGATCAACTGAGTTTTGAAACTTATCCACAGTTTTCTTTTTGTTGATAAAAAGAAAAACTTACCTGCTGGTATTTTGTGACAGTTCCCAAACTAAATTGTATTGTGTGGTTTGTTAGGAAATACTGGAGGGAGTCACAGATATTGATTTGGTGATCAATCTCAAACTTCGAGAAGAGGCTCTGCTTGCAAAATGCATTGGTAGAAGGAAGTGCAGCCAGTGTGGAGGAAACTTCAATGTGGCCTCCATTGACATTGAGGGTGAGAATGGCGAGCCTGGAATGTATATGCCTCCACTACTACCTCCTCCACAGTGCGAATCAAAGTTAATTACCAGAGCAGATGATACCGAAGAGGTGGTAAAGGAGCGATTGCGTGTTTACCATGATTTGGTACGTAGCAGTGAACCTTAGATTGCATTTTTTGAGTTTTTTTTGTTTGTTTTTTATAATTTATGGGATCAGAACAATCAACTTGCACTTGAAGGGCGTATGAAGCTATGTTTGTTTAGGTACGAGATCAGTAGTGAATTTAGCAGTATAGAAAAGGGATGCTAGGTCGTTTATATTTCAAGGTGACCTTAAGCTTGCATGTTGAAATACTGAGACATGTTGAGACATATTGAACCTTGTTATTTGCTGAGGTTTTTTATGATAAATATTTACTACTGTTTAGCCAATTGGCTCTGGAATTTATGTGTATTTGTTGTCCGAAATTCAGCAATGAGCACATTTCATCTTCCAAACTTGAAATTATATGATGCAACTCGTATGGTAATGTTCCCCCTCACTGGTATAGGCTAGGAATATTTCCTCTCTATATATTTGATCATAGCTCTGTTCTCAGTGTAAGACCCTGTTATGGGTGTTGTTATTCTTTTTTAAGCAAGCTGTCATCTTTGCAGTGTGAACCAGTGGAGGATTTCTACAGAGCACGGGGGAAACTCATGGAGTTCAATTTACCAGGAGGAATCCCCGAATCATGGCCGAAGCTGCTCCAAGCTTTGAATATAGAAGAAGATCCTGATAACAATAGATCTGCAGCAGCATAATTTTGTGAGTGTCAGAAATGTGTATTATGTATTTGTAGCCTATGTCAAACGTAGTTACCTGATAAGCATTACTGGCATCTCCAGAAAGTAGTTCATTCAGGGCCATTATTTGATCTGGCACTCAAAAATTTGTATAGCTGATTGATCATCGATCGCTCAAGTTTGATGGGGTGTGCTTGTTGTATTCTTAAAGGTATATAGCCTCTTATGTCTCAAAGGGCAGATGATAAATAACCGACGGTTGGCGGTTGAAGTCCGCTGATAAAGGTTGTTGAAACAATCATGCTGCAAACATTGTTTTGAAAACATTATGGAAGCAGATGGTTTTTGTGGTATGGCTAATGTCTTACCTACTGGTTTAGCCTTTACTTGTTATGGGAACGGCTTTTGGTTATGTTGGTTCCAGGCCTCATTGAACTGACCATTTTAGTACTAATGTGTATTCTTTGATCCAAATTCAGCCTGGGGTGCACTTGATCTGCCAAACTTGAAGCTGTATTATGGAGCTCATGTATATAAATCTCATTAGAGTATATTGAGAATATTCTGTTTGTTTCTTAGTGTTGCGTCCTACTCCCTCCGTAAAGAAATATAAGAGCGTTTAGATCACTAAAATAGTGTTCTAAAGTATCTAAACACTCTTATATTTGTTTACAGAGGGAGTACTATTATGGAGTTCACTTTTGCGGGGAGGAATACCTTACTTTTGCAAGAAAAGATATGCAACATCATGATTTTTGTGTTAGGAATGGGTGTTAACGCCATATAAGTATTGCTACTGTCCTAGAAGTAGTCCATTCAGGGTAACAACTATTTGATCTGGCACTCAAAATCGTATAGTTTTTATATTGATACTCAAGACCCTGCGAGTTGGATGCGCGTGGTGGTTGTAGTGAAAATCAACACTTTGAAGATTTAATCTGCCTCCGGCCGGTCACGCTCATAATAATACATCCATCTTGTTCATGTGTTTGTACACCCACTGCCCACCAGCTGCGACATGAGCTTTTCATTGCTTCCATTAGAGAGGTATCACGTTCTTACCAATTGCAGTTTAAATTGAACTGCCAAAATGGCTTTGATTAGTGAAGAGAGGGTGTACATCCCAAGGAGAAAATAAATTATTAGTGGAGAAGGGTGCCTAAGCAAGTGCAAATAACTGACTAGGGAGAAGAAAGAAGACATTGGAGCACGTTCTCACTGTTAGAAAGTCTGCTCTTGCATGTGGTCTCCAATAGTACTCCAGAGCCAATACCAGTGAGGGGGAATATTACCATACGAGTACGTACGAGAGCTACGGGAGGAAAATACCACTCGCATCTTTCCTGATTTGATTGAAAATGGTGCCACTAATATTCAAGACCGAGCGAGTCGCGCGTCAAGTCCAGGTAAATATACTACTCCCTCGAGTCCCAAGGGGGCCTTAGGATTCGATCAATATACTACTCCCTCGAGTCCCAAGGGGCCTTAGGATTCGATCACCGATGCAATGTTACCGTACCGAGTGTAATAAGGCTGGTCATAGTGGGTAGTAATACTAGTAACATGTATATGTTACTAGGCTATATTACTATCTCTATAGTGGGTAGTAACATATATGTAGTGTCATGCATCACTTCATTTATTACTTCATAGACTCATTTAGCATTGGGAACCGCTAGGTGATGGTAACATATGGCTGGTCATAGTGGGAGTAACATAAGTAGTAACATAGATGCCACATAAGCAAAAGTGATGATGTGTCAAGTAGTTAATGAGGAGAGAGACAAATAGAGTAACATAATATGTTACCATCACCTAGCGGTTTCCAATGCTAAATGAGTTTATAAAGTAATAAATTAAGTAATGCATGACACTACATATATGTTACTACCCACTATAGAGGTAGTAACATAGCCTAGTAACATATACATGTTACTAGTCTAAGTTACTCCTCACTATGACCAGCCTAACGGAAGAAATTAAGGGATCAACTTGCGAGACTAGATCTGGATCATGCGTTATCTAGGTGAGGGTTGTGGCGCATCTGTTGCATGTCGTGACTTCCCAAGTTCAGAGAAAGGAAGAGGAAATTTGAGGGAGAAGCCATTGGAGCGCATCACCTGCAGCTCGCAAAAACACACGCATACAGACACCCAAGTGAGCGAGAGAATGGCGCAAGCGCAGTGGTGGGACGAGTGGCAGCTGCGAGCCGTCGTCCTAGCCAGCCTCACCGCCCAGTACTTCCTCGTATTGTTTGCGGGCGTTCGTAAGTTTCATATCCCACCATGGCTCAGAGTTTGCTTCCGGTTGTCGCACATCGGCAGCGACGCTCTCGCCATCTTCGCCCTCGCCACGCTCTTCAGCCGCCAGAAGAATGGGCCGCGCTGCAGCTACGTGCGCGGCAGCCGCGAATTGGAGCTGTTGTGGGCACCCATCGTGCTGATGCACCTCGGCGGACAGGTCGTCACAACAACCTACAAGATTGAAGACAACGAGCAGTGGAGCCGCCACATCCTAACCTCTCTATCCTAGGTCGGTGCGAAATTATTCTGGCGTTATTTTTCATTTACCATATACGGTGAACTGCTCCCTCCGTTTTTCTAAATATGAGACCTTTTAGAAATTTTAATAGTGACTACATATATACGAAACAAGATGAGTGAATTTACACACTCTACAAATGCTTATATTGTTCGTGCGTTACATTAGGCGCATAAATATTTGGACTTGACTAACTTCCAAACTGTCTGCACGTAGGAATAGATCCGAGAGATGATTCCTTCTTTCTTCCTATATCCCAAACCATAGCTTGTAGCTTGTAGCTTGTAGCCATCATAGGCCCGGACACATTATAGAGGCAACCAAACACATTTCATTGCATCCGAAATCGACGATGGAAATAGGACTCGAATATCGTTTCAGGGATAAAGTAGTCATCCATTAGCATCATATATGTCCCGTGCCCTATTCTGGTCCAACACTCGACGACCCTTCATTGAACCCTTCTAATTGATGACATGTTGCTCCGCACGATCCGCATCTTCAAGAACCACCTTCATCATTGTCGTTTTGTCCTCCTATTCGTCTCTTATCCGACGAAGACAACTCCGTGAACTTGTTGTAGAAGTACTCTTCGTCCAAATCGATCGTGTTTGCTTTAAAGTTAAAGAAAAACGTTAACAAATTTGGCTATGGCATTTGTCAAACACTTGCCGGGCGTGGTGTCCGCTATGGACGGTAGCTACGTGGGCGGTCGGTTGATCCGGGGTGGATGAGCGGCGTAGGGAAAGCCAGGCTGGCGCCCATGAGGAGCGGCGGAGGTCCTGCAAGGCGTCCGGTGTGGGGCAGTGATGGCGCTGGACTGCGGGAGTGGCAGGTACAAAGCACAGGAGGATGGACGGAGTGAGAAAAACGGGGCTTTGGGTGGGCCAGGGGTGTCGGAGGCCGACGTGACGTGCTTCTAGATACCCCCTCCCATTTGGTTTTGGTTTGTGGGATTTCGGATGGACGCGGGAGTACATATTTCATATTTGGTGACCGGGGTTGGATCGCCAAAAATGTCCGGACCGGTTGGTCGTGACATTTGGGGTTGAATCGGTGAATAACCGTGTTGGAGTTGCCCTTAGTTAGCTTCCTCTTATTCCCTCATTTTGAAGTTATGCATTAAAGTTTTATTCACATATTATTAATTTGACCATCCACTGTGTCTCAGGTGACGGTTGCACTCTATGTGTTTTACAAGTCATGGTCTTCCGATGACAAAAGGTTGTTGACTGCAACAATTTTGCTTTTCATCCTGGTGATTATCAGATGCTTCCAAAAGGCCCTGGATCTGAAGAGCAGCAGCTTTAATGCCATACGAAAGAATAGTTTGTCTGAGATCAGCTTTGTCCAGGGCAATTTCGTCACAGAAGAAGTACGGACTGGAGGATATGTAAAACGAGCAAGAAAGATCGTCCTGGGTTGTCCTGAACCGCTGGAAGAAACACACCACGCATACCCAAGCCTACCATACCAGCTTTGTTTGGACTTTCCATGCCCATATCCTGATCGTCTTGCAATCCTGAACAAATTCTGGTCGCTTGACTCCGAATCGGCTTATCGAGCCATAGAAGGCGCGCTGTCTGCTATGACCAGTTTTCTCTACACCAAAGATGATACCATACCCTATCTTGCTTTGAAGAATGCGCCAACATCCCTCATTTTCCGTTGGTGCACACAGGTATTAGCTTATGCCACATTAATCACAGTCATCTGCCTCGTGCACACTAGTAGTAGCCACAAAGAAGCTTATAGCAGTCGAGATACCAGGGTTACACTGGTGCTGTTGTACGGCACACTTCTGCTTGAGCTGGTTTACTTGGCCGTTCAAACAGCTTTCCGGAACAGGTTCTCTGGCAGAATTCTCCAACGTAGCCTTATTGGATTATTAGACCATAACAGAAGGTACCCCAGGCTGAGGAGGATGGCGGGATGGTTACAATGCAAGGACTTGGTCGACAAATACTTTGGGCACATGGAGCCTAGCTATTCGTGTAAGGAGATTACAGAATTGATTCGCTGCCATGTTGAATCAGGGTGGAAGAATTGCATAGTGGACACTAAGTCTTACGGGAGGTTTAATGATACTAGGGGCGAAGGGACGCTCGCCAGTAAGCTATGTCTCCAAAAGCTGGGTTGGAGCTTAAAGAGGCCATTTGATGAGACCATTATTCTCTGGCACTTGGCTACAGATATATGTTTTCGTCGTAAGGACACTTCTCCTGATGATCATCAATGTGCTCCCCAGTGCAAAGAAATATCCAACTACATGATGCATCTATTGTTTCATAATCCAGAGATGTTGATGCCAGGCAGCAGGAAGAGTTTGTTCTCAAGGGTCTACAACGAACTCGAGTCCATCCTCAAGGGTAAGCAGGCTCAGTGGGACAAGAGGGACTTTACATGGCAATTAATTCAGAGATGTGACAGCCTTCACCACGGCCTTCACATTAGTGACACCAGTCATAATCATGACTCCTCTGGCAGCGACGCTTATATTCCCAACTCTTTCATTCGTGACGCTTGTTTGCTTGCTGAAAACTTGTCCCATGATATTGGTCATGACACCAAGATGTGGGAGGTGATCCAAGGCGTGTGGGTGGAGATGCTCTGCTTTTCTGCCAGCCGGTCCCGAGGATACTTGCATGCCGAGACTCTGGGAACCGGTGTGGAGTACCTCTCCTATGTCTGGGTCCTCTTGGCATACGCTGGGATAGAGACATTCCCAGAAAAGCTTCAAAAGAGAGAGGGCATGTTATTTGACAGTGGTGAGCCTTCGGTTTAGCACAGAAGATAAGATGTGCTGCTAATACAACATTTGCTTCTGAAAGTGAAGGAAGCGTGCATGTCATCATTGAGGGTTGAGCTCGAGGATATTCTGTTTAGTTCTCCTTGAATGTTTGCCATGTCTAGGCGGTTCTACATTTTAACTTTGCCTCTCTGTCCTGTGGTGCCATTGTATGTTTGCGCTCCTGTTTTTATCACTGTTCGATGTAAGACATGCATTTGCTGATTGTTGTGCGAAATGCCAACCCATGTAGTGAGGCAAGTGGATTGTATGTCTTCGTTTCGTTAGACTGTCGTTCATGTATCCAGGTTTTACTGTCTGTGCCCGTCTATTTTTTCTCTTAGTTATTAAGGATATAAAGTAATTTGTATATATTTGTTTGGAATGCTTTGAAGTATTGAGCATTCTTGTAGCTTATCCTTGTCTCCTTCATTTAAACAAAATAATGGTATGCGATTGAAGAAGAATCTGATAAGTTATCAAGAAAATAGTATGTTGAGGTTTTTTATATCTTATTAGGTCGAATAGATTGGTTTTCAACTGTGTGTGCTTCGAATTAGAGTGTTATTACAATACTTAGTTTACAATTAAATTTCAACTTGCAGCTGGAAATGTGCAATCCTATGTCTTACACTATAAAACATTCCACTTTGCTTCTCATTTAGTTTTGTGTTTACAGTGATATTATGTAACATCCCAATTTTCCTAAATTAGGATGTTAATAGATCATTCAAATGCATATCATATTTTTATTGCATTATTTGTCTTTCTGCAATATTCGAATCATTATGCAACTAAAGGCAATTTATTTGGAGTGGAGATAACATGACTTCTCCCCTATTTTAAAAATGTTCATAATGTGCAGAATATTATTTCCAGTTCATATGCTGGTAATTTTTGTGATCTTCAAAATATTTTATTTGATTGTTTTATTGCTGTTTGAGTGGCCTAATGCATCAAAATGAATTTCTAAAATTGCATTAGGTGAGGGACTAGTGTTCCAGTAGTTAATATTAGTAGTATATATTTTACTGGGTGTCTCTATATTTTTGTTTAGTTTTTATTGTTGTTATTTTATTTTAGTTATTTGTGTTTCTGTAGTTGTGTGTTAAAAAAAAGAGAAACACCAACCGGCCCATCGCCGCAGCCCAGCCAGCCAGCTAGCACTGCCCGCGGCCCAGCTCCCGCCGCCGCAGCCCACCTACCCACCTAACCGAAGCGGTACGCCCGCACCGCATCGCCCGACCCGCGCCCGATCCACCTCGCCTTCAGCCGCTGACCAGCGGGTCCCGCACCACCTTCTCCCACCCCGAAGCGGACACGCGCGCAGACGCCAAGACGACGCCGAGGCCGAGCCCGACTCGACGCCGCTACTGGTCCACCTCGAACGTGCCCGAGTGTCCGTGCGCGAGCCAAAGCCTCGACGAACCCCCGAACCCCTTCCTCGATCCTCTTCGTTGCCGCACGCGCTGTTTGGCGAAAACGGATCTCGCCGTCGAGCTCCGAGGCCGCCGTCGTTCATCGTACGAATCCACCGCAGTAAGAGACCGCAGAGCCGCGCTGCCTGCACCCCTCGAACCCCCACTCGACGAAGAACTCTTTTGACACCTCGAAGTACCCTGCAGCGCACCAGGACGACGCCGCCACCGACGCCCGACTTCGCCGGACCCGCCGCGTTCAGGTCTTCGCCACCGCCGCTCGAGGGAGCCCCGTCGGCATTGAACACCACCTACACCTCCGCCACTCACCGCTGCACCCGTCCGTCACCTCGCCTTCGCCGGAGACTCACCGGAGGAGCGCCACCGCCGACGCCCGACCCGCCGCCGCCGCGTCCCCTGATCTCTGGTGAGCACGCGCGCGCAACACACCTCGGCCAATCGGGTGATGCCACGTGGCAAAATCTACAGCGCCGCTACAGTATTCGCTGTTCAGGAGATTTCTGTTTTCCTTTTTGTTTTATTTTTCAGATTTTCACCAAAAACTTCAATTAGCTATAATTTTTATTCTATATGTCCAAATTAGGTGATTCTTTTTCCTATGCACCCACAAATACCAGTAGTTTATCACAGTACCGACTTTGCACATGTTTGCACTGTTCAAGTTTGAATTCATTTGAATTTGAATTAAATCTTCCGGAGGCCGTAACTTTCAAACCGTTTATCGGAATCGAGTGATTCTTTTTGCATTGTGACCGTAGTGCAATTTAGGTGCTGTTAAGCTTCTGTTGCTCAGTTTTAAAAATCATTTTCTTGCTGTTGGTTTTATTTTGGTTCTATTCGTGTTCCGGTGATTGATTTGTTGAATTGTGTGAAACGTGTAGATTGTCCGGAGTGCGACGCGAGCTATTGTCAGGAGTGTGACTTTCTGAATCAGAACCAAGGCAAGTTACATGTTGATCATCCTTTACCTATTGTTTTCTATGCATGTAGTTATATCACACTATGAAAATATGCATGTATAGGAATACTATATTATTCTGCTATGCTGTTGAGCTATTTCCCGTTTTTGCAAATCGTGGTAGTTGTAGTTTGCTATGCTTTGTAGACGGGGGTGGTTCGTGTATTCATTGAGTTTGTGTGAGGATTAAATATATATAACAATTGAGTAGTAACTCAGGATTTAACTCACCTCTGGGCGGAAGTGGTATTGCTTGGTGTTGAGGGAAGGCATCATGGGGTCTTGCACCTTTTCTAAGGCCATGCGCTCATGAGAGTGCACCCTAAGTGGAATGCCGCCCAGGTTCGTAAAGATCGACAGACTTAGTGACTAGTTGCTTCCATGTGCGCCACCGGCTATATGGGCTCTCGCTTAGTTGATCAGTTGTTGGAACCCTTGCCTGACGGTGTTGACAGATGTAGCATATGTAGGTGGGATGTGGCCGTCAGGTGGTTAAGGGAACCTCTTCTGAAAGACTTTGTCTCAATCTTCGGATTGGGTCCAGTGGGTAAAGCGTACAAAACTCTGCAGAGTATTAAAACTAATCATGATTAGCCGTGCCCCCGGTTATGGGTAAATCTGAGCCACTATGCCATTATAGTTGTTGGATGATCTTGACAGATGTGACACTTAATAATATTTGTGGGCAACTTAATAATGGGTAGGTTGGAGTTGATTTTGCCAACTCAACCTTGTGCATTTAATTGTAGTAATAAAGAACTAAATAAAAAAATGGACTATTAGGTAGTTATGAGGATAAAATCAGCTTTCTGCAACCATAAACCCTCAAGCCTTCCTTTGTTGTACTATGCATATACATGTAGGTCTGCTTTATTACTACTCCTGTGTAACTTGCCAATACATTCCAAGTATTGACCTATATGGCTGCAACGTCTTATGTTGCAGGATATTCAGACGAAGAGTAAGGTACCGTTAGGGTCGCGAGTCTGCACTCAGCATCGCCAGTGGGCTATGATGGGACTCATCGTTATTTTCTGCTACTTTCCGTTGTTTGATTGAATAAAGCTAGCCATGTGCTATGCAGATTGTTTTATTTTATACATTCTGGATCATACGTTGTAATAAATGATGCACTTGCTATTCTGGTATTCATCTATACTGTGTGTGCTTGCGAGTTCGATCCAGGGACTAGCACGGTAAGCACAGAGACTCAAATCCTTCGAGGTTTGGTCGTTACAGATGGTATCAGAGCAGTGTGTTGACTGTAGGACGTGACCCTAGAAAATGGATTAGAAAAGCCATAGGACTGAAAATTATTTTATAAACTAGCTATACTTCTTACTGTTTATTAGTTAACCCCCTCAAGTATCTTGAACAGTTAAGTAGAAACTAGTGCTGAGACCACCATTCATGTTTGTTTTATATTGCAACGTTATCGTGTTAGCGTATCTGATTATGCCCACTTTCGTGGTATGAAGATACTAGATTGTTTGCTTGATTGGTAGTTGTTTGTTAAATTGCTTAGTGTCGAAATTATTTGACTATATATATATATATATATATATATATATATATATATATATATATATATATATATATATATATATATATATATATATATATATATATATATATATATTATCATATTGTTTGTTGTTTGTTGTTTGTTTGTTTGTTGGTGTTATTCGTTGTTGTGTTTTGTTGGCTTGATCATATTATGCATATGGGTAGAATATATTTATATATACATAGTCTTTGGCCCTATTATATCTATAACTCTTCTATGCTTGCCCACCAGATGCCGCCGAGGCATGATAATAGGCGTAATGCTGCAGGAGGAGACAACAATGACAATGATGTACCGCCATACATGCAGCAGTTGCTTTAGGGACAAGCTCAGTTGATCCAGTTGCTTGTCCAGAACCAGAACAACAACAATCCACCGCCACCTCCACCAAAGTGGATATGCTTACTGTGTTCTTGAGGTTGAATCCTCGGAGGTTCTCCAGTTCCCAGAACCTATTGTGGCTGATGATTGGCTCCGTGCAGTCAATAGGAACCTGGAGACGGTTGGATGCACAGATGCAGAGAGGGTGAGGTTTGCCTCACATTTGTTGGAGGGTCCTGCTGCAGCTTGGTGGGACAATTACTTGGTCACCTATCCCATTGCTACTATCACATGGCCTCAGTTTCAGGATGCTTTCCGTGCTGCACATGTGTCTGCTGGTGCTATGAGTCTGAAAAAGAAGGAATTTCGCAGTTTGCGCCAGGGAGGTCGCAGAGTTAATGCGTATGTGGAGGAATTTAATAATCTTGCACGTTATGCTCCTAATGATGTTAACACTGATGCAGCTAGGCAGGAGAAATTCTTGGGGGGCCTTAATGATGAGTTGAGCCTTCATTGACAAATGGCCACTTTTAGGAATTGTCGGGACCTAATTGATAAGGCTATTGTCTTTGGAGGGAAAGCAACAGCCATAGAGAATCGCAAGAGGAAGTACAACAACAATAACGGGTATAATTCAGGACCACAATGAAGCCACGCACTTCATATCATGGTAATGGAGGTAATGGACATAATCATCATGGAGGTAATGATCATAATCATCATGGAGGGAATGGCCACAACCATAATGGCCACCATCATCATAATGGGCACAAGAGTAACAATGGCAATGGCAAAGGTAATGGTAATGGTGATGGCAATGGAGGGAACAATAACCAGAACCACCAGGTTACACGTGCGCCAAGGGATTTGAGTCAGGTGCAGTGCTTCAGGTGTAAGGCTATGGGGCACTATGCCACAGATTGCCCGGGGGCGAAGAACTCAGGATCCAGCAAGCCAAACCCCTTCCAAAAGGGTCATGTAAATCATGTTAATGTGGAGGAGGTTTACAATGAACCTGATGCAGTGATTGGTAAGTTCTTGATTAACTCAGTACCCGCGCTTGTTCTTTTTGATACTGGTGCATCACATTCTTTTATTTCGAGGGTATTTGTTGATAAACATGGATTGCCAACCAAAACACTTAGCATGCCTATTAGAGTGAGTTCCCCAGGAGCTGAGATGATAGCAGGTGTTGGTTGCCATCAGTTGACTTTGTCTATTGGAAAGCATGATTTTCCTACGGATTTGATTATATTGAAGTCACAAGGTCTGGATATTATTTTGGGTATGGATTGGTTGCAGTTATATAAAGGTCGTATTGATTGTGCCAGTCGATCTATTACTCTCAAATGCACCAGAGAGGAAGAGGATCAAATATCGTGTAAGTATAAGCGTAATCAAAAGTGTGAACTCTCTTAAGGGGGGTAGCCTGGAAGAGGTGCCAGTTGTGAGGGATTATCCAGATGTGTTTCCAGAGGAGTTGCCAGGTATGCCACCGGATAGAGATATTAAGTTTCTTATTGATTTAATACCGTGCCTTCGGACCTATTGCAAAGAGACCAGATAGAATGCCACCTCAAGAGTTGGAGGAATTGAAGAAGCAGATAAGAGAATTGCAGGCACAAGGATTTATTCGCCCAAGTTCATCACCTTGGGGAGCTCCAATTTTGTTTGTGGAGAAGAAGGATGGAACCTTGAGGATGTGTGTTGATTATCGTTCTCTGAATGAGGTAACCATTAAGAATAAGTATCCTTTGCCTATGATAAATGATCTGTTTGACCAGTTGGAAGGAGCTACTGTGTTTTCTAAGATTGATCTTTGTTCTGGTTATCATCAATTGAAGATTCGTGAGCAAGATATTCCAAAGACTGCTTTTACTACGAGGTATGGGTTGTATGAATATACTGTTATGTCATTTGGATTGACTAACGCTCCTGCATACTTCATGAATATGGTGAACAAGGTGTTTATGGAGTTCTTGGATAAATTTGTGGTTGTTTTCATTGATGATATATTGGTGTTCTCCAAGAATAAGCAAGAGCATGAGGTGCATTTGCGTTTGGTCTTGGAGAAATTAAGGGAACATCAGTTGTATGCCAAGTTCAGCAAATGTGAGTTTTGGCTGGATGAGGTAGCATTCCTTGGACATGTTGTGTCAGGTAATGGAGTTGCAGTTGATCCATCTAAGGTTGCTGCAGTTACAGAGTGGGAGACACCCACGACAGTTGGAGAGATTCATAGCTTTTTGGGCCTTGCAGGTTATTACAGGAGGTTTATTGAGAACTTTTCCAAAATTGCAAAGCCCATGACTGAATTGTTGAAGAAGGAGAATAAGTTTGTTTGGACCGATGAATGTGAAGCCAGCTTTTAGGAATTGAAGCAGCGTTTGGTTACAGCACCAGTTTTAACTCCGCCAGACATACATAAGGACTTCCAGGTATATTGTGATGCTTCTCGTCAAGGACTTGGGAGTGTTTTGATGCAGGAAGGTAAAGTTGTTGCATATGCTTCACGTCAGCTTAAGAATCATGAGCTTAATTATCCTACACATGATTTGGAGTTAGCCTCAGTTGTGCATGCATTGAAAACTTGAAGGCCATACCTTATTGGTAATCATTGTGATATATTTACTGATCATAAGAGCTTGAAGTATATTTTTACTCAGAAGGATTTGAACCTCAGGCAGAGGAGATGGTTGGAGTTTATTAAGGATTATGATTTGAATGTGCAGTATCATCCTGGTAAGGCTAATGTTGTTGCTGATGCATTGAGTCGTAGGAGCCATGCTAATGCAATTAGTATTGATAATATGCCACCCGAGTTATGTGAACAGTTCAGGAATCTCAGGTTGGAGATGGTTCCTAAGGGATATTTGGCAACACTTGAGGTAAAGCCTACTTTGCTTGACAGGATCAGGGAAGCTCAAAAGGGTGATAAGGAGATTGCTGAGATAAAGGAGAATATGGCTAAAGGTAAGGCAGAAGGTTTCCATGAGGATGAACATGGAGCCATATGGTTTGAGAAGCATATTTGTGTACCTCAAGATGCAGATATCAGGAAGTTGATTCTTCAAGAGGCGCATGATTCACCTTATTCTATTCACCCAGGTAATACTAAGATGTATTTGGATTTGAGGGAAAGATTTTGGTGGCCTAGCTAGAAGCGGGAAATTGCTGGGTATATTGCAACATGTGATGTGTGCCAGAGAGTTAAAGCAGAACATCAGAGACCAGCAGGTTTGTTACAGCCATTGCCTATACCTGATTGGAAGTGGGATGAGATTGGTATGGACTTCATTACAGGTTTACCCAGGACTCGGTCAGGTTATGATTCTATTTGGGTAGTTGTTGATCGTTTGACTAAGGTTGCTCACTTCATCCCGGTAAAGACAACTTATACCAGTGCTCAGCTAGCAAAGATTTATATGTCTAAAATTGTTTGTCTGCATGGAGTTCCAAGGAAGGTAGTGTCTGATAGAGGTACTCAGTTCACATCTAAATTTTGGCGTCAGTTGCATGAATCCTTGGGCACCAGGCTGGAGTTCAGTACAACTTTCCATCCATAGACAGATGGGCAGACAGAGAGGGTAAATCAGATTTTGGAGGATATGTTGAGAGCTTGTGCTTTGGACTATGGGTCCAGTTGGGATGATAATTTACCTTATGCAGAGTTTTCATATAATAACAGATTATCGTGCTAGTCTCAAGATGGCACCATTTGAGGTATTGTATGGCGAAAGTGCAGGACACCGCTGATGTGGGATGAGGTTGGAGAGCGCCGAGTTCTTTGGACCAGACTTGATCGGAGATGCCGAGGAGAAGGTCAAGTTGATTCGTGATAGGTGAAGATAGCACAGTCTGCATGTAAGAGTTATGCAGATGCAAAACGTAAGGAGGTGACATATGAGGTAGGAGACCGTGCATATCTTAGAGTTTCACCACTTCGTGGAATTAAAAGGTTTGGAATCAAGGGTAAGTTAGCACCACGTTTTGTGGGACCTTACAAGATCTTGGAACGTAGAGGAGAGGTAGCTTATCAGCTGGAGTTGCCAGAATCCTTGTCAGGAGTTCATGATGTGTTTCATGTATCTCAGTTGAAGAAGTGCCATGCAGAGATGATGGATGTCCCATTGAGGGACACGGTGCCGCTTGAGGCAATTCAGGTGGAGAGTGATTTGACATATGAGGAGAAGCCTATTAAGATTCTGGAGACAGCAGAGAGAGTTACTCGCACCAAGACAATCAAGTTATGCAAGGTTCAGTGGGATCATCATACAGAGGAGGAAGCTACCTGGGAACGAGAGGAAGATCTCAGGCAGGATCACCCGCACCTATTTGCTAGCCAGCCCGAATCTTGAGGGCGAGATTCATCTTAAGGGGGGTAGGTTTGTAACATCCCAATTTTCCTAAATTAGGATGTTAATAGATCATTCATATGCATATCATATTTTTATTGCATTATTTCTCTTTCTGCAATATTTGAATCATTATGCAACTAAAGGCAATTTATTTGGAGTTGAGGTAACATGACTTCTCCCCTATTTAAAAAATGTTCATAATGTGCAGAATATTATTTCCAGTTCATATGATATGTTCTGGTAATTTTTGTGATCTTCAAAATATTTTATTTGATTGTTTTATTGCTGTTTGAGTGGCCTAATGCATCAAAATGAATTTCTAAAATTGCATTAGGTGAGGGACTAGTGTTCCTGTAGTTAATATTAGTAGTATATATTTTACTGGGTGTCTCTATATTTTTGTTTAGTTTTTATTGTTATTATTTTATTTTAGTTATTTGTGTTTCTGTAGTTGTGTGTTAAAAAGAGAAACACCAACTGCCCATCGCCTTGCCCAGCCAGCCAGCTAGCACTCGCCCATGCCCAGCTCCCGCCGCCGCAGCCCACCTACCCACCTAACCGAAGAGGTACGCCAAGACGCAGATCGCCTCGACCCGCGCCTCGATCCACCTCGCCTTCACCGCTGACCAGCGGGTCCCGACCACCTTTTCCCACCCCGAGCCGGACACGCGCGCCAGACGCTACAAGACGCGACGCCGAGGCCGAGCCCGACTCGACGCCGCGCCCTGGTCCACCTCGAACGCGCCCGAGTGTCCGTGCGCGAGCCAAAGCCTCGACGAACCCCCGAACCCCTTCCTCGATCCTCTTCGTTGCCGCACGCGCTGTTTGGCGAAAACGAATCTCGCCGTCGAGCTCCGAGGCCGCCATCGTTCATCGTCCGAATCCACCGCCGTAAGAGACCGCAGAGCCGCGCTGCCTGCACCCCTCGAACCCCCACTCGACGAAGAACTCTTTTGACACCTCGAAGTACCCTGCAGCGCACCAGGACGACGCCGCCACCGACGCCCGACTTCGCCGGACCCGCCGCGTTCAGGTCTTCGCCACCGCCGCCGAGGAGCCCGTCGCCGCTGAACACCACCTACACCTCCGCCACTCACCGCCGGACCCGTCGTCACCTCGCTCGCGGAGACTCACCGGAGGAGCGCCACCGCCGACGCCTCACCTGACCCGCCGCCGCGTCCCTGTTCTTTGGTGAGCACGCTGCAACACACCTCGCCAATCGGGTGATGCCACATGGCAAAATCTACAGCGCCGCCACAAGATTCGCCAGAGATTTCTGTTTTCCTTTTGTTTTATTTTTAGATTTTCACCAAAAACTTCAATTAGCTATAACTTTTATTCTATATGTCCAAATTAGGTGATTCTTTTTCCTATGCACTCACAAATACTAGTAGTTTATCACAGTACCGACTTTGCACATGTTTGCACTGTTCAAGTTTGAATTCATTTGAATTTGAATTAAATCTTCCGGAGGCCGTAACTTTCAAACCGTTTATCGGAATCGAGTGATTCTTTTTGCATTGTGACCGTAGTGCAATTTAGGTGCTGTAAGCTTCTGTTGTTGAGTTTTAAAAATCATTTTCTTGCTGTTGGTTTTATTTTGGTTCTATTCGTGTTCCGGTGATTGATTTGTTGAATTGTGTGAAACGTGTAGATTGTCCGGGGTGCGACGCGAGCTATTGTCAGGAGTGTGACTTTCTGAATCAGAACCAAGGCAAGTTACATGTTGATCATCCTTTACCTATTGTTTTCTATGCATGTAGTTATATCACACTATGAAAATATGCATGTATAGGAATACTATATTATTCTGCTATGCTGTTGAGCTATCTTTCCGTTTTTGCAAATCGTGGTAGTTGTAGTTTGCTATGCTTTGTAGACGGGGGTGGTTCGTGTATTCATTGAGTTTGTGTGAGGATTAAATATATATAACAATTGAGTAGTAACTCAGGATTTAACTCACCTCTGGGCGGAAGTGGTATTGCTTGGTGTTGAGGGAAGGCATCATGGGGTCTTGCACCTTTTCTAAGGCCATGCGCTCATGAGAGTGCACCCTAAGTGGAATGCCGTGCAGGTTCAAAAAGATCAGACAGACTTAGTGACTAGTAGCTTCCATGTGCGGCCATTGGCTATATGGGCTCGCTTAGTTGATCGCTTGTTGGAACCCTTGCCTGCATAAAGGTCGACAGATGTAGCATATGTAGGTGGGATGTGGCCATCGGTGGTTAAGGAACCTCTTTCAAAGACTTTGTCTCAATCTTCGGATTGGGTCCAGTGGGTAAAGCGTACAAAACTCTGCAGAGTATTAAAACTAATCATGATTAGCCGTGCCCCCGGTTATGGGTAAATCTGAGCCACTATGCCATTATAGTTGTTGGATGATCTTGACAGATGTGACACTTAATAATATTTGTGGGCAACTTAATAATGGGTAGGTTGGAGTTGATTTTGCCAACTCAACCTTGTGCATTTAATTGTACTAATAAAGAACTAAATAAAAAAAATTGACTATTATGTAGTTATGAGGATAAAATCAGCTTTCTGCAACCATAAACCCTCAAGCCTTCCTTTGTTGTACTATGCATATACATGTAGGTCTGCTTTATTATTACTCCTGTAACTTGCCAATACATTCCAAGTATTGACCTATATGGCTGCAACGTCTTATGTTGCAGGATATTCAGACGAAGAGTAAGGTACCGTTAGGGTCGCGAGTCTGCACTCAGCATCGCCAGTGGGCTATGATGGGACTCATCGTTATTTTCTGCTACTTTCCGCTGTTTGATTGAATAAAGCTAGCCAAGTGCTATGCAAATTGTTTTATTTTATACATTCTGGATCATACGTTGTAATAAATGATGCACTTGCTATTCTGGTATTCATCTATACTGTGTGTGCTAGCGAGTTCGATCCAGGGACTAGCACGGTAAGCACAGAGACTCAAATCCTTCGAGGTTTGGTCGTTACGTATTAATTGTGCTCCATGCTCACCCCCGATGAATGTATGCACAATAGTTGTCTGTGGCGGTTTCTGTTTTGGTTTACACATGCAATAAAGAGCAAATAGACATGACACTTCGTTCTCAGCCTTGATTGTTTGCTTCCTGTGCATGCCTATAGTATTAAATCTTACATACTTGGTTCATCAGGGGCATATAGATAGATGTGTTCATCAGGCATGTGCTACATGAAACAAAATAGTATTGGATATAATTAGCAAATATTAAAAAAAACTCAGCTCCAATACAAGCATTAACCAACCTAAAGACGCTGTTATTAGAACCATGACACCGTGGTTTCTCCTGGTTTATCAACAAATTAAAACAAGCCATTCAACCGACAACTTGCTCGAAGCGAGTCTTTCTAGCATAACAAAGTGCAACTTACTCTCAACAAGATTAAATCAAGGACCAACAACAAACAATAAAAGATCAACTCATATGCAATAAAGATATGAGAGAGAAGAAATCTTTACATAAGAAGGCTATAAACACTTGAGCATAAATAAGCAACACATTTAAATACAAATAAAAAGGGTTATGGGTTCATTGCATAGTGGGCTCAGATTCGCCTTTCCTCGATCATATAACCTACCCCGTCATCTCTTATCACCAGATCAATCTGTTTATACGATGTAGCTACCCTGGTTATGACTCAACAGGAATGACCATCCAAGGACACATCAATAGGTATCACAGGATCAAAAAGGATTCTAGAGACAAGAGGGGGTCTGACTTGACACCCACAGGTGCCTCAATTGCTCAAAGACACAGTTATTTCAGCCACGGTTAATCATCATCACCCAAGCACGAACGCCACTGATCAATTTAGCAAATCCAGAAGCATACACTACAAAAAAAGACACATTCGTGACATTTTGGGCCGAACGAATTTTTCCTATCATGCTTATGACTTATGACACTTCTATGATGATAATTATGACAAAACCCGATATCATCATAGATGTGGTGGGCTCCTACTTCTATGACTAAAAAGCATGACATAAAATGGGCTTTTCGTCCTGGACATGACATTCTTTGGGCCGTCCATGACCGAAAAAATCGTGGTAGAAGTGAGGGCGAGGAAAATATCGGGGAGTTCCTGGTTACGGTGGGTGGTCGGGGCCGAGAGATGCACGGAGGTTTCCGTGTTTCTCTCGTGTACGTGCATATGTTCGAGGCGTTGGCTAACTGAACCCGAGCGATCGCACGTTACTGAACCCAAGCGATCGATCCCTTGGCTGTTAACTAAACCCGAGCGATTCATTCGCTGCTGACTGAACGCGAGCGATTCCTTCGCTGCTGCTGCCAACTGAACCCGAGCGATCGATCACTGTTGCTGCTTACTGAAGCCGATCGAGCCCCCCTGTGAGATGTAGCCAGCCGGTGTTGGGTTGCCTCTCGATGAACAGTGGCCGTTGCTACCGTGCGCGCATTACGTAGAACGAGTCGAGACGTGGTGAGTCGAGTCGGTTGGTTGGCTGTGGATGAACAGTTCCCGGTGGGGATTGGATGAATGGGACCCCGTGGTAGTAGGCCGTTGCCGCTGGATGAATAGGACCCCAAGGAGGCCGCCGCATCCCAGCCTGTTGGGGGTGGATGAACAGGACCCCGTGGAGGCTCTATGAATAGCATCCGGTGGAGGCTGGATGAATAGTAGCTATGGATGAACAGTAGCCCGTGGAGCCTCGAGCAGGTCGAAGGTGGATGAACAGTAGCCCATGGAGGCTGGAGCAAGGCAGTAGACGGTGGATGAACAGGACCCCGTTTCACTGTAAGCGCTCCAACACAAGTCTGTTTCCTCCGTTTTGCGGTACGCCACACCCCTCCCGATCAACATGATCCCGTTTCGACCGTAGGCACTCAAACAGAAGTTCGTTTCCTCCGTTTTGCCGTACGCCAGACCCTTCCCGATGAACATGACCCTGTATCGATCGTACGCGGTCAAACAGAAGGCCCGTTTCCTCCGTTCTACGGTACGCCAGACCTCATTTTGGCTATTCCGTACAAGCTGGTTGGCTCCTGATGAACACGACGTATTCCGACCCAGTCGGTTGCCTCCCGATCAACACAACGTTGTTTCCTCCGTTCCGACCCAGCCGGTTGGCTGCGACGAACAAGACAAAGTCGATGTACGCCTTCGAGACCACGTCTGTATGTATGTACATAGCCGTATTTACTTTCCTGCAGTGTGGATGTAGGTATGTGTACATGTTATAGACAGGATTGTATGACATGCTACGTCCGCGGCTCTACTACGACATGTGCTGCTCCTTACTCGGCCACAATTCATCGCTGCAGAGAGACCGATCGACCAGTATGTATGTACACGTGTGCTACCAGACAGACAATACTACATACGCTTCGACCGGGTGGGTCCCAGCTGTTCCTTGCGTGTGAAGATATAGCTGGTGAGTCCCAGCTATCAGGGGAAATATTTTTTTTGTAGTATGGATGCACTTTCTTACGTGCGAAGATGTAGCTGGTGGGTCCCAGCTGTCAGGAGGGAAACATTTTTTTCACAAAATACGGTAGCCCGTCCGTTGGATCCCTGCTGTCAGGTGGATGAATCATTATTTTGCGCGTAATAAGGAGACAGTTCCTTCACTACTACAAAAGGGCTGCTAGTGGCGCACCTGTTTTCGCTACTAATGGCGCACTACGGGTGCGCCACTAGCACCACGCCATTAGATTTTTTTTTCTAATGGCGCACCTGTGGTGCGCCATTAGTATCTGGTATACTGCGCCATTAGAATAGCCGACGGTGCGCCATTAATATCTGGTATACTAATGGTGCACCACATAGAAGTGCGCCATTAGTAACAATTTTTTTCAATTTTTTTTCATAATTTTTTTAAAATTATTTTTTCGTTTTTTTCTTAATCTCAGGTCACTATGGCTTAATCTCAGGTCAAATCGCACTCCATGGTCAAACTTCCCGAAAGGTCACCCATCCTCACACTACTCGAGCCTAAGCACGCTTAACTTCAGAGTTCTATCCAACCCCAGCAACAGCTCACTTCACAGGCACTAGTTGATATATCTAGCATATCAATCCTATTATACCTTGTTGATGTGTAGGACTTTGTTCATGTTCATGACTATGATGGAATTTTGAAAAATATTTCAAACTTCCCGGTCATATTACGTTTCATTTTTTGAAAAAAAAATTCAAACAAAAATAATTCAAAACCAATTTTTTTCTGTTACTAGTGGCGCACCACATCCACGGTGCGCCACTAGTAAGTTTGAAATTTTTTGATTTTTTTTGCCTCTAGATCTTGAAAGCCCCATAAATTTTTTTCTGTTAGGTTTTTTGGGATTTTGAAAATGTTTAACAAGGTTACCCCGGTTAAATTCGGTTGTAACTTTTCGAGTAGATGATTTTTCATATAAAAAACTTTTTAATCCGAGTTCGTATGCAAAAGTTATGCCCATTTTACAAATTTCCAGAGAGATTTTGCAAATAAAGTTGAAATTCATATTTGTAAATTTTCCCAACAACTAGACCACATATCACATGGGAAACTTATTTTCTTTTATTTTTTTGAAATTTCCATCATTTTCTTTTATTTTTTGAAAACTGAAAAGACAGTCCACGCAGGGGGGGTGCATTCGGTGTTGGGCCAAGTTAGTAATGGCGCACTGTGGGGTGGTGCGCCAACTAGTAATGGCGCACCACACCCACGGTGCGCCATTACTAGTTTTGAAAAAAAAAGTCGATTTTTTTTTGAAAAAACTTAGTAATGGCGCACCAGTGGACAGTGCGCCATTACTAGTTAACTAGTAATGACGCACTGTCCACTGGTGCGCCATTACTAACAAATTTGTTTTGATTTGTTTTTACTTTTTTTCAAAACTACTAATGGCGCACGGTGGGTGTGGTGCGCCATTACTATGTCAACTAGTAATGGCGCACTGCCCCACGGTGCGCCATTAGTAACAATTTTTTTTTCAAAACTTCTAGTGGCGCACCACACACCAGGTGCGCCATTACTAATATATTACTAATGGCGCACCTGTATGTGGTGCACCATTGCTATATACTAATGGCGCCCCACACATGTGGTGCGCCATTAGTGTCCATTTCATCTATAGCCGTGTTCCTAGTAGTGCTTGTTGCGGCTGTGGACCCAACTGTCAGCCTCTTCACGTACAGTACTTTTCGATGGAAGTCGTTCCTTGACCACATTGACCATACCGCGCCGAGAGCACCAAGGCGGTGGACGACGGTGAGGCCTAGGAAGGGAACGACGTGGTAGTGGATGTCCACGCAGAGAGGAGTATGAGGGTTGACTGGTTCGGCTGCGGTGTGAGGCTGCCGTCACCACAGAATAACAGGGGTTGTGGGTGACTAGAGGGATGGCCTGGCCATCGGTTGGAGTAGGAGGGGGCGGTGACGCTTACGCGATAGTACAGCCGGCCACGAGAGGCAGGAGCAGGCGGCACGGCCCGCGATGGTTTGGGCGGCTGGAGCAAGAAGACCAGAGGTTGAAGAAGCACGACAGCCATTGGATCACCGTCGTACGGTCACTGCAGCTAGAATCGTTTATATTGACTAAGTTGACAAAGCCCTGCGTCTGCGTCAACTTAGTAGGCCCACAAGTCCGCCTCCAAATATGGTGGGTCCCACCTAGCAGCGGGGGTCTTTATTTTTTTGTGCGTAATAAGGAGGCACTTGCGTGCGAAGAGATATAGCTGGTGGTTTCAAGCTGTTAGCGGCGGGAATGTTTTTTTCATGAAATACAGAGGCCCTTCCAGTGGGTCCCTGTTGTCAGGTGGAGGAATCATTATTTTGTGCGTAATAAGGAGGCACTTCCTTGCTGCGGTCATGGACCCAGCCGTCAGCCTCTCCACATACAGTCCTAATCCTATGCAAGTCGTTCATTGACAACATTGAGCATGCCACGTCGAGAGCACCAAGGCGGGGACGAGGCGAGGCCTAGGAAGGGAATGACCAGGAGCCGGGGAAGACTCGGCAGTTGTTTCTCACATGGAGGTGAGTACGAGTGTTTACTGCTTCGGCTGCAGTGTGAGGCTGCCGTCGCCGGAGAATAACAGGAGGTCTAGGCGGGTAGAGGGATGGCTAGGCCAGCGATGGGAGTATGATGGGGCAGTGAGGCCTGAGCGGTAGCACAGCCAGCGGTGGGAGGAGGTAGCAGGCAGTCCCGTCGGCGCTTGTTTGAGTGGTTGGAGCAGAAAGAGCAGAGATTGAAGAAGTACGACGGCCGTTGGATTGACATCCAACAGTCACTGCTCTTACGTGTTGACTAAGTTGGCACGGTGTTGCATGCGCGTCAACCTTTTTTTTAGGAAAGCGTACGCGTCAACCTATAGTAGGCGCACAAGTCAGTCTCAAATCTGTGGTAAATAGCATACATTCCATCTGCCATTATTTTTAATAATTTACAGCCCATTTGCTAAATCTTAAGGATTTTTTTAAAGCCCATATACTTTTTGTTAGCATTACAGTCCATAATGTTGCCACGGTTAAAACATTATACGAGATTTTGCATATTTCGATGCGGTCCGAATTGTTTTTAATTCTAAAATTTTGAGTCAAATTTAAACTAATTTGAAAAATAAATTCATATCAATATAAAATCCAAATAATTGTCCGCACATAAAAATCAATGGAATTTAAAATCACGAAATGAAAAAAAGAAATTTGAAACTAATTGCCGATTTGATGTGTTTTAAAAATGTACAACCTATTTCTTATTACTGATAGCCCATTTTCTCGTCTTTAAAGATTTGCAGCCCAGTAGAGCTGACAAAGCAAGTAGGCCTCGGTTGGGTATTCTGCAAAAGAACAAAAAAACGGGGCTAACCATTTTCAAAAAGAAAAAAAACAACTAGGCCGGTCTTGTGATAAACATAAAAGAAAAGGCTGGCTAGACACGCCAGAGTGCCCCGCACAACCTAATTGACACCCTGGTTCCGTCTAAAAAACAAAAATAACTGGACAAGCTACTTCCCTAAAAAAAGCTGGGCAAGCTACTGGGTCCCTCGTGTCAGCCACTCGTTGTGCAATTCTCTCATTATTGACTACGTTGATAACCCAGATGTCAGAAATCCATTAAGAGGAACCATTTTTCTGGCTTAAAATAAAAAGGCACTTGCTTGCGTACTGTCATGACTTTGATGGGTCCCTGCTGTCATTCTCTCCACGGAGGGAGTACGTCTTTTACAAGTCACATGGTCGTCAGATGACATAAGGCTATTGGCTGCAACAGTTTTGCTTTTCCTCCTGGTAATTGCCAGAATCTCCCGGAAGGCCCAAAATCTTACGAGCAATAGCTTTAATGACCTACGAAAGGGTAAAAAGGGAAAAGAAAACTGGTCAGAGGTCGGCCGCGGCTTCCTCCGCCTCCAGATAGAACAAGAGCTCGCGGTAGAAAAGAGCGGAGACTCTGAAGTACGAAATGCAATAGAAGTCGTGTTCGGTTGTGGTGATTCGCCGTATCTAGAAGCAGAGACCCCAAGCCTAATGTGCCATCTATTTTTGGACTTTTCAAGTCCCAGTGATCTTCGTCTTGCATTCGGGAGGAGATTCTGGTCGCTTCGGAGGGGACCACCTTATCAAGCAATAGAAGGCGCGCTGTCTGTTATGTTCAGGTTTCTCTACACCCAAGATCAGAGCTCACCCTACTTTGCTTTGAAGTATGCGCCAGCAGCTTTCCGTTGCACAACTGCACTAGCTTATGCAATTGTAATCACAACCATCTACCTGATACACACAAGTAGCCACAAAGGAGCTTATAGCGGTGAAGATACCTGGGTTACACCGGTGCTCTTGTACGGCACTCTTGTGCTGGAGTTGGTTTACTTGGGCGTACGAATAGCTTTCGTGGACAGATTCTCTGGCAGAATTGACCAATATAATCTTGTTGGGCTATCAATCTATAAGAAGGCACTCCAGGCTCAGGAGGATTGCGGGATGGTTACAGTGCAAGTACTCCCTTCGTTCGGAATTACTTGTCTCGGAAATAGATGTATCTACAACTAAAATACGTTTACATACATCCATTTTCGCGACAAGTAATTTTGAACGGAGAGAGTACTTGGTTAATGAATATTTCAGACACGTGGAGCCTATTTATTCGTGCAGGGAGATTACTGAATTGGTTCTTGGGCATTTTAAATCAGGGTGGGAGAATAAGATAATGGACACCGAATCTTACAAGAAGTTTATTGATACCAGGGGTGAGGTGACACTCAAGAATAAAGGATGTCTCCCAAAACTGGGTTGGAGCCTTTTTTCGACGGTACAAAACTGGGTTGGAGCCTGAAGAGGCAATTTGATGAGAGCATTATTCTCGGGCACCTGGCCACATATTTGTCCTTTCAACATTTGGACATTTTTTCTGATAATCATGCATGTGCCCGTTAGTGCGTAGAAATATCCAACTACATGATTCACCTATTGTTTGATAAACCTGATATGCAAGTGCCTGCGACCAACTCGAGGACTTCCTTAAGAGTTATTTACGCAAAACCATCACACTTGAGGTTAGGATAACAACTTAGTACCAGATTTGAGGTAGGGCACGAGGAACCACCAACTTCATGCCTATCGTCTAACGCAGAGCACTGATTGTCCAATAACCTCGAGAAAACAGCGAAACTGACAAGTTGGGTCCACCTGTCGGGCTGACGTGGCATGCTTGTGTGGACACTCTGCTGAGTTGGCCGATGGTCCCACCTGTCAGTGACTCGAGTATTTTTGTTTTTTCATTTTCCTTTTTATTTCTTCTTTCTTTTTCTCGTAGGCATTTCAACAAACAAGTTATGGGCGACGACCGAAAATTTCACCTGCTTGCCGCCGGGGTGTTGTGCTCTCGACACTACTAGAAAGAAGGCTATTAGTGGCGCACCTGTTTTGGCTATTAATGACGCACTATAGGTGCACCATTATTATCACGCCATTAGTAATTGTTAGTGATGGCGCACATTTGATCACTAGTAGAAAACGGACCTAATATGAGACACATTAGTGCCGGTTTGGTTTCGAGCCGGCACTAATGTGTCCATTAGTGCCGGTTCCAACGGCTAGCCGGCCGTCCTCATTAGTACCGGTTCGTGGCGAACCTTTAGTACCGGTTCGTGCCACGAACCGGTACTAAAGAGGGTGGTGGCAGGGTGTTGTCAGTCTGGGGCCCGTCCAACACCTTTAGTACCGGTTCGTGGCACGAACCGGTACTAAAGGTCGACGCACATAAACCCTTCGTCCATCCGAGCCACTCTGTTCTTCCCCTTTCCCCTCACTTCTCCTCTGTTCTTCCCCTTTCCCCTCGAGCTCCTCACAAACTTTGCCCAAAATTTGTCAAGATTTGAAGGCCCCCATCCATTGATCACAAAGGTTAGCAACTTTGTCCTTTCAACTCTCATTGCTAGATTAGCTGTTGCAATGCTTTGTATAGTGATTAATTTGGGAGGAATTATATTTGCTAGTATTTGATTTATATGCAATTTGAGGTCAAAAATAACACTTAGTTTGCATATGTAGGCGTGCTTTACTTAGTGCCTTCTAAATCTCCGTCGTAACCACCGTCGATCGCCCGCACCGTCTCGTCAGCGGCACCACCTTGTGGTGAGGCTCTTGTTCATGAATGTTTTACATTACCAAATTGATGTTTGTGTGATTTGGATATATAGTTACTCGTATAATTATCTTACCCGACGTTGTTTGTTATACATAGTGCCATGGTTTTGATATCCGCCCCGCCGGCCCTCGCCCTTGTTATGATTCGGATGTGGTATATTCTCTTTAAAACTAGTTGTTGCATTTCGTGTTTATGACAAATTATGCCCATCAAGTTGACATAGATATTTTTATCTAGGAGGTATGTGAACCGGAAATTCCAACCGACCCTATTGTCGAGAGGTTAAATTTAGTTGAAAGAGAAAACGAGTATTTGAAAGAAAAATTGAAAAGAATTGAGGGGGAGAAGATGGAATTGGAGTTGCATGTTGCCGATGTAAATCGATGATCACAAGATCAAGATGGAGAAAATGAGGTTGAAGATTAGAAAGATTAGAAAATATGCCATTGATAGTGTGGCTTGGTATCATTATGCTGTTGGATCAATTGTTACCTTAGTTGCGATCTTCATCGCATTTGTTGTTGCATTTAAATTCTTTAGCTAGAGAGTTATTTGTATGTTTCATTTAATTAAGTGCTGTATATGAACTTTATGTATGAACTTTATGTATGAACTTGTATTAATTTGGTCTATTTGGTGTGGTGTAATGAAGATGAGCCGACAATGGATGTATGATGACCGATGCTCTCCCGTGTTCATTAATGGCGTGCATACTTTTTTGCGGGCCGCTGAGGCAAACAAGCAGGCGGATGGTTTTATGCCTTGTCCATGTGCTGGCTGTAAGAATGGTCACAGTTACTCTACGCCAAGAACCATTCACGCCCACCTATTTGAGTCCGGTTTCATGCCCCACTATAATGTTTGGACCAAGCACGGAGAAAGAGGGGTTATGATGGAAGACAATGAAGAAGAAGAGGACGACGACGGCTATCCTGGCCATGGGTTCCCTGAATACGATGATACAACAATGGGGAAGAAGCTGAGCCGCCAATGCGGGAAGAAGCTGAAGAAGAGGCATCGATGAGCCCGCCGATGATCTAGGTCGGGCCATTGCCGATGCAAAGAGAAACTGCGTAAGTGATCGGAGAGGACGGTTGCAGCGCATGTTAGAAGATCACAAGAAATTGTTGTACCCAATTGCGGTTGACAAAAAAGTTGGGCACCACACTTGAATTGCTGCAATGGAAGGCGAGAATGGTGTATCCGACAAGGGATTTGGAAAGTTGCTGGTAATGATAAAGAATATGCTTCCAAAGGACAACGAATTGCCCGAGAGTACGTATGAAGCAAAGAAGGCTGTCGCGCCTCTAGGGTTAGAGGTGCAAAAGATACATGCATGCCCTAATGATCTGCATCCTCTACCGCGGTGAGTACGAGGATTTGAACGCTGCCGGTATGCGGTGCATTGCGTTATAAGATCATCGCGATGACCCGGTGATGTCGAGGCGAGCGCCACAGAAGAAGATTCCTGCCAAGGTGATGTGGTATGCTCCTATAATACCACGGTTGAAACGTTTGTTCCAAAACAAAGAGCATGCGAAGGCGATGCGGTGGCAGGCAGAAGACCGTAAGAAAGACGGAAAGTTGAGAGTACCCGCTGACGGTTCGCAGTGGAGAAAAATCGAGAGAAAGTACTGGGAGGAGTTTGCAGGTGACCCAAGGAACATATGGTTTGGTCTAAGCGCAGATGGCATTAATCCTTTTGGGGAGCAGGGCAGCAACCATAGCACGTGCCCTGTGACACTATGTTTGTATAACCTTCCTCCTTGGTTGTGCATGAAGCAGAAGTTCATTATGATGCCAGTGCTCATCCAAGGCCCTAAGCAGCCCGGCAACGACATTGATGTGTACCTAAGGCCATTAGTTGAAGAACTATTATAGCTGTGGAATGGAACAGGTGTACGTGCGTGGGATGAGCATGACAGAAGAATTTGACCTAAAGGCGTTGCTGTTCGTGACCATCAATGATTGTCCTGCTCTCAAGAACCTTTCGTGACAGACAAACAAGGGATACCGCGGATGCACGCACTGTTTGGATGATACCGACAAGATATATTTGGATAGTTGTAGGAAGAATGTGTACTTGGGACATCGCCGATTTCTTCCGACAAGGCATCCCGTGAAGAAAGAAAGGCAAGCATTTCAAAGGTGAGGCGGATCACCGGACGAAGCCTCGCCACCGCATCGGTGCTGATGTACATGATATGGTAAAGGATTTGGAGGTAATCTTTGGAAAGGGTCCTGGCGGAAAACCTGTTCCGAAGGACGCTGGCGGACGCGCACCCATGTGGAAGAAGAAATCTATATTTTGGGACCTGCCATATTGGAAAGAACTAGAGGTCCGCTCCGCAATCGACGTGATGCACATGACGAAGAATCTTTGCGTGACCCTGCTTGGCTTTTTGGGCGTGTATGGGAAGACAAAAGATACACCAGAGGCACGGGAGGACCAGCAATGTATGCACGGAAAAGACGACATACATCGTGGTCGGGCCAGCTACGCCTTACCAAAGAAGAGAAGGAAATCTTCTTCAATGCCTGCTCAGCATGAAGGTACCGTCGGCTTCTTCGTCGAATATAAAGGGAATAATAAATATGGCAGAGAAAAGTTCCGAACCTAAAGTCTCATGACTGCCACGTGATTATGACGCAACTCTTTCCGGTTGCATCGAGGGGCTTCTACCGAAAACGCTCGATTAGCCATTGTGAAGCTATGTGCATTCCTCAATGCAATCTCTCGAAGGTAATCGATCCAGAAATCATACCAAGGTTCTGAGAATGATTTGGTGCAATGTCTTGTCAGTTTCGAGTTGGTGTTCCCACCATCCTTCTTCAACATCATGACGCACGTCCTAGTTCACCTTTGCGAAGAGATTAATGTTTTGGGTCCTGTATTTCTGCACAATATGTTCCCCTTTGAAAGGTTCATGGGAGTCTTGAAGAAATATGTTCATAACCGTGCTAGGCCGAAGGAAGCATCTCAAGGGCCATGAAAATGAGGAGGTCATTGAGTTTTGTATTGACTTCATTCCTGACCTTAAGCCGATTGGTGTTCCTGAATCGCGGCATAACGGCAGACTGAAAGGAAAAGGCACGCTTGGAGGGCATCAAATAATATGTATGGAAGGGCATTCTCTCTGAAGCACACTACAGTTCTATAGAATTCGCCTTGGTGGCTCCGTATATGGAGGAACACAAGAATTTTCTACAGTCCAAACACCGGAGAAGTCGACGATGGATTACACGCGAACAAACGAGGACTTTCGCGGTTGGTTGCGTAAACGCGTTCTGAATGATGGCGATATTCAAGATGACCTGTACTCACTGTCCCAGTTACCATCTTCGAATATAATGACTTTCAAAGGGTACCAGATAAATGGGAATACATTTTACACGATAGCCCAACATAAGAAGAGCACCAACCAAAACAGTGGTGTCCGCTTTGATGCAACAACCAACATGGGAAAGGAAACATATTATGGTTACATAGAGGACATATGGGAACTTAACTATGGATCAGGTGATTTGAAGGTCCCTTTGTTTCAGTGCAAATGGGTCAATATGACACGAGGCGGGGTAACGGAAGACCCGCGAGACGGAATGACAACGGTGGATCTCAACAATCTTGCGATGCAGATTTAACCATTCGCCCTAGCCAATGATGTGGCGCGAGGTTTTTATGTGAAAGACATGTCTTCCAGGCCGAGAAAAAGAAAAGATAAGGAAGCAAATGGATCATACGACGAGCCAAAGCGCCACATAGTTCTTTCAGGAAAAAGAAACATCGTGGGAGTGGATGACAAGACAGACATGTCAGAAGATTATGAAAAGTTTGATGAAATTCCTCCATTCACAGTGAATATTGACACGAGCATCCTGTTAAATGATGAAGATTTTCCATGGTTACGACGCAAAGGGACACACACGAAGAAAAGGTTTCACACCGAAAGATCTGGGATGTGATCGGCTTCACTATCATCACTTTCTTCTGTGTTTCACACCCAGGAGGGAATGTCTGTAATACTTAGGGTAGTTATGTGTTTTGGCATTTGAAACACGAAGAAATTTTATGTGCAAACAAATTCTTTTCATGCATTTACTGATTTTTTCCAGCTAAATGACTCTGAAATTGAAAAGCATTTCAAATAAACTCAGAAAAGGTTGAAAGTTGGCATGGTATCATAATTTCATACAAATAGCATGTGCAAGAAAGTAGAGAGGGTTACGGCAAAAACTGGATGCACTTCGTGTACAAAATGGACAATCTCTTTCAAGTATCGGGGTTTCATTTAAAACTGAACTGTTACAAAGGCATTTCATTTTTTAAATAACCTAAGCATTACCAAATTGAATATAATGATAAAACACACTAATATTAAACATAAGAAAAAAGAATCACTGAAAAAACTTTTTTCAAAGTGAAGTTATTCACAAACTAGTGATTCACATAAATTTCAAATAATTCAAAATTTAAACTATTCAAATTTGAAAACTACCGGCACTAATAGAAAGTTTGTAATTTTTTGTACCTAAAGCAAAAAACAACTCAAAAATAAATAAAACAAAAATAAATAAAGCGAAAAAAATTAAGAAAAAAAAGCCCGCCTAATGGGCCAAAGCGGCCTGCATACGACTAGTAACACAACCTTTTGTTGGGCCAGGATGCAGGCCCGCAAAGGCCCAATAGGCCCATTGGGAGAAGAGGGCAGGTAGGCCAAGTAGGCCTGGTTAGGAGAGGAGCTCGAGAGAGCTACCGCACTGGGGCTTATAAACCAGTGCGGTAGCCCCTCGACTAGCGAGGTGGGACTAAACTTGCGCACCGCCTGGAGCCAGCGCACCCCCTTTAGTACCGGGTCGTGGCTCCAACCGGTAGTAAAGGCCCCCCCTTTAGTACCGCTTGGTGCCACGACCCGGTACTAAAGGGTGTGCGCTTCCCGCCGCTTGGCCTGGCCAAAACAAACCTTTAGTACCGGTTGGTGGCTCCAACCGGTACTAAAGGTCCATCCTATATATACAACACTTGAAAAAAAATTCAGTTTCCCTCTGTTCTTCCCTCTGTTTCCTCCCTCCATCGCGCCGCCCTGCCCCGATCGTCGCCGCCCCCGCCCTAAATCGCCGACCCGGCCGTCGTCGCCTGACCCGTCGGCGTCGCCGCCTGCCGTCCCGTCCCCGTCGTCCCGTCGCCGCGCCCGCCCGCCCGTCGTCGCCGCCCGTCCGTCGCCCCTGCCGCCCGCCCGTCGTCGCCGCCCCGCCCGTCGTCGCCGCCCGCCCGTCGCCCGTCGTCGTCGCCCGCCGTCACCTCCCCACAGCTCGCTGCCCGCCTGCCACCACACACACACACACACACACACACACACACACACACACACACACACACACACACACACACACTACACACACACACATTAGTTTGTTTTTATGAATTTTCTGTTTTTAGTTATAAAATGTTAGAAATTATTCTGTTTTTAGTTATATAAATATTAGAAATGTTAGTTTTATAGAAATGTTATAAATGTTTTCTGTTTTTAGTTATAGAAATATTTATAGAAATGTTAGCAATTTTTCTGTTTTTAGTTATATAAATATTAGAATTGTTATGGAAATGTTAGTTATATAATCAGGAAATTTTAGAATTAGTTTTAGTTAGATGAATTAGATTAATGTCAAATTGTTAGAATTTGCATATATATAGAATTTTAGTTATCACAATCCAATCATTTAAAAATGTTACTTTTTGCGGGCATATAGTATTTGTTCTCAACGATATGTCCGCCCGCATCCTCGCCGTCGACCCGTTCATGACGGCGCCCTGCATGAGGGGACCCATGTCGGGACGAGGCTCTACTGGCTGGCTGGCTGGGAGGTGCTACGGAGGCGCGCCAGCAGTGAGAACCCGACCTCGGGTCCCGTCGTCGAACCTGATCTTCTTTGGTGGCGTTCGCGTGGGCCACATTCGGTGCAGAGGCAGCGGCCCGCCGGAGGTGGTGCGTCGTCGATCGAGGAGGAAGATGAGCACGCCCATCGCTACATGGCTGCTATGGACGACGTCAGTTCTCCACTACTTGGCGGGTTCTTTGGGCAGATGACCGGAGATATGATCTGTGATGGTTCCTTCTCTTTGGGTGTGCACCGCCTGCGTGCCTGAGGAACCGCGAGTGGCGCCCTAGATTCTTCTGTAGTACTCGATCTTTATTAGGTACCTAGCCAGCAGTGATGTATTTGATATATAATATTCAAGACGATGTATTCGAGATTATATATATTAAGACGATCGATGATGTATTTGAGACGATGTATTCGAGATTCAGTTTTTCCTTATTGATTAATTGCATCCATGCATTGTAATTTTTGAATACTAAATTGTTTTATATTTCTTCTATATTAGTAAAGTAAAAGCTATGGCGGACAATACCGGTAGAGAGAGAGAAGAGGAATTGTTCGACATCATACGCAGCCCTCACAGGCTAGATGATCTGAATGAAGCAGATGACGGCTCCCAATATCTGAACAATACCGGAGAGGGTGATGAAAAGATATTCGATCTCAACGACCGGGCTGATGAAGTCATGAACTATGATTATGATTATGACACAGACAATGCTGATCTTCAAATAACAAACACTACCGACGAGGTATATTTATATAATAAGCAGGCATCATGGTGATCATCACATGTTTTTTATTAAATATATATTAACGAATCGATCATTCTTCTTTCAGCCCTCTGGATCGAGCAAATCTGCTTCTACAGACAGCAGGACAAAGCGAGGCCTAGGCAGATTGTTGAAGGAAGGTGTAAAGTACAACATCGAATCCATCAAACCTAGTGGCGAACCCCTCACGCCTAAGAACATTGCGAACAAGTGGACTTGTCAGTGCGGAGTTCTTGTGAAGGACAAACTCCCGATCTCCATTCAAGAATGGAAAGAGCCAAAGACTAAACGTCCAGGTGTTACTTGGGTCGACGACAGAGCCAAAAAAGACCTTGTGAAATCTCGATGGAACATTTCACCCTACAGATCATTTCTTTCAAGCAGATGTGGAGAAAGTCAAGGCCGCTGCTCTTAAGAAGATGGCAACTGCATTCAACACCCGCAAGAAAACTGTATGGGCCAACTACCTCGCTAATGAAAGGAAGACTCCAGATTTCAGGGAACTTTGGAGAAGCAAAGAGAGCTTTGGGACGATTTCGTGACCTTCAAGGATTAGGAATTAGCTAAGGGACGGTCGATAAAAAACAAGGCAAATGCCGCAAAAAAGACGCAGTTCCATAGGCTGGGTCCAGGTGGCTACGCGGTGGGATTGCCTAAGTGGGATAAGTCTGAGCAAGAGATGTTGGATGCAGGGGTCACTCCGGTTACCCGGCACTGGCCCCCCAGGTGTAGAACTTGGTTCTATGCGCATGGGGGAGCGTTGGACCTGAAGACAGGCAAAGTTTCGCGGAAGGCAAGTCTAAAAGGAGCCGAACAAAAGATAATTGACGCAATAGATGAAGCTCGAAGGGGCGTGTTGTTGGAAATATGCCCTAGAGGCAATAATAAAAGGATTATTATTATATTTCCTTGTTCGTGATAATTGTCTTTTATTCATGCTATAATTGTATTATCCGGAAATCGTAATACACGCGTGAATACATAGACCACAATATGTCCCTAGTGAGCCTCTAGTTGACTAGCTCGTTGATCAATAGATAGTCATGATTTCCTGACTATGGACATTGGATGTCTTTGATAACGGGATCACATCATTAGGAGAATGATGTGATGGACAAGACCCAATCCTAAGCATAGCACAAGATCGTGTAGTTCGTTTTGCTAGAGCTTTTCCAATGTCAAGTATCTCTTCCTTAGACCATGAGATCGTGTAACTCCCGGATACCGTAGGAGTGCTTTGGGTGTACCAAAGCGTCTGGCGAATCGGGTGACTATAAAGGTGCACTATAGGTATCTCCGAAAGTGTGTCATTGGGTTGACACGGATCGAGACTAGGATTTGTCACCAGATTACGGAGAGGTATCACTGGGCCCACTCGGTAGTGCATCATCATAATGAGCTCAAAGTGACCAAGTGTCGGTCACGGGATCATGCATTGCGGTACGAGTAAAGTGACTTGCCGGTAACGAGATTGAACGAGGTATTGGGATACCGACGATCGAATCTCAGGCAAGTAACATACCGTCTGACAAAGGGAATAGTATACGGGATTGATTGAATCCTCGACATCGTGGTTCATCCGATGACATCATCGAGGAGCATGTGGGAGCCAACATGGGTATCCAGATCCTGCTGTTGGTTATTAACCGGGGAGCCATCTCGGTCATGTCTGCATGTCTCCCGAACCCGTAGGGTCTACACACTTAAGGTTCGGTGACGCTAGGGTTATTAGGAAGACTTATATGTGATTACCGCATGTTGTTCGGAGTCCCGGATGAGATCCCGGACATCACGAGGAGTTCCAAAATGGTCCGGAGGTAAAGATTTATATATGGGAAGTTGTCATACGGACACCGGAAAGTTTCGGGGGCATATCGGTATTGTACCGGGGCCACCGGAGGGGTTCCCGGGGTCCACCGGGAGGGGCCACCCCTCTCGGAGGGCCTCATGGGCCGCAACGGGCAGGGAACCAGCACCTGGAGGGCTGGGCGCCCCCCCTTGGGCCCATGCGCCTAGGGTTGGGGGAACCCTAGTGGGGGCGCCCCCTTGCTTGGCGCGCAAGTGTTGGGGAACGTAGTAATTTCAAAATTTTTCCTACGATCACGCAAGACCATGGTGATGGCACAGCAACGAGAGGGGAGAGTGTCCGTCCACGTACCCTCGTAGACCGAAAGCGGAAGCGTTATAACAACGCGGTTGATGTAGTCGTGACGTCTCCACGATCCGACCGATCCAAGCACCGAGCGACGGCACCTCCGAGTTACGCACACGTTCAGCTCGATGGCGATCCCGGACTCCGATCCAGCAAAGTGTCGGGATGAGTTCCGTCAAGACGACGGCGTGGTAGCGATGTTGATGCTCCACCGGCGCAGGGCTTCGCCTAAGCTCATGACGATATGACTTCTCCGGCGCGAGGCTTCGCCTAAGCTCATGACGATATGACCGAAGTGGAATATGGTGGAAGGGGCACCGCACGGCTAAGGAAAGATCCGTAGATCAACTTGTGTCATGGGGTGCCCCCTGCCCCGTATATAAAGGAGCAAGGAGGAGGTGGCGGCCAAAGGGAGGAGGCGCCAAGGGGAGTCCTACTCCCACCGGGAGTAGGACTCCTCCTTTCCTAGTAGGAGTAGGAGAAAAGGAAGGGGAAGAGAAGAAGGGTGCGGCCCCTCCCTAGTCCATTCGGACTAGGAGGGCGCGCAGCCTGCCCTAGGCAGCCCCTCTCTTTCCCGCAGGGCCCAATAAGGCCCAATACTTCTCCCGGCGAATTCCGTAACTCTCCGGTACTCGAAAAATACCCGAATCATTGGAACCTTTCCGAACTCCGAATATAGTCGTCCAATATATCGATCTTTACGTCTCGACCATTTCGAGACTCCTCGTCATGTCCCGATCTCATCCGGGACTCGAACTCCTTCGGTACATCAAAACTCATAAACTCATAATATAAGCATCATCGAAACCTTAAGCGTGCGGACCCTACGGGTTCGAGAACTATGTAGACATGACCTAGAACTATTCTTGGTCAATAACCAATAGCGGGACCTAGATGCCCATATTGGCTCCTACATATTCTACGAAGATCTTTATCGGTCAAACCGCATAACAACATACGTTGTTCCCTTTGTCATCGGTATGTTACTTACCCGAGATTCGATCGTCGGTATCCAATACCTAGTTCAATCTCGTTACCGGTAAGTCTCTTTACTCGTTCCGTAATACATCATCTCACAACTAACTCATTAGTTGTAATGCTTGCAAGGCTTAGGTGATGTGCATTACCGAGAAGGCCTGGAGATACCTCTCCGACAATCGGAGTGACAAAACCTAATCTCGAAATCGCCAACCCAACAAGTACCTTTGGAGACACCTGTAGTACTCCTTTATAATCACCCGATTACGTTGTGACGTTTGGTAGTACCAAAGTGTTCCTCCGTAAGCGGAGTTGCATAATCTCATAGTTATAGGAACATGTATGGGTCATGAAGAAAGCATTAACATACTAAGCGATCATGTGTTAAGCTAACGGAATGGGTCATGTCAATCAGATCATTCAACTAATGATGTGACCTTGTTAATCAAATAACAACTCCTTGTTCATGGTTAGGAAACATAACCATCTTTGATTAACAAGCTAGTCAAGTAGAGGCATACTAGTGACATCTTGTTTGTCTATATATTCACACATGTATTATGTTTCCGGTTAATACAATTCTAGCATGAATAATAAACATTTATCATGATATAAGGAAATAAATAATAACTTTATTATTGCCTCTAGGGCATATTTCCTTGAGTCTCCCACTTGCACTAGAGTCAATAATCTAGATTACAAAGTAATGATCCTTACACCCATGGAGTCTTGGTGTTGATCATGTTTTGCTCGTGGAAGAGGCTTAGTCAGCGGGTCGCAACATTCAGATCCGTATGTATTTTGCAAATCTCTATGTCTCCCACTTGGACTTGGTCCCGAATGGAATTGAAGCGTCTCTTGATGTGCTTGGTCCTCTTGTGAAATCTGGATTCCTTTGCCAAGGCAATTGCACCAGTATTGTCACGAGAAGATTTTCATCGGTCCCGATGCACTAGGTATGACACCTAGATCGGAAATGAACTCTTTCATCCAGACTCCTTCATTTGCTGCTTCGAAGCAGCTATGTACTCCGCTTCACATGTAGATCCCGCCACGGCGCTTTGTTTAGAACTGCACCAACCGACAGCTCCACCGTTTAATAAAAACACGATCCGGTTTGCGATTTAGAATCGTCCGGATCAGTGTCAAAGCTTACATCGGCGTAACCATTTACGACTAGCTCTTTGTCACCTCCATATCGAGAAACATATCCTTAGTCCTTTTCGGTATTTCAGGATGTTCTTGACCGCTGTCCGATGATCCACTCTGGATTACTTTGGTACCTTCCTGCCAAGCTTACAGCTAAGCATCGTCGGTCTGGTACACAACATTGCATACATGATAGAGCCTATGGCTGAAGCATAGGAACATCTTTCATTTTCTCTCTATCTTCTGCTGTGGTCGGGCATTGAGTCGACTCAATCTTACACCTTGTAACACAGGTAAAAACCTTTCTTTGCCTGATCCATTTTGAACTTTTTCAAAACTTTATCAAGGTATGTGCTTTGTGAAAGTCCAATCAAGCGTCTTGATCTATCTCTATAGATCTTGATGCCCAATATGTAAGCAGCTTCACCGAGGTCTTTCATTGAAAAACTTTTATTCAAGTATCCTTTTATGCTATCCAGAAATTCTATATCATTTCCAATCAATAATATGTCGTCCACATATAATATTAGAAATGCTCTGAGCTCCCACTCACTTTCTTGTAAATACAGGCTTCTCCAAAAGTCAGTACAAACCCATATGCTTTGATCACATTATCAAAGCGTTTATTCCAACTCGAGAGGCTTGCACTGGACCATAAATTGATCGTTGGAGCTTGCACACTTTGTTAGCACCTTTTGGATCGACAAAACCTTCTGGTTGCATCATATACAACTCTTCTTCTAGAAATCCATTCAAGAATGCAGTTTTACATCCATTTGCCAAATTTCATAATCATAAAATGCGGCAATTGCTAACATGATTCGGACAGACTTAAGCATCGCTTCTGGTGAGAAAGTCTCATCGTAGTCAACTCCTTGAACTTGTCGAAAACCTTTTGCAACAAGTCGAGCTTTGTAGACAGTTACATTACCATCGGCGTCGGTCTTCTTCTTAAAGATCCATTTATTTTCAATGGCTTGCCGATCATCGGGCAAGTCAACCAAAGTCCATACTTTGTTCTCATACATGGATCCCATCTCAGATTTCATGGCTTCCAGCCATTTTGCGAATCTGGGCTCACCATCGCTTCTTCATAGTTTGTAGGTTCGCCATGGTCAAGTAACATGACTTCCGAATAAGATTACCGTACCACTCAGTGCGTATTTTACTCTGGTTGACCCACGAGGTTGAGAGCAACTTGATCGAAGCTTCATGATCATCATCATTAGTTTCCTCACTAATTGGTGTAGTTGTCACGGGAACCATTTCTTGTGATGAACTACTTTCCAATAAGGGAGCGAATCTGATTATCTCATCAAGTTCTACTTTCCTCCCACTCACTTCTTTCGAGAGAAACTCCTTCTCTAGAAAGGATCCGAATTTAGCAACGAAAATCTTGCCTTCAGATCTGTGATAGAAGGTGTACCCAACAGTCTCTTTTGGGTATCCTATGAAGACACATTTTCCGATTTGGGTTCGAGCTTATCTGGTTGAAGTTTCTTTACATAAGCATCGCAGCCCCAAACTTTAAGAAACGACAACTTTGGTTTCTTGCCAAACCACAGTTCATAAGGCGTCGTCTCAACGGATTTTGACGGTGTCCTATTCAACGTGAATGCGGCCGTCTCTAAAGCATAACCCCAAAAGCGATAGCGGTAAATCGGAAATAGACATCATAGATCGCACCATATCTAGTAAAATACGATTCACGACGTTCGGACACACCATTTCTCTGTGGTGTTCGGGTGGCGTGAGTTGAAACTATTCCACATTGTTTCAAATGTAAACCAAACTCGTAACTCAAATATTCTCCTCCATGATCAGATCGTAGAAACTTTATTTTCTTGTTACGATGATTTTCCACTTCACTCTGAAATTCTTTGAACTTTTCAAGCGTTTCAGATTTGTGTTTCATTAAGTAGATATACCCATATCTGCTTAAATCATCTGTGAAGGTGAGAAAATAACGATACCGCGCGTGCCTCAACATTCATTGGACCACAAACATCGGTATGTATGATTTCCAACAAATCAGTTGCTCGCTCCATAGTTCGGAGAACGGCGTTTTGGTCATCTTGCCCATGAGGCACGGTTCGCAAGTACCAAGTGATTCATAATCAAGTGATTCCGAAGCCCATCGGTATGGAGTTTCTTCAAGCGTTTTACACCGATATGACCTAAGCGGCAGTGCCACAAATAAGTTGCACTATCATTATCAACTCTGCATCTTTTGGCTTCAACATTATGAATATGTGTATCACTCTGTCGAGATTCAAAAAGAATAGACCATTCTTCAAGGGTGCATGACCATAAAGATATTACTCATATAAATAGAACAACCATTATTCTCTGATTTAAATGAATAACCGTCTCGCATTAAACAAGATCCAGATATAATGTTCATGCTCAACGCGGCACCAAATAACAATTATTTAGGTCTAAAACTAATCCGAAGGTAGATGTAGAGGTAGCGTGCCGACCGCGATCACATTGACTTTGGAACCATTTCCCACGCATCGTCACCTCGTCCTTTGCCGATCTTTCGTCTATTCCGTAGTCCTGTTTGAGTTGCAAATATTAGCAACAGAACCAGTATCAAATACCCAGGTGCTACTACGAGCTCTAGTAAGGTACACATCAATAACATGTATATCACATATACCTTTGTTCACCTTGCCATCCTTTTTATCCGCCAAATACTTGGGGCAGTTCCGCTTCGGTGTCGGTGCGCTTGCGGTAAAACACTCGATTTCAGGCTTAGGTCCAGACTTGGGTTTCTTCTCTTGATCAGCAACTTTCTTGCTGTTCTTTTTGAAGTTTCCCTTCTTCTTTCCTTTGCCCTTTTTCTTGAAACTAGTGGTCTTGTTGACCATCAACACTTGATGCTCTTTCTTGATTTCTACCTCCGCTGCTTTTAGCATCGCGAAGAGCTCAGGAATTGTCTTAGTCATCCCTTGCATATTATAGTTCATCACGAAGCTCTTGTAGCTTGGTGGCGTGATTGGAGAATTTCATCAATGACACTATCATCCGGAAGATTAACTCCCAGCTGAATCAAGTGATTGTTATACCCGGACATTTTGAGTATGTGCTCACTTGTGAACTATTCTCCTCCATCTTGCAGCTATAGAACTTATTGGAGACTTCATATCTCTCAATCCGGGCATTTGCTTGAAATATTAACTTCAACTCTTGGAACATCTCATATGCTCCATGACGTTCAAAACGTCGTTGAAGACCGGTTCTAAGCCGTAAAGCATGGCACACTGAACTATAGAGTAGTCATCAGCTCGCTTTGCGACGTTCATAACTTCGGCTCAAGCATCTGCAGACGAGGCTGTCACCCAGCGGTGCTTCGGGGCGTAATTTTTACGTGCAGCAATGAGGATAATCCTCAAGTTACGGACCCAGTCCGTGTAATTGCTACCATCATCTTTCAACTTTGCTTTCTCAAGGAACGCATTAAAATTCAACGGAACAACAGCACGAGCCATCTATCTACATTAAACATAGACAAGCAAAATACTATCGGTACTAAGTTCATGATAAATTTAAGTTTAATTAATCATATTAAAAACTCCCACTTAGACAGACATCTCTCTAGTCATCTAAGTGATCACGTGATCCAAATCAACTAAACCATGTCCGATCATCACGTGAGGCGGAGTAGTTTCAATGGTGAACATCACTATGTTGATCATATCTACTATATGATTCACGTTCGACCTTTCGGTCTCCGTGTTCGAGGCCATATCTGTTATATGCTAGGCTCGTCAAGTTTAACTTTGAGTATTCGCGTGTGCAACTGTTTTGCACCGTTGTAGATGGACGTAGAACTTATCACACCCGATCATCACGTGGTGTCTGGGTACTACGAACTTTGGCAACGGTGCATACTCAGGGAGAACACTTCTTGATAATTTTTAGTGAGAGATCATCTTATAATGCTACCGTCAAACAAAGCAAGATAAGATGCATAAAGGATAAACATCACATGCAATCAATATAAGTGATATGATATGGTCATCATCATCTTGTGCTTGTGATCTCCATCGCTGAAGCACCGTCATGATCACCATCGTCACCGGTAGCGACACCTTGATCTCCATCGTAGCATCGTTGTCGTCTCGCCAACTATTGCTTCTATGACTATCGCTACTCCTTAGTGATAAAGTAAAGCAATTACATGGCGTTTGCATTTCATACAATAAGCGACAACCATATGGCTCCTGCCGATTGCCGATAACTTCGGTTACAAAACATGATCATCTCATACAATAAAGTATAGCATCACGTCTTGACCATATCACATCACAACATGCCCTGCAAAAACAAGTTAGGCGTCCTCTACTTTGTTGTTGCAAGTTTTACGTGGCTGCTACGGGCTGAGCAAGAACCGTTCTTACCTACGCATCAAAACCACAGCGATACTTCGTCAAATAGACTCCGTTTAACCTTCTCAAGGACCGGGCGTAGCCACACTCGATTCAACTAAAGTGAGAGAGCAGACACCGCCGGTCACCTTTAAGCAACGAGTGCTCGGAGCGGTGAAACCAGTCTCGCGTAAGCGTCACGCGTAATGTCGGTCCGGGCGCTTCATCTCACAATACCGCTGAACCAAAGTATGACATGCTGGTAGGCAGTATGACTTGTATCGTCCACAACTCACTTGTGTTCTACTCGTGCACATGACATCAACGCATAAAACCAGGCTCGGATGCCACTGTTGGGGAGCGTAGTAATTTCAAAAATTTTCCTCACGATCACGCAAGACCATGGTGATGGCATAGCAGCGAGAGGGAGAGTGTCCGTCCACGTACCCTCGTGAGACCGAAAGCGAAGCGTTATAACAACGCGGTTGATGTAGTCGACGTCTCCACGATCCGACCGATCCAAGCACCGAGCGACGGCACCTCCGAGTTCTGCACACGTTCAGCTCGATGGCGATCCCGGACTCCGATCCAGCAAAGTGTCGGGATGAGTTCCGTCAACACGACGGCGTGGTGGCGATGTTGATGCTCCACCGGCGCAGGGCTTCGCCTAAGCTCATGACGATATGACTTCTCGGCGCAGGCTTCGCCTAAGCTCCATGACGATATGACCGAAGTGGAATATGGTGGAAGGGGCACCGCACACGGCTAAGGAAAGATCCGTAGATCAACTTGTGTCATGGGGTGCCCCCTGCCCCGTATATAAAGGAGCAACGAGGAGGTGGCGGCCAAAGGGAGGAGGCGCGACCAGGGGAGTCCTACTCCCACAGGAGTAGGACTCCTCCTTTCCTAGTAGGAGTAGGAGAAAGGAAGGGGAAGAGAAGAAGGGTGCGGCCCCTCCCTAGTCCAATTCGGACTAGGCCTTGGGGGCGCGCAGCCTGCCCTAGGAAGCCCTCTCTCTTCCCTGCAGGGCCCAATAAGGCCCAATACTTCTCCCGGCGAATTCCGTAACTCTCGGTACTCGAAAAATACCGAATCATTGGAACCTTTCCGAACTCGAATATAGTCGTCCAATATATCGATCTTTACGTCTCGACCATTTGAGACTCCTCGTCATGTCCCGATCTCATCCGGGACTCGAACTCCTTGGTACATCAAAACTCATAAACTCATAATATAAGCATCATCGAAACCTTAAGCGTGCGGACCCTACGGGTTCGAGAACTATGTAGACATGACCTAGAACTATTCTTGGTCAATAACCAATAGCGGGACCTAGATGCCCATATTGGCTCCTACATATTCTACGAAGATCTTTATCGGTCAAACCGCATAACAACATCGTTGTTCCCTTTGTCATCGGTATGTTACTTACCCAAGATTCGATCGTCGGTATCCAATACCTAGTTCAATCTCGTTACGGTAGGTCTCTTTACTCGTTCGTAATACATCATCTCACAACTAACTCATTAGTTGTAATGCTTGCAAGGCTTAGGTGATGTGCATTACCGAGAAGGCACGGAGATACCTCTCCGACAATCGGAGTGACAAAACCTAATCTCGAAATCGCCAACCCAACAAGTACCTTTGGAGACACCTGTAGTACTCCTTTATAATCACCCGATTCGTTGTGACGTTTGGTAGTACCAAAGTGTTCCTCCGGTAAGCGGAGTTGCATAATCTCATAGTTATAGGAACATGTATGGGTCATGAAGAAAGCATTAACATACTAAGCGATCATGTGTTAAGCTAACGGAATGGGTCATGTCAATCAGATCATTCAACTAATGATGTGACCTTGTTAATCAAATAACAACTCCTTGTTCATGGTTAGGAAACATAACCATCTTTGATTAACAAGCTAGTCAAGTAGAGGCATACTAGTGACATACTGTTTGTCTATATATTCACACATGTATTATGTTTCCGGTTAATACAATTCTAGCATGAATAATAAACATTTATCATGATATAAGGAAATAAATAATAACTTTATTATTGCCTCTAGGGCATATTTCCTTCAGCAAGCCCCCCTCCCTGGCCGCCGCCCCCCCTTTAGATCTCATCTAGAGGGGCAGGCCCCCCTTCCCCCTTCCCCTATAAATAGAGGGGCGAGGGGAGGGCTGAACACCTGATCCAAGGCGCAGCCCCTCCCCTCCCCAACACCTCTCCTCCTCCGTTGAGTGCTTGGCGACGCCCTGTCGGAGTACTGCCTCTCCACCATCATCACGCCGTCGTGCTGCTGCTGGAGCCTTCTTCCTCAACCTCTCCTTCCCCCTTGCTGGATCAAGAAGGAGGAGACGTCGTCCGCTCCGTACGTGTGTTGAACGCGGAGGTGCTGTCCGTTCATCACTTGGTCATCGGTGATTTGAATCATGGCGAGTACGACTCCATCATCCCCGTTCCCTTGAACGCTTCCGCACGCGATCTACAAGTGGTATGTAGATGAGATCTCTCTCCCATGACTCATTGCTTAGATGAAATCATAGATGGATCTTGGTGAAACCGTAGGAAATTTTTTAATTTTCTGCAACATTCCCCAACAGTGGCATCATGAGCTAGGTCTATGCGTAGTTCTCTATTGCACGAGTAGAACACAATTTTGTTGTGGGCGTAGATCTTGTCAACTTGCTTGCCGCTACTAATCTTTTCTTGCTTCAGCGGTATTGTGGGATGAAGCGGCCCGGACCGACCTTACACGTACGCTTACGTGAGACAGATTCCACGGACTGACATGCACTAGTTGCATAAGGTGGCTAGCGGGTGTCTTTCTCTCCTACTTTAGTTGGAGTGGATTAGATGAAAAGGGTCCTTATGAAGGGTAAATAGAAGTTGACAAAAATCACGTTGTGGTTATTCGTAGGTAAGAAAACGTTCTTGCTAGAACCCAATTGCAGCCACGTAAAAGATGCAACAACAATTAGAGGACGTCTAACTTGTTTTTGCAGCAATTGTCATGTGATGTGATATGGCAGAAGTTGTGATGAATGATGAATGATATATTGTGATGTATGAGATCATGTTCTTGTAATAGGAATCACGACTTGCATGTCTATGAGTATGACAACCGGCAGGAGCCATAGGAGTTGTCCTAATTATTGTATGACCTGCGTGTCATTGATTCAACGCCATGTAAATTACTTTACTTTATTGCTAAACGTGTTAGCCATAGTAGTAGAAGTAATAGTTGGCGAGCAACTTCATGGAGACACGATGATGGAGATCATGATGATGGAGATCATGGTGTCATGCCGGTGACAAGATGATCATGGAGCCCCGAAGATGAAGATCAAAGGAGCTATATGATATTGGCCATATCATGTCACTACTTTATATAATTGCATGAGATGTTTATTATGTTTTATGCATCTTGTTTACTTAGAACGGCGGTAATAAATAAGATGATCCCTTATAATAATTTCAAGAAAGTGTTCCCCCTAACTGTGCGTCGTTGCTAAAGTTCGACGTTTCAAAGCACCACGTGATGATCGGGTGTGATAGATCCTTACGTTCACATACAACGGGTGTAAGACAGTTTTACACATGCAAAACACTTAGGGTTAACTTGACGAGCCTAGCATGTACAGACATGGCCTCGAAACACAAGAGACCGAAAGGTCGAACATAAGTTGTATGGAAGATACGATCAACATGGAGATGTTCACCGACGATGACTAGTCCGTCTCACGTGATGATCGGACACGGCCTAGTCGACTCGGATCATGTAACACTTAGATGACTAGAGGGATGTCAAATCTGAGTGGGAGTTCATTAAATAATTTGATTAGATGAACTTAATTATCATGAACATTAGTCTAAAATCTTTGCAAAATGTCTTGTAGATCAAATGGCCAGCGCTCATGTCACCATGAACTTCAACGCGTTCCTAGAAAACCAAGCTGAAAGATGATGGCAGCAACTATTCGGACTGGGTCCGGAACCCGAGATCATCCTCATAGCAGCCAAGAAACAATATGTCCTAGAAGCACCGCTAGGTGAAGCACCCATCGAGAGAACCAAGACATTATGAATGCTTGGCAGTCTCGTCTTGATGATTACTCCCTCGTTCGATGCGGCATGCTTTACAGCTTAGAACCGGGGCTCCAAAAGCGTTTTGAGCAACACGGAGCATATGAGATGTTCGAGGAGCTGAAAATGGTTTTCAAGCTCATGCCCGGTCGAGAGATATGAAGTCTCGACAAGTTCTATAGTTGTAAGATGGAGGAAAACAGTTACATCGGTGAGCACATACTCAAAATGTCAGGTTGCACAACCGCTTTGTCCTAGCTGGACATTAACCTCCGGACGAGGCGGTCATTGACAGAATCCTTGATCGCTCCCACCAAGCTACAAGAGATTTGTGATGAACTACAATATGCAGGGGATGGTGAAGACCATTCTGAACTATTCTCAATCTGAAGTCGCGGAGGTTGAAATCAAGAAAGAACATCAAGTGTTGATGGTCAATAAAACCACTAAGTTCAAGAAGGGCAAGGGTAAGAAGAACTTCAAGAAGGACGGCAAGGATGTTGCAGCGCCCGGTAAGCCAGTTGCGGGAAGAAGTCAAAGAATGGACCCAAGCCTGAGACTGAGTGCTTTTATTGCAAAGGGAAGGGCCACTAGAAGCGGAACTGCCCCAAATACTTAGCGGACAAGAAGGCCGGCAACACTAAAGGTATATTTGATATACATATAATTGATGTGTACCTTACCAGTACTCGTAGTAACTCACAGGTATTTGATACGGTACCGTTGCTCATATTTGTAACTCATAGCAGGAGCTGCGGAATAAGCGGAGACTGGCAAAGGGCGAGGTGGCGATCTTGGCGTCGGGAATGGTTCCAAGGTCGATGTGATCGCCGTCGCACGCTACCTCTACATTTACCTACGGGATTAGTTTTAAACCTCAATAATTGTTATTTAGTGCCAAGTTTGAGCATGAACATTGTATCAGGATCTCGTTTAATGCGAGATGGCTACTCATTTAGATCCGAGAATAATGGTTGTTCTATTTATATGAGAGATATGTTTTATGGTCATGCTCCGATGGTCAATGGTTTATTCTTAATGAATCTCGAGCGTAATATTACACATATTCATAGTGTGAATACCAAAAGATGTAAAGTTGATAATGATAGTCCCACATACTTGTGGCACTGCCGCCTTGGTCACATTGGTGTCAAGCGCATGAACAAGCTCCATTCTGATGGACTTTTAGAGTCTCTCGATTATGAATCATTTGACACATCCGAACCATGCCTCATGGGCAAAATGACCAAGACTACGTTCTCCGGAACAATGGAGCGAGCAACCAACTTATTGGAAATCATACATACCGATGTGTGCGGTCCAATGAGCGTTGAGGCTCGCGGAGGATATCGTTATGTTCTCACTCTCACTGATGACTTGAGTAGATATGGGTATGTCTACGTGATGAAACACAAGTCTGAGACATTTGAAAAGTTCAAGGAATTTCAGAATGAGGAAGAGAATCAACGTGACCGAAAAATAAAATTCTTACGATCAGATCGTGGAGGAGAATATTTAAGTCACGAATTTGGTACACACTTAAGGAAATGTGGAATCGTTTCACAACTCACGCCGCCTGGAACACCTCAGCGTAACGGTGTGTCCGAACGTCGTAATCGCACTCTATTGGATATGGTGCGATCTTTGATGTCTGTTACCGATTTACCGCTATTATTTTGGGGATACGCTCTAGATACAGCTACATTCACTTTAAATAGGGCACTGTCTAAATCCGTTGAGACGACACCGTATGAATTATGGTTTGGGAAGAAACCTAAGCTGTCGTTTCGAAAAGTTTGGGGATGCGATGCTTATGTCAAGAAACTTCAACCTGAAAAGCTCGAACCCAAGTCGGAAAAATGCGTCTTCATAGGATACCCTAAGGGAACCATTGGGTATACCTTCTACCTTAGATCCGACGGCAAGATCTTTGTTTCCAAGAACGGATCCTTTCTTGAAAAAGAGTTTCTCTCGAAAGGAGTAAGTGGGAGGAAAGTAGAACTTCGATGAAGTACTACCACTTGAACCGGAAAGTAGTGCAGCTCGGGAAAATGTTCTGTGGTGCCTACACCTCTTGGAGAGGAAATTAATGATGATGATCAAGGTACTTGGATCAAGTTGCTCTGAACTTCAGAGGTCCACAAGGACACGTTCCACACCAGTGGTATGGCAACCCTGTCCTGGAAATCATGTTGTTAGACAACGGTGAACCTTCGAACTATGAAGAAGCGATGGGGGGCCCAGATTCCAACAAATGGCTTGAAGCCATGCAATCCGAGATAGGATCCATGTATGAAAACAAAGTATGGACTTTGACAGACTTGCCTGATGATCGGCGAGCGATAGAAAACAAATGGATCTTTAAGAAGAAGACGGACGCGGATGGTAATGTCACCATCTATAAAGCTCGACTTGTCGCTAAAGGTTATCGTCAAGTTCAATGGGTTGACTACGATGAGACTTTCTCTCCCGTAGCGAAGATGAAGTCCGTCCGAATCATGTTAGCAATTGCCGCATACTATGATTATGAGATATGGCAAATGGACGTTAAAACAGCATTCCTTAACGGCTATCTTAAGGAAGAACTGTATATGATGCAGCCGGAAGGTTTTGTCGACCCTAAGAATGCTAACAAGGTATGCAAGCTCTAGCGATCCATTTATGGGATGGTGCAAGCATCTCGTAGTTGGAATATTCGCTTTGATGAGATGATCAAAGCATTTGGGTTTATGCACACTTATGGAGAAGCCTGCGTTTACAAGAAAGTGACTGGGAGCTCTGTAGCATTTCTCATATTATATGTAGATGACATACTTTTGATGGGAAATGATATAGAACTCTTGGACAGCATTAAGGCCTACTTGAATAAAAGTTTTTCAATGAAGGACCTTGGAGAAGCTGCTTATATATTAGGCATCAAGATCTACAGATGTAGATCGAGATGCCTCATAGGTCTTTCACAAAGCACATACCTTGATAAGATTTTGAAGAAGTTCAAAATGGATCAGTCCAAGAAAGGGTTCTTGCATGTACTGCAAGGTGTGAGATTGAGCTCAGCTCAATGCCCGACCACGGCAAAATATAAAGAAGAGATGAGCGTCATCCCCTATGCCTCGGCCATAGGATCTATTATGTACACCATGCTGTGTACCAGACCTGATGTAAACCTTGCCGTAAGTTTGGTAGGAAGGTACCAAAGTAATCCCGGCAAGGAACACTGGACAGCGGTCAAGAATATCCTGAAGTACCTGAAAAGGATAAAGGACATGTTTTCGTTTATGGAGGTGACGAAGAGCTCCTCAGAAGGGTTACGTCGACGCTTAGCCGACACAGATCTGGATGACTCTAAGTCAAAAACTGGATAAGTGTATATGTTGAATGGTGGAGCGAGAAGCTAGTGCAGCTGCAAGCGAAGCGTCGTGGCGGGATCTACGTGTGAAGCGGAGTACATGGCAGCCTCGGAGGCAGCGCATGAAGCAATTTGGGTGAAGGAGTTCATCACCGACCTAGAGTCATACCCAATGCGTCGGGGCCAATCAAACTCTTCGTGACAACTTTGGAGCTATTGCACTTGCCAAGGAGCCCAAGTTTCACAAGAAGACCAGGCACATCAAGCGTCGCTTCAACTCCATCCGTGAAAATGTTCAAGATGGAGACATAGAAATTTGCAAAGTGCATACGGATCTGAATGTCGCAGATCCGTTGACTAAACCTCTTCATGGGCAAAACATGATCAACACCGAGAACTCTATGGGTGTTCGATTCATCACAATGTAACTAGATTATTGACTCTAGTGCAAGTGGGAGACTGTTGGAAATATGCCCTAGAGGCAATAATAAAAGGATTATTATTATATTTCCTTGTTCGTGATAATTGTCTTTTATTCTTGCTATAACTGTATTATCCGGAAATCGTAATACACGTGTGAATACATAGACCACAATATGTCCCTAGTGAGCCTCTAGTTGACTAGCTCGTTGATCAATAGATAGTCACGATTTCCTGACTATGGACATTGGATGTCATTGATAACGGGATCACATCATTAGGAGAATGATGTGATGGACAAGACCCAATCCTAAGCATAGCACAAGATCGTGTAGTTCGTTTTGCTAGAGCTTTTCCAATGTCAAGTATCTCTTCCTTAGACCATGAGATCGTGTAACTCCCGGATACCGTAGGAGTGCTTTGGGTGTACCAAAGCGTCTGGCGAATCGGGTGACTATAAAGGTGCACTCTGGTATCTCCGAAAGTGTCATTGGGTTGACACGGATCGAGGCTGGATTTGTCACCGTATTATGGAGAGGTATCTTGGGCCCACTCGGTAGTGCATCATCATAATGAGCTCAAAGTGACCAAGTGTCCAGTCACGGGATCATGCATTACGATGCGAGTAAAGTGACTTGCGTGCGAGATTGAGCGAGGTATTGGGATACCGACGATCGAATCTCGGGCAAGTAACATACCGTCTGACAAAGGGAATAGTATACGGGATTGATTGAATCCTCGACATCGTGGTTCATCCGATGACATCATCGAGGATCATGTGGGAGCCAACATGGGTATCCAGATCCCGCTGTTGGTTATTAACCGGGGAGCAATCTCGGTCATGTCTGCATGTCTCCCGAACCCGTAGGGTCTACACACTTAAGGTTCGGTGACGCTAGGGTTATTAGGAAGACTTATATGTGATTACCGAATGTTGTTGAGTCCGGATGAGATCCGGACATCACGAGAAGTTCGGAATGGTCCGGAGGTAAAGATTTATATATGGGAAGTTGTCATACGGACACGGAAAGTTTCGGGGCATATGGGTATTGTACCGGGGCCACCGGAGGGGTTCCGGGGTCCACGGGAGGCCCGCCCTCTCGGAGGGCCTCATGGGCCGCAAGAGGCAGGAACCAGCCTGGAGGCTGGGCGCCCCTGGGCCCATGCGCCTAGGGTTGGGGGACCCTAGTGGGGCGCCTTGCTTTGGGGGCAAGCCCGAGCCCACAGCCGCCCCCCTCTAGATCTCATCTAGAGGGCCGCCTCTTCCCCTTCCCTATAAATAGAGGCGAGGGAGGGCTGAACACCTGATCCAAGGCGCAGCCCTCCCTCCCAACACCTCTCCTCCTCCGTTGAGTGCTTGGCGAAGCCTGCTTGAGATCTTGCCTCTCCACCATCATCACGCGTCGTCGTGCTGCTTTGGAGCCTTCTTCCTCAACCTCTCCTTCCCCTTGCTGGATCAAGAAGGAGGAGACGTCGTCCGCTCCGTCGTGTGTTGAGCGCAGAGGTGCTGTCCGTTCAGCACTTGGTCATCGGTGATTTGGATCACGGCGATGCGACTCCATCATCCCGTTCCTTGAGCGCTTTCGCTACGATCTACAAGTGGTATGTAGATGCGATCTCTCTCCATGACTCGTTGCTTAGATGAACTCATAGATGGATCTTGGTGAAACTGTAGGAAAATTTTAATTTTCTGCAGCGTTCCCCAACAGTGTTGGCGCCCAATAGAAGAACAGCGAGCTTACGGCATACAGGAAATCTGAACACCGGGAAGAACACGAGGCATGGGCGTTATTCCCTGGTATGAGGGCTTTTCGGATTGGAATGACGACTACAGTTCCCGTGCAAGAAAGAAGATGGAGGAGGAGAAGAAGAGGAAGCCGGAGGAGGAGCAGAGGAAGCAGGACGCAGAACGCCTTCAAGGCCTAGAAGCAAGGCACGCGGACCTGGCACTCAAATTCCAGCAGCAGCAACAGCAACAGCAGATCGACTCACTTAGCAAGGAAAGGGGGTCTTAGCAGCGGCAACAGCAAGCGGATGATCGTCCATCATTGGATAGCACCGTCCCATCCATGCTGCGAAGCAGTCTTGGTTCTGCCCCGGGAGACACACTGCTGGATACATACCCTGTGGATGAGATCATAGAGAACACTAACTGCGAGCTACACTCCAAAATGAAGAACATATCCATGAAGTTGGCGAACGGCGTTGCTTTTCCAGTTACCCCCAAAGCAACCTACCATTGCATCCCGATTCCAGAGGGCTATGCTCGTGTCATGGTTGATGAAGTGGTGGACCCATATTCGGGGCTAACGCTTGACATTCCTGGAGGTGAAGACGAGCGCACTTTGGGAGAGGCCATACATCGTATCATCCTATGGAGAAAGGATTGCATCATCTTTGAAGTCCACCGACACCGCGTCGTCTCGCCGACTCCTCCTCGAAGTCCGCCACCGAGTCAGCAGACTCCCGCCTCCAAGTCCACGAGCGCGTGAGGCGACTCCTCCTCGAAGTCCGCCACCTCCTCTAAGTCCCCGAGCAGCGTGAGCTGACTCCTCGGTTTCAAGCACAGCACAGCGTCATGCCACTTCTCCGGTTTCAAGTCGGCACCGTGTTAGGCCACACCTCCTGCTTCAAGTCCGGCACATCGTCAGACCACTTCTCCTGGTCCAACTCCACGTCAGCCGTCTCCGCCGGCTCAGCAATCGCAGAAGAGACATCCGTAGCTTTGGTGCGTGGCGATACGAGTCGAGGTAGTTCAGGAAGTACAGTGAAGGCAAGCGATATAAATATGGTCCAAGCCTCACATCTCTTCCTCAGAGGCCTTACGACATGACTGAGGAGAAAAACGCAGCATAGTGCAAGCCCAAGTGGACGCCCATTTTGGACCGAAACCGGCACTGCCGCCAAAGGAGAAAGTGCCTGAGAAAGTACTTGACCACTTCATTCGTATGGCTAGAGAACCAGCTCCCAAGCCCGTTGACTCGGACTATGAGCGCCAAATCAGGAAGGCACATCGAGCACGACTACAGAAGGAAGCGAGCTCAAGCTCGAGGCAACAATCAGCTGGCAAAAAATGCGGGAAAACCGTTCCCCAGTTGGGAGAACAGGCGGCGCAAGTGATCCCCCCGCTTGTTGTGCCAACAACACATGAGAGGAGTAGTACGCGCGCCAAATATTATTGTGGGCAAACCATTAGCGTTCCCCAGCATGGCGATGTGGTAATAACAGAGGATCATATAATGCAGGTTCAAATGCTCAATATCTCTGTTGGACAACTCCTCGAAATCGAGCCCATGCCTACGCTTAAAGAATCGGAAATAGCATGGCAATATTGCCGGGGCAAACCTTTGGTCCATCCAGACAAGGTCAAGGACCTCCCAACAAGAATGTATCAATTGCATCAATGGTACATGAACATTACCAAGATTTCAATCGAGAGTCCCTCATGGTGAATGTCAAGCATGAGCATTATTACCATGAGAAAGCCCACATCCATTGAGTATCCGAACTATTTTAGTTATTTAACCAAGGACTTTTCGACAAGTCTATAAATCGGTTGCTATTATGCGTAAGTGATTTCTTTACGTAATTTAAGTCTCAAGCTAGTTATGTAGTGATAATTTTTATCAATCATTACATGTAATTATCCTCACTATATTCTTTTACGTGGTATTATATGCAGGATGAAGATGTATGAAATGAAAAAAGCTGGACGCTATGGCGTTGGGTTCATTGACCCAAATACCATTAATCAGGATATATGGGAGATTGAACATTATCGAGCTGCTGTAGAGGAAAGCATGCTAGAGTTCTTGAAGCGCCTCAATAGCAATGAAGATATACTACTTCCTTACAACTTCCGTGAGTCACACTGTCTTGTACTACAAATTCTGTTTTTGCTTACTAGCTAGCTAGATGTTAATAATTAAGTGTATACGGTTTACGGTAGTTGATTAATTTTATGCACATGCCCGCTTAATTAAGACATGCAAACGTGTGCGTATGCAGTTGGCACTGGGTCTTGTTAGACATTAAAGTTGAGGAAGGGAAAGTTGAATTACTGGACTCACTAACTAAAGAAGATAAAGACTACACCATTGTGAAGGGGATAGTCAACAGGTAATATCAATCATTATTAACTATTAGTTCTTGATATGAACTATTTAATAACCCCTTTATTAATTTTCTTTGCCGGCGGGCAGGGCATGGGCAAAGTTCATCAAGGTGACTCCAGGCACGTGGCCAAAACAGTTGTTTTGGCATCGACCCAAGGTAAGTAATTAAGTAGTAGCTAGCTACCATCTCTTTAATTCTTGTTTCAATATCATTAATTAATTATCATGCTTGATTAATCATTATCTGATTCAATTCCATTCTCGTAAAGGCCCTGAGGCAGGCGTCGGGGAATAATCTATGTGCATTCTACGTTTGCGAGAACATTCGCATGATGACTTGCGAAAGGAGCAGGTCTGATAGACAGGAATGGGTACGTTTTTGTCAGAACACTATTCACACCATTATCGATATCGAGTCACACAACTAGCTGTCAGGACCCCGATTCCAAGTCACATCGACCTAGCCGGTAACACCTCATATCACTTTGCGGCCTCACGCACGGTATTCTCACGGGTGCCGCCTTACCATGGCCCGGGACCATTTGCGCCTTTTGGCTCACGTATATGATAGTGTCGCTAGCATCCATAAGACAGAGAACCCGGGCCGACATGGCTAGTCGTGAACCCAAAGCGGCACTAACCCATGGGGACAGGCATACATGAATCACATCGAGCATGTCGGTCATCAACGTGTGAATCCGGGCTGTAGCACTGGGCTAACAGGACTCCGGTATCCCGGGCTGTAGCAGGCTAGGCAGGACTCGGATGTTACGCGTGACATTTCCCGAAGGACGAGACAGAGACGAAGTGAAACACATGCGGCCGATCAAGTGTCCAGCGGTAGTCTTTGGGCTAGCGGACTCCGTGAACCGGGCAGTAGCGGATTACTATCGCTCGGAAGCACTAGACTACATTTCCCCATATGAGAGGCTGCCAAGGATAAACAACTAGATTGTCGGATCCCACACATACCAAGCATTTCAAACATACACACAATATGCTAAATATGGGTAAATACAACATGGCATCACAACATAACTCTCGACTCAAATATTTATTCATTAGGCCCGAGGAGCGAGATATTACAAATATGGGTCTCATGACCCAACACTCGAACATACAAGTCAAAGCACAAGCGGAAGCTTAACATGTCCGAAAGTACGCATAACTACAAATTAAAAAGGCTGAGAAGCGACTATCTACCAGATCTGCCGAGGGCACAAGATCGTAGCTGAGGTAGCAAGCTAAGCGTCGAAGTCCAAGCGGAACTACTAGCGAGACCAGCGTCTCTCTACAAAACATAAAATAAGCAAGCGTGAGTACAAGCGTACTCAGCAAGACTTACATCGAACTAACTACATACGCATCATTATCAACAAAGGGGTGGTGGAGTTTGACCGCAGACAAGCCAGCTTTGACTCGGTGGCTAACCTGAACTATGATTGCAAGTAACTCTTTTGAGGTGGCGCTTTACGAGTCCACATATTCACCAATCAATACACCACTATGGATCCGATCCGTCTTCCCACGAGAGCGCCATCCATAGCACTCACGCTTATTGCGCATTTTAGAGTATCCACTTTCACTTGTCTATGAACTGTTATAGGCAACCCGAAGTCCTTTTCGCGGACACGGCTATTGAATAGATCATATTAACCCTGCAGGGTGTACTTCTTCACACGCTCTCACCACTTATCGCGTTTACGACATGTACTCGGCAACCTTCAAGCGAAGCCCAGCGAGGTGTCGCCCACGGCCTACCTAAACACTCAAGTCCCTAGTCCAGGTTTATCGCCTATTCGGGTTCCATCCATGATGAGTCCGACCGAGGTTTCCACTAACGGCCCCGAGCGATGCGTGCAGGTTGCCGAGATACCAAGCGGGCATTCGCACACCGGGCCATGGTGTATCTACCGCATCATAGCCCACCCCTAGGGTCAGCGCTATGCACGGCCTCCAACACATATCCTACAAACACCAGAAACTAGTTGCAACTCCTGGACAGAGGACAAGGGTGGTTAAGAAGCCGAGAGAGTCAATTAAGGATCCCAATGTGTAGTAGTAACTGTTTCATGGATCACAAACACAGAACTCAGTTCCTGAGGACGGCTGCAATGAGACAACCCACCATGTACTCCTACATGGCCTCTCACCGCTACCTTTACCAAATCGTGTTTACACACTTAGCTCACACACGGTAGGACATGTTCACACACCTCCGATTCATCCCCGATGAATCAGACCTGACTCAACTCTAAGCAGTAGCAGGCATGACAAACAAGCATGAATGAGTAGGGACAACAAGGCTCAAACAACTCCTACTCATGCTAGTGGGTTTCATCTAATTCTTGTGGAATGACAGTCATGCGAGAGGATAAAGGGTTCAGCTACGCAGCAAGTAACAGGTGAATCGTTGTTGTCCTAATGCAGAAAAGAGAGCAGGAGCGAGAGAGTGGGATTGTATCGGAATGAACAAGGGGTTTTGCTTGCTCGGCACTTCGAAGATAACATAGTTCTTCATCCGTGTCATCGAACTCATCGTCGGGATACGCCTACCGAGAGGGAACAAGCACCGACAAACAAGGAAGAAACACAATCAATGCAATGCAGCAATATGATGCATGATCATGACATGGCAATATGCTGTGATTTGAGCTAATGCAGCTAGCAATGATTTAAATGGAGTTGGTTTGAACGCAAGATTCAAATTCAAACTCCATATGTGATGGTTTAAATGCCCTTTATATGATTTGTTCTAAACAGCAGCTATAAGTTGTTCTAACATGCAGGAAAATGGTACAGATGGATAGATTGGATTTTTCTGATCATTTTTCATATATAAATTATTTCATTTGGAGTTACGGTTGAATTTCTATGATTTTTTACAAGTTTTAAACATTTTCTGGAATTTCCCGAATTAAATTAAATCCAGAAAACCTATTACTGCGTCACCATTGCGTCATGCTGACCTCAGCAGGTCAACAGACCCGGTCCAGGTCAAACCTGACGCGTGGGTCCTGCATGTCAGTGACTAACTAAACTAACCTAGTTTAATTAGCACTAACCTAGGTTAAGCTAATTTAGTTTAAACCTAAACTAGATTAGTTAGCCGGGCGGGGCCCGCATGTCATGGACCCAGGGGAGGTTAACCCCCTGGTCATCGAGGCTAACTTCTGGCGGCTCGACGCGGCGGCGATAAAATCTTAAGGAGGAGGGCTCGGGTTCGCGCTCACAGGCACCGTTTTGCTCGTGGTTTGCGGCTGGTTGTTTGGAAGATTCGCGCATCTAGTGGTGGTGGCGGCAGCAGCTGGGATGGCCGGAGTTGACGGCGGCGAGCATTTCCTCGGCGGCCGGAGCTCGGGTGATTGCGGGGTTGGTGCTACGGCGCGCGTCAGAGCGAGTGAGTGTGTGCGTTAGGTTCACGGGGACTTCACGAGCGATGTGACGCGCTCCGTTGTGAGCTTCTTGCTGTGGCCACGGCTACGCCGTGGCGGGCGAAGTAGATGCTCTCGGCGCGGTGGGAAATGGAGCTAGGGAACGAGCACGAGCACGAGAGAAGAGGTAAAGGAAGAGGGCTCACGGCGAGTCTCCGGAGCGGACAACAAGGCCGGGATGGTCAGGACGGAGCCAATCGTCGATGGCGATCTTGGGTGCCGAGGTAGAAGAAGGCGAGGTAGCCGGTGATGCGAGGCGTCCGCGAGGCAGCTCTGCGTGAGGTGATGAGAACGACGCTGCGGTCCTTCTGGATTGGTCGGCGAGGCGAGTGGTGGACGGTGGCCATGGCTATGGTGAGCAGCGGCGACGGACGCGTTCGGTCCGGGCGAGAGAGAGGGAGCAGAGGAGAGAGAGCCATGGGGGAGAGCGAGCGAAGCGGTTAGCGGGATCGGGACGGCACGCGGAAGTCGTCCACGCGTCCAGGGGGTCGTCGGCAAGAAGGAGGTGGCCATGCGGTGGCCGTGCGTGCGTCGGGCACGCGCTGTGCATCCGATTGGCGGGAGGAAGAAGACCTCCCTGCCCCTGGTGGGCTGGGCGGGCCGGATGGGCTGCCAGGTGAGCGCCAGGTAAGTTCCTTCTCTCTCCCGTTTCTTCTGTTTCAGTTTTTCTATTTTGTTCTGTTTTGTTTTGGTTTAGTAAAAATACTAAACCATTTTATAAAAATCCTGAAGATAATTATGTGGCTAGAACTAAAGTATACCAAACCACATAAAATGTCCCAGAATTATTGGACATATATTAATTATATATAAAATATATATCCAATGCAAATAGTTATTGAAGTAATTCAAAGGCCCAAAATAAAATGTTTGATCACTCCAAAAATATTGGTTTGCATTTTACCTCATGCCAATATTTCTAGAGAATAACAGAACATTTTCTTGGACTCATTGATGAGATTTAAATGTTGGTTATTTTAGAGGTTTTACGAGGCTTTTGAAAACTCCTCAATTCAAATTTCATTTGAATTTAAACATGATGCTCACATGGAAGCTAGCATAGGTCAGTTCAGAACTAGGGATGTGACAACTCACCCCCACTAAACAAGAATCTCGTCCCGAGATTCAAGGCGTGAGTAAGAAATCAAGGGTCACAAGCTAACACGATCCTCACGATCCAACTGTCCTTCTCAAGATGTTGACTCATTGCTTCATATTGATCTTGGCGTCTTTGCTTTCGAGAACTTCATCCAACACGACAACGAGAGAGGAACTCTGAGGAATCGATCTTCTTAAAGATCGAGCAACTCACGATCAACTCACGGAATGAGATGTTGAAACATCTCGAGTTGAGACACAAAACACATCGAGAGGGATGGAAGAACAAACGACGGGGTTTGATTGGTGGGCAATAATTCCACGCTTAGAAAGAGGGTGGATGGTGTCAAGGTGGCGAGGAAATATATACCAGGATCCCGTAACAGGGCACCTCGAGAAAGGTGACTCGTTGAGCTGTGCCCTTAGGTGGCAAAAAGAATTACTTTTGATCCATAGATCATTGGAACCCTTCATACCAGCCTAAGGCAATCACAATCGATCATTTGAAGGGGTTCGAAAAGATGACATACTCAGATTAGAATGGATGATGTTGACTACCTTGTTGAAGACAACGCAATGGATGATTTGCTTATCTTCGGTGGTGGAGGGGACCCATGGTAAGTCCACTTTTGAAGATGATATTGGACAGCAACTACTGAGAGGGGCAGCCCATGGGGAATTGGCACAATGGCGGTGCAAGCTGGGAACAAGATGCAACTGTTGGGAATGTTCCAACCATCATATCTGCCTGAGATTCAGATCTGGTTAGAAACAGGATACTTCAGACTCACATGTCTGAAAAGAAAAGTTGCATCACAAATCGACGAGATAATATTGCGAGACTCTCGGGAGATGAACTACGATAGCAAGCTCCAAAACATGAGCTGGTTCTGCTACAAACCCATGAACACGCTGTCCAAGACAAGCATGACCACATAGTAGTCTTATAATAAAACATTACCGAGTTCAGGTGGGGAACCATCATCAAGGATAACGAAGTCCTTGCATAAGGCATGCTCTTAAGAAGGAATTTCTTCTCCTTGAACAAATCAGTTAGTGGCTTGGTGTGCTAGGGAATTCATATGGAATGAAGATGATCAGTCTATCAGACCATAGAATACTTCGCACATGCATGACTGACTTGGGATGATTCCAGAGGAAACAAAACAACCTTTCTCAAACTTAGAGCGGCAACTTACACCTAATGCACGTGAACTTGGAGAAAGTCACTTCTTTCATCCAAGCATAAGCTTCATGAACGGAACACGAAGGCATTGCTTATAAAGTTCCCAACACTAGGTTGATGTTCAACATGAGTCATGGGGAGACAAAATGCTGCTGATGGGCTCAACAACAACTCATCGGAATTTCCATATCACTGGACTTCCGCCATCATGTGAACACGGTGATAGCATTGGTCAGACCAAAAGATGTAATGGTGTATGCTCGAGGGATCAACCACGAGTAAGACAACATTACAAGCATCGTTGGTACTGATTTGATTTGACGATAGCCCACACTAAAATCAAAGGATTGATAAGACAATAGGTCCAGCAACTGATCACCAGGACCAATCGATGAAGATATCATCTTTCTTCAACATACACTACACAAGAATATCCCTTTGGAACGAACTAAGTCAGGCAAGCTTTCATATTCCAACTCTACAAGTTGTTGTTTAGCTTAACCAACTAGCTCAGGGTATCCAACACAGATTCTTGGAGAATGGGTGGTTTGGAGGAAAACCAACATGATCACGAACCCAACATAGCGGTCAGGTGACAACCTGGTGATACCTCCGAGAAGATATTCGAAAGTCACGAACCACCGATATATTACTAGGGTCGAGAACAATCTTGCTTTTCAGGGCAAGACGATATGAATAATAAGCAAGGGATTGAATAATCCTAACTCATTGATCGAAGAGTGCACCAGGAAAATGGACTAGTGGCACGATCAACCTTAGGGTGATGATTCAATAGTCAACACGCTAAGAATGAGAATATTGTCCATTAACTACCGAGCAACGGAGTTACTAGCAGTATAGATTTCACACATCACAGTTCACTTGTCGGCATTCCGGTTATAACAACACGGGACCGAGGAATGAAGGATGATGGCAAGAGTATCACTGCATCAAGAATCCATAAGAGGTTGTGCAATTCCCATGACATTCTTGACATAAGATGGTAATACTCCAGAGTAGAACAGATTAGAAGCTAGATTGGCATTTTGATCTGCGGAATACAACTACTTTGACCCAATCCTAGAAATGGATGAGGTACTGGAGTTTGTTTCTCCTAGTCATTCCGGAATAGAATGGCTTGACGGACCACAAGAATAACAGGGCATCGATGAACACAAATGCACACATACTCTTGGTTATCAACTGATAGAGGATGGTCGGGATACAACTAAAGAGAGCAACTCAAAGGAACATATAACTTTTCGAGTTGTGGAGGCATGGATTAGTATGTCGGGCAAAGTTCAACATTTCTTCCGGATAACCCATGCAGAGAAGGTAGAACTGGCAGAGTCACAATATAGAATGGGGAACTCATCGAGAGCACCCTGGTTGTGATCTTTTGGTTCAAATAACTTCTGCCTTAAATAGTTCATGGTATTTGGAAGAAGGAAATGCCACGGACCTCGAGGACTATCGCAAAGTTACTAATATCCTAAAGGAACTAGCAAACACTATCAACATGAAGTAGGTAGGGTGAATTTTGGGCTCAAAACCCAGGAGTAGAATACCTACTAACTAATAAAATCATGGGATGCTTTCAAGAATAATGGCCAGAATCATCACACTGGGGATACAAAAGCATTGCTAGATTGCTAGGTGACTTCCTAAACACCTAGGGTCATAATAATAGTTCCAACATCTACGCCGAGGCAACAAAGTACCTCAACTTACTGATTAGTGTGCTTATTCTGACCAAAAGGACATCGGGAACGGAAGGAAAGGATTTGCAAATGCATCAGACTATTTAGAGACATGGGATGACTCGGACAGCATAACGGCTGTAAATGCTCAAAAAGATTTGAGACATCATGCAAAATGGTGGCGTAGCCACTTAACAACATCATATCAAGGTTCCGAGATCAACAGTTAACATCATATCAAGATTACCTCGGGTGAAGAATAATTTATTCTGCACCCTGGGTGATGAATAGTAACACTATATATATATATATATATATATATATATATATATATATATATATATATATATATATATATATATATATATATATATATATATATATATATATATATATATATATATATATATATATATATATATATGTTCTACGACGAGAAAATCTATATATTTATATATATGCATAACGTGTACAATTTTTAGTATCGTGAAATACCAGCAAACAAAAAAGAATTAAATGGAAAATAAAACCAAATTGAAAACACAAAATTAAAGCAAAAACTAAAAAAAAACACCCAAACATTTAGTACCGGTTGGTGTTACCAACCGGTACTAATGACCAACACGCACCCGGGCCTGGCTCTTGCCACGTGTTTGCACTTTAGCGTCGGTTCGTGACGAACCGGTACTAAAGGGGGGGGGGACCTTTAGTCCCCACTCTTTAGTGCCGATTCGCCAACCGGCACTAAAGGCCGTCACGAACCGGCACTAAAGCCCGGTTCTGCACTAGTGGATAGTAATGGCGCACCTATAGTGCGCCATTACTATGCCTAGAAGTGCGCCATTATTATCTGACTTAGTGATGGCGCACCACATAGAAGTGCGCCATTACTAACAATTTTTTTTCATATTTTTTTTCTGATTTTTTTTTCATTTTTTTCTTAATCTCGGGTCACTATGGCTTAATCTCGGGTCAATATGCTTAATCTCAAGTCAAATCACACTCCGTGGTCAAACTTTTTGGAAGGTCACCCATCCTCACACAAATACATCCCGACCACGCTTAACTTCTCAGTTCTATCCAATTCCAGCACCAGCTCACTTCACAAGCAATTGTTAATATATCTATCATATCAATCCTATTAAACCTTGTTGATGTCTAGGACTTGTTGGGGAACGTAGCAGAAATTCAAAATTTTCCTACGTGCACCAAGATCTATCTATGGAGAAACCAGCAACGAGGGGAAGGAGAGTGGATCTACATACCCTTGTAGATCGCTAAGCGGAAGCGTTCAAGAGAACGGGGTTGATGGAGTCATACTCGTCGTGATCCAAATCACCGGAGATCCTAGTGCCGAACGGACGGCACCTCCGCGTTCAACACACGTACAGCCCGGTGACGTCTCCCATGCCTTGATCCAACAAGGAGAGAGGGAGAGGTTGAGGAAGACTCCATCCTGCAGCAGCACAACGGCGTGGTGGTGGTGGAGGAGCGTGGAAATCCTGCAGGGCTTCGCCAAGCACTGCGGGAGAGAAGGGAGAGAGGTAGGTCTGCGCCAGGGAGAGGTGAAACTCGTGTGTTGGCAGCCCTCGAGACCTCAACTATATATAGGGGAGAGGGAGGGGGGTGCGCTCCCTCTAGGGTTTCCACCCCAAGGGGTGCGGCCAGCCCTAGATCCCATCTAGGGGGCCGGCCAAGGGGGAAAGAGGGGAAACTTGCCCCCCCAAGCTAGGTGGGGCGCCCCCTCCCCAAACCCTAGGCGCCTTGGGCCCTTGTGGGAGGGGGGGGGCGCACCAGCCCACCTGGGGCTGTTCCCCTCCCACACTTGGCCCATGCAGCCCTCCGGGCTGGTGGCCCCACTTGGTGGACCCCCGGGACCCTCCCGGTGGTCCCGATACATTACCGATAGCACCCGGAACTTTTCCGGTGACCAAAACAGGACTTCCCATATATAAATCCTTACCTCCGGACCATTCCGGAACTCCTCGTGACATCCGAGATCTCATCCAGGACTCTGAACAACATTCGGTAACCACATACAAACTTCCTTTATAACCCTAGCGTCATCGAACCTGAAGTGTGTAGACCCTACGGGTTCGGGAACCATTCAGACATGACCGAGACGTTCTCCGGTCAATAACCAACAGCGGGATCTGGATACCCATGTTGGCTCCCACATGTTCCACGATGATCTCATCGGATGAACCACGATGTCAAGGAATCAATCGATCCCGTATACAATTCCCTTTGTCCAGCGGTATTGTACTTGCCCGAGATTCGATCGTCGGTATCCCGATACCTTGTTCAATCTCGTTACCGGCAAGTCTCTTTACTCGTTCCGTAACACATCATCCCGTGATCAACCCCTTGGTCACATTGTGCACATTATGATGATGTCCTACCGAGGGGGCCCAGAGATACCTCTCCGACAAGCGGAGTGACAAATCCAAGTCTCGATTCGTGCCAACCCAACAGACACTTTCGGAGATATACCTGTAGTGCACCTTTATAGCCACCCAGTTACGTTGTGACGTTTGGTACACCCAAAGCATTCCTACGGTATCCGGGAGTTGCACAATCTCATGGTCTAAGGAAAAGATACTTGACATTAGAGAAGCTTTAGCATACGAACTACGATCTTTGTGCTAGGCTTAGGATTGGGTCTTGTCCATCACACCATTCTCCAAATGATGTGATCCCATTATCAACGACATCCAATGTCCATGGTCAGGAAACCGTAACCATCGTTGCTCAATGAGGTAGTCAACTAGAGGCTTACTAGGGACATGGTGTTGTTTATGTACCCACACATGTATCTGAGTTTCCTATCAATACAATTATAGCATGGGTAATAAACGATTATCATGAACAAGGAAATATAATAATAACTAATTTATTATTGCCTCTAGGGCATATTTCCAACAGTCTCCCACTTGCACTAGAGTCAATAATCTAGTTCACATTGCCATGTGATTAACACTCACAGGTCACATCGCCATGTGACTAACATCCAAAGAGTTTACTAGTGTCACTAAACTAGTTCACATCATCATGTGATTAAGACTCAATGAGTTCTGGGGTTTGATCATGTTTTGCTTGTGAGAGAGGCTTTAGTCAACGGGTCTGCAACATTTAGATCCGTATGTACTTTGCAAATCTCTAGGTCATATTGTAAATGCTGCTTCCACGCTCCACTTGGAGCTATTCCAAATGGTTGCTCCACTATCACGATCCGGTTTGCTACTCAGAGTCATTCGGATAGGTGTTAAAGCTTGCATCGATGTAACCCTTTACGCGAACTCTTTATCACCTCCATAATCGAGAAACATGTCCTTGTTTACTCCAAGGACAATTTTGACCGCTGTCCAATGATCCATTCCTGGATCATTCTGTTGGAAATATGCCCTAGAGGCAATAATAAAAGGATTATTATTATATTTCCTTGTTCGTGATAATTGTCTTTTATTCATGCTATAATTGTATTATCCGGAAATCGTAATACACGTGTGAATACATAGACCACAATATGTCCCTAGTGAGCCTCTAGTTGACTAGCTCGTTGATCAATAGATAGTCATGGTTTCCTGACTATGGACATTGGATGTCATTGATAACGGGATCACATCATTAGGGGAATGATGTGATGGACAAGACCCAATCCTAAGCATAGCACAAGATCGTGTAGTTCGTTTTGCTAGAGCTTTTCCAATGTCAAGTATCTCTTCCTTAGACCATGAGATCGTAACTCCCGGATACCGTAAGAGTGCTTTGGGTGTACCAAACGTCACAACGTAATCGGGTGACTATAAAGGTGCACTACTGGTATCTCCGAAAGTGTACATTGGGTTGACACGGATCGAGGCGGGATTTGTCACTCCGTATGACGGAGAGGTATCTCTGGGCCCACTCGGTAATGCATCATCATAATGAGCTCAAAGTGACCAAGTGATTGGTTACAGGATCATGCATTACGGTGCGAGTAAAGTGACTTGCGGTAACGAGATTGAACGAGGTATTGGGATACCGACGATCGAGTCTCGGGCAAGTAACATACCGATTGACAAAGGGAATTGAATACGGATTAATTGAATCCTCGACATCGTGGTTCATCCGATGATATCATCGAGGAGTATGTGGAGCCAACATGGGTATCCAGATCCGCTGTTGGTTATTGACGGAGAGCCGTCTCGGTCATGTTCTGCATGTCTCCGAACCCGTAGGGTCTACACACTTAAGGTTCGGTGACGCTAGGGTTGTATGAATATGAGTATGCAGCAAACCGAAGTTGTTCGAGTCCGGATGAGATCCCGGACGTCACGAGGAGTTCGGAATGGTCCGGAGGTAAAGAATTATATATAGGAAGTGCTATTTCGCCATCGGGAGAATTTGGGGGTTACGGTATTGTCTGGGACCACCGGAAGGGTCCCGGGGTCCACCGGTGGGGCCACCTATCCGGAGGGCCTGTGGGCTGAAGTGGGAGGAACCAGCCCTGGTTGGCTGGTGCGCCCGCCACTTGGGCCCCCCCTGCGCCTAGGGAAACCCTAGGGTGGGGCGCCCACTTGCCTTGGGGGCAAGCCTCCCCCTTGGCTGCCGCCCCTTGGGAGATCAGATCTCCAGGGCGGCGCCCCCAGGGGCCTATATAAAGGGGGGGGGGGAGGGAGGGGCAGCCGCACCTTGCATCTTGGCGCCTCCTCTCCCTGCTACACCTCTCCTCCTCCGTCACGTGCTTGGCGAAGCCCTGCCGAGTCTTGCTTCTCCACCAACACCATGCCGTCGTCTGCTGCTGCTGGAGCCATCTTCCTCAACCTCTCCTTCCCCTTGCTGGATCAAGAAGGAGGAGACATCATCCGCTCCGTCACGTGTGTTGAACGCGGAGGTGCCGTCCGATTGGCACTCGGTCATCGGTGATTTGGATCACGGCGAGTACGACTCCATCATCCACGTTCTAGTGAAGCGCTTCGCACGCGATCTACAAGTGGTATGTAGATGCAATCTCTCTCCATGACTCGTTGCTTAGATGAACTCATAGATGGATCTTGGTGAAACCGTAGGAAAATTTTAATTTTCTCGCAGCGTTCCCCAACAGTGGCATCATGAGCTAGGTCTATCGTAGTTCTCTATTGCACGAGTAGAACACAATTTTGTTGTGGGCGTAGATCTTGTCAACTTGCTTGCCGCTACTAGTCTTTTCTTGCTTCAGCGGTATTGTGGGATGAAGCGCCCGGACCGACCTTACGTGACGCTTACGTGAGACAGGTTCCACCGGTCGACATGCACTAGTTGCATAAGGTGGCTAGCGGGTGTCTGTCTCTCCTACTTTAGTTGGAGCGGATTAGATGAAAAGGGTCCTTATGAAGGGTAAATAGAAGTTGACAAAATCACGTTGTGGTTATTAGAGGTAAGAAAACGTTCTTGCTAGAACCCAATTGCAGCCACGTAAAAGATGCAACAACAATTAGAGGACGTCTAACTTGTTTTTGCAGCAATTGTCATGTGATGTGATATGGCCAGAAGTTGTGATGAATGATGAATGATATATTGTGATGTATGAGATCATGTTCTTGTAATAGGAATCACGACTTGCATGTCGATGAGTATGACAACCGGCAGGAGCCATAGGAGTTGTCTTAATTATTGTATGACCTGCGAGTCATTGATTCAACGCCATGTAAATTACTTTACTTTATTGCTAAACGTGTTGGCCATAGTAGTAGAAGTAATAGTTGGCGAGCAACTTCATGGAGACATGATGATGGAGATCATGATGATGGAGATCATGGTGTCATGCCGGTGAAAAGATGATCATGGAGCCCCGAAGATGAAGATCAAAGGAGCTATATGATATTGGCCATATCATGTCACTACTTTATATAATTGCATGTGATGTTTATTATGTTTTATGCATCTTGTTTACTTAGAATGACGGTAGTAAATAAGATGATCCCTTATAATAATTTCAAGAAAGTGTTCCCCCTAACTGTGCACCGTTGCTAAAGTTCGTCGTTTCGAAGCACCACGTGATGATCGGGTGTGATAGATCCTTACGTTCACATACAACGGGTGTAAGACAGTTTTACACATGCATAAACACTTAGGGTTAACTTGACGAGCCTAGCATGTACAGACATGGCCTCGGAACACAAGAGACCGAAAGGTCGAACATGAGTCGTATGGAAGATACGATCAACATGGAGATGTTCACCGACGATGACTAGTCCGTCTCACGTGATGATCGGACACGGCCTAGTCGACTCGGATCATGTAACACTTAGATGACTAGAGGGATGTCAAATCTGAGTGGGAGTTCATTAAATAATTTGATTAGATGAACTTAATTATCATGAACTTAGTCTAAAGTCTTTGCAAAATATGTCTTGTAGATCAAATGGCCAACGCTCATGTCAACATGAACTTCAACGCGTTCCTAGAGAAAACCAAACTGAAAGATGATGGCAGCAACTATTCGGACTGGGTTCGGAACCTGAGGATCATCCTCATAGCAGCCAAGAAACAATATGTCCTAGAAGCACCGCTAGGTGATGCACCCATCCCAGAGAACCAAGACATTATGAATGCTTGGCAGTCTCGTGCTGATGATTACTCCCTCGTTCAGTGCGGCATGCTTTACAGCTTAGAACCGGGGCTCCAAAAGCGTTTTGAGCAACATGGAGCATATGAGATGTTCGAGGAGCTGAAAATAGTTTTCAAGCTCATGCCCGGTCGAGAGATATGAAGTCTCCGACAAGTTCTATAGTTGTAAGATGGAGGAAAACAGTTCTGTCGGTGAGCACATACTCAAAATGTCCAGGTTGCACAACCGCCTTGTCCCAGCTGGACATTAACCTCCGGACGAGGCGGTCATTGTGAGAATCCTTGATCGCTCCCACCAAGCTACAAGAGCTTTGTGATGAACTACAATATGCACGGGGATGGTGAAGACCATTCCTGAAGTATTCTCAATGCTGAAGTCAGCAGAGGTTGAAATCAAGAAAGAACATCAAGTGTTGATGGTCAATAAAACCACTAAGTTCAAAAAGGGCAAGGGTAAGAAGAACTTCAAGAAGAACGGCAAAGATGTTGCCGCGCCCGGTAAGCAAGTTGCCGGGAAGAAGTCAAAGAATGGACCCAAGCCTGAGATAGAGTGCTTTTATTGCAAAGGGAAGGGCCACTGGAAGCGGAACTGCCCCAAATACTTAGCGGACAAGAAGGCCAGCAACACTAAAGGTATATTTGATATACATGTAATTGATGTGTACCTTACCAGTACTCGTAGTAACTCCTGGGTATTTGATACCGGTGCCGTTGCTCATATTTGTAACTCACAGCAGGAGCTGCGGAATAAACGGAGACTGGCGAAGGACGAGGTGACGATGCGCGTCGGGAATGGTTCCAAGGTCGATGTGATCGCCGTCGGCACGCTACCTCTACATTTACCTACGGGATTAGTTTTGAACCTCAATAATTGTTATTTGGTGCCAAGTTTGAGCATGAACATTGTATCAGGATCTCGTTTAATGCGAGATGGCTACTCATTTAAATCCGAGAATAATGGTTGTTCTATTTATATGAGAGATATGTTTTATGGTCATGCTCCGATGGTCAATGGTTTATTCTTAATGAATCTCGAGCGTAATATTACACATTTTCATAGTGTGAATACCAAAAGATGTAAAGTTGATAACGATAGTCCCACATACTTGTGGCACTGCCGCCTTGGTCACATTGGTGTCAAGCGCATGAAGAAGCTCCATTCTGATGGACTTTTAGAGTCTCTCGATTATGAATCATTTGACACATGTGAACCATGCCTCATGGGCAAAAAGACCAAGACTCCGTTCTCCGAACAATGGAGCGAGCAACCAACTTATTGGAAATCATACATACCGATGTGTGCGGTCCAATGAGCGTTGAGGCTCGCGGAGGATATCGTTATGTTCTCACTCTCACAGACGACTTAAGTAGATATGGGTATGTCTACTTGATGAAACACAAGTCTGAGACCTTCGAAAAATTCAAGGAATTTCAGAATGAGGTAGAGAATCAATGTGACCGAAAAATAAAGTTCTTATGATCAGATCGTGGAGGAGAATATTTAAGTCACGAATTTGGTACACACTTAAGGAAATGTGGAATCGTTTCACAACTCACGCCGCCTGGAACACCTCAGCGTAACGGTGTGTCCGAACGTCATAATCGCACTCTATTGGATATGGTGCGATCTATGATGTCTCTCACAGATTTACCACTATCATTTTGGGGATACGCTCTAGAGACAGCTACATTCACTTTAAATAGGGCACCGTCTAAATCCGTTGAGACGACACCGTATGAATTATGGTTTGGGAAGAAACCTAAGCTGTTGTTTCTAAAAGTTTGGGGATGCGATGCTTATGTCAAGAAACTTCAACCTGAAAAGCTCGAACACAAGTCGGAAAATGCGTCTTCATAGGATACCCTAAGGAAACCATTGGGTATACCTTCTACCTTAGATCCGAAGGCAAGATCTTTGTTGCCAAGAACGGATCCTTTTCGGAAAAGAGTTTCTCTCGAAGGAGTAAGTGGGAGGAAAGTAGAACTCGATGAAGTACTACCTCTTGAACCGGAAAGTAGTGTAGCTCGGAAAATGTTCTGTGGTGCCTACACCTCCGGAGAGGAAATTAATGATGATGATAAAGGTACTTGGATCAAGTTGCAAACTGAACTTCAGAGGTCCACAAGGACACGTCCACACCACAGTGGTATGGCAACCGTGTCCGGAAATCATGTTGTTAGACAACGGTGAACCTTGAACTATGAAGAAGCAATGGCGGCCCAGATTCCAACAAATGGCTTGAAGCCATGCAATCCGAGATAGGATCCATGTATGAAAACAAAGTATGGACTTTGACAGACTTGCCCGATGATCGGCGAGCGATAGAAAACAAATGGATCTTTAAGAAGAAGACGGACGCGGATGGTAATGTCACCATCTATAAAGCTCGACTTGTCGCTAAGGGTTATCGGCAAGTTCAAGGGATTGACTACGATGAGACTTTCTCTCCGTGGCGAAGCTTAAGTCCGTCCAATCATGTTAGCAATTGCCGCATACTATGATTATGAGATATGGCAGATGGACATCAAAACGGCGTTCCTTAAGGGTTATCTTAAGGAAGAGCTGTATATGATGCAGCCGGAAGGTTTTGTCGATCCTAAGAATGCTAACAAGGTATGCAAGCTCCAGCGATCCATTTATGGGCTGGTGCAAGCATCTCGGAGTTGGAACATTCGCTTTGATGAGATGATCAAAGCGTTTGGGTTTATGCAGACTTATGGAGAAGCCTGCGTTTACAAGAAAGTGAGTGGGAGCTCTGTAGCATTTCTCATATTATATGTAGATGACATACTTTTGATGGGAAATGATATAGAACTCTTGGACAGCATTAAGGCCTACTTGAATAAAAGTTTTTCAATGAAGGACCTTGGAGAAGCTGCTTATATATTAGGCATCAAGATCTATAGAGATAGATCGAGACGCCTCATAGGTCTTTCACAAAGCACATACCTTGATAAGATTTTGAAGAAGTTCAAAATGGATCAGTCCAAGAAAGGGTTCTTGCTCATTGCAAGGTGTGAGATTGAGCTCGGCTCAATGCCCAACCACGGCAAAAGATAAAGAAGAGATGAGCGTCATCCCCTATGCCTCAGCCATAGGTTCTATCATGTATGCCATCTGTGTACTGCACTGATGTAAACCTTGCCGTAAGTTTGGTAGGAAGGTACCAAAGTAATCCCGCAAGGAACACCTGACAGCGGTCAAGAATATCCTGAAGTACCGAAAAGGACAAAGGACATGTTTCTCGTTTATGGAGGTGATGAAGAGCTCGTTGTAAAGGGTTACGTCGACGGTAGCTTCGACACAGATCTGGATGACTCTAAGTCACAAACCGGATACGTGTATATGTTGAATGGTGGAGCAGTAAGCTGGTGCAGCTGCAAGCAGAGCGTCGTGGTGGGATCTACATGTGAAGCGGAGTACATGGCAGCCTCGGAGGCAGCACATGAAGCAATATGGGTGAAGGAGTTCATCACCAACCTAGGAGTCATACCCAATGCGTCGGGGCCGATCAAACTCTTACGTGACAACTTTGGAGCTATTGCACTTGCCAAGGAGCCCAGGTTTCACAAGAAGACCAGGCACATCAAGCGCCGCTCAACTCCATCCGTGAAAATGTTCAAGATGGAGACATAGAAATTTGCAAAGTGCATACGGATCTGAATGTCGCAGATCCGCTGACTAAACCTCTTCCATGAGCAAAACATGATCAACACCGTAACTCTATGGGTGTTCGGTTCATCACAATGTAACTAGATTATTGACTCTAGTGCAAGTGGGAGACTGTTGGAAATATGCCCTAGAGGCAATAATAAAAGGATTATTATTATATTTCCTTGTTCATGATAATTGTCTTTTATTCATGCTATAATTGTATTATCCGGAAATCGTAATACACGTGTGAATACATAGACCACAATATGTCCCTAGTGAGCCTCTAGTTACTAGCTCGTTGATCAATAGATAGTCATGGTTTTCGACTATGGACATTGGATGTCATTGATAACGGGATCACATCATTAGGAGAATGATGTGATGGACAAGACCCAATGCTAAGCATAGCACAAGATCGTAGTTCGTTTTGCTAGAGCTTTTCCAATGTCAAGTATCTCTTCCTTAGACCATGAGATCGTGTAACTCCGGATACCGTAAGAGTGCTTTGGGTGTACCAAACGTCACAACGAATCGGGTGACTATAAAGGTGCACTACAGGTATCTCCAAAAGTGTCTGTGGGTTGACACGGATCGAGGCTGGATTTGTCACTCCGTATGACGGAGAGGTATCTCTGGGCCCACTCGGTAATGCATCATCATAATGAGCTCAAAGTGACCAAGTGATTGGTTACGGGATCATGCATTCTGATGCGAGTAAAGTGACTTGCGGTAACGAGATTGAACGAGGTATTGGGATACCGACGATCGAGTCTCGGGCAAGTAACATACCGATTGACAAAGGGAATTGAATACGGATTAATTGAATCCTCGACATCGTGGTTCATCCAATGATATCATCGAGGAGTATGTAGGAGCCAACATGGGTATCCAGATCCGCTGTTGGTTATTGACGGGAGAGCCATCTCGGTCATGTCGTGATGTCTCCCGAACCCGTAGGGTCTACACATAAGGTTCGGTGACGCTAGGGTTGTATGAATATTAGTATGCAGCAAACCGAATGTTGTTTGGAGTCCGGGATGAGATCCCAGACGTCACGAGGAGTTCCGAAATGGTCCGGAGGTAAAGAATTATATATAGGAAGTGCTATTTCGCCATCGGGAGAATTTTGGGGTTACGGTATTGTCTGGGACCACGGAAGGGTCCCGGGTCCACCGGTGGGGCCACCTATCCCGGAGGGCCCGTGGGCTGAAGTGGGAGGAACCAGCCTGGTGGGCTGATGCGCCCCACTTGGGCCCCCGCGCCTAGGGTTGGAAACCCTAGGGTGAGGCGCCCACTTGCCTTTGGGGCAAGCCTCCCCTGGCCCCCGCCCCTGGGAGATCAGATCTCCAGGGCGGCGCCCCAGGGGCCTATATAAAGGGGGAGGGGGGCAGCCGCACCTTGCATCTTGGCGCTCCCTCTCCCGCTACACCTCTCCTCCTCCGTCACGTGCTTGGCGAAGCCTTGCCGGAGTGCTGCTTCTCCACCAACACCACGCCGTCGTGCTGCTGCTGGAGCTATCTTCCTCAACCTCTCATTCCCCCTTGCTGGATCAAGAAGGAGGAGACGTCATCCGCTCTGTACGTGTGTTGAACGCGGAGGTGCTGTCCGTTCGGCACTCGGCATCGGTGATTTGGATCACGACGAGTACGACTCCATCATCCACGTTCTAGTGAATGCTTCCGCACGCGATCTAGAAGTGGTATGTAGATGCAATCTCTCTCCCATGACTCGTTGCTTAGATGAACTCATAGATGGATCTTGGTGAAACCGTAGAAATTTTTTTTAATTTTCTGCAACGTTCCCCAACACATTCTTGTACCCCTTGACTGACTCATGGCAAGGCACACTTCCGGTGCGGTACACAGCATAACATACTATAGAGCCTATGTCTGAAGCATAGGGGACGACCTTCGTCCTTTCTCTCTATTCTGCCGTGGCAAGTCCCCCTCCCTGGCCGCCGGCCCCCCTCTAGATCTCATCTAGAGGGGCCGCCCCCCTTCCCCCTTCCCCTATAAATAGAGGGGCGAGGGGAGGGCTGAACCCCTGATCCAAGGTGCAGCCCCTCCCCTCCCCAACACCTCTCCTCCTCCGTTGAGTGCTTGGCGAAGCCCTGTCAGAGTACTGCCTCTCCACCATCATCACGCCGTCGTGCTGCTGCTGGAGCCTTCTTCCTCAACCTCTCCTTCCCCCTTGCTGGATCAAGAAGGAGGAGACGTCGTCCGCTCCGTACGTGTGTTGAACGCGGAGGTGCTGTCCGTTCAGCACTTGGTCATCGGTGATTTGGATCACGGCGAGTACGACTCCATCATCCCCGTTCCCTTGAACGCTTCAGCACACGATCTACAACTGGTATGTAGATGCGATCTCTCTCCCATGACTCGTTGCTTAGATGAACTCATAGATGGATCTTGGTGAAACCGTAGGAAAATTTTTAATTTTCTGCAACGTTCCCCAACAGGTGTTGACGCCCAACAGAGAGAACGACGAGCTTACGCGCGCCCTGGGAAATCCTGAACACCCGGGAAGAACACGAGGCATGGGCGTTATTCCCTGGTATGAGGGCTTTTCTGATTGGAATGACGACTACAGGTCTCGTGCAAGAAAGAAGATGGAGGAGGAGAAGAAGAGGAAGCTGGAGGAGGAGTAGAGGAAGCAGGACGCAGAACGCCTTCAAGGCCTAGAAGCAAGGCACGCGGACCTGGCACTCAAATTCTAGCAGCAGCAACAGCAACAGCAGATCGACTCACTTAGCAAGGAAAGGGGTCTCAAAGAGCGGCAACAACAAGCGGATGATCGTCCATCATTGGATAGCACCGTACCATCCATGCCGCGAAGAAGTCTTGGTTCTGCCCCGGGAGACACACTGCTGGATACATACCCTGTGGATGAGATCATAGAGAACACTAACTGCGAGCTACACTTCAAAATGAAGAACATATCCATGAAGGTGGCGGACGGCGTTGCTTTTCCAGTTACCCCCAAAGCAACCTACCATTGCATCCCGATTCCAGAGGGCTATGCTCGTGTCATGGTTGATGAAGTGGTGGACCCATATTCGGGGCTAACGCTTGACATTCCTGGAGGTGAAGACGAGCGCACACTGGGAGAGGCCATACATCGTATCATCCTATGGAGAAAGGATTGCATCATCTTTCGAAGTCCACCGACACCGCGTCGTCTGCCGACTCCTCCTCGAAGTCCGCCACCGAGTCAGCAGACTCCCACTCCTCCAAGTCCACGAACGCGTGAGACGACTCCTCCTCGAAGTCCGCCACCTCCTCTAGGTCCCCGAACGCGTGAGCTGACTCCTCCGGTTTCAAGCCCGGCACAGCGTCATGCCACTTCTCCGGTTTCAAGTCCGGCACCGTGTCAGGCCACACCTCCTGCTTCAAGTCCGGCACATCGTCAGACCACTTCTCCTGGTCCAACTCCACGTCAGCCGTCTCCGCCGGCTCAGCAATCGCAGAAGAGACATCCCGCAGCTTTGGTGCATAGCGGTATGAGTCGAGGTAGTTCAGGAAGTACAGGCGAAGGCAAGCGATATAAATATGGTCCAAGCCTCACATCTCTTCCTCAGAGGCCTTACGACATGACTGAGGAGAAAAACGCAGCCATAGTGCAAGCCCAAGTGGACGCCCATTTTGGACCGAAACCGGCACCGCCGCCAAAGGAGAAAGTGCCTGAGAAAGTACTTGACCACTTCATTCGTATGGCTAGAGAACCAGCTCCCAAGCCTGTTGACTCGGACTATGAGCGCCAAATCAGGAAGGCACATCGAACACGACTACAGAAGGAAGCGAGCTCAAGCTCGAGGCAACAAGCAGCTGGCAAAAAATATGGGAAAACCGTTCCCCAGTTGGGAGAACAGTAGTATAGTGACCCCGCTTGTTGTGCCAACAACACATGAGAGGAGTAATCTGTACGCCAAATATTATTGTGGGCAAACCATTAGCGCTCCCAGCATGGCGATGTGGTAATAACAGAGGATCATATAATGCAGGCTCAAATGCTCAATATCTCTGTTGGACAACTCCTCAAATCGAGCCCATGCCTACGCTTAAAGAATCAGAAATAGCATGGCAATATTGCGGGCAAACCTTTGGTCCATCCGACAAGGTCAAGGACCTCCCAACAAGAATGTATCAATTGCATCAATGGTACATGAACATTACCAAGATTTCAATCGAGAGTCCCTCATGGTGAATGTCAAGCATGAGCATTATTACCATGAGAAAGCCCCATCCATTGAGTATCGAGAACTATTTTAGTTATTTAATCAAGACGCACTCGACAAGTCTATAAATGGGTTGCTATTGTCTCGTAAGTGATTTCTTTCTGTAATTTAAGTCTCAAGCTAGTTATGTAGTGATAATTTTGATCAATCATTACATGTAATTATCCTCACTATATTCTTTTACGTGGTATTATATGCAGGATGAAGATGTATGAAATGAAAAAGCTGGACGCTATGGCGTTGGGTTCATTGACCCAAATACCATTAATCAGGATATATGGGAGATTGAACATTATCGAGCTGCTGTAGAGGAAAGCATGCTAGAGTTCTTGAAGCGCCTCAATAGCAATGAAGATATACTACTTCCTTACAACTTCCCGTGAGTCACACTGTCTTGTACTACAAATTCTGTTTTTGCTTACTAGCTAGCTAGATGTTAATAATTAAGTGTATACGGTTTACGGTAGTTGATTAATTTTATGCACATGCCCGCTTAATTAAGACATGCAAACGTGTGCGTATGCAGTTGGCACTGGGTCTTGTTAGACATTAAAGTTGAGGATGGAAAAGTTGAATTACTGGACTCACTAACTAAAGAAGATAAATACTACACCATCGTGAAGGGGATAGTCAACAGGTAATATCAATCATTATTAACTATTAGTTCCTGATATGAACTATTTAATAACCCCTTTATTAATTTTCTTTGCCGGCGGGCAGGGCATGGGCAAACTTCATCAAGGTGACTCCAGGCACGTGGCCAAAAAAGTTGTTTTGGCATCGAACCAAGGTAAGTAATTAAGTAGGTGCTAGCTACCATCTCTTTAATTCTTGTTTCAATATCATTAATTAATTATCATGCTTGATTAATCATTATCTGATTCAATTCCATTCTCGTAAAGGCCCCGAGGCAGGCGCCGGGAATAATCTGTGTGCATTCTACGCTTATAGAACATTCGCATGATGACGCGCGTAAAGGAGCAGGTCCGATAGTGTCGGGACCGTTTGCGCCTTTTGGCTCACGATATGATAGTGTCGCTAGCATCCATATGACAGAGAACCCGGCCGACATGGCTAGTCGTGAACCCAAAGCGGCACTAACCCATGGGGACAGCATACATGAATCACATCGAGCATGTCGGTCATCAACGTGTGAACGGGCTGTAGCACTGGCTAACAGGACTCGGTATCCCGGGCTGTAGCAGGCTAGGCAGGACTCGGATGTTACCGCGTGACATTTCCCAAGGGACGACACATGAACGAAGTGAAACACATGCCGCCAGTCAAGTGTCTAGAGCAGTAGTCTTTGGGCTAGCAGGACTCGTGAACCTGGTCAGAGCGGATTACTATCGATGGTCGGGAAACCGTAACCATCGTTGCTCAATGAGGTAGTCAACTAGAGGCTTACTAGGGACATGGTGTTGTTTATGTACCCACACATGTATCTGAGTTTCCTATCAATACAATTATAGCATGGGTAATAAACGATTATCATGAACAAGGAAATATAATAATAACTAATTTATTATTGCCTCTAGGGCATATTTCCAACAGTCTCCCACTTGCACTAGAGTCAATAATCTAGTTCACATTGCCATGTGATTAACACTCACAGGTCACATCGCCATGTGACTAACATCCAAAGAGTTTACTAGTGTCACTAAACTAGTTCACATCATCATGTGATTAAGACTCAATGAGTTCTGGGGTTTGATCATGTTTTGCTTGTGAGAGAGGCTTTAGTCAACGGGTCTGCAACATTTAGATCCGTATGTACTTTGCAAATCTCTAGGTCATATTGTAAATGCTGCTTCCACGCTCCACTTGGAGCTATTCCAAATGGTTGCTCCACTATACGTATCCGGTTTGCTACTCAGAGTCATTCGGATAGGTGTTAAAGCTTGCATCGATGTAACCCTTTACGCCGAACTCTTTATCACCTCCATAATCGAGAAACATGTCCTTATTTACTCCAAGGACAATTTTGACCGCTGTCCAATGATCCATTCCTGGATCATTCTGTTGGAAATATGCCCTAGAGGCAATAATAAAAGGATTATTATTATATTTCCTTGTTCGTGATAATTGTCTTTTATTCATGCTATAATTGTATTATCCGGAAATCGTAATACACGTGTGAATACATAGACCACAATATGTCCCTAGTGAGCCTCTAGTTGACTAGCTCGTTGATCAATAGATAGTCATGGTTTCGACTATGGACATTGGATGTCATTGATAACGGATCACATCATTAGGGAATGATGTGATGGACAAGACCCAATCCTAAGCATAGCACAAGATCGTGTAGTTCGTTTTGCTAGAGCTTTTCCAATGTCAAGTATCTCTTCCTTAGACCATGAGATCGTGTAACTCCGGATACCGTAAGAGTGCTTTGGGTGTACCAAACGTCTGGCGTAATCGGGTGACTATAAAGGTGCACTACGGTATCTCCGAAAGTGTCATTGGGTTGACACGGATCGAGGCTGGATTTGTCACTCCGTATGACGGAGAGGTATCTCTGGGCCCACTCGGTAATGCATCATCATAATGAGCTCAAAGTGACCAAGTGATTGGTTACAGGATCATGCATTACGGTGCGAGTAAAGTGACTTGCGATAACGAGACTGAGCGAGGTATTGGGATACCGACGATCGAGTCTCGGGCAAGTAACATACCGATTGACAAAGGGAATTGAATACGGATTAATTGAATCCTCGACATCGTGGTTCATCCGATGATATCATCGAGGGTATGTAGAGCCAACATGGGTATCCAGATCCGCTGTTGGTTATTGACGGAGAGCCGTCTCGGTCATGTTCGCATGTCTCCGAACCGTAGGGTCTACACTTAAGGTTGGTGGCGCTAGGGTTGTATGAATATGAGTATGCAGCAAACCGAAAGTTGTTCGAGTCCGGATGAGATCCCGGACGTCACGAGGAGTTCGGAATGGTCCGGAGGTAAAGAATTATATATAGGAAGTGCTATTTCGCCATCGGGAGAATTTTGGGGTTACCGGTATTGTCTGGGACCACCGGAAGGGTCCCGGGGTCCAGGTGGGGCCACCTATCCCGGAGGGCCTGTGGGCTGAAGTGGGAGGAACCAGCCCTGGTTGGCTGGTGCGCCGCCACTTGGGCCCCCTGCCTAGGGAAACCCTAGGGTGGGGCGCCCACTTGCCTTGGGGGCAAGCCTCCCCCCTTGGCTGCCGCCCCTTGGGAGATCAGATCTCCAGGGCGCGCCCCCAGGGGCCTATAAAGGGGGGTGGGGAGGAGGGGCAGCCGCACCTTGCATCTTGGCGCCTCCCTCTCCTCGCTACACCTCTCCTCCTCCGTCACGTGCTTGGCGAAGCCTGCCGGAGTCTTGCTTCTCCACCAACACCATGCCGTCGTGCTTGCTGCTGGAGCCATCTTCCTCAACCTCTCCTTCCCCCTTGCTGGATCAAGAAGGAGGAGACATCATCCGCTCCGTACGTGTGTTGAACGCGGAGGTGCCGTCCGATTGGCACTCGGTCATCGGTGATTTGGATCACGGCGAGTACAGCTCCATCATCCACGTTCTAGTGAACGCTTCCGCACGCGATCTACAAGTAGTATGTAGATGCAATCTCTCTCCCATGACTCGTTGCTTAGATGAACTCATAGATGGATCTTGGTGAAACCGTAGGAAAAATTTTAATTTTCTGCAACGTTCCCCAACAGTGGCATCATGAGCTAGGTCTATCGTAGTTCTCTATTGCACGAGTAGAACACAATTTTGTTGTGGGCGAGATCTTGTCAACTTGCTTGCCGCTACTAGTCTTTTCTTGCTTCAGCGGTATTGTGGGATGAAGCGCCCGGACCGACCTTACGTGCGCTTCGTGAGACAGGTTCCACCGGTGACATGCACTAGTTGCATAAGGTGGCTAGCGGTGTCTGTCTCTCCTACTTTAGTTGGGCGGATTAGATGAAAAGGGTCCTTATGAAGGGTAAATAGAAGTTGACAAAATCACGTTGTGGTTATTCGTAGGTAAGAAAAGCGTTCTTGCTAGAACCCAATTGTAGCCACGTAAAAGATGCAACAACAATTAGAGGGCGTCTAACTTGTTTTTGCAGCAATTGTCATGTGATGTGATATGGCCGAAGTTGTGATGAATGATGAATGATATATTGTGATGTATGAGATCATGTTCTTGTAATAGGAATCACGACTTGCATGTCGATGAGTATGACAACGGCAGGAGCCATAGGAGTTGTCTTAATTATTGTATGACCTGCAGTCATTGATTCAACGCCATGTAAATTACTTTACTTTATTGCTAAGCGTGTTAGCCATAGTAGTAGAAGTAATAGTTGGCGAGCAACTTCATGGAGACATGATGATGGAGATCATGATGATGGAGATCATGGTGTCATGCGGTGAAAAGATGATCATGGAGCCCCGAAGATGAAGATCAAAGGAGCTATATGATATTGGCCATATCATGTCACTACTTTATATAATTGCATGTGATGTTTATTATGTTTTATGCATCTTGTTTACTTAGAATGACGGTAGTAAATAAGATGATCCCTTATAATAATTTCAAGAAAGTGTTCCCCCTAACTGTGCACCGTTGCTAAAGTTCGTCGTTCCGAAGCACCACGTGATGATCGGGTGTGATAGATCCTTACGTTCACATACAACGGGTGTAAGACAGTTTTACACATGCATAAACACTTAGGGTTAACTTGACGAGCCTAGCATGTACAGACATGGCCTCGGAACACAAGAGACCGAAAGGTCGAACATGAGTCGTATGGAAGATACATCAACATGGAGATGTTCACCGACGATGACTAGTCCGTCTCACGTGATGATCGGACACGGCCTAGTCGACTCGGATCATGTAACACTTAGATGACTAGAGGGATGTCAAATCTGAGTGGGCGTTCATTTAATAATATGATTAGATGAACTTAATTATCATGAACTTAGTCTAAAGTCTTTGCAAAATATGTCTTGTAGATCAAATGGCCAACGCTCATGTCAACATGAACTTCAAGCGTTCCTAGAAAACCAAACTGAAAGATGATGGCAGCAACTATTCGGACTGGGTTCGGAACCCGAGGATCATCCTCATAGCAGCCAAGAAACAATATGTCCTAGAAGCACCGCTAGGTGATGCACCCATCGAAGAACCAAGACATTATGAATGCTTGGCAGTCTCGTCTTGATGATTACTCCCTCGTTCAGTGCGGCATGCTTTACAGCTTAGAACCGGGCTCCAAAAGCGTTTTGAGCAACATGGAGCATATGAGATGTTCGAGGAGCTGAAAATAGTTTTCAAGCTCATGCCCGGTCGAGAGATATGAAGTCTCCGACAAGTTCTATAGTTGTAAGATGGAGGAAAACAGTTACTGTCGGTGAGCACATACTCAAAATGTGCGGGTTGCACAACCGCCTGTCCCAGCTGGACATTAACCTCCGGACGAGGCGGTCATTGACAGAATCCTTGATCGCTCCCACCAAGCTACAAGAGCTTTGTGATGAACTACAATATGCGAGGGATGGTGAAGACCATTCCTGAAGTATTCTCAATGCTGAAGTCAGCAGAGGTTGAAATCAAGAAAGAACATCAAGTGTTGATGGTCAATAAAACCACTAAGTTCAAAAGGGCAAGGGTAAGAAGAACTTCAAGAAGAACGGCAAAAGATGTTGCCGCCCGGTAAGCAAGTTGCGGGAAGAAGTCAAAGAATGGACCCAAGCCTGAGATAGAGTGCTTTTATTGCAAAGGAAGGGCCACTAAGCGGAACTGCCCCAAATACTTAGCGGACAAGAAGGCCAGCAACACTAAAGGTATATTTGATATACATGTAATTGATGTGTACCTTACCAGTACTCGTAGTAACTCCCGGTATTTGATACGGTGCCGTTGCTCATATTTGTAACTCGCGGCGGAGCTGCGGAATAAACGGAGACTGGCGAAGGACGAGGTGACGATGCGCATCGGGAACGGTTCCAAGGTCGATGTGATCGCCGTCGGCACGCTACCTCTACATTTACCTACGGGACTAGTTTTGAACCTCAATAATTGTTATTTGGTGCCAAGTTTGAGCGTGAACATTATATCAGGATCTCGCGTAATGCGAGATGGCTACTCATTTAAATCCGAGAATAATGGTTGTTCTATTTATATGAGAGATATGTTTTATGGTCATGCTCCGATGGTCAATGGTTTATTCTTAATGAATCTCGAGCGTAATATTACACATTTTCATAGTGTGAATACCAAAAGATGTAAAGTTGATAACGATAGTCCCACATACTTGTGGCACTACCGCCTTGGTCACATTGGTGTCAAGCGCATGAAGAAGCTCCATTCTGATGGAATTTTAGAGTCTCTCGATTATGAATCATTTGACAGATGTGAACCATGCCTCATGGGCAAAATGACCAAGACTCCGTTCTCCGGAACAATGGAGCGAGCAACCAACCTATTGGAAATCATACATACCGATGTGTGCGGTCCAATGAGCGTTGAGGCTCATGGAGGATATCGTTATGTTCTCACTCTCACGATGACTTAAGTAGATATGGGTATGTCTACTTGATGAAACACAAGTCTGAGACCTTCGAAAAATTAAAGGAATTTCAGAATGAGGTAGAGAATCAATGTGACCGAAAAATAAAGTTCTTATGATCAGATCGTGGAGGAGAATATTTAAGTCACGAATTTGGTACACACTTAAGGAAATGTGGAATCGTTTCACAACTCACGCCGCTGGAACACCTCAAGCGTAACGGTGTGTCGAGCGTCATAATCGCACTCTATTGGATATGGTGCGATCTATGATGTCTCTCACAGATTTACCACTATCATTTTGGGGATACGCTCTAGAGACAGCTACATTCACTTTAAATAGGGCACCGTCTAAATCCGTTGAGACGACACCGTATGAATTATGGTTTGGGAAGAAACCTAAGCTGTTGTTTCTAAAAGTTTGGGGATGCGATGCTTATGTCAAGAAACTTCAACCTGAAAAGCTCGAACACAAGTCGGAAAAATGCGTCTTCATAGGATACGCTAAGGAAACCATTGGGTATACCTTCTACCTTAGATCCGAAGGCAAGATCTTTGTTGCCAAAACGGATCCTTTCGGAAAAGAGTTTCTCTCGAAAGGAGTAAGTGGGAGGAAAGTAGAACTCGATGAAGTACTACCTCTTGAACCGGAAAGTAGTGTAGCTCGGGAAAATGTTCTGTGGTGCCTACACCTCCGGAGAGGAAATTAATGATGATGATAAAGGTACTTGGATGAAGTTGCAACTGAACCGTAGGTCCACAAGGACACGTTCCACACCAGAGTGGTATGGCAACCGTGTCCTGGAAATCATGTTGTTAGACAACGGTGAACCTTGAACTATGAAGAAGCAATGGCGGGCCAGATTCCAACAAATGTCTTGAAGCCATGCAATCCGAGATAGGATCCATGTATGAAAATAAAGTATGGACTTTGACAGACTTGCCCGATGATCGTGAGCGATAGAAAACAAATGGATCTTTAAGAAGAAGGCGGACGCGGATGGTAATGTCACCATCTATAAAGCTCGACTTGTCGCTAAGGGTTATCGGCAAGTTCAAGGGATTGACTACGATGAGACTTTCTCTCCCGTAGCGAAGCTTAAGTCCGTCCGAATCATGTTAGCAATTGCCGCATACTATGATTATGAGATATGGCAGATGGACATCAAAACGGCGTTCCTTAAGGGTTATCTTAAGGAAGAGCTGTATATGATGCAGCCGGAAGGTTTTGTCGACCCTAAGAATGCTAACAAGGTATGCAAGCTCCAGCGATCCATTTATGGGCTGGTGCAAGCATCTCGGAGTTGGAACATTCGCTTTGATGAGATGATCAAAGCGTTTGGGTTTATCTGAGACTTATGGAGAAGCCTGCGTTTACAAGAAAGTGAGTGGGAGCTCTGTAGCATTTCTCATATTATATGTAGATGGCATACTTTTGATGGGAAATGATATAGAACTCTTGGACAGCATTAAGGCCTACTTGAATAAAAGTTTTTCAATGAAGGACCTTGGAGAAGCTGCTTATATATAGGCATCAAGATCTATAGAGATAGATCGAGGCGCCTCATAGGTCTTTCACAAAGCACATACCTTGATAAGATTTTGAAGAAGTTCAAAATGGATCAGTCCAAGAAAGGGTTCTTGCCTGTACTGCAAGGTGTGAGATTGAGCTCGGCTCAATGCCCAACCACGGCAAAAGATAAAGAAGAGATGAGCGTCATCCCTATGCCTCAGCCATAGGTTCTATCATGTATGCCATCTTGTGTACTGGACCTGATGTAAACCTTGCCGTAAGTTTGGTAGGAAGGTACCAAAGTAATCCCGGCAAGGAACACTGGACAGCGGTCAAGAATATCCTGAAGTACCTGAAAAGGACAAAGGACATGTTTCTCGTTTATGGAGGTGATGAAGAGCTCGTTGTAAAGGGTTACGTCGACGGTAGCTTCGACACAGATCTGGATGACTCTAAGTCACAAACCGGATCGTGTATATGTTGAATGGTGGAGCGAAGAAGCTGGTGCAGCTGCAAGCGAAGCGTCGTGGTGGGATCTACATGTGAAGCGGAGTACATGGCAGCCTCGGAGGCAGCACATGAAGCAATATGGGTGAAGGAGTTCATCACCAACCTAGGAGTCATACCCAATGCGTCGGGGCCGATCAAACTCTTACGTGACAACTTTGGAGCTATTGCACTTGCCAAGGAGCCCAGGTTTCACAAGAAGACCAGGCACATCAAGCGTCGCTTCAACTCCATCCGTGAAAATGTTCAAGATGGAGACATAGAAATTTGCAAAGTGCATACGGATCTGAATGTCGCAGATCCGTTGACTAAACCTCTTCATGAGCAAAACATGATCAACACGTAACTCTATGGGTGTTCGGTTCATCACAATGTAACTAGATTATTGACTCTAGTGCAAGTGGGAGACTGTTGGAAATATGCCCTAGAGGCAATAATAAAAGGATTATTATTATATTTCCTTGTTCATGATAATTGTCTTTTATTCATGCTATAATTGTATTATCCGGAAATCGTAATACGTGTGAATACATAGACCACAATATGTCCCTAGTGAGCCTCTAGTTACCTAGCTCGTTGATCAATAGATAGTCATGGTTTCGACTATGGACATTGGATGTCATTGATAACGGGATCACATCATTAGGAGAATGATGTGATGGACAAGACAATGCTAAGCATAGCACAAGATCGTGTAGTTCGTTTTGCTAGAGCTTTTCCAATGTCAAGTATCTCTTCCTTAGACCATGAGATCGTGTAACTCCCGGATACCGTAAGAGTGCTTTGGGTGTACCAAGCGTCACAACGAATCGGGTGACTATAAAGGTGCACTACAGGTATCTCCAAAAGTGTCGTGGGTTGACACGGATCGAGGCTGGATTTGTCACTCCGTATGACGGAGAGGTATCTCTGGGCCCACTCGGTAATGCATCATCATAATGAGCTCAAAGTGACCAAGTGATTGGTTACAGGATCATGCATTACGGTGCGAGTAAAGTGACTTGCGGTAACGAGACTGAACGAGGTATTGGGATACCGACGATCGAGTCTCGGGCAAGTAACATACCGATTGACAAAGGGAATTGAATACGGGATTAATTGAATCCTCGACATCGTGGTTCATCCAATGATATCATCGAGGAGTATGTGGGAGCCAACATGGGTATCCAGATCCGCTGTTGGTTATTGACGGAGAGCCATCTCGGTCATGTTCGCATGTCTCCGAACCCGTAGGGTCTACACATAAGGTTCGGTGGCGCTAGGGTTGTATGAATATTAGTATGCAGCAAACCGAATGTTGTTTGAGTCCGGATGAGATCCCGGACGTCACGAGGAGTTCGAAATGGTCCGGAGGTAAAGAATTATATATAGGAAGTGCTATTTCGCCATCGGGAGAATTTCGGGTTACCGGTATTGTCTGGGACCACGGAAGGGTCCCGGGGTCCACCGGTGGGGCCACCTATCCCGGAGGGCCCGTGGGCTGAAGTGGGAGGAACCAGCCTGGTGGGCTGATCGCCCCACTTGGGCCCCCCTGCGCCTAGGGTTGGAAACCCTAGGGTAGGGGGGCGCCCACTTGCCTTTGGGGCAAGCCTCCCCTTGGCCCCGCCCCTTGGGAGATCAGATCTCAGGGCCGGGCGCCCCTGGGGGGCCTATATAAAGGGGGAGGAGGGGCAGCCGCACCTTGCATCTTGGCGCCTCCTCTCCCCTGCTACACCTCTCCTCCTCCGTCACGTGCTTGGCGAAGCCTTCTTGAGTGTTGCTTCTCCACCAACACCACGCCGTCGTCGTTGCTCTGCTGGAGCTATCTTCCTCAACCTCTCATTCCCCTTGCTGGATCAAGAAGGAGGAGACGTCATCCGCTCTGACGTGTGTTGAACGCGGAGGTGCTGTCCGTTCGGCACTCGGCATCGGTGATTTGGATCACGATTTAGTACGACTCCATCATCCACGTTCTAGTGAATGCTTCCGCACGCGATCTAGAAGTGGTATGTAGATGCAATCTCTCCCATGACTCGTTGCTTAGATGAACTCATAGATGGATCTTGGTGAAACCGTAGAAATTTTTTAATTTTCTGCAAGCGTTCCCCAACACATTCTTGTACCCCTTGGTGACTCATGGCAAGGCACACTTCGAGTGCGGTACACAGCATAACATACTATAGAGCCTATGTCTGAAGCATAGGGGCGACCTTAATCCTTTCTCTCTATTCTGCCGTGGCAAGTCCCCCTCCTCGGCCGCCGGCCCCCTCTAGATCTCATCTAGAGGGGCGCCTCTTCCCCTTCCCTATAAATAGAGGCGCGGGAGGCTGAACCCCGATCCAAGGTGCAGCCCTCCTCCCCAACACCTCTCCTCCTCCGTTGAGTGCTTGGCGAAGCCTGTCGAATCTTGCCTCTCCACCATCATCACGCCGTCGTGCTGCTGCTGGAGCCTTCTTCCTCAACCTCTCCTTCCCCTTGCTGGATCAAGAAGGAGGAGACGTCCGTCCGCTCTCCGACGTGTGTTGAAGCGGAGGTGCTGTCCGTTCAGCACTTGGTCATCGGTGATTTGGATCACGGCGAGTGCGACTCCATCATCCCGTTCCTTGAACGCTTGAGACACGATCTACAACTGGTATGTAGATGCGATCTCTCTCCCATGACTCGTTGCTTAGATGAACTCATAGATGGATCTTGGTGAAACCGTAGGAAAATTTTAATTTTCTGCAGCGTTCCCAACAGGTGTTGACGCGTAACAGAGAGAGCAGCGAGCTTCACGCATACCGGGAAATCCTGAACACCGGGAAGAACACGAGGCATGGGCGTTATTCCTGGTATGAGGGCTTTTCTGATTGGAATGACGACTACAGGTCTCGTGCAAGAAAGAAGATGGAGGAGGAGAAGAAGAGGAAGCTGGAGGAGGAGTAGAGGAAGCAGGACGCAGAACGCCTTCAAGGCCTAGAAGCAAGGCACGCGGACCTGGCACTCAAATTCTAGCAGCAGCAACAGCAACAGCAGATCGACTCACTTAGCAAGGAAAGGGGGTCTCAGCAGCGGCAACAGCAAGCGGATGATCGTCCATCATTGGATAGCACCGTACCATCCATGCCGCGAAGAAGTCTTGGTTCTGCCCCGGGAGACACACTGCTGGATACATACCCTGTGGATGAGATCATAGAGAACACTAACTGCGAGCTACACTTCAAAATGAAGAACATATCCATGAAGGTGGCGGACGGCGTTGCTTTTCCAGTTACCCCCAAAGCAACCTACCATTGCATCCCGATTCCAGAGGGCTATGCTCGTGTCATGGTTGATGAAGTGGTGGACCCATATTGGGGCTAACGCTTGACATTCACGGAGGTGAAGACGGCGACACTGGGAGAGGCCATACATCGTATCATCCTATGGAGAAAGGATTGCATCATCTTTGAAGTCCACCGACACGCGTCGTCTGCCGACTCCTCCTCGAAGTCCGCCACCGAGTCAGCAGACTCCACTCCTCCAAGTCCACGAACGCGTGAGGCGACTCCTCCTCAAGTCCGCCACCTCCTCTAGGTCCCCGAGCGCGTGAGCTGACTCCTCCGGTTTCAAGCCCGCACAGCGTCATGCCACTTCTCCGGTTTCAAGTCCGCACCGTGTCGAGCCACACCTCCTGCTTCAAGTCCGGCACATCGCCGAGACCACTTCTCTGGTCCAACTCCACGTCAGCCGTCTCCGCCGGCTCAGCAATCGCAGAAGAGACATCCCGCAGCTTTGGTGCATAGCGGTATGAGTCGAGGTAGTTCAGGAAGTACAGGCGAAGGCAAGCGATATAAATATGGTCCAAGCCTCACATCTCTTCCTCAGAGGCCTTACGACATGACTGAGGAGAAAAACGCAGCCATAGTGCAAGCCCAAGTGGACGCCCATTTTGGACCGAAACCGGCACCGCCGCCAAAGGAGAAAGTGCCTGAGAAAGTACTTGACCACTTCATTCGTATGGCTAGAGAACCAGCTCCCAAGCCTGTTGACTCGGACTATGAGCGCCAAATCAGGAAGGCACATCGAACACGACTACAGAAGGAAGCGAGCTCAAGCTCGAGGCAACAAGCAGTGGCAAAAATATGGGAAAACCGTTCCCAGTTGGGAGAACAGTAGTATAAGTGACCCCCGCTTGTTGTGCCAACAACACATGAGAGGAGTAGTACGCTACCAAATATTATTGTGGGCAAACCATTAGCGTTCCCAGCATGGCGATGTGGTAATAACAGAGGATCATATAATGCAGGCTCAAATGCTCAATATCTCTGTTGGACAACTCCTCGAAATCGAGCCCATGCCTACGCTTAAAGAATCAGAAATAGCATGGCAATATTGCCGGGGCAAACCTTTGGTCCATCCAGACAAGGTCAAGGACCTCCCAACAAGAATGTATCAATTGCATCAATGGTACATGAACATTACCAAGATTTCCAATCGAGAGTCCCTCATGGTGAATGTCAAGCATGAGCATTATTACCATGAGAAAGCCCTGTCCATTGAGTATCCAGAACTATTTTAGTTATTTAATCAAGACGCACTCGACAAGTCTATCGCCGTTGCTATTATGCGTAAGTGATTTCTTTACGTAATTTAAGTCTCAAGCTAGTTATGTAGTGATAATTTTGATCAATCATTACATGTAATTATCCTCACTATATTCTTTTTACGTGGTATTATATGCAGGATGAAGATGTATGAAATGAAAAAGCTGGGCGCTATGGCGTTGGGTTCATTGACCCAAATACCATTAATCAGGATATATGGGAGATTGAACATTATCGAGCTGCTGTAGAGGAAAGCATGCTAGAGTTCTTGAAGCGCCTCAATAGCAATGAAGATATACTACTTCCTTACAACTTCCGTGAGTCACCTTGTCTTGTACTACAAATTCTGTTTTTGCTTACTAGCTAGCTAGATGTTAATAATTAAGTGTATACGGTTTACGGTAGTTGATTAATTTTATGCACATGCCCGCTTAATTAAGACATGCAAGCGTGTGCGTATGCAGTTGGCATCGGGTCTTGTTAGACATTAAAGTTGAGGATGGAAAAGTTGAATTCTTGGACTCACTAACTAAAGAAGATAAATACTACACCATCGTGAAGGGATAGTCAACAGGTAATATCAATCATTATTAACTATTAGTTCTGATATGAACTATTTAATAACCCTTTATTAATTTTCTTTGCCGGCGGGCAGGGCATGGGCAAACTTCATCAAGGTGACTCGTGCACGTGGCCAAAAAGTTGTTTTGGCATCGAACCAAGGTAAGTAATTAAGTAGGTGCTAGCTACCATCTCTTTAATTCTTGTTTCAATATCATTAATTAATTATCATGCTTGATTAATCATTATCTGATTCAATTCCATTCTCGTAAAGGCCCTGAGGCAGGCGTCGGGGAATAATCTGTGTGCATTCTACGTTTGCGAGAACATTCGCATGATGACGTGCGAAAGGAGCAGGTCTGATAGTGTCGGGACCGTTTGCGCCTTTTGGCTCACGTATATGATAGTGTCGCTAGCATCCATATGACAGAGAACCCGGGCCGACATGGCTAGTCGTGAACCCAAAGCGGCACTAACCCATGGGGACAGGCATACATGAATCACATCGAGCATGTCGGTCATCAACGTGTGAATCCGGGCTGTAGCACTGGGCTAACAGGACTCCGGTATCCCGGGCTGTAGCAGGCTAGGCAGGACTCCGGATGTTACCGCGTGACATTTCCCCGAAGGGACTGACACATGAACGAAGTGAAACACATGCCGCCATCAAGTGTCTAGAGCAGTAGAGTTTGGGCTAGCAGGACTCGTGAACCGGCAGTAGCGGATTACTATCGCTCAGGAAGCACTAGACTACATTTCCCCATATGAGAGGCTGCCAAGGATAAACAACTAGATTGTCGGATCCCACACATACCAAGCATTTCAAACATACACACAATATGCTAAATATGTGTAAATACAACATGGCATCACAACATAACTCTCCGACTCAAATATTTATTCATTAGGCCCGAGGAGCGAGATATTACAAACATGGGTCTCATGACCCAACACTCGAAACATACAAGTCAAAGCACAAGCGGAAGCTTAACATGTCCGAGTACGAGACATCTACAAATTAAAAAGGCTGAGAAGCCTGACTATCTACCAGATCCTGCCGAGGGCACAAGATCGTAGCTGAGGTAGCAAGCTAAGCGTCGAAGTCCAAGTGGAACTACTAGCGAGACTGACGTCTCTCTACAAAACATAAAATAAGAAAACGTTTGTACAAACATACTCAGCAAGACTTACATTAGAACTAACTACATATGCATCATTATCAACAAAGGGGGTGGTAGAGTTTGACTGCAGCAAGCCAGCTTTGACTCGGTGGCTAACCTGAACTATGACTGCAAGTAACTCTTTTGAGGTGGCGCACACGAGTCCACATATTCACCAATCAATACACCACTATGGATCCGATCCCGTCTTCCTACGAGAGCGCCATCCATAGCACTCACGCTTATCTTGCGCATTTTAGAGTATCCACTTTCACTTGTCTATTAACTGTTATAGGCAACCCAGAAGTCCTTTTCCGCGGACACGGCTATTCGAATAGATCATATTAACCCTGCAGGGGTGTACTTCTTCACACACGCTCTCACCACTTATCGCCGTTTGCACGACATGTACTCGGCAACCTTCAAGCGGATGCCCAGCGAGGGTGTCGGCCACGGCCTACCTAAACACTCAAGTCCCTAGTCCAGGTTTATCGCCTATTCGGGTTCCATCCGCAGGGAGTCCGACCGAGGTTTCCACTAACGGCCCCGAACGATGTGTGCAGGGTTCCCGAGATACCAAACGGGCATTCGGTACACCGGGCCACGGTGTATCTACCGCATCATAGCCTACCCCTAGGGTCAGCGCTACGCACGGCCTCCAACACATATCCTACAAACACCAGAAACTAGTTGCAACTCCTGGACAGAGGACAAGGGTGGTTAAGAAGCCAAGAGAGTCAATTAAGGATCGCAATGTGTGGTAGTAACTGTTTCATGGATCACAAACATAGAACTCAGTTCCTGAGGACGGCTGCAATGAGACAACCCACCATGTACTCCTACATGGCCTCTCACCGCTACCTTTACCAAATCGTGTTTACACACTTAGCTCACACACAGTAGCACATGTTCACACACCTCCGATTCATCCCCGATGAATCAGACCTGACTCAACTGTAAGCAGTAGCAGGCATGACAAACAAGCATGAATGAGTAGGCACTACAAGGCTCAGACAACTCCTACTCATGCTAGTGGGTTTCATCTAATTACTGTGGAATGACAGGTCATGCAGAGGATAAAGGGGTTCAGCTACCGCAGCAAGTAACAGGTGAATCGTTGTTGTCCTAATGCAGTAAAAGAGAGCAGTAGCGAGAGAGTGGGATTGTATCGGAATGAACACGGGGGTTTTGCTTGCCTGGCACTTCTGAAGATAATATAGTTCTTCATCCGTGTCATCGAACTCATCGTCGGGATACGCCTACAGAGAGGGAACAAGCACCGACAAACACGGAAGAAACACAATCAATGCAATGCAGCAATATGATGCATGATCATGACACGACAATATGCTGTGATTTGAGCTAATGCAGCTAGCAATGATTTAAATGGAGTTGGTTTGAACGCAAGATTCAAATTCAAACTCCATATGTGATGGTTTAAATGCCCTTTATATGATTTGTTCTAAACAGCAGCTATAAGTTGTTATAACATGCATGAAAATGGTACAGATGGATAGATTGGATTTTTCTGATCATTTTTCATATATAAATTATTTCATTTGGAGTTACGGTTGAATTTCTATGATTTTTACAAGTTTTAAACATTTTCTGGAATTTCCTGAATTAAATTAAATCCAGAAAAACCTATTATTCGTCGGCATTGTGTCATGCTGACCTCAGCAGGTCAACAGACCGGTCCAGGTCAAACTGGCGTGGGTCCTGCATGTCGCTGACTAACTAAACTAACCTAGTTTAATTAGCACTAACCTAGGTTAAGCTAATTTAGTTTAAACCTAAACTAGATTAGTTAGCAGGCGGGCCCGCATGTCATGGACCGGGAGGTCAACCCCTCGTCAGCGAGGCTAACTCACGGCGGCTCGGCGCGGCGGCATTTATAAGTGCGGAGGAGGGGCTCGGGTTCGCGCTACAGGGCACCGTTTTGCTCGTGGTTTGCGGCTACAGCGAGTTGGAAGACTCGCGCATCTAGTGGTGGTGGCGGTAGCAGCAGGGATGGCCGGAGTTGACGGCGGCGAGCATTTCCGCGGGGGCCAGAGCTCGGGTGATTGCGGGGTTGGTGCTAAGTCGCGCGTCAGAGCGAGTGAGTGTGTGCGTTAGGTTCCTGGGGACTTCCTGAGCACAGTGACGCGCTCCGTTGTGAGCTTGCGCTGCTGTGGCCACGGCTACGCCATGGCCGGCGACAAGATGCTCTCGGCCGCGGTTGGAAATGGAGCTAGGGAACGAGCACGAGCACGAGAGAAGAGGGAAAAGGAAGATGGGCTCACGGTGAGTCTCCTGGAGCGGACAGCAAGGCCGGGGATGGTCTGGACGGAGCCAATCATCGATGGCGATCTCAGGTGCCCGAGGTAGAAGAAGATGAGGTAGCCTGTGATGCGGCGAGGCGAGTGGTGGACGGTGGCCCTGGCTATGGTGAGCAGCGGCGACGGACGCGTTCGGTCCGGGCGGGAGAGAGGGAGCAGAGGAGAGAGAGCCGTGGGGGAGAGCGAGCGAAGCGGTCAGCGGGATCGGGACGGCACGCGGAAGTCGTCCACGCGTCCAGGGGGTCGTCGGCAAGCAGGAGGTGGCCATGCGGTGGCCGTGCGCGCGTCGGGCAGGCGCTGTGCATCTGATTGGCGGGAGGAAGAAGACCTCCCTGCCCCTGGTGGGCTGGGCGGGCCAGATGGGCTGCCAGGTGAGCGCCAGGTAAGTTCCTTCTCTCTCCCGTTTCTTCTGTTTCAATTTTTCTATTTTGTTCTCTTTTGTTTTGGTTTAGTAAAAATATTAAACCATTTTATAAAATCCTGAAGATAATTATGTGGCTAGAACTAAAGTATACCAAACCACATAAAATGTCCCAGAATTATTGGACATATATTAATTATATATAAAATATATACCCAATGCAAATAGTTATTGAATTAATTCAAAGGCCCAAAATAAAAATGTTTCAGTCACTCCAAAAATATTGGTTTGCATTTTACCTCATGCCAATATTTCTACAGAATAACAGGAACATTTTCTTGGACTCATTTGATGAGATTTAAATGTTGGTTATTTTTAGAGGTTTTCTGAGGCTTCTGAAAACTCCTCAATTCAAATTTCATTTGAATTTAAACATGATGCTCACATGGAAGCTAGCATAGGTCAGTTCAGAACTAGGGATGTGACAACTCACCCCCACTAAACAAGAATCTCGTCCCGAGATTCAAGACGTGAGGTAAGAAATCAAGGGGTCACAAGCTAACACGATCCTCACGATCCAACTGTCCTTCTCAAGATGTTGACTCATTGCTTCATATTGATCTTGACGTCTTTGCTTTCGAGAACTTCATCCAACACGACAACGACAGAGAGGAACTCTGCAGGAATCGATCTTCTTAAAGATCGAGCAACTCACGATCAACTCACGGAATGAGATGTTGAAACATCTCGAGTTGAGACACAAAACACATCGAGAGGGATGGAAGAACAAACGACGGGGTTTGATTGGTGGGCAATAATTCCACGCTTAGAAAGAGGGTGGATGGTGTCAAGGTGGCGAGGAAATACTTACCAGGATCCCGTAACAGGGCACCTCGAGAAAGGTGACTCGTTGAGCTGTGCCCTTAGGTGGCAAAAAGAATTCCTTTTGATCCATAGATCATTGGAACCCTTCATACCAGCCTAAGGCAATCACAATCAATAATTTGAAGGGGTTCGAAAAGATGACATACTCAGATTAGAATGGATGATGTGGACTACCTTGTTGAAGACAACGCAATGGATGATTTGCTTATCTTCGGTGGTGGAGGGGACCCATGGTAAGTCCACTTTTGAAGATGATATTGGACAGCAACTACTGAGAGGGGCAGCCCATGGGGAATTGGCACAATGGCGGTGCAAGCTGGGAACAAGATGCAACTGTTGGGAATGTTCCAACCATCATATCTGCCTGAGATTCAGATCTGGTTAGAAACAGGATACTTCAGACTCACATGTCTGAAAAGAAAAGTTGCATCACAAATCGACGAGATAATATTGCGAGACTCTCGGGAGATGAACTACGATAGAAAGCTCCAAAACATGAGCTGGTTCTGCTACAAACCCATGAACACGATGTCCAAGACAAGCATGGCCACATAGTAGTCTTATAATAAAACATTACCGAGTTCAGGTGGGGAACCAAAATCAAGGATAACGAAGTCCTTGCATAAGGCATGCTCTTAAGAAGGAACTTCTTCTCCTTGAACAAATCAGTTAGTGGCTTGGTGTGCTAGGGAATTCATATGGAATGAAGATGATCAGTCTATCAGACCATAGAATACTTCGCACATGCATGACTGACTTGGGATGATTCCATAGGAAACAAAACAACCTTTCTCAAACTTAGAGCGACAACTTACACCTAATGCACGTGAACTTGGAGAAAGTCACTTCTTTCATCCAAGCATAAGCTTCATGAACGGAACACGAAGGCATTGCTTATAAAGTTCCCAACACTAGGTTGATGTTCAACATGAGTCATGCGGAGACAAAATGCTGCTAATGGGCTCAACAACAACTCATCGGAATTTCCATATCACTGGACTTCCGCCATCACGTGAACACGGTGATAGCATTGGTCAGACCAAAAGATGTAATGGTGTATGCTCGAGGGATCAACCACGAGTAAGACAACATTACAAGCATCGTTGGTACTGATTTGATTTGACGATAGCCCACACTAAAATCAAAGGATTGATAAGACAATAGGTCTAGCAACTGATCACCGGGACCAATCGATGAAGATATCATCTTTCTTCAACACACACTACCCAAGAATATCCCTTTGGAACGAACTAAGTCAGGCAAGCTTTCATATTCCAACTCTACAAGTTGTTGTTTAGCTTAACCAACTAGCTCAAGGTATCCAACACAGATTCTTGGAGAATGGGTGGTTTGGAGGAAAACCAACATGATCACGAACCCAACATAGCGGTCAGGTGACAACCTGGTGATACCTCCGAGAAGATATTCGAAAGTCACGAACCACCGATATATTACTAGGGTCGAGAACAATCTTGCTTTTCAGGGCAAGACGATATGAATAATAAGCAAGGGATTGAATAATCCTAACTCATTGATCGAAGAGTGCACCAGGAAAATGGACTAGTGGCACGATCAACCTTAGGGTGATGATTCAATAATCAACAAGCTAAGAATGAGAATATTGTCCATTAACTACCGAGCAACGGAGTTACTAGCAGTATAGATTTCACACATCACAGTTCACTTGTCGGCATTCCGGTTATAACAACACGGGACCGAGGAATGAAGGATGATGGCAAGAGTATCACTGCATCAAGAATCCATAAGAGGTTGTGCAATTCCCACGACATTCTTGACATAAGATGGTAATACTCCAGAGTAGAACAGATTAGAAGCTAGATTGGCATTTTGATCTGCGGAATACAACTACTTTGACCCAATCCTAGAAATGGATGAGGTACTGGAGTTTGTTTCTCCTAGTCATTCCGGAATAGAATGGCTTGACGGACCACAAGAATAACAGGGCATCGATGAACACAAATGCACACATACTCTTGGTTATCAACTGATAGAGGATGGTCGGGATACAACTGAAGAGAGCAACTCAAAGGAACATATAACTTTTCGAGTTGTGGAGGCATGAATTAGTATGTCGGGAAAAGTTCAACATTTCTTCCGGATAACCCATGCGGAGAAGGTAGAACTGGCAGAGTCACAATATAGAATGGGGAACTCATCGAGAGCACCCTGGTTGTGATCTTTTGGTTCAAATAACTTCTGCCTTAAATAGTTCATGGTATTTGGAAGAAGGAAATGCCACGGACCTCGAGGACTATCGCAAAGTTACTAATATCCTAAAGGAACTAGCAAACACTATCAACATGAAGTAGGTAGGGTGAATTTTGGGCTCAAAACCCAGGAGTAGAATACCTACTAACTAATAACATCACGGGATGCTTTCAAGAATAATGGCCAGAATCATCACACTGGGGATACAAAAGCATTGCTAGATTGCTAGGTGACTTCCTAAACACCTAGGGTCATAATAATAGTTCCAACATCTACGCCGAGGCAACAAAGTACCTCAACTTACCGATTAGTGTGCTTATTCTGACCAAAAGGACATCGGGAACGGAAGGAAAGGATTTGCAAATGCATCAGACTATTTAGAGACCTGGGATGACTCGGACAGCATAACGGCTGTAAATGCTCAAAAAGATTTGAGACATCATGCAAAATGGTGGCATAGCCACTTAACAACATCATATCAAGGTTCCGAGATCAACAGTTAACATATAGAAATAGTAGGAACTGAACCGAGGCTTGAAACCAACAATCTTTGAAGTCTATGGATTAGTAACACGTCATCCTGATAGAAAGATGAGAAGCCTAGTTCTTAAACCCCGTAGAAGAGAAGAGGATGACTCAGATTAGAAGGCCATGAGGTATAAGGAGTAAAAAGAGCCTTACGTTCCCTTCCACAATCAATTCCCTTATATAACTAAAGCATTTCTAGACACAACCCGACCAGTTTGGCTTGGTAATCCTCTGAGCATCAGGCTCTGATACCAACGCTGTCAGGACCCCGATTCCAAGTCACATCGACCTAGCCGGTAACACCTCATATCACTTTGCGGCCTCATGCACGGTATTCCCATGGGTGTCGCCTTACCATGGCCTGGGACCGTTTGCGCCTTTTGGCATACGTATATGATAGTGTCGCTAGCATCCATATGACAGAGAACCCGGGCCGACATGGCTAGTCGTGAACCCTAAGCGGCACTAACCCATGGGGACAGGCATACATGAATCACATCGAGCATGTCGGTCATCAACATGTGAATCCGGGCTGTAGCACTGGGCTAACAGGACTCCGGTATCCCGGGCTGTAGCAGGCTAGGCAGGACTCCGGATGTCACCGCGTGACATTTCCCGACAGGACGGAACCACGAGAACGAAGTGAAACACATGCCGGCCAATCAAGTGTCCAGAGCAGTAGTCTTTGGGCTAGCGAGGACTCCGTGAACCGGCTGTAGCGGACTACTATCGCTCAGGAAGCACTAGACTACATTTCCCCATATGAGAGGCTGCCAAGGATAAACAACTAGATTGTCGGATCCCACACATACCAAGCATTTCAAACATACACACAATATGCTCAATATGTGTAAATACAACATGGCATCACAACATACTTCTACGACTCAAATATTTATTCATTAGGCTCCGAGGACAAGATATTACAAACATGGGTCTCATTACCCAACACTCAGAGCATACAAGTCAAAGCACAAGCGGAAGCTTAACATGTCTGAGTACAGACATCTACAAATTAAAAAGGCTGAGAAGCCTGACTATCTACCAGATCCTGCCGAGGGCACAAGATCGTAGCTGAGGTAGCAAGCTAAACGTCAAAGTCCAAGCGGAACTACTAGCGAGACTGACGTCTCTCTGCAAAACATAAAATAAGCAAACGTGAGTACAAATGTACTCAACAAGACTTACATCAGAACTAACTACATATGCATCATTATCAACAAAGGGGGTGGTGGAGTTTGACTGCAGCAAGCCAGCTTTGACTCGGTGGCTAACCTGAACTACGACTGCAAGTAACTCTTTTGAGGTGGCGCACACAAGTCCACATATAAACCACTCAATACACCACTATGGATCCGATCCCGTCTTCCTACGAGAGCGCCATCCATAGCACTCACGCTTATCTTGCGCATTTTAGAGTATCCACTTTCACTTGTCTATGAACTGTTATAGGCAACCCAGAAGTCCTTTTCCGCGGACACGGCTATTCGAATAGATCATATTAACCCTGCAGGGGTGTACTTCTTCACACACGCTCTAACCACTTATCGCCGTTTACACGACATGTACTCGGCAACCTTCAAGCGGAAGCCCAGCGAGGGTGTCGGCCACGGCCTACCTAAACACTCAAGTCCCTAGTCCAAGTTTATCGCCTATTCGGGTTCCATCCGCAGGGAGTCCGGCCGAGGTTTCCACTAACGGCCCCGAACGATGTGTGCAGGGTTCCCGAGATACCAAACGGGCATTCGGTACACCGGGCCACCTTGTATCTACCGCATCATAGCCCACCCCTAGGGTCAGTGGTACGCACGGCCTCCAACACATATCCTACAAACACCAGAAACTAGTTGCAACTCCTGGACAGAGGACAAGGGTGGTTAAGAAGCCGAGAGAGTCAATTAAGGATCCCAATGTGTGGTAGTAACTGTTTCATGGATCACAAACACAGAACTCAGTTCACGAGGACGGATGCAATGAGACAACCCACCATGTACTCCTACATGGCCTCTCACCGCTACCTTTACCAAATCGTGTTCACACTCTTAGCTCACACACAGTGGGACATGTTCACACACCTCCGATTCATCCCCGATGAATCGGACCGACTCAACTCTAAGCGATAGCAGGCATGACAAACAAGCATGAATGAGTAGGAACAACAAGGCTCAAACAACTCCTACTCATGCTAGTGGGTTTCATCTAATTCTTGTGGAATGACAGTCATGGAGAGGATAAAGGGGTTCAGCTACATGGCAAGCAAGTAACAGTGAATCGTTGTTGTCCTAATGCAGTAAAAGAGAGCAGGAGCGAGAGAGTGGGATTGTATCGGAATGAACAAGGGGTTTGCTTGCACAGCACTTCGAAGATAATATAGTTCTTCATCCTGTCATCGAACTCATCGCCGGGATACGCCTCCGAGAGAGGAACAAGCACCGACAAACAAGGAAGAAACACAATCAATGCAATACAGCAATATGATGCATGATCATGACATGGCAATATGCTGTGATTTGAGCTAATGCAGCTAGCAATGATTTAAATGGAGTTGGTTTGAACGCAAGATTCAAATTCAAACTCCATATGTGATGGTTTAAATGCCCTTTATATGATTTGTTCTAAACAGCAGCTATAAGTTGTTCTAACATGCATGAAAATGGTACAGATGGATAGATTGGATTTTTCTGATCATTTTTCATATATAAATTATTTCATTTGGAGTTACGGTTGAATTTCTATGATTTTTACAAGTTTTAAACATTTTCTGGAATTTCCTGAATTAAATTAAATCCAGAAAAACCTATTACTACGTCAGCATTGCATCATGCTGACCTCAGCAGGTGAACAGACCCGGTCCAGGTCAAACCTGACGCGTGGGTCCTGCATGTCAGTGACTAACTAAACTAACCTAGTTTAATTAGCACTAACCTAGGTTAAGCTAATTTAGTTTAAACATAAACTAGATTAGTTAGCCGGGCGGGGCCCGCATGTCATGGACCCAGGGGAGGTCAACCCCCTGGTCAACTGAGGCTAACTCGCCGCTGCTCGGCTCGCTGGCGGCGATAAATCTTGTGCGGAGGGGCTCGGGTTCGCGCTTCTGAGGCACCGTTTGCTCGTGGTTTGCGGCTACAGCGAGCTGGAAGACTCGCGCATCTAGTGGTGGTGGCGGCAGCAGCTGGGATGGCCGGAGTTGACGGCGGCGAGCATTTCCGCGGCGGCCGGAGCTCGGGTGATTGCGGGGTTGGTGCTACGGCGCGCGTCGAGCGAGTGAGTGTGTGCGTTAGGTTCACGGGACTGCTGAGCACGATGAGGCGCTGTTGTGAGCTTCTTGGTGTGGCCACAGCTACGCCATGGCGGCGTTGAGATGCTCTCGACGCGGTGGGAAATGGAGCTAGGGAGCGAGCACGAGCACGAGTGAAGAGGAAAAGGAAGAGGGCTCACGGCAATTCTCTGGAAGCGGACAGCAAGGCGGGGATGGTGCGGGCCGGAGCCAATCGTCGATGGCGATCTCGGGTGCCCGAGGTAGAAGAAGATGAGGTAGCTTGTGATGCGAGGCGTCCGGCGTAACAGCTCTGCGTAGGTGATGAGAACGACGCTGCGGTCCTTCTGGACTGGTCGGCGAGGCGAGTGGTGGACGGTGGCCGTGGCTACGGTGAGCAGCGGCGACGGACGCGTTTGGTCCGGGCGAGAGAGAGGGAGCAGAGGAGAGAGAGCCGTGGGGGAGTGCGAGCGAAGCGGTCAGCGGGATCGGGACGGCACGCGGAAGTCGTCCACGCGTCCAGGGGGTCGTCGGCAAGCAGGAGGTGGCCATGCGGTGGTCGTGCGCGCGTCGGGCACGCGCTGTGCATCCGATTGGCGGGAGGAAGAAGACCTCCCTGCCCCTGGTGGGCTGGGCGGGCCAGATGGGCTGCCAGGTGAGCGCCAGGTAAGTTCCTTCTCTCTCCCGTTTCTTCTGTTTCCGTTTTTCTATTTTGTTCTGTTTTGTTTTGGTTTAGTAAAAATACTAAACCATTTTATAAAATCCTGAAGATAATTATGTGGCTAGAACTAAAGTATACCAAACCTCATAAAATGTCCCAGAATTATTGGACATATATTAATTATATATAAAATATATATCCAATGCAAATAGTTATTGAATTAATTCAAAGGCCCAAAATAAAAATGTTTCATTCACTCCAAAAATATTGGTTTGCATTTTACCTCATGCCAATATTTCTACAGAATAACATGAACATTTTCTTGGACTCATTTGATGAGATTTAAATGTTGGTTATTTTTAGAGGTTTTCTGAGGCTTTTGAAAACTCCTCAATTCAAATTTCATTTGAATTTAAACATCATGCTCACATGGAAGCTAGCATAGGTCAGTTCAGAACTAGGGATGTGACACTAATACACATGCATATTTATCTCCTTCTTAACAGTTCAGAGAGGTGCGGGATAAGCTCCTAGCATCGGACCGCACACAAGCACTTCAAGAGGAAATAGCCGGATTTTTGCTCGACCAGGTCATAGATCCCAAAGGAGAATACTATTACCCGCTACCGCCCCCATGAACCACTTGTCATCGTGCTTCGAAGGCACCAACGCAACATGTAGGAGAAATTGTATATATATATGCGGTTCTACGTACGAGAAAATCTATTTATTTATATATATGCATAACGTGTACAATTTTTAGTATCGTGAAATACCAGCAAACAAAAAAGAATTAAATGGAAAATAATGCCAAATTGAAAACACAAAATTAAAGCAAAAACTAAAAAAAACACACAAACATTTAGTACCGGTTGGTGTTACCAACCGGTACTAATGTCCAACACGCACCGGGCCTGGCTCTTGCCACGTGTTTGCACTTTAGCGTCGGTTCGTGACGAACCGGTACTAAAGGGGGGGACCTTTAGTTCCCACTCTTTAGTGCCGGTTCGCCAACCGGCACTAAAGGCCGTCACGAATCGGCACTAAAGCCCGGTTCTGCACTAGTGGATAGTAATGGCGCACCTATAGTGCGCCATTACTATGCCTAGAAGTGCGCCATTATTATCTGACTTAGTGATGGCGCACCACATAGAAGTGCGCCATTACTAACAATTCTTTTTCAAATTTTTTTTCTGAATTTTTTTTCATTTTTTTTCTTAATCTCGGGTCACTATGGCTTAATCTCGGGTCAATATGCTTAATCTCAAGTCAAATCACACTCCGTGGTCAAACTTTTTGGAAGGTCACCCATCCTCACACTACTACATCCCGAGCACGCTTAACTTCTCAGTTCTATCCAATTCCAGCACCAGCTCACTTCACAAGCAATTGTTAATATATCTATCATATCAATCCTATTAAACCTTGTTGATGTCTAGGACTTGTTGGGGAACGTAGCAGAAATTCAAAATTTTCCTACGTGTCACCAAGATCTATCTATGGAGAAACCATCAACGAGGGGAAGGAGAGTGGATCTACATACCCTTGTAGATCGCTAAGCGGAAGCGTTAAAGAGAACGGGGTTGAAGGAGTCGTACTCGTCGTGATCCAAATCACCGGAGATCCTAGTGCCGAACGGACGGCACCTCCGCGTTCAACACACGTACAGCCAGGTGACGTCTCCCATGCCTTGATCCAACAAGGAGAGAGGGAGAGGTTGAGGATGACTCCATCCTGCAACATCACAACGGCGTGGTGGTGGTGGAGGAGCGTGGAAATCCTGCAGGGCTTCGCCAAGCACTGCGGGAGAGGAGAAGGGAGAGAGGTAGGGCTGCGCCAGGGAGAGGTGAAAGTCGTGTGTTGGCAGCCCTCAAGACCTCAACTATATATAGGGGAGAGGGAGGGGGGTGCGCCCCCTGTAGGGTTTCCACCCCAAGGGGTGCGGCCAGCCCTAGATCCCATCTAGGGGGCGGCCAAGGGGGAAAGTGGGGAAACTTGCCCCCCAAGCTAGGTGGGGCGCCCCCTCCCCAAACCCTAGGCGCCTTGGGCCCTTGTGGGGGGGGGGGGCGCACCAGCCCACCTGGGGCTATTTCCCTCCCACACTTGGCCCATGCAACCCTCCGGGGCTGGTGGCCCCACTTGGTGGACCCCCGGGACCCTCCCGGTGGTCCTGGTACATTACCGATAGCACCCGGAACTTTTCCGGTGACCAAAACAGGACTTCCCATATATAAATCTTTACCTCGGACCATTCCGGAACTCCTCGTGACGTCCGAGATCTCATCCAGGACTCCGAACAACATTCGGTAACCACATACAAACTTCCTTTGTAACCCTAGCGTCATCGAACCTGAACTGTGTAGACCCTATGGGTTCGGGAACCATGCAGACATGAGCGAGACGTTCTCCGGTGAATAACCAACAGCGGGATCTGGATACCCATGTTGGCTCCCACATGTTACGATGATCTCATCGGATGAACAACGATGTCAAGGACTCAATCGATCCGTATATAATTCCCTTTGTCCGGTATTGTACTTGCCGAGAGTATCCGATACCTTGTTCAATCTCGTTACGGCAAGTCTCTTTACTTGTTCCGTAACACATCATCCGTGATCAACCCCTTGGTCACATTGTGCACATATGATGATGTCCTACCGAGTGGGCCCAGAGATACCTCTCCGACAAGCGGAGTGACAAATCCAAGTCTCGATTCGTGCCAACCAGAGACACTTTGGAGATATACCGTAGTGCACCTTTATAGCCACCCGATTCACGTTGTGGCGTTTGGTACACCAAAGCATTCCTACGGTATCCGGGAGTTGCACAATATCATGGTCTAAGGAAAAGATACTTGACATTAGAAAAGCTTTAGCATACGAACTACGATCTTTGTGCTAGGCTTAGGATTGGGTCTTGTCCATCACACCATTCTCCAAATGATGTGATCCCGTTATCAACGACATCCAATGTCCATGGTCAGGAAACCGTAACCATCTGTTGATCAACGAGCTAGTCAACTAGAGGCTTACTAGGGACATGGTGTTGTTTATGTACCCACACATGTATCTGAGTTTTCTATCAATACAATTATAACATGGGTAATAAACGATTATCATGAACAAGGAAATATAATAATAACTAATTTATTATAGCCTCTAGGGCATATTTTCAACAGTCTCCCACTTGCACTAGAGTCAATAATCTAGTTCACATTGCCATGTGATTAACACTCATAGGTCACATCGCCATGTGACTAACATCCAAAGAGTTTACTAGTGTCACTAAACTAGTTCACATCATCATGTGATTAAGACTCAATGAGTTCTAGGGTTTGATCATGTTTTGCTTGTGAGAGAGGTTTTAGTCAACGGGTCTGCAACATTCAGATCCGTATGTACTTTGCAAATCTCTAGGTCATATTGTAAATGCTGCTTCCACGCTCCACTTGGAGCTATTCCAAATAGTTGCTCCACTATCGTATCCGGTTTGCTACTCGAGTCATTCGGATAGGTGTTAAAGCTTGCATCGATGTAACTCTTTACGCCGAACTCTTTATCACCTCCATAATCGAGAAACATGTCCTTGTTTACTCCAAGGACAATTTTGACCGCTGTCCAATGATCCATTCCTGGATCATTCTGTTGGAAATATGCCCTAGAGGCAATAATAAAAGGATTATTATTATATTTCCTTGTTCGTGATAATTGTCTTTTATTCATGCTATAATTGTATTATCCGGAAATCGTAATACACGTGTGAATACATAGACCACAATATGTCCTTAGTGAGCCTCTAGTTGACTAGCTCGTTGATCAATAGATAGTCATGGTTTCCTGACTATGGACATTGGATGTCATTGATAATGGGATCACATAATTAGGAGAATGATGTGATGGACAAGACCCAATCCTAAGCATAGCACAAGATCATGTAGTTCGTTTTGCTAGAGCTTTTCCAATGTCAAGTATCTCTTCCTTAGACCATGAGATCGTGTAACTCCCGGATACCGTAAGAGTGCTTTGGGTGTACCAAAGCGTCTGGCGAATCGGGTGACTATAAAGGTGCACTACTGGTATCTCCGAAAGTGTCATTGGGTTGACACGGATCAAGATGGATTTGTCACTCCGTATGACGGAGAGGTATCTCTGGGCCCACTCGGTAATGCATCATCATAATGAGCTCAAAGTGACCAAGTGATTGGTTACAGGATCATGCATTACGGATGCGAGTAAAGTGACTTGCGATAACGAGACCGAGCGAGGTATTGGGATACCGACGATCGAGTCTCGGGCAAGTAACATATCGATTGACAAAGGGAATTGAATACGGGATTAATTGAATCCTCGACATCGTGGTTCATCCGATGATATCATCAGGAGTATATGGGAGCCAACATGGGTATCCATATCCCGCTGTTGGTTATTGACCGGAGAGCCATCTCGGTCATGTCTGCATGTCTCCTGAACCCGTAGGGTCTACACACTTAAGGTTCGGTGACGCTAGGGTTGTATGAATATGAGTATGCAGCAAACCGAAAGTTGTTCGGAGTCCCGGATGAGATCCCGGACGTCACGAGGAGTTCCGGAATGGTCAGGAGGTAAAGAATTATATATAGGAAGTGCTATTTCGGCCATCGGGAGAATTTCGGGGGTTACCGGTATTGTATCGGGACCACCGGTAGGGTCCCGGGGGTCCACCGGGTGGGGCCACCTATCCCGGAGGGCCCCGTGGGCTGAAGTGGGAGGGAACCAGCCCCTGGTGGGCTGGTGCGCCCCCCACTTGGGCCCCCGCTGTGCCTAGGGTTGGAAACCCGAGGGTGGGGGGGGGCGCCCCACTTGCCTTTGGGGGCAAGCCTCCCCCCTTGGCCGCCGCCCCCTTGGGAGATCAGATCTCCAAGGGCCGGCGCCCTGTGGGGCCTATATAAAGGGGGAGGAGGGGCAGCCGCACCCTTGCATCTTGGCGCCTCCCTCTCCCCTGCTACACCTCTCCTCCTCCGTCACGTGCTTGGTGAAGCCCTGCCGGGGTGCTGCTTCTCCACCAACACCACGCCGTCGTGCTGCTGGTGGAGCCATCTTCCTCAACCTCTACTTGCCCCTTGCTGGATCAAGAAGGAGGAGACGTCATCCGCTCCGTATGTGTTGAACGCGGAGGTGCCGTCCGTTTGGCACTCGGTCATCGGTGATTTGGATCACGGCGAGTACGACTCCATCATCCACGTTGTAGTGAACGCTTCCGCACGCGATCTACAAGTGGTATGTAGATGCAATCTCTCTCCCATGACTCGTTGCTTAGATGAACTCATAGATGGATCTTGGTGAAACCGTAGGAAAAATTTTAATTTTCCGCAACGTTCCCCAACAGTGGCATCATGAGCTAGGTCTATGCGTAGTTCTCTATTGCACGAGTAGAACACAATTTTGTTGTGGGCGTAGATCTTGTCAACTTGCTTGCCGCTACTAGTCTTTTCTTGCTTCAGCGGTATTGTGGGATGAAGCGGCCGGACCGACCTTACACGTGCAGTTTCGTGAGGCAGGTTCCACCGGTCGACATGCACTAGTTGCATAAGGTGGCTAGCGGTGTCTGTCTCTCCTACTTTAGTTGGGCGGATTAGATGAAAAGGGTCCTTATGAAGGGTAAATAGAAGTTGACAAAATCATATTGTGGTTATTAAGTAGGTAAGAAAGCGTTCTTGCTAGAACCCAATTGCAGCCACGTAAAAGATGCAACAACAATTAGAGGGCGTCTAACTTGTTTTTGCAGCAATTGTCATGTGATGTGATATGGCCGAAGTTGTGATGAATGATGAATGATATATTGTGATGTATGAGATCATGTTCTTGTAATAGGAATCACGACTTGCATGTCGATGAGTATGACAACCGGCAGGAGCCATAGGAGTTGTCTTAATTATTGTATGACCTGCGAGTCATTGATTCAACGCCATGTAAATTACTTTACTTTATTGCTAAACGTGTTGGCCATAGTAGTAGAAGTAATAGTTGGCGAGCAACTTCATGGAGACACGATGATGGAGATCATGATGATGGAGATCATGGTGTCATGCCGGTGACAAGATGATCATGGAGCCCCGAAGATGAAGATCAAAGGAGCTATATGATATTGGCCATATCATGTCACTACTTTATATAGTGCGCGATTAATGTCCATATTAGCTATAGCCGTTTTTCTAGTAGTGCGAGGTAGACCAGGCTCGGTACTAGCCTTCGAACGCAGCCACAACCATGTGAACCCGTGTAGTCCGCAGCCGAGGATGCGCCGGTTGCGCACCATGGAGCCGACAGACATCGCACAGGCGAGGCCTCGCCGACAGCGCACCATGTAGCCAGCAGATGCAACCACAGCAGGGAGTAGCTTAGGTAGAGCCATGGTGTTCTTCTGTGGTTGTGGAGGCCACCGTGGTCTCAGGCTGCTCGTGCTCGGCAGGGGCCGCCTGTGTCAAGCGTTGTCGTCGCTAGCGTCCCCGTGGCCAACGACCCGACATGCTGCAAGAGAAGACTGTGGGAGCGCGTGGCAAATGCCTTGACGGCGCATGGATGGAGCAACGACGAGCTGAGGGGTGGTTTGTGCTGCGGCCGTGGGCTCGTGCGGCGGCTGTCGGAGCAGCTCGAGGCGACGCTGTGTGAAGATCTTCGGGAGGATAAGGTGGGCGGCAGATTGCCTTGGCTGATGGTGATGATGGCCTTATGGAGGTGGCCCAGGCGGAGCTCCTCGACAAGCCGGCGCGCAAGGGCCTCGGGTCACCGGCGATGGCGACCTTGGAGCGCTCCTTAACCCTGGTGAGATCGATGGGGAGAGAGATATAGATGAGGTGGAAGAAGAAGAAAATAGTGGGGGGGGGGGGGGGGGAGGGGCGGGGGGAAGACATGAGGATGACATTTGGGACCCCCCTCCAACTCAGCATATTGTCAACACAAGCAAGCCACGTCAGCCTAGCAGGTGGGCCTAAGTTGTCGGCTTTGCTGTTTTCTCTATCAAATCTGAGCATCAGTGCTCCGCATTACAGATTAGTCACAATTTCAGTGTTTTTTTGTGCCCGGGCGCAAATTTGGTACTAAGTTGTTATCCTAGCCTCAAGTGTGGTGGTTTTGGATAAATAACTCTTGTTAAGCACGTGCTCAACAATTCAGCAATCAGGGCGCAGGCACCGGACTAAGGGTACAGACTAGCTGTTTTCTTTGTTGTAGGTTCGTTGTTAAGCCAAATTAGTTACTCCCTCCGTTCCAAAATATAGTGCTTCCTCTATTCCCGTGCTTCAACTTTGACCATAAATTTAACCAACGAGACCGACTTCGGCGGCAGCAAAAGTTATACCAGTGAATTCATATTCAAAATAAGTTTTCAATTATATATATTTTTTCTCCCGCCGCAGTTGGTTTTGTTGGTTAAATTTATGATCAAAGATGGACCTCAGGAAGCGCGGGCGCACTATATTTTTGAATGGAGAGAGTAGCTTACACTAGAAAATAGGCTTTTGAAAAAAACTCTACGGTTAACTCAGTCTGAAAACCCTCACAAATTGTGAACTCTGTAAGATAATCCATTAGGATAGATTGTTCGAACCCTTTTATGACTGTTTAGTTTTGTGCCGCTACACTTCCAGTAGAAGTAGAGGCACAAATGATTAATGACAAGGCAGAAATAAGACAAACCTCGAGGTTGTGTGCAGTTTCAGAATAACAATGTTGAATTTGATTCTAGTCAACAATATGGAACTTGATTCTAGTAAGGGAGGCCAAATCAGCGTAACACCAACTAGTTCGACTCTGTTTTACCAATTACACTTTCTTGATTTTCTTATGTTTGCTTTGTTTCCAGCTTTCGGAGATTGTGAATCATGGAAAACTGGTGTCTGATGAGATCATCATAAATCTGCTGTCAAAGCGCCTTGAGGAGGGAGGAGAGAAGGGTTAATTAGGGTTCATACTTGATGGTTTTCCAAGAACTATAAGACAAGCGGTGAGCTAGTTATTTTACCTGATTGTAAGTATGCAAGACATATATACATGTGTTTTCTCAGTTCGAGTTTTATCATCGGGTGATGGATTTATGGAAATTGTATACAGTATCAGAACAAATGTTCGTCCTAATTCTAGAAATACTCTTGATGTATGGTAGTTCACTGTCTATGGTTGACAACTTGAGATCAACAGAGTCTTCAAACGCATTTGCAGTTATTTTTTTGTTGATAAAAAAACTTATCTGCTCGTATTGCATGACAGTTCGCAAACTAAATATATTGTGTGGTTTGCTAGGAAATACTAGAGGGAGTCACAGATATTGATTTGGTGATCAATCTCAAACTCCGAGAAGAAGCTCTGCTTGCAAAATGCATTGGTAGAAGGAAGTGCAGCCAGTGTGGAGGAAACTTCAATGTGGCCTCCATTGACATTGAGGGTGAGAATGGAGGTCCTTGAATGCATATGCCTCCACTACTACCACCGCCAGGGTGCGAATAAAAGTTAATTACTAGAACAGATGATACTGAAGAGGTGGTAAAGGAGCGATTGCGTGTTTATCATGATTTGGTACGTATTGCATCTTTGATTTGATATTTCTATGTTATGGGATCTGAACAATCAATTTGTACTAGGCCAGGCCAGCGGTAAAATTTGCTGGTATAAGAAATGGATGCTAAGTCGTTTATATTTTAGAGTGACATTGTGTGAAATACCGAGGGACATAGATATATTGACCTTTGTCGTTTTCCTTACTTTTACTGATATATAGCTAACTGGCTTCATAGAATGTATGTGTATGGTTGTTCCAAATTCAGCAATGAGCATATTATGCAACTCGTATGACAATCTTCCCTCCTTTGACTGCAATTCTTTTTGCTCGGTATATCATCCTGTTAGCTTTTCTAAGGAAGTTGTCATCTTTGCAGTGTGAACCAGTGGAGGAATTCTACAGAGCACAGGGGAAACTCTTGGAGTTCAATTTACCAGGAGGAATCCCTGAATCATGGCCGAAGCTGCTCCAAGCTTTGAATGTAGAAGAAGATCCTGATAACAATAGATCAGCAGCAGCATAATTTTGTGAGTGTCAGAAATGCGTATTATGTATTTGTAGCCTATGTCAAACACAGTTACCCGATGAGCATTACTGGCATCTCCAGAAAGTAGTTCATTCAGGGCCATTATTTGATCTGGCACTCAGGATTTGTATAGCTGATTGATCATCGATTGCGCAAGTTCGATGGGGTGTGCTAGTTGTATTCTTAAAGGTATAGCCGCTTATGCCTGGAGCCCCGTGTCGCTCCCCCCGCGAGCGGCCCGGGCGCTAACCCTAGCCGCCGGGCACCGCCGCCACCAATCCCCCCCTCCTCCCCCGCCGCCGCCGGCGAGTGCCGCCCGGGCAAAGCCCGTGTGGTGTCGGCGGCGGCGGGTCTCTCCGCTCGCGAGGTGGGCTGCGCTGGGCAGCTGCGCTAAGCCGACGAGGCAGCGCGAGGCGCTGCTGGCGTGTGGCTGTCGCGGGCGGCGCTGCTCGGCACGCCATGGTCGGCGTAGGAGCCGTGGGCGCTCGAGGTCTCCAGCCCACGCGGCTCTAGCGTCGAGGGCAAGCGCTGTGGGCGGCTTGCGCTTGCTGAGGCGCCGTCTTGTATGCCGAGATCCGGATCTGGCGCTGGATGCGCGCCGTGGCTCTGGCGGCCGGATCTGGTGTGCCCACGGGGCCGCTGCTGGCGGCCCGCCTGTGGCTCGGATCCATGGCGGCGGCCATGGCTGGTGGCACGCGGCGCAGCTTTGCGGCGAGCGGCGCCGGCGTGGACAGGTGGACCAATTCCCTGGCCATGTGGATGGCGGGGAGGTGGTGGGCTTCGGCTGCGGCGGTGGTTCCTCGCTGGATGTTGGTGGCCATGGTGATGTTCGTCCTCGACCCTGATCTACTCCGATCTGTAGCGGATCCGGCCCTTGGTGGCTTCGGTCACCGTTCTTGGTGCTGGCCTTGCAGATCCGATGGCTGGAAGGGTTCCGGAGGAATCTCTTGGCTGGCGTGGCGGCCACTCCGATGGCAGTGCCTTTGGGTGTTGCTTCCCTCGTTGGAGGCTTCGGAGAGGACCTCCTTCCTTCCACCCCTCCCAGGAGCTCAGGTGAAAACCTCCGAACCTCCGGTTCCAAGCAACGACGACACCACGGTGCCGTGCTCCTTCCTGAAGGCGTTGCTTGGGGGCTGCTCAAGTGGCGGTGGAAGTGGCGGCGGTTCGGTGTCGACACATGCATTCAGTCACTTCATCTTGGAGGCTGCGGCGGCGTGGCGGCGCTTCGTCGGTGGAGCTACGCCGATGGTCGAGGCATCGTCGGCGGTCGAGCCATCGAGGTTCGGGTGCTCGGGGAAACCCCAGATCTGGGTCTTCCGGATCGGATGATGATAACATTCTATCGCTTACCCTTACCGGGGCATCGTCTTGGAGCAAGTCTTTGGCTGGAGGGATGGTGGGCGGTGTTTCATCTCACACTTTGATGGCGGCAGAGATCGATGACATGGCGCTGTGGAGACTCGGCGTCCGATGTGCGGAGATGGGCTCGCGAGGAGGAGGTTGCTGTCTGGCGTCATGGTAGCGTCGATGGCTGAGTGGCGGAACAAGGTAGAAGCCTCAATATGATCTGAAGACCTGTGGAAGATGGCGGCGACGACACACGAGTGCGTCTGACCGGATTGTGCCCCAGACCCGGTATGTGGCTCGGCTGGGGCCTCCGAATGAGTTTCGGCTTCCGGCTTTTGATGTTAGGCTTAGGTGAGTGGTTTGGGTAGTGGCCCATCTAGCACCCCTTCATGATTTGGATAGGAGTAGCGGCATATGTTGCCAAGATGGTGGATTCAGGCACGTTGTTGTAATACTTTGTAAGGTCCTTGAGAATAATCAATAAAATGACCGTATGCATCTCCCAGATGCAGAGGCCGGGGGTCATCCTCCTTTTCTAAAAAAAAGCCGCTTATGCCTCAAAGTGCAGATGATAAATAACCGACAGTTGGCGGTTGAAGTCCGCTGGTAAAGGTTGTTGAAACAAGCATGCTGCAAACATTCTTTTGAAAACATTATGCAGGTATATGAATTTTGTGGTATGGTTGAGATTGAGACCCATTTGTTGAACTCTTTTTGTTTACCTTTTAGGCCGCGCTTGGATGGGATGTAATCTATTACGGAGGTGTATAACTTACACCTGTATTCTACCGGCCGCTAAGCAAATTCCGAATGGAAACGAAACGACGGACCGAGGCTTGTATCTTTTACAAGCGTATTTCGAAGGAAAACGGTGATCCAAACAGAGCCTTATGAGAATAGGTTTTGGTTATGTTGGCTCCAGAGTTCAGTGGACTGCCCCTTTTATTAGGGCTAATGTGTATTATGGATTCAGAATATTTTTGTTTGACAGTTTGCTCCGTTGCTTAGTGTTGCATGCTGTTACGGAATTCAAATTTGCCGGGAGGAATGCCCGAATCGTGGCGAGAGCTATTGGAAGCTTTGAATGTATAGCCTGAAGACATGGGTTTGTAGTAGTCTGCATGCACATGACATAAGCTTGCCAAAGAAGCACACTGCAAGCGCTCATCTGGAATCAAGTTCACTATGCGACCTGATGAATTTTGCTTACTCATACTACCAGGGTAAAAAAGATGAATGAACAGCAAAGTTAATTCCTACGGTGTTTTTGTCCCTAGCTCATGCTATTATATTTGGCACCACATGCGGGATAATGCTTTTATTTGTCCCCGGACCCTGCTGATGGCGGGTCGCCCGTGGACAGGCCGCGGGCGACGTCGCCGCTTTGTTCTCCTGCCCCGGTGATTATGACCCGGGGCGCCGCTGTTGGGGGACGGGCAGGAGGCCTCTCCCCTAGCAGAGCTTCTCGTGAGGAGGTCATCGCCTTTGGCGGTATCCCGGATCCTATCTCCCAGGGGAGGCGGATCAGCGGGAGGCTGCAGGAGCAGCCGGACGCCGGACGTTGATGACATGCAGCTGAGGTGTGCTTTAAGGGCTGCCAAGTTGCGTGACGTCGAGATCTCCACTGGTATGTCTGTTAATAAGTCGAATTCCATTTTGCATTTTACTGATGATGAAATTATTCATAATGCAAATCAAATAGGAGTTTCACTTGGTAATAATGATTTTGAAATATCCAAGTTGGTTAACGACATTCTTGATTTGGAAGCTGAACGTGCGGTGGATATGATTTGTCACATTGCTGCTATTAAACCAATGAACGACTCGGAGATAGATGCGCTTGGGGTTAAGGTCTTTGATGGCTTGTGTGCCGATCTTGACCCTGCACTACTTGAGACGGAGGAGGACACCAATCCTGAGACGTCTCTTCATGTGATGAGCCCTTGGTGCTAGAAGCAGACAATGAGTGCGGTGATCAGGTTGATGGTCACATAAAGCCAAAACGGACGTGGAAACGGAAGGTCTATCCAGTCTCGGCAGTGCGTAGGAGTGCTCGGATCCGTACTGCCAAAAAATTTCATGATGATTTATGAGAGGCATTTTCTGGAATAGCAGAGGTCTTAGAGACTTGGCTAAAAGAAGGTTCTTAGCGGATGCTTCTCTTGAACATCATTTAGATTTTATTGCTTTGTCTGAGACTGAAAGAAGCAATTTCACTTCTCAATTTCTTGCCACTTTGTCCGGGGGGGTTGATTTTGACTGGCATTGCCTCCCCCCTCGAGGAAGATCCGGTGGGGTTTTACTTGGGGTCAAGTGTGAAACCTTGGAAGTTCGGAGTGTAGTTTTAGGAGAGTTTGCTGTCAAGTTTCGAGTTAGATCTAAGGCAGATGGGTTTGATTGGGCTTTGGTGGCGGTTTACGGAGCTGCGCAACCAGAGCTCAAGCCAGATTTTTTGGCGGATCTGGTTCGTATTTGTGGTAACGAACAACTTCCTCTCTTAATGGGGGGGGGGGGGAGATTTCAACATTATCCGAAGAAAAGAGGAAAAGAATAATGACAATTTTGACGGCCGATGGTCGTTTATGTTCAACACTATTATCGAAAGCTTGGATCTCAGAGAGATAGAGCTCTCGGATAGGAAATTCACTTGGGCTAATTCGTTACCGGTTCTGACATTTAAGAAACTTGACCGTGTTCTAGCAAGTGTCGAATGGGAACAGAAGTTTCCTTTGGTAACTGTGCAGGCATTGACACGAGGTGTCTCGGATCATACACCGTTACTAGTCGACTCCGGAGTTCAAAATTTTGTGGGCAACAAGAACATTTTCTCGTTTGAACTTGCCTGGTTTGAAAGAGAAGGGTTCCTTGAGTTGTTAGCTCGGGAGTGGGCTAAAGAGTCAGGAGGAAGGACGCCTATCGAGCGATGGCAATGCAAGATTCGTCATCTCCGAAGGTTCCTTCGTGGTTGGGCTAAGCACACACATGGAATTTATAAGGCAGCGAAGGAGAGACTTCTTCTACTTATTCAAAACCTTGAAGTTAAAGCAGAAACTTCTATCTTGGATTCCAGTGAGTTGGAAACAAAGATAGAGGCGGAGATGCGACTTAAAAAGCTTCTTCGCGAGGAGGAATTGAAGTGGGCGTTGCGAGCTAAGGTTCGCAAAATAGTACAAGGCGAGGATAATACTCAATTCTTTCATAAGATTGCTAATGGGAAGCATCATAAAAAGAGAATTTTCCAACTAGAACAAGACGAAGGGACGATAGTTGGTCAAGACAATCTGAAAGTTTACATTACCAATTATTATAAGCAATTGTTTGGTCCCCCGGAAGAGACTTTTGTGTCGTTAGATGAGTCTAGGGTTGAGGATGTTCCTCAACTTGAGACTGCCGAGAATGAGCTCCTGACTGCTCCTTTCTCGGAGAAAGAGGTGTTTGAGGCCATTGCACAAATGGAGAATAATAAGGCTCCAGGACTGGATGGGTTTCCGGCGGAGTTCTTCTAAAAGTGCTGGCATTTTATCAAGGGAGATTTGATGCCCATGTTTCAGGAGTTTTTTGAGAGACAGCTTCAGTTGTTTAAGCTGAATTTTGGGACGATAACTCTTCTTCCTAAGAAGACAGAGGCTGTTCGCTTTGAGCAGTTCAGGCCTATATGTCTGCTTAATGTGAGTTTCAAAATCTTCACCAAGGTCGGGACGAATAGACTTACGCAGATTGCGCACTCTGTAATTCATCCGTCCCAGACTGATTTCATGCCTGATAGAAACATCCTTGAAGGGGTTGTTGTCTTGCATGAAACGCTCCATGAGATCCACTCAAAAAAACTTGATGGCGTAGTTTTTAAAGTGGATTTTGAAAAAGCATATGATAAAGTTAAATGGCCTTTCCTTCAACAAGCTTTGCGTATGAAAGGTTTTGATCCGGCCTGGAGAAACCAGATTGATTCCTTTACGCAAAAAGGGAGTGTCGGGATTAAGGTGAATGACGACATAGGACACTATTTCCAAACACACAAGGGGCTAAGGCAAGGAGACCCGATGTCACCGATCCTGTTTAACATAGTGGCTGACATGCTGACTATTTTAATAGGTCGGGCAAAGGATGCAGGGCAGGTAGGTGGCTTGGTTCCACATCTAGTTGACGGCGGGATTTCCATTCTTCAGTATGCTGATGATACTATCATCTTTATGGAGCACGACTTGGAGAAAGCAAGAAACATGAAGCTGCTGTTATGCTTATTTGAACAATTGTCTGGCCTCAAAATCAACTTCCACAAGAGCGAATTGTTTTGCTTCGGAAGAGCAAATGATGACCAGGAGACGTATAAACAATTGTTCGGATGTGAATTGGGCTCATTACCGTTTACGTACTTAGGTATACCCATTCATCATCGTAAGATGACTAACATTGAGTGGAAATGCATCGAGGATCGTTTTGAAAAGAAACTGAGCTGTTGGAAAGGGAAGCTCATGTCATACGGAGGACGATTGATTCTGATTAATTTAATGTGTAGGTCATTGATTTTTTGATGTGTTCTTCTATATGGACACCGGGTAATTTTCAGTCTGGGTCCGCCCCTGTTTGTAATGAAGCAAGTTAATTACGAGATTAGATGTGGGTACGTTACGCACATATGCGCTTCTACACTACTACTCCCTCCGTTCCCAAATAATTGTCTTTCTAGCCATCTAATGGACTACAACATACGGATATATGTAGACATATTTTAGAGTGTAGATTCACTCATTTTGCTCCGTACGTAACATACGGATGTATGTAGACATGTTTTAGAGTGTCGATTCACTCATTTTGCTCCGTACTTAGTCATTTGTTGAAATTTCTAGAAAAACAATTATTTAGAAACGGAGGGAGTATTAAACAAGAGAACTTGGCGGACGAAAACTCGGCCGGACCCATGCTCGCGCAAGATCGGAACGGTTCCACAAATTCTGTTCACGTCCTAACAACAAATGGCTAAACTACATAAAATTAGCCACAATTAACGGCAATTAAACACGTCCGCCTAACAACAAGTGGCTAAACTTACGGGAATCAGATGGATCTTCCTACCCTTGCCCACCCGGACGTACGTCGCAGCCGCAGAGCCTGTCCTGCGCCATCGCAGCCATGCGGCGCGGACGACGACCGCGCCGAAGAGCTTCTTGCAGACTATCCTCTTGTGCGCAATATGTGGCCGGTTCCATCCCAGTTAATCTCAGTGTCTTTCTTCAATGTCGTTGTTCAAACGGACACTGCAGTGAAACGTCGGCGCCGCAAGCCACTATTGCACCGTCGCCGCCCAGCCAGTTTTGGCCATCTCCCCCTTCCGCGGCCGACGGCGTAGGCGCCGACGAACTCCTCAGGCAACACACCTGCCTGCACCAAGGGGACATGGTATGATTTTACAGGATATTCAATTGGGTTAACTGTTGGAGTATGCCCTAGAGGCAATAATAAAAGTAATATTATTATATTTCTTTGTTCATGATAATTATCTTTTATTCATGCTATAATTGTATTATCCAGAAATCGGAATACAGGTGTGAATACATAGACCACAATATGTCCCTAGTGACCCTCTAGTTGACTAGCTCGTTGATCAACAGATAGTCATGGATTCCTGACTATGGACATTGGATGTCATTGATAACGGGATCATATCATTAGGAGAATGATGTGATGGACAAGACCCAATCCTAAGCATAGCACAAGATCGTGTAGTTCGTTTTGCTATAGCTTTTCCAATGTCAAGTATCTCTTCCTTATACCATGAGATCGTGTAACTCCGGATACCGTAGGAGTGCTTTGGGTGTACCAAAGCGTCACAATGTGGCGGGTGACTATAAAGGTGCATTACGGTATCTCCAAAAGTGTACATTGGGTGACACGGATCGAGGATGTGATTTGTCACTCCGTATGACGGAGAGGTATCACTGGGCCCACTCGGTAGTGCATCATCATAATGAGCTCAAAGTGACCAAGTGTTTGGTCACGGGATCATCATTACTGATGCAGTAAAGTGACTTGCCGGCAGCGACATTGAGCGAAGTATTGGGATACCGACGATCGAATCTCGGGCAAGTAAAATACCGATTGACAAAGGGAATAGTATACGGGGTTGATTGAATCCTCGACATCGTGGTTCATCCGATGATATCATCGAGGAGCATGTGGAGCCAACATGGGTATCCAGATCCGCTGTTGGTTATTGCCGAGAGCCGTCTCGGTCATGTCGCATGTCTCCGAACCCGTAGGGTCTACACATAAGGTTCGGTGGCGCTAGGGTTGTATGAATATGAGTATCTGACAAACCGAATGTTGTTGAGTCCGGATGAGATCCGGGACGTCACGAGGAGTTCGGAATGGTCCGGAGGTAAAGATTTATATATAGGAAGTCTTATTTTGGTCGTAGGAAAAGTTTAGCGTTATTGGTATTGTAAGGGAGTGCCGAAGGGGTCAGGGGTCCACCGGGGTCCACTGCCGAGGGGGCACATGGGCTGTAGGGGTGCGCCTTGGCCTATATGGGCCAAGGGCACCAGCCCCAAGAGGCCCATGCGCCAAGATATAAGAAAAGGGAGAGTCCTAAAGGGAAGGCACCTCAGGGGTGCCTTTGGGAGATGGACTCCTCCCTCTCGCCGCACCCTTCCTTGGAGGAAGGGGCAGGCTGCGCCTCCCTTCTCTTGCACCTATATAAAGGGAGGGAGGGAGGGTGGCCGCACCCATAAGCCCCTGGCGCCTCCTCCTCCTGCAACACCTCCTCCTCCTCCGTAGTTGCTTAGCGAAGCCTCTGGGAGTTCTGCTGCATCCACCACCACGCAGTCGTTCTGCTGGATCATCATCAACCTCTCCTTCCCCTTCTTTGGATCAAGAAGGAGGAGGCGTCATCCGCTCTCGTCGTGTGTTGAGCAGCGAGGTGTCTTTGTCAGAAGCACTAGGTCATCGGTGATCTGAATCACGGCGATCGACTCCATCATCCCGTTCCATTGAGCGCTTCCGCACGCGATCTACAAGTGGTATGTAGATGCAATCACTCTCCCATGACTCGTTGCTTAGATGAACTCATAGATGGATCTTGGTGAAACCATATGAAAAATTTTAATTTTACGCAGCGTTCCCCAACGGTGGCATCATGAGCTAGGTCTATCGTAGTTCTCTATTGCACGAGTAGAACACAATTTGTTGTGGGCGTAGATGTTGTCAACTTTCTTGCCGCTACTAGTCTTATCTTGCTTGGTGACATTGTGGGATGAAGCGGCCCGACCGACCTTACGTGACGCTTACGTGAGACCGGTTCCACCGTCGACATGCCTTTGGTTGCATAAGGTGGCTAGCGGGTGTCTGTCTCTCCCACTTTAGTTTGAGCGGATTCGATGAAAAGGGTCCTTATGAAGGGTAAATAGAAATTGACAAATCACGTTGTGGCTTTCCGTATGTAAGAAAAGCGTTCTTGCTAGAACCCTATTCAGCCACGTAAAACTTGCAACAACAATTAGAGGGCGTCTAACTTGTTTTTGCGACAAGTGTTTGTGATATGATATGACCAAAGTTGTGATGAATGATGAATGATATATGTGATGTATGAGATCATGTTCTTGTAATAGGAATCACGACTTGCATGTAGATGAGTATGACAATGGCAGGAGCCATAGGAGTTGTCTTTATTTTTGTATGACTGCGTGTCATTGAAGAACGCCATGTAAATTACTTTACTTTATTGCTAAACGCGTTAGCCATAGAAGTAGAAGTAGTCGTTGGCGTGACAACTTCATGAAGACACGATGATGGAGATCATGATGATGGAGATCATGGTGTCATGCGGTGACGAGGATGATCATGGAGCCCGAAGATGGAGATCAAAGGAGCTATATGATATTGGCCATATCATGTCACCACTATATATAATTGCATGTGATGTTTATTATGTTTATGCATGTTGTTTACTTAGAACGGCGGTAGTAAATAAGATGATCCTCATAACAATTTCAAGAAAGTGTTCTCCCTAAGCGTGCACCGTTGCTAAAGTTTGTCGTTTGAAGCACCACGTGATGAGCGGGTGTGATAGATCCTTACGTTCACATACAGCGGGTGTAAGAGCAGTTTTACACATGCAATACACTTAGGTTAACTTGACGAGCCTAGCATGTGAGACATGGCCTCGGAACACAAGAGATCGAAAGGTCGAACATGAGTCGTATGGAAGATACGATCAACATGGAGATGTTCACCGAGCGATGACTAGTCCGTCTCACGTGATGATCGGACCTGACCTAGTCGACTTCGGATCATGTAACACTTAGATGACTAGAGGATGTCAAATCTGAGTGGGAGTTCATTAAATAATTTGATTAGATGAACTTTATTATCATGAACAATAGTCTAAAATCTTTGCAAAATGTCTTGTAGATCAAATGGCCCGCGCTCATGTCACAATGAACTTCAACGCGTTCCTAGAAAACCAAAGTGAAAGATGATGTCAAGCAACTATTGATTTGGGTCCTAACACGAGATTATCCTCATAGCTGCAGAAACAATATGTCCTAGAAGCACCGCTAGGTGAAGCACCCATCGAGAGAACCAAGGCGTTATGAGCGCTGGCGGTCTCGTCTTGATGATTACTCCTCGTTCGGTGCGGCATGCTTTCTGACTTAGAAAGGGCTCCAAAAGCGTTTTGAGCGACACGGAGCATATGAGATGTTCGAGGCTGAAACTAGTTTTCCAAGCGATGCGGGTTGAGAGATATGAAGTCTCCGACAAGTTCTCTGATTGTAAGATGGAGGAAAATAGTTACATCGGTGAGCACATACTCAAAATGTCAGGGTTGCACAACTTTGTCCCGGTGGACATTAACCTCCCGGACGAGGCGGTCATTGACAGAATCCTTGATCGCTCCCACCAAGCTACAAGAGCTTTGTGATGAACTACAATATGCGGGGATGGTGAAAACTATTCTGAAGTATTTTCAATCTTTGAAGTCGTGAGAGGTAGAAATCAAGAAGGAGCATCAAGTGTTGATGGTCGATAAAACCACTAAGTTCAAGAAGGGCAAGGAAAGAAGAACTTCAAGAAGGAATGCAAGGATGTTGCCGTGCCGTAAGCCGATTCTTGGGAAGAAGTCGAAGAATGGACCCAAGGCGAGGCCGAGTGCTTTTATTGCAAAGGGAAGGGTCCTTTGGGCGGGCGCCCCAAATACTTAGCAGACAAGAAGGTAGGCAACACTAAAGGTATATATGATATACATGTAATTGATGTGTACCTTACGATTACTCGTAGTAACTCACAGGTATTTGATCTGGGTCTTGTTGCTCATATATGTAACTCACGCGGGAGCTGCGGAATAAGCGGAGGCTGGCGAAGGGCGAGGTGACGATCTTGGCGTCGGGAATGGTTCCAAGGTCGATGTGATCGCCGTCGACACGCTACCTCTACATTTACCTACGGGATTAGTTTTAAAGCTCAATAATTGTTATTTAGTACCAAGTTTGAGCATGAACATTGTATCGGGATCTCGTTTAATCTGAGATGGCTACTCATTTAAATCCGAGAATAATGGTTGTTCTATTTATATGAGAGAAATGTGTTATGGTCATGCTCCAGATGGTTAATGGTTTATTCTTAATGAATCTCGAGCGTAATGTTACACATGTTCATAGTGTGAATACCAAAAGATGTAAAGTTGATAACTATAGTCCCACATACTTGTGGTAATCGCCGCCTTTGGTCACATTGGTGTCAAGCTCATGAAGAAGCTCCATCTTGATGGACTTTTAGAGTCTCTCGATTATGAATCATTTGACACATGCGAACCATGCCTCGTGGGCAAGATGACCAAGACTCAGTTCTCGGAACAATGGGCGAACAACCAACTTATTGGAAATCATACATCTGATGTAATGCGGTCCAATGAGTGTTGAGGCTCATGGAGGATATCGTTATGTTCTCACTTTCACCGATGACTTGAGTAGATATGGGCATGTCTACTTGATGAAACACAAGTCGAGACCTCTGAAAAGTTCAAGGAATTTCAGAATGAAGTAGAGAATCAACGTGACCGAAAGATAAAATTCTTGCGATCGGATCGTGGAGGAGAGTATTTTAGTCACAATTTGGTACACACTTAAGGAAATGTGGAATCGTTTCACAACTCACGCCGCTGGAACACCTCGGTAATGCGGTGTGTCCGAGCGTCATGTCGCACTCTATTGGATATGGTGCGATCTATGATGTCTCTTACTAATTTACGCTATCATTTTGGGGATACGATCTAGAGACGACTACATTCACTTTAAATAGGGCACCGTCTAAATCCGTTGAGGCGACCGTATGAATTATGGTTTGGGAAGAAACCTAAGTATCGTTTCTAAAAGTTTGGGGATGCGATGCTTATGTCAAGAAACTTCAACCTAAAAGCTCGAACCCAAGTCGGAAAAATCGTCTTCATAGGATACCCTAAGGAAACTATTGGGTATACCTTCTACATTAGATCAGAAGGCAAGATCTTTGTTGCCAAAGCGGATCCTTTACGGAAAAAGTTTCTCTCGAAAGGAGTGGTGGGAGGAAAGTAGAACTTCGATGAAGTACTACCTCTTGAGCCAGGAAAGTAGTGCGGCTCGGAAAATGTTCTGTGGTGCCTACACCAGTGGAGAGGAAATTAATGATGATGATCAAGGTACTTGGATCAAGTTGCTCTTGAACCGTGAGGGTCCACTAGGACACGTTCGCGCGAGTGAATGCAGCAACCCGTCACGGAAATCATGTTGTTGACAACGGTGAACCTTGAACTATGAAGAAGCGATGGCGGGCCCAGATTCCAACAAATGGCTTGAAGCCATGCAATCCGAGATAGGATCCATGTATGAAAACTAAGTATGGACTTTGTGAGACTTGCCGATGATCGTGACGATAGAAAACAAATGGATCTTTAAGAAGAAGGCGACGCGGATGGTAATGTTACCATCTATAAAGCTCGACTTGTCGCTAAAGGTTATCGGAAAGTTCAAGGATTGAATACGATGAGACTTTCTCTCCGTAAGCGAAGCTTAAGTCCGTCCGAATCATGTTAGCAATTGCCGCATACTATGATTATGAGATATGAGCGGATGGACGTCAAAACGGCATTCCTAAGCGGTTATCTTAAGGAAGAGTGTATATGATGCGGTAGGAAGGTTTTCTTCGATCCTAAAATGCTAACAAAGTATGCAAGCTCCAATGATCCATTTATGGGCTGGTGCAAGCATCTCGGTGTTGGAACATTCGCTTTGTTGAGATGATCAAAGCGTTTGGGTTTATGAGACTTATGGAGAAGCCTGCGTTTAAAAGAAAGTCGTGGGAGCTCTGTAGCATTTCTCATATTATATGTAGATGACATACTTTTGATGGGAAATGATATAGAACTCTTGGACGACATTAAGGCCTACTTGAATAAAAGTTTTTCAATGAAGAACCTTGGAGAAGCTGCTTATATATTAGGCATTAAGATCTATAGAGATAGATCGAGGCGCCTCATAGGTCTTTCACAAAGCACATACCTTGATAAGATTTTGAAGAAGTTCAAAATGGATCGATCAAGAAAGGGTTCTTGCACATCTTTGCAAGGTGTGAGATTGAGCTCGGCTCAATGCCGACCACGACAAAAGATAGAAGAGATGGCGTCATCCCTATGCCTCGGCCATAGGATCTATTATGTATGCCATCTTTGTGTACGGACTGATGTAAACCTTTTAGTAAGTTTGGTAGGAAGGTACCAAAGTAATCCGGCAAGGAACACTGGACAATGATCAAGAATATCTGAAGTACACGAAAAGGACAAAGGACATGTTTCTCGTTTATGGAGGTGACGAAGAGCTCGTCGTAAAGGGTTACGTCGATGCTAGCTTCGACACGATCTGAATGACTCAAAGTCAAAACCGGATCGTGTATATATTGAATGGTGGAAGCGATGGTAGTGCGGTGCAAGCGAAGCGTCGTGGCGGGATCTACATGTGAAGCGGAGTACATAGCGACCTCGGAGGCAACACATGAAGCAATTTGGGTGAAGGAGTTCATCCCCGACCTAGAGTCATACCCAATGCGTCGGGCCGATCAAACTCTTCGTGACAACTTTGGAGCTATTGCACTTGCCAAGGAGCCCGGGTTTCACAAGAAGACCGAGCACATCAAGCGTCGCTTCAACTCCATTCGTGAAAATGTTCAAGATGGGGACATAGAAATTTGCAAAGTGCATACGGATCCGAATGTCGCAGATCCGTTGACTAAACCTCTTCATCGGCGAAACATGATCAACACGAGAACTCTATGGGTGTTCGATTCATCACAATGTAACTAGATTATTGACTCTAGTGCAAGTGGGAGGCTGTTGGAAATATGCCTAGAGGCAATAATAAAAGTATTATTATTATATTTCCTTGTTCATGATAATTGTCCTTTTTTCATGCTATAATTGTATTATCCGAAAATCGTAATACACGTGTGACTACATAGACCACAATATGTACCTAGTGAGCCTCTAGTTGACTAGCTCGTCGATCAACAGATAGTCATGGTTTCCTGACTATGGACATTGGATGTCATTGATAACGGGATCACATAATTAGGAGAATGATGTGATGGACAAGACCCAATCTAAGCATAGCACAAGATCGTGTAGTTCGTTTTGCTAGAGCTTTTCCAATGTCAAGTATCTCTTCCTTAGACCATGAGATCATGTAACTCCGGATCCGTAGGAGTGCTTTGGGTGTACCAAGCGTCCTGGCAATAATCGGGTGACTATAAAGGTGCATTAAAGGTATCTCCAAAAGTGTCCATTGGGTTGACACGGATCGAGGCGGGATTTGTCACTCCGTATGACGGAGAGGTATCCTTGGGCCCACTCGGTAGTGCATCATCATAATGAGCTCAAAGTGACCAAGTGTTTGGTCACGGGATCATGCATTACTGATGCGAGTAAAGTGACTTGCAAAAGCGAGATTGAGCGAGTATTGGGATCTGACGATCGAATCTCGAGCGAGTAAAATCTGCGATTGACAAAGGGAATAGTATCTGGGTTGATCGAATCCTCGACATCGTGGTTCATCAGATGATATTATCGAGGAGCATGTAGGAGCCAACATGGGTATCGAGATCCATTGTTGGTTATTGCCGAAGCCGTCTCGGTCATGTCGCATGTCTCCGAACACCGTAGGGTCTACACATAACGTTTGGTGGCGCTAGGGTTGTATGAATATGAGTATCTGAGAATCGAATGTTGTTGAGTCCGGATGAGATCGACGTCACGAGGAGTTAGGAATGGTCGGAGGTAAAGATTTATTTATAGGAAGTCTTATTTTGGTCATGGGAAAAGTTTAGCGTTATCGGTATTGTCTGGGAGTCTTAGAAAGGGTCAGGGGTCCACCGAAGTCCACTTTGCCGGGGCCACATAATTTGTAGGGGGTGCGCTTGGCCTATATGGGCCAAGGCACCACCCAAGAGGCCCATGCACCAAGATATAAGAAAAGGGAGAGTCCTAAAGGGAAGGCACCTCAGGGTGCCTTGGGAGGATGGACTCCTCCCTCTCGGCCGCACCCTTCCTTGGAGGAAGGGGCAGTGCGCCCTCCCCTTCTCTTGCACCTATATAAAGGGAGGGAGGGAGGGGTGGCCGCACCCATAAGCCCTGGCGCCTCACTGCCCCTGCAATACCTCCTCCTCCTCCCGTAGTTGCTTAGCGAAGCCTCGCTTGGGAGTTCTGCTTGCATCGACCACCACGCCGTCGTCTTCTTTGGATCATCATCAACCTCTCCTTCCCTTCTTTGGATCAAGAAGGAGGAGGCGTCATCCGCTCCGTCACGTGTGTTGAGCAGCGGAGGTCTTGTCAGATTCGACACTAGGTCATCGTTGATCTGAATCACGGCGAGCACGACTCCATCATCCTCGTTCCATTGAGCGCCGCACGCCGCGATCTACAAGTGGTATGTAGATGCAATCACTCTCCCATGACTCGTTGCTAGATGAACTCATAGATGGATCTTGGTGAAACCGTAGGAAAAATTTTAATTTTCTGCAATGTTTCCCAACATTAACTTATGGGGCCGACCAGTTCCTGATTTTACACAAAGTTCTATTTAACATATATGTGCGTTCTTCATTTGCTTCCTAATCCTGTCAAATTTGCATCCTTAAAACAATGTTCTTCACTCTCAAATTTGCATATTTACAACAATGTCTTTGATCGATGCATCATTTTGTGCAAACCATAATAGATCTACCTCCTGTAACTTCAACATGAATTTTAACGGTGCATCAAGCTGGAGCCCTCCATCATATTGGTTTAACGGTATAGTATTGAATCTATATGGTGAATGAATAAAACTTCATCAAGTATGATGTATTTGTAACTTTGATCCAAGAGAGTGCGGAAGAAAACCCAGTCCAAGAATATGCATTTTACGTACATAAATGAGGTAGTCTTCTATTATCAAATTTGCATATTAGATGGCTGCGGGATAAGTATTGGATGATAAACAAAAATATTAAACCAAACATACAGGCTTGGAAACAGTTTGGATTTTACAAGAGAAGATCTACTAAAGTAAATTCAGGTAGAATCAATGGCGGAGCTAGGACTTGAAAGCAGGATAGTCCTCCTCCAAAATTATATCGTTTCGATTCAGAGAAGCTTTGATGTATCACAGTAGTCTAACTGATGCATTCAACAAATAACTGGAATATTCAGAAATTATGTGAGTAAGTACCTGATCATTTTGGCCAAACCAAAAGCCAAGACTATCATGAAGTAAACCTGTCAATTACTTCTTCTGTACAACACTAAAAAGCTTCGGGATGAGTATTGAAAACCTGTCAATGTGTATGGCAGGCAGGTTATCATCCCCATTCCCATCTTTGTGTTTATTCCAGAGTACCAACAATTTAGGATGGAACGAATTCCATTACTCTTAGATAGTTAGATGGTCTTCAAAATCCATTTCTTGTAAGCCTGCAAAAGCACTTCTGTTTTAACAGGGGGTCCGAGACAACAAGAAATATATCTAAAAGGTTTTGCTATATCATGAATAACACTTGTATAGCTGCCGTAAGTAGTACTAAAGATGCCAGAGATGTTTATGGACTTCTAATAAGACAAGTTATTCCAAGAAAGGAAATTTTTGAGGTGATAAACTCTTTGAGCCAACCACCGTCCTCTATATATGAGAACCATACCATCATCATTCTTCAATACTGTATTATCCTACAGTCATGCATGCTTATCCTACTGTATTATCGTACTATACTTCTCTTGATCCTCTTTGATTTTCTATAAACCTCGCATTTGGAAACTTAACTTGCACATCTAAGAACATGTGTTCATTTTTTAAAATAGAAGTAAATTTCTTTGGCAGGATCAAGCCAAATCAACCTCATATGTCTTGGTCCCTATTGCCCCCAGCCACCCAGAATTCTAATCCACCAGTCAATCAGCTTTATCGCAGCATGGTTGCCTGAAGAATATTAACTAACTAGAATCCCCACTCATTACAGTTGCCGCAACTAAGTTAAGAACGTCTAATCGAACAGCTTACTCCAAGATTAGGAAGACCAAAATAGGATCACCCCAACTTCTAATTTTTCTCCCCGATTCTAAAATGACTCTCATGCTTAAACCTAGACTATTGAGCTACATATGTACTATACAGGAATGGATAGCAATTAGGGATTAGAAGAAGTGGGTAATGGGGAGTAACTCACATCAGAAACAAGCAGATATGAAAGCTGAAGTGGGGAATAGATCGTCTAATGGCGCCGGCTTGCACTTGCAGGGACCAGCCACCGCGGCACTGCTGCCGGACCTAGGCAGGGCAGGGTGTGGCGCAGTCGCACGCACAGGGTGGTGGGAGCCACCGACGAGCGAGATGGAGAGGGAGGCACTGGGCGCGGAGGTTGCGACGCACGATTGCCACTGCCCCCAGATGAGTCCCGCGCCCAGCGACCATGCCGAGCTCGAGCGGATCCTTGGGCACTTCGGAGATAGACTCGACGAGGAGGGGCCGAGAAGATTGGGGAGAGTGCGAGCCTGCGAGACCTCGCTCCGGTGATGGGGACGAAGTGGATGGGCGGCCTGAGGAGGTAGAGAGAGAGAGAGAGAGAGAGAGAGAGAGAGAGAGAGTGTTGTTGTTGGCTTGTGGCCACCATGGAATAGGGAGCGGTGGGGAGACAGTGAAGGGATAAGGTTAGGGGCAGGTTGGTGAGAGAGGTGAGGAGAACCGAGAGGGAGAGACAAGTGTGCTCTTTTATTAGCTCTTTTTTCTTTTTTGAGGGGTCATTTCTTTTCTTTTCTGAGTTGGTATTTTAGCCCTTTTGGTCTAAGTCAGATCAGATATAGCGTCCGATGTTGTCCAATTCATTTTTTATCCCTAGCGCTTTTGGTCATTTGGTTTGTATTCAGCATTGGACTTTGTCCAATTCTTTTTTATCAGGTGTGTCCAGTTTGACTATGTGGATGTGCAATCGTTTTATACGGTCACAAGGGGTACAAAAAGTATTCATTCACGATCATTTTGAAAGTTTTATAAAACTATTAAGATTTTTATTGGTATTTGTTATTGAACCTATCAAAATTTCATAATCATGCAAGTTGTGGTCTCTGAATGGAGTACCTACTGGGCGGTATTTTGTCCGACACTCATATTTTGCTGTATAGGATGATTCATTGCCAGCCATATAAAGGCTTTGATTTTGAAACATGTCAAGTTCAGTTCAAATTTATTTATACTTACATTTTCTTCAGCATTATTTTTATGTTAATTTTTAAATTTATGCCATGAATTTGTTTTTTTTTTCAGTTTTACAAGTATTTGTTAAAACAACTGAATTCTTTTATGTTTCACAGTGAGTGTTTTTGGAAGTGTTAAAGGTCATCAATAATATTTTATTATATTAACACTTGAATAGGATTATATGACACTAAGATGTATCTAACATTTTCACTCTTTATGATAGCTGAGTTTAGGCCGCTCCTCCTAGCTCCGCCTCCCCGCTCCCCCGCTCCTAGCCCCCCACGCGGCGGCCACTCCGGCCCGGCGTCCACCGCCTCGGCGCCCGGCCACCCAGCCACGCCGCCCAGCTCACTGACATGGCCTCTCTCCTCCCCCCCGTCGTCGGTCGCTCCCATGAGGACCGGCTGGCTCGAGTCCAGCCCTCGTGAGCGGATCCCTCCCACCTACCGCCAGCCTTGTGCCGCTTGCCGGCTCCGCGCCCTCCCTCCGGCGCCGCGCCCTCGTCCTCCCCGCCGGCAAGGCGCCCCTCGCCGCATCTTTGCTCGGCCCCCATCCACTCCGAGATCTGCCGGATGCCTTGAGGGGCGAGATCGATGCTGGCGGGTTGCTCGGGGGCATAGCGCCCGCGCCCGCGTGAGCCCCGCCGCCGCCGCCGGGCTGCCGAGGCCGGCCTCGCCCGCACCCTCCTAGCTGCGGGATGGGGCTGCCGCGCTGCCTCGGCGCCCGCCCGGCTTGGAGTGCGGGAAGGACATCCGCTGCGCAAGGTGTCGCTTTTTGCCACATCGCCAAGCAATGCCTTCTCCCCGTCTTGCCCCTCCCTCGTCAAGACGGTCGCTCCCACTCCACTCCGGCGTCGTGTCCCTCCCTCTGGCGGTCATCGGTCGCCCGACATCTCTGGCTCGGCGGCGTCCACCGCTCCTCGTCCGGGCTGCTCACACCCGCGTCCTCCGGGTCGGTTAGCGGGCAAACTGCGCCCTCGTCGTCATCCCCGTCCTCCGGGAAGATTGCATCAGGCGGCTCGGCGCCCCGACCGGCAACCTCGGCTCTGCGGCGTCCTCGCGCCCACCCTCGGCGGCCTCGGTGGGTTCCTCCGTCGCCACCCTCTTCAGCCACCCGACTTCGCCCCCGCCGGCCGTCGCTACCTTGGCGTTCCCGGGAGGTCATTGCCCGCCGAAGGCCTCTGAGCGCGCTCCTAGTCATCGTTGCGGGCCGGCGCACTGGTGTTTCTCGCGAAGAGATTGCCACGGCCCTTCGCTCCCAGTGCGGACTCGCCGACGGCGACTTCTCCGTCCACCGGCATGCTCTGGAAGATTTCCTCGTCCGCTTCAACGACCCGTCGCTGCGTGCCCGCGTCGCCACCTCCTGCGTGCGCACGCCGCGTTTCCGCCTCATCTTCCATCCCTGGGGCCGGACCGCGGGGTCCGAGCCGGTGAAGGCCCTCTTCCTCGTTTATTGGAGCTCTTGGCGCCCACGACCACGCTGGCATCGCTCCGCCCGAGTCCTCTCTCTCCGTTCTGCACTATTGAGCACCTCGCGGCGGAGACTCGGGACATGTCCGACATGTCCGTTTTGTGCTCTTGGCTGGACCATCAACCCAGCGCCATCCGCGCTCTTCCGAAGCTTCGTGCGGGACGACGCGGTGGATCCCGATGCCGACCGGACGCGCGAACACTTCGCCTTTGGGTGGCGCGCTTCCCCATCCGCATCCACGTCGCCTCGCCTCGACTACCGCCGCTTTTTTCGCCTCCGCCTGCGCCGCCGTCCGCGGCGTCTTGACCAGGCGAGCTCCCCCTCTCCCCCGGTGGCCGCAAAGAACACGACTTCCCCGCCGCCCGCCACCATACTCGCGTCCCCCCTCGTCGGGCGGGCACCGCGTGGTCGCCGCCGCCGCCGACGCGCCACCGTCGTGCCAGCGTTCAGCCAGCATCCTCGGGCCCCACCAGGTTGTCTCGCGCCTGACCGGGTCCCCAGCGTCAAAGGCGGGACTGCAGCGACGCTGTTAAGCCCGCCCGTTGGCCCGTCCCGACACCCCGCTGCCATCGGATGGGGCCCACCCATCCACTCCTATGCTTTCGTGCGGGACCCAGGAGGGTGGAGACAGGCGCGTTTCAAACGGGCCAATGGCTGCCGTGCCTTCCGAGCGTGACCCCGTTGGTTCGGATGCCTCGCCCCTCCCATCACGCCTACCTCCAAGCGCCCCGACACGCGCCCTCGGATCTCGCTGATCTCGCATAGCCACGATTGGACGGTCGGCCCTGCTTTGGAGGCCCCATCGGACGCGGACCACACGATCGGATGCCGCCCGCGATGGTTCGAGCCCCGAGCGGCGTGCATATCCCGTCCCATCACGAGGCTCGCGCCCATCCGGGCCCGCGCCACAGCTGGCGATTGGCGCATGCCCGCCACCCCACGCCAGAAACATGCATGGGCTCGTTCCTTCACCCATCGCCGCTTCGCCGGCCCAGCTCGGGCAGCGGCGGCTCCTTCCGACGCGACGCCACCCAACCAGAACCAGCTCGCCCGGCCGCCATGCAGCCCATGCAATCGGCCGCACGACGCCCACGGCCTCCTTTGTCGACGCGATTACCGTCGGGGCCTCCTCCGTCTGCCTACTCCCAAGCCACGACGTGAGACGCAAGGAACTACTAGCTAACTTCACGCGCGTAGCGTAACCGGATCGCCCGGGCGATCTGAGTCTCGGCTTCGGAGATGAAGGCTAAGCGAGTCCTTCTCAAGCGCCTTGGCCTCATTGCGGCAACGACTCCACCATCCCCGCCGACGTTCTCGACAAATATGCCCTCCTCTTTGAGCAGCCCCTAGCCTTGGATGTGCTCCGGGCCTTCGCGGACTTCTTTGGTTGGCGGCTCCGGAGGATGCCCACGCGTCTAGCGCGCAGCTCATCGAGGCTTAGTGCTTTTGTTCTTGTACACCAACGCCCTCTTCATCCCTCTATGGATTACAACTTTAAAGCGATATTCGGGCGTATCGCGTGGCCTCAACTCCGTGCCAGCGAATGGCTGTCCGCGGCGTGATCACCGCTGCCTCCCTTCCATCGTTTGTCTTCAGGAGACCAAACTCGCGCTCGTCACCGATTCCATCGTGCTAGACACGCTCGGCCCTCTCTACGAAGACTACTTCTTCCTCCCCGCCGCCGGCACCCGGGGGGGGGGGGGGCATTCTGCTCGCCTGGCGCCGTTCGGACCTCTCCCTCTCCAACCCGATCGTTGGCACGCACCATGTCACGGCTCTGGTTACCCCCCCGGCTGGCGAGGGCCACTGGTTGATCACCGGGGTTTATGGGCCCCAAGACGACGACGACAAGATCGAGTTCCTGGCCGAGCTGCACGATGTTCGTGACTCCCGCATAGGCCCATGGCTCCTCGGCGGGGACTTCAACATGATCCTCTCGGCGGCCGAGAAAAGCAACGCGAACATCAACCATCGCATCATGGGTAGATTTCGCCGATTCAATGCGAATGATGAGCTCCGTGACTTATATATGCACGGCCGCCGCTATACATGGTCCAACGAGCGCGATAACCCGACCCTTGTCCGCAACGACCACATCCTCTGCACCTCCGGATGGGAGACTGCCCACCCCCACTACCTTCTCCAGTGCCTCTCCTCGGCCGCCTCCGACCACTGCCCTCTTTTGATCGATTGTGTGGCGCGGCCGCCCGGTGCTAGACGATTCCACTTCAAGCGTTTCTGGCCTAAGCTCGAAGGCTTCAACGACGTGGTTTCTACGGCTTGGACTTCCTCCGCGCCTGACGCCGACCCTTTCAGAAGGATCGTGACACGTCTCAAGACCACGGCGAGGCAGTTGCAGAGCTGGAGCGCTCGCATGATCGGCAACGTCTCCTTGCAGCTCAAGGTTGCGCGTGAGCTCATTGCGCGTCTTGACGCGGCGCAAGACTCGCACCACTCTCCCCCTCGACACGGTTGCGTCCGGAAGCTCAAGGCCTCGTGCACTGGTGCGGCCTCCTCGAGATCGATCTCGCGGCAACGAGTGCGCCTTTCCGGACTCCGTAGCGACGACGCTGCGCTTTCCTACTTCAAGATCCACGCGGCCCACCGCAAGCAGCGCAACATTATGACGAGCCTCCAAGTGGGATCCGCCACCATCACGATATGGTCACCGCCGCCTTCGACCACTTCTCCGACGTGCTCGGCACCGCTTCAGAGCGCGCAATCACGCTTGACCTCCATGCTCTCCATGTCCCGCAGTTCGACCTGCTCGGGCTGGACGCGCCGTTCTCGGACGACGAGATATGGGCCATCGTGAAAAGCTTACCGACCGGAAAGGCGCCTGGCCCCGATGGCTTCACATCCGAGTTCCTCGTCGCTTGTTGGGACACGATAAAGCACGATTTCCGCGAGGCCTTCGACAAACTATACTCCATGAACGGCCAATGCTTCCAGAAGCTCAACGAGGCACTCCTTACTCTACTCGAAAGCGTCCGACGCTAGCGGTCTCTCTACGACTACCGCCCAATCAGCCTCATCCACATCTTCGCTAAGCTTGTCGCTAAACTGCTCTCCCCCCGGCTAGCCCCCCATCTTGGCTCCATGGTTTCCACCAACCAAAGTGCGTTCATCGGCGGGCGGTGCATCCACGACAACTTCATGCTTGTGCAACAAACGGCTCGTCTCCTCCACAACCTCAAGGCGCCACGTATGCTTCTCAAGCTCGAAATCGCTGGCCTTTGGTGTGTGTCTGGCCGTTTTGCTCCAGATCTGACACATCTTGGATTCGGGCCTCGATGGCGCGAGTGGATCTGCATCCTTCTCTCCACGGCCTCGACGAGGGTGCTTATCAATGGGCACCGGGTCCCCGATTGACCATGCCCATGGGCTCTGGCGAGGCGATCCGGTCTCTCCCATGCTCTTCACGATCGTGATCGACGTCCTCAACTCCATGCTTCTACGCGCCCGGACGCAGGCCTCTGATCGCCTCACTACCCGCACGCGGCATCCAGCATATCACTCTATGCGGACGACATCGTCATTTTTGCCATCCGGACAGCCATGACATCGCCTGCAGGCGCACCCTCCTCCATGTCTTGGCCGAAGCCTCCGGGCTTCATACCAACTTCAGCAAGTGCTCGGCGACCCCGATCCGATGCACCGACGACCATATTGCCACGATCACCTCCGAGATGCAATGCCCGGTGACGCACTTCCCGATCCCCTACCTAGGGCTTCCTCTCGCCATCCGCAAGGCCGGCTCGACGAGTCTGGAGCCGATCCTCGACAAGCTAGGCCGCAAGCTCTCCACCTGGCGCGCCTCCATGCTCTCTCAGGGTGATCGCCTCGCGCTCGTACGGCATGTCCTCTGCGCCATACCCACCCACTTCCTCACGGCCATTGCCTTCAATAAATCGGCAATCAAGAAGGTGAACCGGATCATCCGCGGATTCCTTTGGGCGGGTCACAAGGAGGCAAACGGAGGCCAATGTCGCGTCAATTGGCGCGAGTGTCCCGCCCTATCTCCTTGGTGGCCTTGGCATCCGAGACATCTATCGCGACGGGCTGTCCTTGCGTGTTCGCTGGTTATGGCTCCGGTAAGATCGACCTCAGCGTCCCGTGGAGCCACCTCCCGTCCCTCACGACGCCGACGCTGAAGGCCATCTTCGCGCCTCCACAAGTGGCGGCTTGGCTCGGCGCCACTTGCCGCTTTTGGACCGACCATCGGATAGATGGCGATCCATGGTGAGATCTCTCCTCTAGTCTATGCTGTCGCCCCACGCCGCCTCGAAAAGACCGCCTTTGGCGAGACGGCCTTCACCTGCGTTCTTGGGTCCACGACATCGCGGTGCGCTTCGGCCCTGCGCCATGGTTCAATCGTCAACCTCTGGCGGCTCGGCGCCACACGCCGCTCTACCCCACACCGGACGTGTTTCACCGGCGTTGGACAGCCTCCGGCGATACTCTGCGAGTTCTGCTATAAGGCCACGTTTCGTTGGCGCATGTGAGGACCCCCACTGGCGGCTCACATGGCGTCCTTGGGCGCCTTTACGCGTCGATTCTTCCTCGGCTTGCCATGCAAAACCATTCTTTGGACCTCGGGCGCTGGCCCGCCACGGCACGCCACACGAGGACTCTTGTGCGTTTCGCGATCAGCGCTAGAGTCCATGCATCACCTCCTCATGGCTGCCCTTCTCGCGCCAGTCCGGCATGACATCCTCACTGGGCTCGCATGGCCGTCGACCTCCCCGATGCCCACACCCCTTCCGGACTTGGTGGACTTCTGCCTTGACCGCTCACCGGCGCTGTTGAAAAGGGCTATCCTCCTCATCATCCTCACAAAGATGGTGGCTATGGAAACACGCAACGCGCGTGTATCTTCGACTGGCCACCCCTTCGCTCTCGCTGATCTCCAACACCATCAAAGGCGAGGCGCGCCTATGGGCTAAGGCAGGCGCCAACGGACTGCTTAACATCATTCCTGGCGCGTAGTTGCTAGCGGAGTCACCTAGGGCTGAGCAGCCCCTTGTTCTAGTCTGCTCTAACGCATGTGCACCATGCCTATGCGTACATGGACTTGTATGCGTTGTAATCCCATGCTACTATCTCCTTCTATCAATACAAAGATACGCGGCTTGCGTATTCGCGAAAAAAAAGATAGCCAGGTGACAATAAAAATAAGGAGAGAAACAATGAAATCCTTGACAAGGACCTCTAATTCCCAAAAGGATGACCTTCGTATTTTCTTGATTTTACCACCTGCTTGCAAGTTGGAAACTGTGTTCAAATATATTTGTTGTAGGTTGTACCCTAGATGTGTAGAGAATCTTGCCTTGTGCAAGAAAACGTGCATGTAAAAGAGTAAAATTTATGCGTTAATGAAGACGTGCGTTGCACGTGCACGCTTACTAGTATGTATAAGGATTTGGAAATATGCTGACTATATCGTGCATTAGAGTATTTGATCATCCGTGCCGACCTAAGAATGCACCAAAGTAATTGAAATGAAGTAACTTGCGGGAATAGATGTTTCAGTATTTGAAGGTTTGCTCGCCGCGTCTAGCGCTATGGATAGCCTTGCTATACGTACGACATTTTTGCGTCCGAACACCCATACGATTGTTGTTGCATGTGCTTTCGTCCAATCAACCAGCTCCATTGGGAAAAGAAAAGGAATGCAGCATCGAGTCTGGTAGAGACACATCAGATCGTATGTACAAAGATCGTGTGCAAAGCAATTTCGATACAAGAAACTTTATATAGAGTTGGTACAAGAAATAAATTACTCCCTTCGTCTCATAATATAAGAGCGTTTTTGACACTAAACGATGCCTAGTTAAACTTGAATAAAATTAGCTGAATGAGAAGCCATTGGAGCAGGTACGGAGCATGCGGTCCCGAATACGAGCTACCGGACAATCACCACACTCGCATCTTTCATGGTTTGAATCATGCCACTAATATTTCGAGACTGAGCGAGTCGCGGGCCTGAGTCCTGCTAAATACTAATGATATGTTCAGGCCCAAGTGTGCTTGTCTACACATGCAAGTGTAATTGAAATGGATCAAGTTGCGAGATTAGATCTGGATCAGGCGTTAAATATGTGAGGCTTGTCTGACGCCCATGTTCTCAAAGTCAAACAAATGAAGTATATACGGTTGGCACAGGAAACCTGGTGGACGACGCGGTGCCTAATCACGAGCATATAGCTAAGGGAGAAGCCATTAGAGCGCATCAACCTGTGCTGCTCGAGAATACACAAAGAGACTGAGAATGGCGCAATGGTGGGACGAGTGGCAGCTGCGTATCCTCGTCCTGGCCAGCCTCTGCGCCCAATACTTGCTCGTATTATTTGATCGATATCGTAAGTTTCAAATCCCGACATGGTTCAGAGTTTTGCTCCGGCTGGTGCGCGTCGGCGGCGACGCTCTGGCCATCTTCGCCATCGCCACGCTCTTCAACCGCCAAAAAGGCGGGCCGCGCTGCAGCTATTCGCGTGCCAGCCGCGACTTGGAGCTGTCATGGGCGCCGATCGTGCTGATGCACCTCGGCGGGCAAGTCGTCATAACCAGCTACAAGATTGAGGACAACGAGCAGTGGAGCCGCCACATCCTAACTTCTCTATCCAAGGTCAGTGCAAAACATTCTAGCGCCACTTTTCATTACCATTATTTTTCTCCATAGATAACTTTAGTTCTTTAGGAAGAAATTAGAGTTAAATACACTACAGATGCCCTAACTTGTCCGGCGCGGTCAGTTTGATGCCTAAATTTAAAAAAATACATAAAAGTGGTGCCGTAACTTGTTTAGACGTTCAAATACGGTGCCTCTGAACGTATGTTGCCGTATCAAGTGCCCGTGTGGCATGCTAGCATGTCGCTGGGCCACATGTCAGTGGCTGCGGGCGCGTTGTGAGTTGTGTGTGTAGTTTTTTTTACAGAAATGCCCATGGACTTTAGTTAATTCTTGGAAAAAAACGTTATGAGCGCTGGACACACACTGTTATTTTTACAGGAACGCGCCTATACTTTAATTAATTCTCACAAAAATATAAACACAAGTTGGCATGAAGGGAATTCAAACCACAGACCTGCTGGTTGCCTAACAAACAAGTGGGACCAAGAGGCCACACTTTGGTTTACATTTGACTGCTAGCTAGCAACTTATATGCACGATTCCACGTATCGCTTTGCACATGTTTTCTACAGTTTTTTTGAAGTACTGCTTCGTTTTTTTAGTGACGTTTCAGTTTAATTTTCATTATACATAAAATTTTCTCATATGAAAAGATAAATCAGTATGCAATTATTGCTTATTATATATATTTATTCTATTTCCATTATTGTGTACCTTGAAGAGATAAACATGAATTTTTTCTAAAATTTATGTGAACATAAAAAGTTGAATGTATATTTAAAAATTATTGTGTAAATTTATGCATCCTCATTGTGGACCATAAGCACGAACAATTATTGTATATCTTCATTCTATTTTAAAATTGACAATGTTGTACTTTAAATACTGTTCAACATGTATTAAGTATTATTGTGTAACAATAATAAATTTTAGAAATGTACTAACATGGCAAGCGTGTTTGTAGAAATTTAAGAATAATATTACACAATATTATTTTAATACGATTCAACATTTTCAAAAACATGGTGAGCATTTTCTAAAATAATATGAAAATGAAAAATGAACTTGAACATGAAAGTGTATTTCAAAAATGCTCACTGTGTTTTTAATATATGTTCAACTTTTAAATCCACATCAATTTTAGAAAAGTTCATGTTTATCCTTTCAAAGTACACAATAATGGAAATAGAATAGAGATATAAAATAAACAAAATTTTGTATTGATAATTATTTTATTTTTCATCTGAAAAATGTATGTATCATGAAAACTAAACATAAACTTCTCTCGAAGAAAAAAGATAGTAACTTGAAAATAAATAAAAATAAAGTTACTTTAGTAAAAGTATATGCAGAGCGATACGTGCAATCATCTATATAAATTGCTTGCTGATAATTAAGCGCAAACCAGACCATGGCCACCTGGTCTGCTCGATTGTCAGGCGACGAGGATGTCCCATGTTCGAATTCCCCGCACGCTCGCTTCCAGGTATTTTTTGCGAGTATTAATTAAAATCAAGGGGTATTTTTTGCGAGAATTAATAAAATCCAGGGGCATTCATGTAAAAAAACGCATAGCTCACAACACGTGTCCAGCGCCTGCAACCACTAACATGTGCCCCAGCGACACGCTAGCATGCCACACGGGCACTCGATACGGCGGCCTTACGTCCAGAGGCACCGTATTTGAACGCCAAGACAAGTTACAACACCACTTTGTGTATTTTTCAAGTTTAGGCACCAAACTGACCGCGCCGGACAAGTTAGGGCACTTGTAGTGTATTTAACTCAAGAAATTACCATATGGTCGTCTCTTAACTTTTCTCTTCAACCCGCAATAATTCTTGATCCCGTGTTAACACAACCACACACACAAGATCCATCGCAGACCGGGTGTTTTGATAATATTATTTCCCAAATGCTAAAAAGTTAGATTAGAAGTTGCATAGGGGGTTATCAGAAGTTTCATAGCGGGGCGGATCAGACAATTGCCTACTAACCTGCACAAATTTTTTATTTTTGGTCGAGTTGCCTACAAAAATCATTGAAATCTTCAGATATAATGATGGAAAACACACATGAGTTGACTAGTCAGGTCGCGACGAGCTTTTCAAAACTAAACTCCACATAGATATGTTTCTTTAATGTTTGTAAAAGCAACTTTGATGCTAGATGAGGCAACTTCAATGCTAAACAGAAGCAACTTCACTCTATTAAAAATAACTAATTAGCAACAATAAGCATCTAACTAATGATACAAAACAACTTCGAAACATAGGTAGATAGCATCACAATTTTCCTTCTACAAGAGGCACCTTTAGTGCTAAAAGCAGGCACTTCACTACATTCTGTGTCATAGTTAATTTTGTCTAGTTTTCTCTCACCAGTACCTCTAAGTTGCCTATTGGTCATGCTAGTATGTCGTTGTTTCTAAATTGCCTATAATACTATGAAGTCATCTACGGGTGATGCTCTTGTGTCTACTATTGTTAGTTATGGTAGGCAACATGATGGTGAATCTTGGCCACTTCAGAGTGTTTGTAGGCAACTTAGAAAACAATGATAAATAGCTTCATACTATTGTAGGCAACTATTTTGAAAAGTTAGGCAACCATGCAACAATTGTAGGCAACTAATTATCAATAGCAGGCAACAATACATCAATGGTAGGCAATTTATAGCATGTATAGGCAATTGAACATCAACTGTAGGAACTGACCATCAACAATATGCAATTGAGCAGTCATGATACGCAAGTTGGGATAATGTTAGCAAAATTCATAGATACACACAGTGCAGTGAAATTGCTTTGTATGTAGCACTAAAGTTGCCTTATGTTTTGTGTGATTTTTTTCATTTTTTTACGCAAACTAACCTAATAGTCAGTCCTACTAGGACAAAAAGAAAAGTTGCTTCCCTATAGCACTATAGTTGCCTCCATTGCAACCAAAGTTGCCCTTGAAAAAAAGTTTGATGAAACCTACTCATATAGGATCTAGTTTTGAAGAACTCGTTGTGAGAAACCTGACGGTGAAAACGGAACTGGATTTCGATGTTTGAATCAAAAGTTATGGCTTTTACAACTTTTTTAACCCCTAAATAAATGCACGTGGGACAGGAGTTAGGCTGATTCCATCGGTAGCCATGTGCATACAGGGTGTGGCCAAACAATTTTCTTTTCTAGTGTAGACAGTTGGACACAAGGACATGTAATTACTATATACGGTTGTGCGCTCCAGACAAAAAACGAGCGCCGTGGCGCTCTCTAGCCACGTCCATTTTATTTGGGATGGTTTTACAGTTACTGATATTATGACCCCCCCCTCCAAAAGAAAGTGATAATATGGTGTCCTTCTTTTTTGCGGGAATATAATATGATGTCCTTAGGGCATCTCTAACCCTTTCCCTATTCTTTAACTCCCTAGATTTAGGGCATCTCAGCAGAAGATTGGCGCCATGTCATGGTCATGGCGCGAGTAACTCTTCTCACCAACTAGCGCAGCCACCTGTTATCCATTTAGGTGGGGACCCCCCTCGCCATATGGAGCTAAACCTTTTCCCAAAAGTTAACTGCACAAACAAATCATTTTGAAACTGAAACTGAAACACATAGTGCTTAATTATACATACCAGCCCATAATTACGCATCAACATACCAAAATTAAACCAAACAATAATTAATTAGAATTAAAATCGAGCTAAACCTAAGCTAATCCTGATAGGAGGAGAGGTAGATCACTGACAACTTGCTAAAGTCCGATGCCTTGGCATCATGGGTACCCGTCATGACACCGACACACATGACACATCGAGGTCATCATCGACGAGCTCATCGGAAAGCGTGTCCTCCCCTTGCTCCACCTCAGCCAAAAAATGTCAATCCATGGCCAGCGCAAGCTTGTCGGTGATGGATGTCTGAAACACGAGGCGCTCTCCCATCACCGTTGGGTCGGCCTAGAAGTGGGTAATGGCCTCCTCTTTGGGGCCCTCCACCCTGAGCCGCGCCTCCGCAACCTAGTACTCCTCCCCTCGGTTATCACTCGCTGGTACTCCCGCTCCGCCTCCTCCCACTGTCGTCGTTCTCCTCTGCTTCCTCCTTACCGGCGTCCTCGGCCTCCTCCTTCCCCTCTTTCCTCATGTCGTTGGGATCCTCCTCTTTCTCTTCCACTCTGTCGGCCTCCTCCATGGCCTCCGCAAGTTGCGCCTCCTCGACCTCATCATCGTTGTCCGAGCTCGAGGACTCGACCGGGCTGATGTATGCCAGGACCACACACACACACACACCTCTACCACAAGTAGGCGGACCCGTCGGTGAGGAGGCCACGAGTGATGGCATAATCAAGTTCGTTTGTGGCGAAATCGACTGTCGGTGGTGATTTATTGTGTTAGAGGCGGTCATTTGGAGAAAATGGGTGGCAGCGGGCTCTGGCGTCATGCTCGCATCGACAGTAGTTATGACTGACAAGGTCAATGTGCTGATCCCTTCTGAAGATGTGACAACAAAAGATGATGGTGCCAGATTCTAGAGCGTGCGCATATAGTGCACACTGAGGGTCTGCTAGACTAGTTGGTGCTCTTGACTTGCTATGGGATGGCTTGGTGAGGCCACCGGATTAGATGGTGTGTGTTGGTGCGAGGTCAGAGCACATCTTCAGGCTTGTAGGCGTAGCGACAGAGGTCGACCGGAAGGTAGCTTTGGATTGATCCATGTACTTGTTTGGTCTGACTCTATTGAATAATATAATAAAGATGGTTGTGTACATCCTTGAATGCAGAGGCTGGGGTTTCAACTTTTTATTTAAAGAAAGGAACAAGTGCATCAACAGCTCACATTTGCTCAGGGAGGGAAACTTTCGAGGAGTTGAAGATACGTATAACCAATAGTAGCCCCGATTAAACCTGGGCATTCTCGGGGTCGGGCTCCAGAAAGCCTGCCCAACAAAATCCCAAGCCCCAGCCCAGCTTGGCCCGGCCCGCAGCCCTGCAAAAAGCCTATTTTATCTATTAAAAATAATAAAATGCCTAATTTCAGGGCTATATAATACTACCTTATAACTAATTTTCTTAAAATATCTCAAAAAACCTATTTTGTTGGGCTTTTCCCCGGGCTTCCGGCTGGGCTGCAGGCCGGAAAGTAAGGCCCGATCCCGGCCCAGACGTCGGCTTCGGGTTGGTCTGCCTAGGCCCAGGTTAGTCCCGATAGGGCAGTATGCATGACCAGATGATATTGACTCGACTACATGCGAGTCGTTCGTTGGCCCGATCTTTCATGATACTGGCAGCAGCACAAAAAATTTCGGTCGAGTAAAGATGCAAGACCGTAAGATTAAAAACTAGCGTCGAGTAGATTAGATCGACTCCTCGCGCAACAGCAACAAAATTCCAATGGATCAACAACAAAGACAATATTTAATGTCCCCCAACATGAGACGTTTTATGACTATTATTGAACTCACGATGAAATAAAACTACTTACATTGGCCGTAGCCAGGCTTTTATATAGGCATCACACACCGGATCAAACCGACCCACAAACAAAGCAAAACTGATACGGACTCTCCCCATAAACCGAACAGGACTCCTAGTACTGCCACGACACCTCTACATCTCACGCTTAAGGAAAAGTTCCTTTACCTAACAACCAAGAATTTACTAATTAACTATCCGGCCACGCTGATCACTAGGATCCAAAATAAACTTTAACCATAATATATCATCTTTGATTTAGAACCGCTTCTGCACGTAAACTCATCCTCATGTCACCTGGACCGAAATAGCACCAACAACTATCCAGCTTGATGTACGAAAATTAGGCTTGACTTCTTCAAGCTTTGGTTCTGGTGATGGTATTTTAAGTGCCATTGTACTCATCAACAAAATATTAGAATTTGTAATCTGATCAATCTTTTTGTACGGCACTAACGGGCACATCATCCCCTCCTCCTTGATTCAAAACCATCCTCGGTTTTGCAACAATTTTACTGACCTTCTTCTTCTTTAAGGAAATATTTGTATCCACCTTGATTTCTTTTGCGAACATAGACTGGAGCACACGTTGTCTTCCGGCATCCCAGAAGGAGTAAGTGTTGGACCGGCCCTTGTGTGTAGCATGACGGTCATATTGCCATGATCTTCCCAACAATAAGTGACATGCATCCATTGGCAAGACATCACAAATTATTGTATCTTTATAGTCATTCATTGAAAAATTCACACGCACCTTGTGAGTAACTTTTAGTTTACCAGACTGGTATAACCACTCAATGCAGTGTGGTTGCGGGTGTTTCCATGTAGGTACCCTACATACTCGAGGCGCGGTGTGTTGCCGGTGTCGATGTGGCCGAGGACGGCCTTGAGGGTGCGGCCGGGCACGCCCCACCACTCGCGCCGGCCGTCGGCGTTGAGGCGGCCGCGGGGGATGATGCCGTTGGCGGAGGCGATCTGCTCTTCGCGGCAGCGCTTGAAGTACATCGTCCACAGCGTGTGGCTGTCGGTGGCGTACCTCGGCTCGTTCCGCTGCGCCTTCGTCAGCGACGAGCGGATGCGGACGATCTCGGCCCGCCGTTCAGCCCCGGTGGACACTGGTGGTACCGGGACGCCGCCGGCGCTCAACTTCCATGAGCCCGGCACCCGCATGTCTGGGGGCGCTGGATAGTTGGACTCGTAGAGAAGGCACGCCCCGTCCTCGTGGAGATGGCGCCGGCCGAAGCCGTTCGCCGGGGCGGAGTCATCGGGGTACCTCTCGGCCATTGCTCATCGGCTGGAAGAGGAGGGAGAGGTGGCTTCTATGGGAGACGAGGCGAGAGAAGGCGAGTTGTGGCGACTGATGCATTCACCGGCGGGGAGGTCAGCTTTTATAGCCGATGCGGGGCGGTGAGAGCCTGCATGCCCGACGAGGCATGGCGGGAGCGGGCGGGACGCGCGTCCGGGCGTCTTCACTGCGTCGCATGTGAGGCATCAATGGAGGCTGACCGGCGCGGCAATCTTGGCATTGATTCCCGCGGGAACCGAGGCGATGAGGACGACGAAGCGGCATCTCGCTGACTCATCGGGCCCATCCCCGTTCGCGCCAAAATCACTTTCCCCGGCGCCTCAGTTTCTAGCGCGCGGGTTCGCCTGGTCCACCGGCATGAGTTTCGCCCTTAAACCGCTAAAAACGCTCTTGGGGCGCGATCGAGCGTTTTTTGGACGCCGGCGGCAAAAGAACTCCTGTTGAGGCCTGTTGGGGGCGCGGCTGAAGATGCTCTTACTATAAGAGCATCTCCAACAGGCGCTCAAAAAGAGCTCCGCACTAAAAGTTCATTTTTTTGGGCGCCGAACAGCTCCAGCAGATGTTGTAGCGCTAAAAACTTTAGGGGGCGTGCTGAAGAACACTGTCTGCTTTTTGGACGCGCGTTTTTGGGCATTTGCTAAAGCAATATTGGTCCCAGCGAATTAAAAATGCTACAGTGACACGCTAAAACTTTTATTGGGCGTGAAATTTTTGTGCGGCTGTTAAAGATGCTCTAAGACTATAACTATCATGTCAGATCCCTTAAACTATGCATGGTCTCGCCCTATAAAGGGGACAAGACCTAGAAAAAATCACCAAATGTGCATCACCAGCAACGGAACCCCGTCTCCCACTGAAAGAACAATCCACCTTTATAAGACACAAATGTCAAACCTGAATTTTGATAATTATTCAAACACGAGTAAGTTGATTCGTAGTGCCCCTTTCTCCCTCCCGCGAGCTGCCTGGGTGCGCCACCGGGCAAAGCCCGACCAGCGTGGGCGGCGGTGAGGGTCCTTTCTCCCCCTGCTCGATGTCAGTAGGCGTGGCTGCAGGCATCGGGCGGCGACGGCCTGGTGGCTGGCGTTGATGGCGGGGTCGCAAGCATCAGATATTTGCACGTCGGGCTCCGTTGTGTGGCTCATGGCGTCGATGGGCCTGGCCCGGCTAGATCCAGGCGCCGGTTTTTGCGGGTGAGCTGGCTATCACCGGTGGGACTTCAACTCTGCTCCAGGAGGCTGGCCACCTCGGGCGGCGGTGCTCTCAGCTAGGATGGTATTGGTCGGCGTGCACCTTTTGTTGTGACCTGGGTACATGCTACAGGTGGTCCAGTGCAACCCAAATCTGGGGTCGGCCGGGGCTCGCCGGCCTGATGCAGGACCATAGCTAGGGGGCTGTGGCGCTGTGCTCCTCACGACGTGGCCCCAGCCTGGTGTGCCAATGGCCACATCGCATGGCCTTGGGCCTGGGGTCTGTTGCCCGGGGTGCCCACGCCTTCCCAGATCTGGGGCAAGGTGAGGGCTGGTGAGATGGTGGAGTGTTTGTGGCCACGGTGGCAGGTGTGCTCATCGGTGTGCTCATCGGTGGTGTTTCCATGACTTGCTCTCTTGTTGATGACGAGTGGGGGATGGCGGTGGTGTTCGCGGTGTGGCTTCTCCTCGGGCATACCCATCTCGACCGGTGATGCAAGGATGTGGGATGTTCCGACCACCATCCTCAGAGTCTCCTTCGGTGGTGTCCGTCGATGTAGGTAATACCAAGGTTGCTCGAGACCCTTCTTGTCGCCTGTGATTTCCCCCAAGGTTGATTTAGACGACAATTCTCTTGGTGTGTGTCGGATTTCGGGTTCCGGCAGACCCTCTAGGTTCGAACTCTGGGGTGCACGCGGAGATCTCACCCCCTACCTACCTGCACCTCGTCGCCTCGCAAGAATCTAAACTACGCAAAGAGCAACACAAGGGACACAATGTTTATACTGGTTCGAGCCATCATTGTGATGTAATACCCTACTCCAGTGTGTGGTGTGGTGGATTGCCTCAGGGGCTGATGATGAACAATACAAGGAAGAACAACCTCGCGAGGGCCTGTTCTTGGCCGGTGCGATGAACTGCTAGGGGAGTTTGATCGCTCTCTCTCTCTCTCTCTGGATCCAAGGTGGATCTCTAGCTCTCTTCCAGATGCAAGGTCCGGGATCCCCCTACCCTGTGGGAGGCTGGTCCTATTTATAGGCAAAGACCCTGGGCCTCTTCCCAAATATTAAGCGGAAAGGGCGCCAACAATTGGCCATTTTGAAGGGGAACATCTAGTACACTTATCCTGACTAAAGTTGGTCCTCGCCTGCCAAAGGCTCTGATGATGACGCCGGCTCGGGCTCCACGATGACCTCCTTCCTGCCGTTGTGTTGGTCTTGGTCTTGTTGCACCGAAATGGCTGCCTTTGCTTCATGCTCTCGCCTGCGCTTGCCTCCTTTGCACCAAAGAGGAAATGAGGACACTGCGCGGGCTGGCGCCCTCCTGGCGCCCATGGTCGTCATGGCTTGCGTCATGGGCACCTCGTGAGGTACCCCGCCTTGATCTCTCCGCCTCCTCGCGAGCCAGCCTGATGAAGCACCTCGCGAGCCAGCCTGATGAAGCCGAGCCTGAGGAGGCTTCCTGTCGTCCGCCCCGCGAGGCTTGGCCCCTCGCGAGGGTCTTAAGCTTGTGCTGATGAAGATGGGCCGTACTGGGCCACCCCTTGAGCCACGCCTGCAGTCGCAGTGCAAGTCTGGTACCCCTGCCCTAGAACGCCGACAGTAGCCCCCGGGCCCAAGGCGCGCCTGGATTTGGCTTAGCGGAGAAGTGAAGGGGCAAGTGCGAAGCGCCGCGGACCCTAACAGCCTGCGGCCTTGGGCGCCGCGTGGCGGTTGATTGGACGTGGGCGCCCCTGCTTCCCCACGACGCCTTGACAATGCGCGAATCGACAAAAAGAGCGGCACCTGCCTAGGCTTTTTCCACCTTTGCCTTCTCCACCATTGCCCAGATCCCTTTCTTGCTCCTATCCTTCCCGCTCCGGAATCCCCAGATCTGCTCCGACCCCGTGCCCTAGCAAGGTATGGCGCCTCGCAGACTCGGCCGAGCTTGGTACTACCGCTTTGGACTCCCCGAACGTGTCGGTGGCAAGCCTTGCCCGAGCGCGCCGGATGATGTCGGCGCAAGGCAACGACGGGGCAACGGCACTCAAGGTCGGCTCGCGCCCTTCCCGAGGACCAAGGAAGCACCTTCTATCCGCTCTTCGTGAGCGCCATTGCCGCCGGTCCGGTGCCTCCCTTTTCGAGTTCTTCTTTTACGTCCTCCGCCATTACAAAGCGCAAGCTCTGCACCTCCACCCCAACTCCGTTTTTCTCCGGCGATCTTCGCCTACTATTGTGAGGCTCATGTCGGGTGCAGCCTCAAAGGGCCTTGCTGCGCCACTACTTCTACCTCCGGGTTTTCATGGGCCCATCTCACAAGGCGCGAGCTTAGAAGGCATTTACGGCTCCAACGCCATCTCAAGCCCGGAAGAGGATTGAAGGCTTTAGGAGCAAGTGGGTCGGTAGATGTCGGGCGATCCATCCTCGGCTGATTCTGCCCACGGAGCAGCCCACGCCCACGACGATTGATTGGTCTCGCTGAACTCGAGGATCCCCCGCTGCTGCTGGCCGGAGAAGATGAACGCGACTGTCTTGGGTAACATGGCGATCAAGGGCTGATCGGGCGCCGCCCCGAGGGAGTTCCCGAGCACCTGTGGCCCCGCTTGCCAAGATTTCGCTCACTGCCGAGGCCTCGCCCGAGCCCCGTAGTCTTGGCCGACGAAGATCTGGCCGCGGTCCTCCAATCTCCGGGTCGGGGAGATGTGGCAAGGCCGAGGGCGCCCTGCACCCTGCTCCTTCGAGATGATTGGGAGCAGGTGGTGGACTCCATGCCCGCTTAACGGGACGGGCTGTGCCCGTGGAGGTTCCCTGAGACCCGGCGGCCCTGGCGACGGTGAACGTGTCCTCCGGCGACTCCAGCAGAGAGGAGGAAGAAGAGGAGCAGGGAGGGGGGCTCGACTCTGAGGCGGCCGACGGGGAGTCGAGAGCGCCCCTCTCCCGGCGCAGTCCCGCGCCTCCGCCTCTTGCCGAGCGGCGATGAGGATGGCGATGGGCGGGCGGGAGAGCTTGCCTTGATCCTCAAGAAGGACAGACGGGCTGGTCCCTCGCTGGTCTGCCCTGCCCAAGGTGATCTCGCAGACGTGCCTCCCGCTCCCGAGCCTCTTGAGGCTGATCCCACAGCCGGCTCTCGGGCTTCAAGTTCGCCGGAGGTTGCTCGAGCCCGTGAGCGGCGACCAGTAAGTGCTTGGCTCTTGTTTTACTTCTTGCTTTGTCGTTGAGGCTTGATATCAGATTCCTTGGCTAGGCCGGGCGCTATGGCGAAGAAGTCAAGGGGCTCTCGAGGCTCCGGCCCGGCAGCGCCCCGTCCATGAAAGAAGGGGATGGCAAGACGCGGGCCTCTCTCGCCGGTCATCTCGCGAGGCTGGCGGGGCTAGCTGGGCGAAGCTCAGCCCCATGGCCCAAAGCGACTCGAGGTATCCTTGCTCGATGCCACTTCCGCAGCTCGTCGGGCGCAGGCTCCTGCCTCATGATGCTGTGATCACGCTGCCGCCCTCTCCTCCTACTCCGCCAATCGCTGCCTCTCGACTCCTTCATCGCCCCGATCGTGCCGCTTCGAACTGGACCGGCTGCGGCAAGGTCTTCGGCGCCGACCTCGCTGGTGGCGGGCGCTTGAGCTGGCCTCCGCTAGGTTCCTCTCGATGCTTCGATTCGAGCGGCGCTGGTCCAGGCCACGACGGCTTGCGACGAGGAGAAATAGGCCGTCCTTGGGGCGAAGGCCGCTCGCGACACCGCCTTGGGGGAGGTAGCCGATGTCCGAGGTCGCTGCAAGGCGCTAGAGAGCGAGCTGCAGGGCCTGCGCGACCAGCTTGCCAAGGAGGCCCGCGTCCGCCAAGAGAAGGAGGAAGACATGAGAGCTCGTGAGGCGGCCGCCAAGGACCGGGATGCCAAGCTTGACCGACGCCGTGACAGCTTGGGTGCGCAGGAGCAGGAGTTGGAGGCGAGGAGGATCGAGCTGGACGGCAAGGCGCGGGTCCTCGCCGAGGACCGCGTGGCCTTCGTGGAGCTGGAGGCGAAGGCTCGCACCTTGTTGAGGTCGCTTTACGACAGCGGCCTGGAGAGCCCGCTGGCCGACGCCGAGGACGGCCCTGCCAAACTGCTTCCCTTCTTGGTCCGTGCCCTTGAAGATGTCACCCTTGGCCTTGGCCCCATGGCTGAGGCAGAGGCGCGTGTCCCGTTTTTCGCAGATACCGACGCTGTCCCTACCCACGCCTACCTTCACGACCCGACGCCGACCTCGACAAACTGTTGGAGCCCGTGAGCGGCGAGCTTGCCGCTGCCGCTGCTAAGGCCGTGAAGGATCGAGCGGAGGCTCACGGGCGGTTCGGGCCTTCAAGACTAAGCCAAGCGAGGCACCGCCGATCCCGAGGCTTCACGAGGCGAACTGCCCAACAGAGCTCGCTGCCAGCCGACGGTGCCGCCGACAAGTGACTCATTTGTGGCTCCCGCCCTGCTTTCAGCTCCTCGCAACATGCATCATGCCTCGTGGAGGCGTTTAAACTTATGCTTACGCCGTGAAAACAGTTATGGACTGTAATATTTGCTTTTAAATTCCTTGAGATTTGTGCTTTTCCTTCCTACTTGCTTATGTTCTACGCCGGCAGAGTCTGCCTCAAGACAACTCTCAGCTGTTAGCCCCGACCGAAACCAGGACGGGACCAAGGGGTGAGGGGCTACGTGACAAGTTAGGCTCTCGAGTCGCGATGCTCAGAGTCCCCTGGCGCACTAACATCAAGTAGGGAGGTGAGATGTATGGGTGAATTTACCATTCTACGTCTGCAGAGTCTGCCTCACAAGATACCTCAACCGCCGTTAGCCTTTCGGAACTAAGGGGTGAGGGGCTACGTGACCAGTTAGGCTCTCGAGTCGCGATGCTCGAGGAGTCCCCTTGACGTTCAAACGGCCTTCGTACCTTGGCTCCGCTCGGGGAGGGGCGTGCTGTTGGGGAACGTAGCAGAAATTCAAAATTTTCTACGCATCACCAAGATCAATCTATGGAGTAATCTAGCAACAAGGGGAAGGAGAGTGCATCTACATACCCTTGTAGATCGCTAAGCGGAAGCGTTCAAGAGAGCGGGGTTGAAGGAGTCATACTCGTTGTGATCCAAATCACCAGAGATCCTAGTGGCGAACGGACGGCACCTCCGCGTTCAACACACGTGCAGCCCGGTGACGTCTCCCATGCCTTGATCCAGCAAGGAGAGAGGGAGAGGTCGGGGAAGACTCCGTCCAGCAGCAGCACAACGGCGTGGTGGTGATGGAGGAGCGTGGTATTCCAGCAGGGCATCGCCAAGAACCGCGAGAGATGAGGAGAAAGAGAGGTAGGGCTGCGCCAGGGAGAGGTCAAAACTCATGTGTTTGCAGCCCCAAAGACCTCAACTATATATAGGGGAGAGGGAGGGGGCTGCGCCCCCTCTAGGGTTCCCACCCCAAGGGGTGCGGCAGCCCCAAAACCCATCTAGGGTGGCGGCCAAGGGGGGGAGAGGGGGAAACTTGCCCCCCAAGCAAGGTGGAGGCGCCCCCTCCCCAAACCCTAGGCGCCTTGGGCCCTGGTGGGGGGGGGGGGGCGCACCAGCCTACCTGGGGCTGGTCCCCTCCCACACTTGGTCCATGCTGCCCACTGGGGCCGGTGGCCCCACTTGGTGGACCCCCGACCTCCTGTGGTCCCAGATGTTACCGATAGCACCAAACTTTTCCGTGACCAAAACAGACTTCACATATATAAATCTTTACCTCCGGACCATTCCGAACTCCTCGTGACGTCCGGGATCTCATCCGGACTCAACAACATTCGTAACCACATATATCTATTCCCTATAACCCTAGCGTCATCGAACCTTAAGTGTGTAGACCCTACGGGTTCGGGAACCATGCAGACATGACCGAGACAACTCTCCGGTCAATAACCAACAGCGGAATCTGGATACCCATGTTGGTTCCCACATGTTCCACGATGATCTCATCGGACGAACCACGATGTCGAGGATTCAATCAATCCCGTATTCAATTCCCTTAGTCTAGCAATATAGTACTTGCCCGAGATTCGATCGTTGGTATCCCGATACCATGTTCAATATCGTTACCGGCAAGTCTCTTTACTCGTTCCGTAACACATCATCCCATGATCAACCCCTTGGTCACATTGTGCACATTATGATGATGTCCTACCGAGTGGGCCCAGAGATACCTCTCGTCACACGGAGTGACAAATCCCGCCTCGATTCGTACAACCCAATGCAGACACTTTCGGAGATACCCTTAGTGCACCTTTATAGCCATCCAGATTGCCAGGACGCGTTTGGTACACCCAAAGCATTCCTATGGTATCCGGAGTTGCACAATCTCATGGTCTAAGGAAATGATACTTGACATTAGAAAAGCTTTAGCATACGAACTACACGATCTTCGTGCTAGGCTTAGGATTGCGTCTTGTCCATCACATCATTCTCCTAATGATGTGATCCCGTTATCAACGACATCCAATGTCCATGGTCAGGAAACCGTAACCATCTATTGATCAACGAGCTAGTCAACTAGAGGCTTACTAGGGACATGGTGTTGTATATGTACCCACAAATGTATCTGAGTTTCCTATCAATACAATTATAGCATGGATAATAAATGATTATCATGAACAAGGAAATATAATAATAACTAATTTATTATTGTCTCCAGGGCATATTTCCAACAGTCTCCCACTTGCACTAGAGTCAATAATCTAGTTCACATCGCCATGTGATTAACACTCACAGGTCACATCGCCATGTGACCAACATCCAAAGAATTTACTAGTGTCACTAAACTAGTTCACATCATCATGTGATTAAGACTCAATGAGTTCTGGGGTTTGATCATGTTTTGCTTGTGAGAGAGGTTTTAGTCAACGGGTCTGCAACATTCAGATCCGTATGTACTTCACAAATCTCTATGTCATATTTTAAATGCTGCTTCCACGCTCCACTTGGAGCTATTCCAAATGGTTGCTCCACTATACGTATCCGGTTTGCTACGCAGAGTCATTCGGATAGGTGTTAAAGCTTGTATCGACGTAACCCTTTATGCCGAACTCTTTATCACCTCCATAATCGAGAAACATGTCCTTATTTACAAGGAAAATTTTGACCGCTGTCTAATGATCCATTCCTGGATCATTCTTGTACCCCCTTGCCAGACATGTGGCAAGGCATACTTCCGGTGCGGTACACAGCATAGCATACTATAGAGCCTACGTCTGAAGCATAGGGGACGACCTTTCGTCCTTTCTCTCTCTTCTGCCGTGGTCGAGCTTCAAGTCTTAACTTCATACCTTACAACTGAGGCAAGAACTCCTTCTTTGACTGATCCATCTTGAACACCTTCATGATCATGTCAAGGTATGTGCTCATTTGAAAGTACCATTTAGCGTTTTTGATCTGTCCTCATAGATCTTGATGCTCAATGTTCAAGCAGCTTAATCCAGGTTTTCTATTGAAAAACACTTTTCAAATAACCCTATATGCTTTCCAGAAATTCTACATTACTTCTGATCAACAATATGTCAACAACATATACTCATCAGAAATTAAATAGTGCTCCCACTCACTTCTTTGGAAATACAAGTTTCTCATAAACTTTGTATAAATCCAAAATCTTTGATCATCTCATCAAAGCGTATATTCCAACTCCGAGATGCTTACTCCAGTCCTTAAAAGGACTGCCGGAGCTTTGCACGCTTGTTAGCATCTTTCAGGATTTGACAAAACCTTCTGGTTGTATCACATACAACCTTTCCTCAAGAATATCGCCGAGGAAACAATGTTTTGACATCCCATCTGCAAGATTTCACAAATAATGCAGTAACTGCTAATTCAATTCCAACAGACTCTTAGCATCGCTACGAGTGAGAAAGCCTCACCGTAGTCAACTCCTTGAACTTGTCGGAAAACATCTTAACGACAAGTCGAGCTTTCTTAATGGTAATACTTACCATCATTTTCTGTCTTCCTTCTAAAATCCATCTGTACCCAACAGCCTTACGACCATCAAGCAGTTCTTCCACAGCCCACAGTTTGTTCTCATACATGGATCCTCTCTCGGATTTTATGGCCTCGAGCCATTCATCGGAATCTGGGCCCACCATCGCTTCTTCATAGCTCATAGGTTCATTGTTGTCTAGCAACATGACCTCCAAGACAGGATTACGCACCACTCAAGCAAAGACGCATCCTTGTCGACCTACGAGGTTTGGTAGTGACTTGATCCGAAGTTTCATGATCACTATCATAAGCTTCTACTTCAATTGGTGTAGGTGCCACAGGAACAACTTCCTGTGCCCTGCTACACACTAGTTGAAGTGATGGTTCAACAACCTCATCAAGTCTCCACCATCCTCCCACTTAATTCTTTCGAGAGAAACTTTTCCTCGAGAAAGGACCCGTTTCTAGAAACAATCCTTTTGCTTCCGGATCTGAATTGGGAGGTGTACCCAACTGTTTTGGGTGTCCTATGAAGATGCATTTTATCCGCTTTGGGTTCGAGCTTATCAACCTGAAACTTTTTCACATAAGCGTCGCAGCCCCAAACTTTTAAGAAACGACAACTTAGGTTTCTCTAAACCATAGTTCATACGGTGTCATCTCAACGGAATTATGTGGTGCCCTATTAAAGTGAGTGCGGTTGTCTCTAATGCCTAACCCATGAACGATAGTGGTAATTTGATAAGAGACATCATGGTACGCACCATATCCAATAGGGTGCAACTATGATGTTCGGACACACCATCACACTATGGTGTTCCAGGCGGTATTAATTGTGAAACAATTTCCACAATGTCTTAATTGTGTGCCAAAGCTCGTAACTCAGATACTCATCTCTATGATCATATCATAGACATTTTATCCTCTTGTCACGATGATCTTCAACTTCACTCTGAAATTACTTGAACCATTCAATAATTCAGACTTTCGTTTCATCAAGTAAATATACAGTATCTACTCAAATCATCCGTGAAGCAAGAACATAACGATATCCATTGCAGGCCTCAAAGACTCATTGACTGCACACATCAAAATGTATTACTTCCAACAAGTTGCTTTCTTGTTCCATTTTACTAAAACGAGGCTTTGGTATCTTGCCCATGTGGTACGATTTGCATGTCTCAAGTGATTCAAAATCAAGTGAGTCCAAACGATCCATCTGCATGGAGTTTCTTCATGCGTATACACCAATAGACATGGTTCGCATGTCTCAAACTTTTCAAAAGCGAGTGAGTCCAAAGATCCATCAACATGGAGCTTCTTCATGCGTTTTATACCAATATGACTTACATGGCAGTGCCACAAGTAAGTGGTACTATCATTACTATCTTATATCTTTTGGCATGAAAATGTGTATCACTACGGTCGAGATTCAATAAACCATTCTTCTAGGTGCAAGACCATTGAAGGTATTATTCAAATAAACAGAGTAACCATTATTCTCCTTAAATGAATAACCGTATTGCTATAGACATAATCCAATCATGTCTATGCTCAACGCAAACACCAAATAATAATTATTTAGGTTTAACACCAATCTCGATGGTAGAGGGAGCGTGTGATGCTTGATCACATCAACCTTGGAAACACTTCCAACACATATCGTCAGCTCACCTTTAGTTAGTCTCCGTTTATTCCATAGCTTTTATTTCGAGTTACTAACACTTAGCAACCGAACCGGTATCTAATACCCTGGTGCTACTAGGATTACTAGTAAAGTACACATTAACATAATGTATATCCAATATACTTCTATCGACCTTGCCAGCCTTCTCATCTACCAAGTATCTAGGGTAATTCTGCCCAAAGTGGTTGTTCCTTTATTACGAAGCACTTAGTCTCGGTTTGGGTTCAACCTTGGGTTTCTTCACTAGAGCAGCAGCTGATTTGCCGCTTCATGAAGTATCCTTCTTGCCCTTGCCCTTCTTGAAACTAGCGGTTTCACTAACCATCAACAATTGATGCTCCTTCTGATTTCTACTTTCGCGGTGTCAAACATCGCGAATATTTCAAGGATCATCATATCTATCCCGATATGTTATAGTTCATCACGAAGCTCTAGTAGCTTGGTGGCAATGACTTTGGAGAAACATCACTATCTCATCGGAAGATCAACTCCCACCGATTCAAGTGATTGTTATACTCGCATAACTGTGCACAAGCTTAATGATTGAGCTTTTCTCCCTTAGTTTGCAGGCTAAGAAAATCATCGGAGGTGTTATACCTCTTGACGTGGGCACGAGCCTGAAATCCCAATTTCAGCCCTCGAAACATCTCATATGTTCCGCGACGTTTCGAAATCGTCTTTGGTGCCTCAACTCTAAACCATTTAACTGAACTATCACGTAATTATCAAAACGCGTATGTCAGATGTTCGCAACATCCACAGATGACGTTCGAGGTCTAGCACACTGAGCGGTGCATTAATGACATAATCTTTCTACACAACAATGAGGACAATCCTCAGTTCACGGACCCAGTCCGCATAATTGCTACTATCAACTTTCAACTAAATTTTCTCTAGGAACATATCTAAAACAGTAGAACTAAAGCGCGAGCTACGACATAATTTGCAAGAATCTTTTGACTATGTTCAGGATAATTAAGTTCATCTAATGAAATCCCACTCAGATAGACATCCCTCTAGTCATCTAAGTGATTACATGATCCGAGTCAACTAGGCCGTGTCCGATCATCACGTGAGACGGACTAGTCATCATCGGTGAACATCTTCATGTTGATCTTATCTACTATACGACTCATGCTCGACCTTTCGGTCTCTTGTGTTTCGAGGCCATGTATGTACATGCTAGGCTCGTCAAGTCAACCTAAGTGTTTCGCGTGTGTAAATCTGGCTTACACCCGTTGTATGTGAACGTTAGAATCTACCACACCCGATCATCACGTGGTGCTTCGAAACAACGAACTTTTGCAACGGTGCACAGTTAGGGGGAACACTTTCTTGAAATTATTATGAGGGATCATCTTATTTACTACCGACGTTCTAAGCAAATAAGATGCATAAACATGATAAATATCACATGTAATCAAAAAGTGACATGATATGGCCAATATCATTTTGCTCCTTTTGATCTCCATCTTCGGGGCTCCATGATCATCATCGTCACCGGCATGACAGCATGATCTCCATCATCGTGTCTCCATGAAGTTGTCTCACCAACTATTACTTCTACTACTATGGCTAACAGTTGAGCAATAAAGTAAAATAATTACATGGCGTTGTTCAATGACACGCAGGTCATACAATAATTAAGACAACTCCTATGGCTCCTGCCGGTTGTCATACTCATCGACATGCAAGTCGTGATTCCTATTGCAAGAACATGATCAATGTCATACATCACATATCATTCATCACATTCTTTTGGCCATATCACATCACCAAGCATACCCTGCAAAAACAAGTTAGACGTCCTCTAATTGTTGTTTGCATGTTTTACGTGGCTGCTATGGGTTTCTAGCAAGAACGTTTCTTACCTACGCAAAACCACAACGTGATATGCCAATTGCTATTTACCCTTCATAAGGACCCTTTTCATCGAATCCGTTCCGACTAAAGTGGGAGAGATCGGCACCCGCTAGCCACCTTATGCAACAAGTGCATGTCACCGGTGGAACCTGTCTCACGAAGTGTACGTAAGGTCGGTCCGGCCGCTTCATCCCACAACACCGTCGAAACAAGATTGGACTAGTAACGGTAAGCATATTGAACAAAATCAACGCCCACAACAACTTGTGTTCTACTCGTGCATAGAAACTACGCAATAGACCTAGCTCATGATGCCACTGTTGGGGAACATAGCAGAAATTCAAAATTTTCTACGCATCACCAAGATCAATCTATGGAGTAATCTAGCAACGAGGGGAAGGAGAGTGCATCTACATACCCTTGTAGATCGCTAAGCAGAAGCGTTCAAGAGAACGGGGTTGAAGGAGTTGTACTCGTCGTGATCCAAATCACCGGATATCCTAGTGGCGAACGGACGACACCTCCGCGTTCAACACACGTGCAACCCGGTGACGTCTCCCATGCCTTGATCCAGCAAGAAGAGAGGGAGAGGTTGGGGAAGACTCCGTCCAGCAGCAGCACAACGGCGTGGTGGTGATGGAGGAGCGTGGTATTCCAGCAGGGCTTCGCCAAGCACCGCGAGAGATGAGGAGAAAGAGAGGTAGGGCTGCGCCAGGGAGAGGTCGAAACTCATGTGTTTGCAGCCCCAAAGACCTCAACTATATATACGGGAGAGGGAGGGGGCTGCGCCCCCTCTAGGGTTCCCACCCCAAGGGGTGCGGCATCCCCAAAAACCCATCTAGGTGGCGGCCAAGGGGGAGAGGGGAAACTTGCCCCCAAGCAAGGTGGAGCGCCTCCCCAAACCCTAGGCGCCTTTGGGCCCTGGTGGGGGCGCACCAGCCCACCCGGGCTGGTCCCTCCCACACTTGGCCCATGCTGCCCTCTGGGCTGGTGGCCCCACTTGGTGGACCCGGGACCTCCCGGTGGTCCCAGACGTTACCGATAGCACCAAACTTTTCCCAGAACCAAAACAGACTTCCATATATAAATCTTTACCTCCGGACCATTCCGAACTCCTCGTGATGTCCGGGATCTCATCCGGACTCCTAACAACATTCGGTAACCACGTATATCTATTCCCTATAACCCTAGCGTCATCGAACCTTAAGTGTGTAGACCCTACGGGTTCGGGAACCATGCAGACATGAACGAGACAACTCTCCGGTCAATAACCAACAGCGGGATCTGGATACCCATGTTGGTTCCCACATGTTCCACGATGATCTCATCGGATGGACCACGATGTCGAGGATTCAATCAATCCCGTATTCAATTCCCTTTGTCTAGCGGTATAGTACTTGCCCGAGATTCGATCGTTGGTATCCTGATACCTTGTTCAATCTCGTTACCGGCAAGTCTCTTTACTCGTTCCGTAACACAGCATCCCGTGATCAACCCCTTGGTCACATTGTGCACATTATGATGATGTCCTATCGAGTGGGGCCAGAGATACCTCTCCGTCACACGGAGTGACAAATCCCAGCCTCGATTCGTACAACCCAATGACACTTTCGGAGATACCCGTAGTGCACCTTTATAGCCACCCGCCACGTTGTGACGTTTGGTACACCCAAAGCATTCCTACGGTATCCGGAGTTGCACAATCTCATGGTCTAAGGAAATGATACTTGACATTAGAAAAGCTTCAGCATACGAACTACACGATCTTTGTGCTAGGCTTAGGATTCGGTCTTGTCCATCACATCATTCTCCTAATGATGTGATCCCGTTATCAACGACATCCAATGTCCATGGTCAGGAAACCGTAACCATCTATTGATCAATGAGCGAGTCAACTAGAGGCTTACTAGGGACATGGTGTTGTCTATGTACCCACACATGTATCTGAGTTTCCTATCAATACATTTATCGCATGGATAATAAACGATTATCATGAACAAGGAAATATAATAATAACTAATTTATTATTGCCTCTAGGGCATATTTCCAACACGCAGATTTAACTAGGCCCGAGGGGCTCGGCTGGGTGGCGGCGTCTGGCGTGACCTGTGCGCAGCCCGTGCTCAGCCCCTCGCGGCACTCCCGAGGGGAGGCGCTATGCGATGAGGCCGACATTGAGCTCTGGGCTCCCCGAGGTTGATGTGCCGGGGCCACCTCGCTTGTTTATCACCAGCAGGAGCATAGCGCCAGATGTGTACGGGCATAGCCGCCTCGGCAGTGTCGTCACCAACCAGGAGCATGGTGCTTCCATCAGTGCGTGGGAGGGCTCTCCGGGAGGAGCCCCCGGGCGTGTACAGCCCCGCCGACACATGGCTGGCACAGTAGGGCCTGACGAGGTGTATCTGGGCAACCGTGAGCCAGCGTGGGACTCACGGGGCCCTACCTCAAGGCTGGTTGCGCCTGACACTGGTCCTTAACTTGTGATGTGTTCCTGCAAATTTAGTTAGATGTCGATGTTTCACGCCCCGGGTCCCGCCTCGAGCGGGTCTCACTGTCGCCATTGGTATGCTAGGTCGCGATGCCGTGGACAAGGCCAGAGGGTGAGGGCTGGAGAGCCAGTAGGAGCCCATGAGTCGCGATGCTCAGGTACCCCCCTTTAATGTGCAAGCGGCCGACATGAAGGAAGAATGGGTGCCGTGAACAGGCACCAAATAACAATCATGATGGGTCAAACACGCAACCCGAATAAATGCAAGAGGGGTACATGCCGCTGGGTCTGGCTCGAGCGACTTGGGGATGATGCAGCCCGAGGGACGCCCCCAATAAAGTAAGCTAGGAACATGAAGCAAAAGGGATACATGCCGCGGGGACGGACCCACGCGGCCTGGGAATGATGCAGCCCTGGGGGGCGCTCCCAGCTGAAAATGAAACTCGAAGGATGTCATCTGGTAACGTTGAAGATGAAGGGATGCTGAAGTAGCAGACGTCATGCGTTGCGGAAGCCGATCCTCACGAGCCCCCAGGCCCAGGAGCCTCGGGAGGCTCCGGAGGCGCTGGTGGCTCCTCGCGAACCATCTCCATCTCCGCCAGGACTGCGGAATGCCTGGCCTCTTGAGCCTCCAGGATGCTCCTCATGAGGCGCTGGTGCGTGGCAGCCGCGTTCAGCAAACCGTAAGGCATGTGAACGTAGCTGTGGGGTGGACCTTCACAACGCCCCACGCGTGAGGGCCAGAGGCGCTCCTGAGAGGCGGCTCGGTTAAGCCCTGGTATGTCGATGCACGCAAGAGCCCACCATCTTCGCCTGGATGGGGAGCTACGGCGGTAAGCGGCGGCTGCCACTCATGACTCTTGACTCCTGCAGCTCCTGAATGATATGGCTGACGAACTCCTGAGGGTTTTGCCCTCCTTGCCTCGCTCCTTCCTGAGGGAAACATGCTTTGAAACACGCCTCCAAGTGGTGCCCAAGCACCTCCCTCGTGATCTTAGCAAAGCCGGTGGCCCTCCAGGAGAGAGCCCCCGAGCCTTGCTCGAGGAGGGCATCGGGCACGTCTTCCTATGCGACAGAAGGAAGTGCCCCCTGAACAGGCGCGGACCCTGAGGGGCCTGCCTCCCGAGGGGTCGGGCTAGGCGACGTCTTCTTCTTCTTGGGAGGAGCCTCGGGAGCCTCCCGCCCCGCTATCCTGGTCTTCAAGTGATGCGGCTCAAAAGCACGCCCAGGAACACACTGCTCTCTCTCTTCACAAGGCACCGTGATGACTCCACCGCTCGGCATCTTGAGGACATTGTAGCCGTGATGGGTCACGCCATGAATTTTGCCGAGCTGGGTACCCGAGGATGGCATTGTATGGCGGCGTAATGTGGGCGACGCCGGTTGATGAGCTCGGTGCGGTAGTTGTCGCGCGCCCTCAAGGTGACAGGAGGCGGACCTGCCTAATCGGAACTGTGGAGCCATCGGTGACTCCGGAGAAGGGCTTGGTTGGTGAAGCTGATTGTAAGGCACTTGGAGATTGTTGAATGTCTCACGGACAGGACATTGAGCCCCGCCCGCCATCGGCGAGGGTCCCGTGACTTGCATGTTGCTGATGATTGGGGAGCAAAGCATCGGAGGACTCCGGCTGTGGCTGCGACTTGAGCTGATCCGCCGAGCTGAACGTGATGGCGACGCTGACCACCCGAGAGGGCGCGTGGCTTCACCTTGGGAGGACTGCATTCACTTCGCCGGCGAATCGCTTGAAGATGCGCCGAGAGGCAGGGGCTTGAGCTCCGCCCAGATGCAAGCGATCGCGGCGCTCCTCGGAAGCCCCCACCCCTCGCCCCGATGGTGGTCTTCATTTCTCCTTGGCTGCGGTGGCGGTGGAGGGAGGCCTGCCTTATGGGCGATCTCGCGAGGCTGATCTCTCGGCCTCCCTTGCTGGGCGGGTCCTCCAACCTCCTCGCGAGGCTGATCGTGCCAGCCGTCCTCGCGAGGTTGGTCACGCCATCCTTGGCGTGGCCACGGTCTTCCAATACCTGCGTTTCTTCCTCCCCTCAGTAGCCTCGATCATTGCGGTCGGGCGCTGACCGATTCGCCTTCTCGCACGGCTCTGAGCTCTTGACATTCGTTGCTGTTGTGGGTGTGGAGGTCGTGGTACACACAGTACCGACTGCCCTTGGAAGACTCGGGCTGATCTCTGCCCCGCTTGGTGTCCGGTTCTGCAGCGAGCACGACAGCCCCCTTGCGCTTCACGTCCTTGACCTTGGGCTTCTTCTCTTCTGGGTCAGCAGCCGGCAGCTCGAGGAGGGAAATGTGTCCTTCCTCTGCCCTGGCGCACTTGGTCACCAAGTTGAACAGCTCCAGGGATGTGCACAGGTCTTCATGCATCGCCAGCTCCTCCTTCATCTTGACGTCACGCACACCGTCGGAGAAGGCTGAGATGATGGCCTCCTCGGTCACCTTGGGAATCTTGAGGCATGCGTTGTTGAAGCGCTGGATGTACTTCTGCAGGGTTTCTCCTGGTTGCTGCTTGATGCGGCGCATGTCGCTCACGGCAGAGGGCCGGTCGCGAGTGCCCTGGAAGTTGGCGGCGAAGCGGTGCGATCTCTTCCCGTGAGGAGATCGTGCAGAGCTGTGTTCAGGAGCCAAAAGGGCACCGTCTTTGAGCGCCATGGGAAACCAGTTCGCCATGACCTTTTCGTCCCCGTTGGCGGCTTCGATGCCCAGCTGTTAAAGCTGGAGGAACTCCGCAGGGTCGGCCGTGCCGTCGTTGCGAGGAGGCAGATCTAGCTTGAACTTGCCGGGCCACGCGACGCTGCGTAGCTCGCCGGTGAAGGCGCGGCAGCCTGCAGTGGCCATGGGAGGCCTTTGGTGACGAAGGGCCTGGTCTTGCGGGTCCTCATGCGCTGCCGCTGGGAGCAGCGCGGGGTCTTGGCGTGCTGGAGCAGGAGCGCTGGTCGTGATGGGCCGTGCAGGAGCACTCGGGCAGCTCTTGGGGCGAGGAACCTCTTGACAGCTCGCTTGCTGCTACCGGGCGCCGGGCGGAGTGGGTTCCGTCCAGGGGCCACGCGCCTTGGGGCCAAGGCGCCTCCTTGAGGGTGAGGCGGCTGAGGCGCCCCCGGAGCTTCGTCGCCGGTGCAAGGCGGGGCGCGGTGCAGGGAGAAGGACGGCGGGGAGCCTCGCGGCACGGACGAGCTCGGTGACGCGGTCGAGCCACTCCTCGAGACGCCGCCGACAGGCGGTAGCGCAGAGCTCGCTTTGCCGCGATGGCGAGCGCTCGAGTTTCCATGGCGCGGAGCGCGAGATGAAGAACCAGCCGAGCGAGCGGCGAGTAGCGGTACGGCCGCCTCGCCTCACGGATGGATGCTGGGACGACGCTTGCTGCTCGTTCCCCGCTGGGCAGGTGGTGGCGTTGACGACAGGCGACGGGGAATGGCGGGAGCGGTCCCTGACGGGAGCCGTCTGGGCGACGCGAGTGGCGAGAGCGGCCCAGCGCTCGGCGCGGGCCCACGAGCGTCTGACATAGATGCGATGGGCGGTGAAGAACAAGGCGGCGGTAGACGGATTCCGGTGCACCCCTACATGGCGCGCCAAATGTCGAATTTCGGGTTCCGGCAGACCCTCTAGGTTCGAACTTCGGGGTGCACGCGAAGATCTCACCCCCTACCTACCTGCACCTCGTCGCCTCGCAAGGATCTAAACTACACAAAGAGCAACACAAGGGACACAATGTTTATACTGGTTCGGGCCACCATTGTGGTGTAATACCCTACTCCAGTGTGTGGTGTGGTGGATTGCCTCAGGGGCTGATGATGAACAATACACGGAAGAACAGCCTCGCGAGGGTCTGTTCTTGGCCGGTGCGATGAACTGCTAGGGGGAGTTCGATCGGTCTCTCTCTCTCTCTCTCTCTGGATCTAAGGTGGATCTCTAGCTCTCTTCCAGATGCAAGGTCCTGGATCCCCCTACCCTGTGGGAGGCTGGTCCTATTTATATGCAAAGGCCCTGGGCCTCTTCTTAAATATTGAGCGAGAAGGGCGCCAACAATTGGCCATTTTGAAGGGGAACATCTAGTACACTTATCCTGACTAAAGTTGGTCCTTGCCTGCCAAAGGCTCTGACGATGACGCCGGCTCGGGCTCCACGATGACCTCCTTTCTGCCGTTGTGTTGGTCTTGGTCTTATTGCACCGAAATGGCTACCTTTGCTTGATGCTCTCGCCTGCGCTTGCCTTTTTTGCACCAAAGAGGAAATGAGGACACTGCGCGGGCTGGCGCCCGCCTGGCGCCCTTAGTCGTCATGGCTTGCGTCATGGACACCTCGTGAGGTACCCCGCCTTGATCTCTCCGCCTCCTCGCGAGCCAGCTTGACGAGGCCGTGCCTGAGGAGGCTTCCTGTCGTCCGTCCCGCGAGGCTTGGCCCCTAACGAGGGTCTTGAGCTTGTACTGATGAAGATGGGCCGTACTGGGCCACCCTTGAGCCACGCCGCAGGCCGCAGGCAGGCAAGTCTAGGTACCCCCGTTCCCAGAACGCCGACAGCGTGTGAGGCCATCCCGGGACTAGGGGGTTGCCAAGGTCAGCGTCATATGCCGGCAGGCTTCCGGAGGTATCCTTTAGCCAAGATACATTGGGGGTGATTGTTGGTTGCCACTGATGGCTCTGGGTTTGGCTGGCAGGGTGTTGGCAATTGTTGTGCTTGACCTTGGTGAGGCGGACGATGTCAACGTTTGCGGACGCCATTCTCTTCCTTGGAAGTGTCATTCTTTGGACCCCTCATTCTTCAAACTGATGATATCATCATATATCGTCTGACCCAACAATTGGAGTGTGCCGTGAGTATGGTGGCCTATTTGATGAGTGGTGTCCAGGCGCTCCGGGAAGACTTTTGCTCATTGCTAGGATCAAGCAAGCTCCTTTAGTTTATGGCTTTATTTAGCTTTGCTTTGTCCATGTTTTTAGTTCCCGTTTCCGCCGAGTGAGCTTTTCTTGTATAGCTGGTATCCCTAGCATGGTTGGTGTTGCTGTGTCTTTGTATGACTCCTTTACACTGGCTGTTGCTTTATATATAAGGTGCGGCGAAAGCCTTTTTCGATAAAATTTGAATTTTGAGCTCATGAGGTCTGGGGGTACAACCACTCTCCTAACCATCTAACCACATGTTGGTTCTTGGCTAGATATGCTGTTAGGTAGCCATACACATCGGTACTACTCATTGGTGTGATTACGTTAGTAACGGCACCTCCTAATCTCATGTTGTCTATACATCTAGACTTATTTGCCTCTTATTAATTGGATCATCTACTGTGTCAGGTTGCTGTTGCACTGTACGTCTTTTACAAGTCATGGTCGTCAAATGACATAAGGTTGCTGGCTGCAACTATATTGCTTTTCGTCATGGTGATTGTCAGATGCTTCGAAAAGGCCCTGGACCTTAGGAGTAGTAGCTTCAATGCCCTACGAAAGGCCAGCTCGTCCAAGGTCAGCGTCGTTCGGGGCACCAATGTAGAAGGGCAGCTTGACATTGTCAAGTTTATACAAGAGGCAAGAGATAACATTGAGAAATTTATAGAAGAGGGGCAAACAGAAGCCTCAAATCCTTCCATGAAAAAAAAAGCCTCAAATCCTGATGCATACCAGTCAAGTCCACCGTACCAGCAACTCAAAAAAGGCCTACCGTTTCTGCTGTTTTTGGACTTCCCATATCCATATCGTGATCGTGTTGAAAACCTCAAGAAATTCTGGTCGCTAGATTCTGTATCAGTTATTGAAGAAATACAAAGTGCCCTATATGCAACGGCCAGTTTTCTCTACACCAAAGATGATAGCCAATCCCTCCCTGCTTTGAAGATTGCGCCAGCAGCGCTCATTTTCCGTTGGTGCACACAAGTAGTACCTTATGCAACCTTAATCGCAGCCATCTGCCTGGTACACACTAGTAGCCACAAAGAAGCTTATAGCCGTGAAGATACCAGGGTTACACTCGTGTTGTTGTACGGCGCTCTTCTGCTGGAGCTGGTTTACCTGCGCGTACACTCAGCTCCCAAGGGCAGAAGCTCTGTCATACTTCGCCAGCATAGTCTTATTGGATTATTAGCCCGTAACAGAAGGCACTCCGCGTTGAGGAGGATCGCGGGATGGTTAGGATGCAAGGGCTTCTTCTACAGTTGGCACATGATGTCTGCGAGTACGCGTAGGACTACAGAATTGGTTCTTCGGTGTGTTAAGTATTGGTGGAAGAAGCACATAAAGAGCAGTAAATCTTACAGGAGGCTTAATGATACCAGGGGTGAATGGACGCTCGAGAGAAAGCGGCTTCTCGAAGAACTGGGTTGGAGCTTAAAGAGGCCATTTGACGAGAGCATCATTATCTGGCACCTGGCCACAGATTTATGCTTTCATGTGCATGGGGGCACGTCTCCTTCCTTCTGGATTGAGCAAGCCTATCCGTGTAAAGAAATATCCAACTACATGATACATCTGTTGTCTGTTAATCCTGAGATGCTATTGCCAGGCAGCAGAAAGAGTTTGTTCGAGAAGGCCTACGACGAACTCGAGGTCATCCTCGAGAGTGAGAAGGCACCACGGGACGAGGAGGAACTATCACAATTACTATCTGAGAGATGCAAGGCAGGTTCTGTCCCCGACTCTTTTATTAGTGACGCTTGGAAGCTTGCTGAAACCTTGTTGAGTCTTGGTGATGAGACCATGTGGCAAATATTTGAAGGAGTGTGGGTGGAGATGCTCTGCTTTTCTGCCGGCCGGTCACGAGGATACTTGCACGCGGAAGCTCTGGGAACGGGTGTGGAGTACCTCTCCTATGTCTGGGTCCTCTTGGCATACCTAGGAATGGAGACATTTCCGGACAAGCTTCATAGGAGGGAGGGTCTGTCAGTTGACAGCGATGAGTCCTCGGTTCAGCACGGAAGAGAAAATGCTGCTACTGCTTTCACATTTGCTTCCGAAAGCGAAGGCAGTGGGCATGTAGTCCTTGAGGTTTGAGCTCGAGGATGGATATTGTGCTTAGTCTCTGTATCACTTTAATTGTGCGTCTTTTCTGCCAGCAGACGACTCTACCTTTTAACCAACCACCACCACCATGTCTGTTGTCCAGTCGATGCCGTTGTATGTTTGCACTTTCTCCTGTCTTTCTCACTACTCGATGTATGAAATGTATGCCCCGTTTGTTCTGCCAACTGCAGTGCAGACCCAATATGTAAGACCGCAAGTTCTAACCATTGTCTTGTCCAAGTATACAGGTTTTACTGTCAGCACTCAGCTAAAGCCTTCATGCTTCAGAATTCAAATCATCCAGGGTTCTGTTGTTGTGTGTGCCCAAAGTCCTAACCATCTGTCCGACCTTGTCTTTCTCTGCAACAGGCAAGACCGAATGATGTTTCAGTGTCACTCCCGTACAAGCCCACATGAACCACGGGCAGCTTGATTGTTTGATTCGATGTTATTGTTTTTTTCGACTGAAGGAACTCCTGGCCCCTATTTCACCGAATGAAATTGATTATATATTCAGTTGCCAACCAGAGTTTAAGTCCTAGACTTACACCGGTACTTGTATTTTTTAAAATTTATTTCAGGCCTTCGGTGACGTGCGTTTGATAGAATGAGACGTTTCAGTCGACTATGAAAACAACTGTGCATCTCAGTTGTGCAAAGGCCAGGTGTATTCTCAATTATGTTTGTATCCACTTAATGCGACATTGAGTTAATAAAGAATGTTCTTTATCGGAAAAAATGAAGGCGTGACTTGGTGGTAGGATATGTGTGCATATGTTTATAAGGATGAATGTATGCGCGTATGTTTAATTTAAACGTCTACGTCTACACTATGTTAAAAAACCATCAGTTATTCCGTTCAGTTCACCCACACACGTTTCGGCCGTAGTAAAACTTGCTACAAAGCGTCAAATGTAACCAGCACATCGCATCTACTGAACCTTCTTTTGCTATTACAAGAACACAGTACTGGGAAAACCCAGACACAAAACAAAACAGGTAAGGTCTCTAGCACAAGGTAAAACACATAAAGGCATGTACAATGATTGATAAGATAGTCTTATCTTAAGTCTTGCATGTGATTTGGAGATGACAAAAAAATTCCTTTACAATGGGTCATCTCTTAGTCTTATCTTCAATAACTAGCAATTCATAAAAATGCGGTGAGACATATTATGTTAAAAAATCACCTCTTGTCTTCTCTTAAATAAGAGAAGACAAGCCTTTTCTTATGAGTTCTCTCTCCTCCACCTCATCCTCTATCCTACGTGGCACTCCTAAGATAGCACCATTGTACATGCCCTAAGAGCATGTACAGCTATACATATCAAATCCGACAGCCTATAACGGTCACACTAGTGGAAAACGAAGCATTAGTCCCGGTTGGCGACGGCCTTCAGTCTCGGGTCACCAACCGGGACGACAAAACTGAGACTAAAGATCCCACCTTTTTGTCCCGATTGGCCACAGTCCAGGACTAATACCTTTAGTCCCGATTGGTGTCACCAACTGGGACTAATGTCCCTTCATGTGGCCGCAAGCTAGCCCGGGGGCCCCGGGACTAATCCCCGCCGCTGCCCCTCGACCCGACCTAGCTACTGCCGCCTCAGAGCATCTCCACTAGTCCCCCCAAGAGCCCCCCGGATCACTTTTTCACTGCCGGCGGTGAAAAAAGTCCCCACTCATGCCCGCAGGATCACTTTTTTCGCCGGATTCGTGAAATTTTAGCGCCGGCCTTCCCACCCCAAACCCAGCCCCCTGGGGGGCATCTGGGGGTGCCGGCTATTTGTTTTTGCATGCAAAGGCCCACATGCAGCCTCACAACACTATGACGCCTTCGATTCAATCAGACACTAATCATGCACGCAAATGTGTACGATCAAGATCAAGGACTCACGGAAGATATCACAACACAACTCTACAAATAAAATAAGTCATACAAGCATCATAATACAAGCCAGGGCCTCGAGGGCTCGAATACAAGTGCTCGATCATAGACGAAGTCAGCGGAAGCAACAATATCCGAGTACGACATAAGTTAAACAAGTTGCCTTAAGAAGGCTAGCACAAACCGGGATACAGATCGAAGAGGTGCAGCCTCCCGCTCGATCCTCCTAAGCTACTCCCTGGTTGTCGCCGGCGGGCTGCACGTAGTAGTAGGCACCCCGCAGTAGTAGTCGCCATCGACGGTGGCTCGCCCCGGCTCCATCGCCCAGTTGCAGCAATCGAGTAGAGGTAGGGAAAAAGGGGAACAAGGCAACCGTGAGTACTCATCCAAAGTACTCGTAAGCAAGGAGCTACACTACATATGCATGGATATATGTGTAAAGGGCATATCGGTGGACTGAATCTGCAGAATGCCGTAATAAGAGGGGATAGCTAGTCTTATCGCAGACTACGCTCGACACCTGCCTTGCAATGTAGGGAGGGCAAACCAAGTCCTCCAAGTAACATCACATAGCAATAATCCTACCCGCGATCCCTCCTCATATCCCCGAGAGAGAGCGACCACCGTTGTATTTGGCACTTGGAAGGGTGTGTTTTATCAAGTATCCGGTTCTAGTTGTCATAAGCTCAAGGTACAACTCCAAGTCGCCCTGTTATCAAGATCACGGCTATTCAATAGATTAACTTCACTGCAGGGTGCACCATCTTACCCAAAGACGCTTGATCCCATTTGGCCGGACACACTTTCTGGGTCATGCCCGCCACGGAAGATCAACACGCCGCAGCCCCACCTAGGCACAACAGAGAGGCCAACACGCCGGTTCTAAACCTGCCGCAGGGTCCGGGCCCATCGCCTCGAGCACACCTGCACGCTATGACTGTGGTCGGAAGCGATCTAGCCCATCAGCGCTCCAGTCCAATCCGGCGCGCCGCCTCGTCGCCGACGTCTGAAGTGCCGGCCGATACCACGACGCCGGATACCCATAACTACTCCCGCCAGATGGTTAGTGCGATAAGCTCAGAGCCAACTCAGATCAAATACCAAGACCTCGTTAAGCGTGTTAATAACCGCATGAACGCCGAACAGGCCAGGCCCACCTCTCCTAGGCGGTCTCAACTCGCCTGTCGCTCCGCCTCAAAGATCCACTCATGGGTGCTCCATCACCGACCGACTTTTAGTCTCACATGTATCATGTATAAGTATATAGTATATACCCGTGATCAACTCCCGAGTGATCACGGCCCGATAGTATAGCACGGCAGACGGACAAGGATGTAGGGCCACAGATGAAAGTACTAGCATCCTATACTAAGCATATAGGATTGCGTAAGGTAACAAATGGTTACAAGGACAAAGCTATGCAGAAAGATAGGAGTATCTCAAAACAAGAATATGCTATACTACTCTAATGCAAGCAGATAGAGAAGAGTAGGCGATATCCGTGATCGGGGGGGCTTGCCTGTTCTCGCAAGAGAGAGGGTCGTCAACACCGTAGTCGAATCGCCGCCAGCAGGCGGTCTCGTAGTCTACCGGAGAAAAGAGGGGGAAGAAACAATGAATACAAAGTAAACAAATGCATAGCGATGCATGACATGTCAAGAAGCGATGCTAGGCGTGCCCTAACGTGGTATGAGGGGGTACTGGTTAAGGGGGAAACATCCGGGAAAGTATTCCCGGTGTTTAGGGTTTTCGGGCAGAGGAGCCGGAGGGGAAAAGTTGCAGGTCTCGTAGGTTAGGGGTGTGTGGCGGACGAACGATCGCAGATCCGGATTCGCCTCGCCGCTCGAGCAACTTTCATGTTGAAAATATTTTAACCGAAGTTACGGATTAAAAGATATGATTTTAAAAGATTTTAATAATTTCGAATTTAATTAATTAATTAATTCGAAAATGTATTTATGACGCCAAGATGATGTCATGCCGACGTCAAGAATCAACAGGTTGACTGAGTCAACCCGACATGTGGGACCTGTCATTATATACACTGCTTAACTAATTAACTTAGTTAATTTTAATTAACATGAGTTAATTAGGTTAATTAGTCATTAGGTTTAATTAATCGTGATTAATTAAATTAATTAATTACTTACTTACTTAATTAATTAATTAATTAATTAGTTTTATTCATTTTTATTTATTATTTATTTAAATTCCATTATACTTTTCCTTTTATTTTTTAAAACGTCCAAGGGGTGGGGCCCCATGTCATAGGCCCTGTGGGCCAAAGCAGGCGCAAGGCAGTGGGCGTCTGCTCGCAAGAATCCAGGGGACGCGGCGTGGCGCCCGCCGATCTCTGGCGGCGTGGTGGAGGGGCGGCCGAGGTCGTGGCCTCGACGAGGAGCCGGCGAGGGCGGGTCCCTGCTGGGCTTTGGCGGTGGCGGTGGGCGATTTGGGCCCGGTCGTCTTGAGGCGACGGAGGTAGGCGGGGGGGGATGCGGACACGGCCACGGGCGCCGGCATCGGCGGGCGTCGCCCGGGCGTGCAAGGACGAGGCCAGGGGTTCGTGGGTGGCGAGGGCGCCACGACGGGGGAGAGAGGGGAGACCACGGCGAGACCGGGCGGTGAGCACGGGAGGGGGAAGAGCGCCACGGGCGAGGAGGAGGAAAGGAGGTGGGGACAGCATGGCTGCTGGCGGCGTGGCTGCATGATCATGGGGGGGCCGAGCCGGGCGACGGGGCTCGGGGCGTGGCGCGGGAGGGGGGACGACGGGGAGCGACGGGGAAGGGGAGCGCCACTAGGGGTCGGGGTCTATGAGGCGGGCTCGGGAGCTCGGTGGCGGCAGCGAGGAGGGGTTGGGAGGGCCGCAAGCGGTGAGGATCCGTGAGGCGGGGGGGAGGGGTCGGGACGACTGCAGGCAGTGCCTCGCTGGGGGCAACGATGGGGAGGGGGGATCCAGGCGAGGGGCGCAGGAGGAGAGGTGGCGACGCTGGTCGGGCGGGCGGGGTTGCGGGCGGCGAGGAGCGACAGGAGGGCTCGGCCCCGATCTGGATCGGGCGGGGAGAGAGAAAGGGATCGGGGAGGGGGGCGAGTGAGGCTAGGGTTCCAGCCGCCGGGGGGGGCGGATAAGTGGGGGGGGTTGGGCGGCCCATGGTGTGGCCGACGGGCTGTGTGGGGGGGGCTTGGCCGGTTGGGCTGTTGGGTTTTTCCCCCCCACTCAGTTTTTTATCTTTTCTTTTTCTTATTTTCTTCTTTTCTGTTTTAGCTTATTTAAAATACCAAAACACTTTACAAAAATGTATGCACCCCACCATAATTAGGTTTGTTATTTTGACAACCCCTAACATTTTAGTTTTAGTTTTTGAAAACTTTTATCGCTTGCTTTTGTTTTGAATTTGTTTTAGACCGGTTCAATCAACGTGAGTTTAGTCACAAAGAATCGGGTGATTAATGTAGCTTAATTATCCGGTGTTACAAATCTCCTCCATTACAAGAAATCTCGCCCCGAGATTTAGGAGGTAGAAGGAAAAAGCGCGGGTATTCATCTCAAGACGATCCTCGCTCCTGTGTGGCTTCGTCTTCGTGAGTGATTCACCATCGGACTTTGAGGAACTTGATCGCTTCCGACGTGTGCGGCGCTCAGCTTGGTCGAGAATGCGGACCGGATGCTCTTTATAGGAGAGGTCCTGTTGCAATTCGAGCACTTCATGGTCCACTGCTCGGATTGGGTCCTTGAAGCAGCGTCGGAGTTGTGACACGTGGAACACATCGTGAACCTGAGAAGCTCCAGTTGATATGCCACTTTTCCACGCCTTTCCAGAATAGTGAATGGGCCAATATAGCGAGGAGCTAGCTTGCCCTTGATTCCGAAGCGGTGAGCACCCTTCATTGGTGTAACGCGAAGGTAGGCCTTTTCGCCAGGTTGATAGACCATGTCTTTGTGATGACGGTCATAATTACTCTTTTGACGCGACTGAGCAGTCTTGAGATTCTCGCGAATAATGCAGACTTGTTCTTCGGCATGTTGGATAATATCCGGACCAAGAGTGGACGCTCCCGCTTTCGACCAGTTCGAGGGGTTCGCACTTTCGCCCATATAACACTTCAAGGGGGCCATCTTCGACTAGCTTGATAGCTATTATTATAAGAGAACTCAACATACGGAGAGATTCCTCCCATTTCTTGTCAAGGAACGACACAAGCTCAAGCATGTCTTCGAGAACTTGGTTGACACGCTCAACTTGCCCTTGAGATCATGGATGAAACGCGAAGATCGAAAGATAAATGAGTCCCCATAGCTTCTTGAAAACTTGCCCGAATCTTGAAGTGAATAAGCTGCCACGGTCCGAACCGATAACGGTGGAATACCGTGAAGTGAAACAATTTCGACATATAGAGCGCTGCAAGTCGACTAGCAATGATCGCTTTTTGACCGCCGTAAAATGAGCAACTTTAGAAAGCCGTCAATGACGACAAGAATAGCATCATTACCTTTCTGCGATTTGGGAAATCCAGTGACGAAGTCCATTTCAACATGGTCCCATTTCCATTCGGAATAGAGATAGGTTGCAGAGTTCCAGAGGCCTTTGATGCTCGCTTTGATAGACGGCAAACGTCACACTCAAAGAACATAGCGAGCAATGTCTTGCTTCATATTAGACCACCGAATCTCGATTTAATGTCTTGATACATCTTTGTACTACCAGGATGGATACATAGAGGCGATCATGAGCTTCTTTCATAACCTTCTCGAGTCATATTCAGGTTTTCCTTCTTACACGGCACCACTAGGCGGCCTTTGAAGTACAAGGCGCCATCATCGCAATAGTGAAGAATGAGGGATTTCCTTCTTTGAGGTCGCGCTTAATCTTGTAGACTTTGAGTCAAACCCTGCATTGTCTTTATGGTGCCCACGAGATCGGGTTCAACAGCCAGGTATAGAGGGAACCACGAGAAACAACACGGAGATTCATCTTATGAACTCCGAGGAGGGGAGCGAGTGCACCCGGAGGAACAATATGGAGGTTCAGCTTTCTGAATTCTTCAACAAGTGGGGGCTGAACTTTGTGAACCTGAAGGTGGTTGCAGTAAGACTTGCGGCTCAAGGCATCAGCCATTACATTAGCCTTGCCTGGCGTATAGGAAATACCCAAATCAAAATCTGCAACAGTCTCCATCCATCTCTGCTGACGGAGGTTCAGGTCTGGCTGAGTAAACAGATACTTCAGACTTTGGTGGTCAGTGAAGATCTCGCAACGATTACCGAGAAGGTAATGTCGCCACTGCTTCAGTGCATGAATGACAGCAGCAAGCTCGAGGTCGTGAACTGGGTAGTTCTCTTCATGAGGGCGCAACTGTCGAGAGGCATAAGCAACCACTTTGCGCTCTTGCATTAGGACACCGCCTAATCCTTGACGAGAAGCGCCGCAAAGAAATGACGAAGTCCTTCTTAGTATCGGAGGAGCTAGCATCGGGCAGAAGTCAACTTGTCTTTAAGTGCCCGGAAACTTTCCTGAAACTTATCTGTCCATTGGAACTTGATGCCCTTATGCAACAAAGTTAGTCGAGGCTCGGCAATCTTGGAGAAGTTCTCACTAATCGACGGCAATAGCTGGAGAGACCGAGAAAACTTCCGACTTGCTTAACGCTCTTGGAGGAGTCCAATCGAGAATAGCCTGAACTCTTTCAGGTTGACGGCAATACCATCCTTAGAGATGACATGCCCAAGATAGGTTACTTCGGAAGCCGAATTCACACTTGGAGAACTTGGCATATAGTTGATGCTCTCGTAGCTTTTCCAAAGACAAGATGAAGATGTTCAAGATGTTCTTCTTCATTCTTGGAAAAGATCAGGATATCATCCAGATAAACCACGATTTAACTTGTCGAGGTAATCCATGAATATATAGTTCATCAAAGTAGAGAAGGTGGCTGGAGCATTGGTTGCCGAAGACATGACGGTGTACTCGTATGAACCATATCGAGTCACAAATGCGGTCTTGGGGATATCCTCCTCACGAACACGGATCTGGTGGTAACCCAACCTCAAGTCGAAGTTTCGAGAACACCGACGAACCAGCCGCTTGATCATAAAGATCATTGATCCGAGGAAGAGGATACTTATTCTGAATGGTAGCTTGATTTATAGGACGGTAGTCTTGGACCAATCGGTTTGTCCCATCCTTCTTCTTGACAAAGAGAGAAGGTGCTCCCCAAGGAGAGCAACTTGGGCGTAATGAAACCACTTTGAAGAGATTTGTCGATTTCTCCTTGAGCTCAAGGAGTTCATGCGGCGGCATCTTGTAGGGTCGCTGGCTATAGGAGTGGTGCTCGGTTTCAAGTCGATGACGAATTCGACAGCTCTAGCAGGGGAATCCTCGAAGTTCTTCAGAAAGACGCCTTGGAAATCGCAAACGACAGTGAATGTTTTCAATTCCTCGAGGGTGCGCGCTCAATGCATTCAAAGCATAGAGCCTTGCCTCGCATCCTGAACTGCACGAGCATTGTAGCTTATTATTTCATCGAAGGGTGTAGCAGATGGACGGTCTTAGTGGCGCAAACGATTGACGCAGATGCGCTTTCAACCAATCCATCCCCAAAATGAGGTCGATGTTAGACGCCTTCGGATAATGGGTGAGGCATAGAATTCCAGCCCTTCGATTTCCACGGGACGCCGACGCCAACCATGGAGGTTTGACATTGTCCCAAGGGGTTTTACCATCACCAAGAGTTCATCTCCTCACACTTAACGTCGTGCTTGTATGCAAAGTCTTCTGACATGAATGAATGCGATGCTCCTGAATCGAATAAAACAGATGCAGGTACTGAATTTACGAGGAGTGTACCCATCATAGTAGCAGGCTGGTCTTGAGCTTCGTTCAGATCAACGTGGTTGGCCTGAACTCGACCATAAGTCTTGGCAGTGTTGTTGCGGGGCTGGGTGTTTCCACGGCCAGTCTCTGGAAGGGCCACTGATTCGGTTCTGTTGCATTCTCTAGCACGGTGCCCTCGTTGTCCACACCAAGCACAAGCCATTATTGGGAGTGGGAACAGAGCTTGGGGTGGTGGAGCTGGAAGCTTTGGCTGCTTAGTTGAAGTAGGCGACGAGGTGCAGCATAGCTCGCCTTGGAGCAGTGCATTCGGCCTGGTACATGCTGTTTGGAATCCATATCTTGCGCTTCGCAAGGGCGGGCCCAAGATGAGCCCGTGTCACGGTTGCACCCGTTAGAGCTCGTATTCCTGCAGCACCAGTTTCGACATTGATAGCCTTGTTCACCAAGGTGGCGAAATCAGCAAAGTCGCACTAGAAGTGCGAGCTTGATGTCGACTTGAAGGCCGCCACGGAACTTCTCTTGTCTCAAGGCATCGGTTGCAATATCCTCTTCAAAGATAGCGAGACAAGTCCAAGAACTCTCGCCGATAAGCTTCAACATCTTGTTGCCTTGGGTGAGGTTATGAACTCACGCTTCTTCCGTCCATGACCCTTGTGGGATGAAGCGGCACGAAAGCAGCTTGAAGTCCGCCAGTGATGAGTGTTCCAATGGCGAGTACGCCTGTGGCTGTCCCACCATTGAGTCATGGGTCCTTCAGAAGAAGGAAGCAAAAGTGACATAGCTGGCAGGGCTACATCAGCAGACTCCATCTCATAGGTGATGTCACGGAACCACCATCAAGATCCAAATGGCTGGGTTGAGCTGCGGTACACGCTGGATTGAGGCGATGAAACTCGCAGAGTTGTTGTATTTGGTGGTGGTTCATATTGGGGCGAGAAACCGAGCCATCATGTTTTCCATGAATGGCGATTCATCTCAAGCTGTTGGATCATACCAGCCATGTACTCAGCGGTGGTGGGAAGTTGCCACCACGACCACGCACCAGCTGGCCTAACCATCCCGCTATTATATAACAGGTAGTTCAAAGATTTGAGAAATTAAGCAAGAGACAGAATCATTCATGATGAAACATGCATAATGAAAGAAGATGATGGCAACTACATAGTAGTTGGCATATCTTACAAAAGGAATCATGCATAGAGTTCGATACATAGAGTCCAAAGACATAGACTACTACATCATAGGCGGCACGCAGTGCTCATGGCAAATACATCAAACACTAACAAGCAAGTCTACCTCGGCCCCACGCTGCATCGCGGAGGTAGCTGTAGCTGAAAGTCGATAGTGCGGCAGCGGATAGTCCTCCACGCCGCTGACTGGGGCCACGGATACTCGGTGCTGAATCCGACGTCCGGTGGCGAAAAGGGCAAGCGGGAGAGTAGCCTCCACGCCCGCCACCCAACACCCCGGGGCATCACGGTCTGGCTGGGTAGATCGCAGAACGCGGCAGCTCTCGGATCGGACAAAGGGTGCAACAGCGCCGAGCACGGTAAAGGTGCCGACGGGTGATGTACAACTCGTGGCGAAGAGCTCGGTTAGCTCGATCCAGCCCATCAAGATGCGTAACAAAGTTCGATGGTAGAAGGGCTCTCTCGTGACAAGTGGAGTAGGCAGCAGGTAGTAACCTCCTCACCAACATCGACGCGATAGCAATGTGCTCAAGGGGAGGAGTCCAACTCGATACTTCCACGAAGACGGTCGAGCAGCATAAGCAGATCGTGGACTGCCATATCGATAGTCACCCCAACACCATGTGCGTGTGCAGACAAGAGTGGAGTCATACTCCGAGAGTAGAGGTGGACGATGGCGCGGCATCGCTCCTGGTTATAGTCCCGATACTCCTCATAGACGGTGTACTCAGTGGTGCCAGCGATAACCCAGATAGGTCATCATCTCGCTAGCACCGCAGTGATCCCGAGGCACCAATGGCCGCCGTGGTGGCGCACGACCTGCCTCGTGGGTTCCATCTCGAAAACAAAGACGCTTCAAAGGAGTCAAATGACAAAGGTGGAAATTGTTCAAAATACAATTCCAAGAAGCAACTATGGCTTTATCCAACTTTGGGGTGAATGTGGTCTCGGGATCCTAGTGTTAGTTAGTAAAATCGCTTAACCCGAGTAGAAGAGAGTTCAGAGTCCCGAGTAAAGGTCGAGGGTAAAAGATCCTAGTACCACCCGATGGCGACGTGGGCCCGTAAGGCACACAGCCAAGTTAGTAAAAGTTTTGCAATGTCTAGACTCGACTTCGCCAAGGAGTGTGGAAGGGGATTCCTACAGCAATGGCTCGATACTAACTTCAGACGCTTCGATTCAATCGTACACTAATCATGCATGCAAATGTGTACGATCAAGATCAAGGACTCACGAGAAGATATCACAACACAACTCTACAAATAAAATAAGTCATACAAGCATCATAATACAAGCCAGGGCCTCGAGGGCTCGAATACAAGTGCTCGATCATAGACGAGTCACGGAAGCAACAATATCTCGAGTACGACATAAGTTAAACAAGTTTGCCTTAAGAAGGCTAGCACAAACCGGGATACAGATCGAAGAGGCGCAGCCTCCCGCCTCGATCCTCCTAAGCTACTCCCCGGTCGTCGCCGCCGGGCTGCACGTAGTAGTAGGCACCTCCAGAGTAGTTGTCGCCATCGACGGTGGCGCTCGCCCCTGGCTCCATCGTCTGTTGCAGCAATCCAAAGAGAGGTAGGGGAAAAAGGGGAACAAGGCAACCGTGAGTACTCATCCAAAGTACTCGCAAGCAAGGAGCTACACTACATATGCATGGATATATGTGTAAAGGGCATATCGGTGGACTGAACTGCAGAATGCCGAATAAGAGGGGATAGCTAGTCTTATCGCAGACTACGCTCGACACCTGCCTTGCAAATGTAGGGAGGGCAAACTCAAGTCCTCCAAGTAACATCACATAGCAATAATCCTACCCGCGATCCCTCCTCATATCCCCGAGAGAGAGCGACCACCGTTGTATTTGGTACTTGGAAGGGTGTGTTTTATCAAGTATCCGGTTCTAGTTGTCATAAGCTCAAGGTACAACTCCAAGTCGCCCTGTTATCAAGATCACGGCTATTCAATAGATTAACTCACTGCAGGGTGCACCATCTTACCCAAAGACGCTTGATCCCATTTGGCGGACACACTTTCTCGGTCATGCCCGCCGCTGAAGATCAACACGCCGCAGCCCCACCTAGGCACAACAGAGAGGCCAACACGCCGGTCTAAACCTAAGCGCCGCAGGGTCCGGGCCCATCGCCTCGAAAGCACACCGCACGACGTATGACGTGGCCGAAGCAAACCTAGCCCATCAGCGCTCCAGTCCAATCCGCGCGCGCCGCCCGTCGCCGACGTCAAGTATTTCGGCCGATACCACGACGCCGGATACCCATAACTACTCCAGCGAGATGGTTAGTGCGTATAAGCTCAGAGCCAACTCAGATCAAATACCAAGACCTCGTTAAGCGTGTTAAGTAACCGCGAACGCCGAACAGGCCAGGCCCACCTCTCTCCTAGGCGGTCTCAACCTGCCTGCCGCTCCGCCTCAAAGATCCACTCATGGGTGCTCCATCACCAACCCGACTTTAGTCTCACATGTATCATGTATAAGTATATAGTATATACCCGTGATCAACTCCCGAGTGATCACGGCCCGATAGTATAGCACGGCAGAGACGGACAAGGATGTAGGGCCACAGATGAAAGTACTAGCATCCTATACTAAGCATATAGGATTGCGGTAAGGTAACAATGGTTACAAGGACAAAGCTATGCAGCAAAGATAGGAGTATCTCAAAAACAAGAATATGCTATACTACTCTAATGCAAGCAGATAGAGAAGAGTAGGCGATATCCGTGATCAAGGGGGCTTGCCTGGTTGCTCGGCAAGAGAGAGGGTCGCCAACACCGTAGTCGAACTGGCCAGCAGCAGCGTCGGTCTCGTAGTCTACCGGAGAAAAGAGGGGGAAGAAACAATGAATACAAAGTAAACAGATGCATAGCGATGCATGACATGTCAAGAAGCGATGCTAGGCGTGCCCTAACGTGGTATGAGGGGGTACTGGTTAAGGGGGAAACATCCCGGAAAGTATTCCCGGTGTTTAGGGTTTTCGGGCAGAGGAGCCGGAGGGGAAAAGTTGCAGGTTCGGTAGGTTAGGGGTGTGTGGCGGACGAACGGATTGCGTATCCGGATTCGTCTCGTCGTTCTGAGCAACTTTCATGTTGAAAATATTTTAATCTGAGTTACGGATTAAAAGATATGATTTTTAAAAGATTTTAATAATTTTCGAATTTAATTAATTAATTAATTAATTCGAAAATGTATTTATGACGTCAAGATGATGTCATCTCGACGTCAAGATGATGTCATGCCGACGTCAAGATCAACAGGTTGACTGAGTCAACCCCGACATGTGGGACCTGTCAGTCATACCTCGCTTAACTAATTAACTTAGTTAATTTTAATTAATGAGTTAATTAGGTTAATTAGTCATTAGGTTTAATTAATCAGATTAATTAAATTAATTACTTAATTAATTAATTAATTAATTAATTAATTAATTAATTAGTTTTATTCATTTTATTTATTATTTATTTAAATTACATTATACTTTTCCTTTTTTTTTTTTAAAACGTCCGGTGGGGTGGGGCCCCATGTCATAGGCCCTGTGGGCCAAAGCAAGCGCTTGGCAAGTATTCTGCTCGGGCGCAAATCCAGGGGACGCAGGCGGGCGCCCGCCTGATCTCCGCAAGGCGTGGTGGAGGGGGGGCCGAGGTCGTGGCCTCGACGAGGAGCCGGCGAGGGCGGTCCTCGTGGGGCTTTGGCGGTGGCGGGGTGGACGGGGCCCGGTCGCCGGAGGCGACGGAGGTAGGCGGGGGATGCGGACACGATCATGGGCGTCGGCATCGGCGGCGTCGCTCGGGCGCAAGGACGGAGGCTGTGGGGTTCGGTGGCGGGGCGAGGGCGCCACGACGGGGAGAGAGGGGGGGAGACCACGGCGAGACCGGGCGTGAGCACGGCGGGGGAAGAGCCGCCGGGCGAGGAGGAGGAAAGGGAGGCGGGGGATGGCATGGCGGGCGTGGTTGCATGATCATGAGGGCGGGCCGAGCCGGGCGACGGGGCTCGGGCGACGGTGGCGCCGGGAGGGGGACGAGGGGAGCGACGGGGAAGGGGGAGCGCCACTGGGGTCGTGGGGTCACGAGGCGGGCTCGGGAGCTCGGTGGCGACCGAGGAGGGTCGGGAGGCGGCCGGGCGCCGGGAGGATCCGTGAGGCGGGGGGTCGGGGACGACCCTGGCGAAAGTGCTCTCAAGGTGGCGTGGGGCGACGATGGGGGATCCCAGGCAGCGAGGGGCGCAGGGGAGAGGTGGCGACGCTGGTCGGGCGGGGTCGCCATGGATGAGGAGCGACGGGGTGGCTCGGCCCCGATCTGGATCGGGGCGGGGGAGAGAGAAAGGGGATCGGGGGGAGGGGGGGCGAGTGAGGCTAGGGTTCCAGCCGCTCGGGAGGGGGGCGGATAAGTGGGGGGCCGGTTGGGCCGGCCCATGGTGTGGCCGACTGGGCCAGGTGGGGGGGGGGCTTGGCCCAGTTGGGCTGTTGGGTTTTTTCCCCCACTCAGTTGTTTTATCTTTTCTTTTTCCTATTTTCTTCTTTTCTGTTTTAGCTTATTTAAAATACCAAAACACTTTACAAAAATGTATGCACCCCACCATAATTAGGTTTGTTATTTTTGACAACCCCGAACATTTTAGTTTTAGTTTTTGAAAACTTATATCGTTTGCTTTTGTTTTGAATTTGTTTTAGACCGGGTTCGAATCAACGTGAGTTTAGTCACAGTAACCGGGGTGATTACTGTAGCTTTAATTATCCGGGTGTTACAAACACCCTCTCTCCTTTCACTTTTCACCAGACACACGCACGAGCTTTCTCTCTCCTCGTCTTTTCTTCCAACAACCACGCACCCGCCATGCCCGGCGCCGGGGCCGCCCTACGTGCCTGCTCGCGCGTGCGCGCGTTTGGAGCCACGGCAGCTCGTCGCTGATGTTACGGGAGCTCGTCCGCCGCACTGGCGTGGCATGGCGGGCCGAGCTCGCCGATCGCGGCGCTTACCACCACGCGGTCGCGGGTCGCCGCTATTAAGATCGCTTCAACCTCCGCCATCGAGGTTGAGCTGGAGGCCAGGGAGCGGACGGGGCGGCGTCTGCGTGCAGCGAGCTCCGGCCTCAGCTGCTGGCTTGTGTGGAGCGAGCGGGCGCGCGGGACGACATGGGCATGGCGGGGGCGGAGCGGCGCTGGTGCGGCCGTGGACGCCGCCGACGGCGCGGGCGGGACGACGGGCGTGGCCGGGGCGGAGGAGGAGCGCGTGTGGCCGGGCGAAAGAGGAGCGCGCGGCGGCTGGGCGGAGCGGCGTGGGCACGACCGTGGAGAGGGGACTTTCCGGTCGCCGCTCGTCGGAGTCCTCCCCCCGTCGGCCGTCTGGACAGAATGGAGGAGCAAGCCCGCCTCCCTTGTGCGGTTTGGGACAGAGGCGAGAGACGGCCCGGCTGCACCAGCGAGCAGGCCAGCTTCCGGGGGAGGGGCGGGAGTTGCCGCCGAGCTTGCGCAGCTGCACCTCCGGGTCGCCTCCAAGCTCGCGCTGCCGCCGCTGAAATCCACCTCTGGGTCATCTCCAAGCTCACGCTGACAGGGAGGGAGGGAGGGAGGGGGAGCACGCCGCCGCTGCCTCCTCTGGGTTGTTGCCCCGGCGACCTCCTTGGCGAAGGGGATGGACTCCGCGCTGCTGTCTACGGCGGCGAGCGGCGCCGTGGTGAGGGCGGCGAGCAGCAGGAGGTCCGCGAGGGCGAGCACACGAGACATGGCGAGGGCGTGCGGTGGGTACGTACATGCGTGGGGGCAACGAGTGGATAATTTTTCACCCCAAGCTAAATGTTTCGCCGACAGGCCCCCAAGCGGCGAAAAAATGCTTCCTGGAGGGCTCAACCGCTGGAGATGCTTTCACCCCACCTCCCACAGGATGTCGCCTCCACCACGACCACGCCGGCGAGCACCGCCCCTCTCCCCATCCATTTCCGAATCGGTACGCGCAGAAAATGGAGCCCCAATCTCCCGAGAAACAGAGCACCAATGTCTCTTTGCCGGACCTCCCCGGATCCACAACTCCCTCAAGTTCCCAACCGCCGGCGAGCTCGCGCGCGGCCCTAGAGAGCCATCGCTGGCGCAAGACCCTTACTTGGCGCCACCGCCTCTGCCGGCCCTTCCCACCGTGCCACCACCACCACCAATCCCCCACCACATCCGGCGTTCGCGCCGTCCCTCTCCCTCCCGTGCGTCACCGCGAGCCAGCCCTGCACCGGCGACTAGCCAGCCGATGCGGACCATGGTGCATTGTTGCCAGTTCACCCCTGCGCGCCGCACACATTAGGGATTCAACCGCCACTCGCGACCCTATCTCGAATGCGCTGCCGGTCTCTGCTCCCAACCTCTATGGTGATCCGCGCGTCTCCTCCCCCAACTCTGGTCCGGCTTCTTCCGCGACCTCACTCCTCCCAAAGGAGATCCCCGTGCTTCCTCCCAAACTCCTTGCCCGGCTTCTTCCGCCGCCTCCACGGCCCAGCTCCACATACACCCCGCAGTACCTCCCTGCTCCACCGGCCGGAGCGGCCAAGTTCCTCCACCTTCTAGCGCTGCTACCAGGACAACCACTCTCCCTGATGGTTCTCCCGGTGCGTCCACACACTGCGCTGCTACATGGAACGCTCCCAGCGTGGCTGCGTTTGGGACCAGGGGCTGGCGCCGGACAAAGAAACCAAGTGGTGGGGCGGCGCCGCCCTGGTATTGCAGTTCCATCGAGTAAATAGCATAAAACTACTACTTTACAGGCTAGGGTTCCAAAAAACTACCGACTTTTAATTTTTCTCAAATAACTATCAAATGGGTGGCCGGTTGTTTCAGAAAACCCTGATGACAGAGTGTTTTACCATTAATTATGATTATGACAATTGGGCCCCATGCGTCAGAGTTCTAATTATTTGACCGTTTGTTTGACTATTAACTCCTACCTTTTCTCCTCTCCCCATCTCTTTCTTCTCCATTTCCTCCTCCCGGCGAAGGCCCGAGCTCCAGCACCTGCAACACTCATCGACGACCACCTCCATTGTGTGTCACGCCCAGTAGCAAGGGTCGCCGCGCGCTGCACCCAGGAGTAAGGCGAGCAAGGGATGCCGTGAGCGCGCCCTGGAGCACGGGCCGCCGCGCCCAGGAGCGCCGCGGGCCGCGTCCATGAGCTAGGAGCAAGGGTCGTCGCGTGCCATGGCCCGGGTTCAGGCCGACGCGCCCAGAGCACATGCTGCCACGAGCCGAGCACCATGGCCAGGGGCTCGGGCTCGGGCCGCCGCGCCCAGGAAGACGGATGAGAGAGAGAGAGAGAGAGAGAGAGAGAGAGAGAGAGAGAGAGAGAGAGAGAGAGAGAGAGAGAGAGGCCGCACGACTGGGACTTCACGGCGGCTCCAAGCGCATCTCGCCGGTAGGAGGAGGCAGTGGCCCAGGGGAGCTCCATGGCGGCGCACACTGCACGCTGACGGGCGTGCGAGGGAGCTCTGCGGTCGTGCAGCTCCTCTCGAGCTTGAGCACGCCAGGGACCCGATTGCTTTTTCTTAAAGTCTGGAGGGACCTGATTTTCAATTTTTACAGGGACCTGGTTGCTTTTAAAAAATGTTTACAGGGACCCAAATGCTTTATTGAATTTTTTATAATTATGGCAAAGAGACACTGACATGGGGGCCCCATATGTCATTTAACGGTCAAACAAACGATCAAACAATCAGTTTTCTTACGTGCGGGCCCCAACTGCCATAATCACTACCAATAGTAAAGCACTAGACGAATAGAGTTTTTTGAAATAGCCGACCACCCGTTTGGTAGTTCTCCGAGAAAAATTAAAAATCGGTAGTTTTTTGAAACCCTAGCCTGTAAAGTAGTAGTTTTATGCTATTTACTCTAGTTCCATCTCTCCACTGAACTCTCTCTCTCTTTGCGAGGATTTGAGCTTCTTTAAATTTGCACAAAAATTAACTGCAGAACACCGTTTCTGTATTTGGCTTCTCAAAAATGAACTTGAGGGCAGTTTTAATATGTGATGGATGAATTGGTTTGAGGCTTTGAGCAGCGTTGAACTGCATGTTGACGATATGTGAAAAATGCAGGTTCGTCCTCTTCTTTTGTTATGGACCTGGCGGTGCACATTAGAGTAGTCAGTGGATGGTTTCAAATATATAAAGGGGTGTGTCACTTGGATGGAGCATTCGGGTTCAGAATGAAAAAATATAGCCTTTTTTTTTCTTTGAAAAATGCAAGCTTTGCACCCCTTTTATGATGCTTATGGCCTGTGCATAGTCTATCACATCAAACTGGGAGCAAAGAACACCTATATCTAAAATATATTTTGTGCAATGCAGTATGCCACACTAATACAATGCATTATTTGAACTTTGGTTAACTTCCTATTAGACACACTAATGCAATGCAGTATGCCACTGCTTTCTTTGAGTATTTCTTGTTAGACGCATATTGATTCAGTTCAGAATCTCTACTATCATGCTACAGTGATGCATTTCGTTGTCTTTAAAATTCACTGACAGTACCCTATGCTAAAACACAGACATCCCATGGTGCTAAGATGGACCTGAATGAGAGGAATATTTTCTATATGAACATTTGAGGGGTGACAGTCACTAGTAGAAAAATGGCCTAATGTGAAGCTCATTAGTCCCAGTTTGTGGTTGAACCGACACTAATGTGACCATTATTGTCGGTTCCAACGGTTAGGCGGGTGGTGACCATTAGTACCGGTTCATGGTGAACCTCTAGTCCCGGTTCGTGCCACGAACCGGGACTAAAGAGGTGGTGGCAGGCTGGTGTCAGGCTGCGGCCCCACCAACAGCTTTAGTCCCGGCTCGTGGCACGAACCGGTACTAGGGATGCACCTTTATTCCCGGTTTGTATAGCCAACCGGGACTAAAGATCATCCTATATAAACCCTTTGTCCAACCCGAGCTCTCTGTTCTTCCCCTTTCATTCCTTCCTCTCCTCCGTTCTTCCCCTCTTCCTCGAGCTCATCACACATTTTGCTCAAATTTTGTCAAGATTTGAAGGCCCCCATCCATTCAAGTGATCATAAAGGTTAGCAATTTTGTCCTTTCATCTCTCATTGCTAGATTAGCTCTTGCAATGCTCTATATAGTGATTAATTTGTGGGTTTTAGTAATTTGGGAGGAATTATATGTGGTAGTTTATTTGATTTATATGCAATTTGAGCTCAAAATAACTCTTAGTTTGAATATGTAGGTGTGGTTTAGTTAGTGCCTTCCCGTCTCCGTCCTAACCACCGTCGATCGCCCGCACCGTCCCATCGCCAGATCCACCTTGTGGTGAGCCTCTTGTTCTTATCTTTTTTATATAAAAAATTGTGTTTTTGCGTGATTTAGATATATAGTTAGTTGTATAATTATCTTACTCGTACATTGTTTGTTATACATAGTGCCACGGTTTTGATATCTGTCCCCGTCGGCCCTCGTCGGGTTTATGATTCGGATGTGGTATATTCTTTTTTATAACTATTTGTTGCATTTCATGTTTATGAAAAATTATGCCCATCAAGTTGACATAGATATTTTTATCTAGGAGGTATGTGAACCAAAAATTCCAACCGACCCTATTGTCGAGAGATTAAATTTAGTTCAAAATGAAAACAAGTATTTGAAAGAAAAATTGAAAAGAACTAAGGACGAGAAGATGGAATTGGAGTTGCATCTTGCCGATGTCATCAATGATCACAAGATCACGATGGAGAAAATGCTCTTGAAGATTAGAAAGATTAGAAAATATGCCATTGATAGTGAGGCTTGGTATCACTATGCTGTTGGATCAATTGTTACATTAGTTGCCATCTTGATCGCATTTGTTGTTGCATTTAAATGCTTTAGCTTGAGAGTTTGTATGTTGTTTTATGAGAATAAGTGTGTATTATGTATGAAATTATATTAATTTGGTATTTTCGATGCTGTGTAATGAAGATGCCGACAATGGATGTACGATGACCGATGCTCTCCCCAGTTCGTTAACGGCGTGCGTACTTTTCTGCTTGCGGCTGAGGCAAACAAGCGGGCGGATGGTTTTATATCTTGTCCATGTGTTGGCTGTAAGAATGATCAGAAATACTTTTAAGTCAAAAACACGTCTACCTGTTTGAGTCCGGTTTCATCCCCCACTATAATGTTTGGACCAAGCACGGAGAAAGAGGGGTTATGATGGAAGACAATGAAGAAGAAGAGGGCGACGACAGCTATCCTGGCCATGGGTCCCCTGAATATGATGGTACAACAATGGGGGAAGAAGCTGATCCTGCAATGCGGGAAGAAGCTGAGCCGGCAATGCGGGAAGAAACTGAAGAAGAGGCATCAGATGAGCCCCCTGATGATCTAGGTCGGGCCATTGCCGATGCAAAGAGAAACTACGCAAGTGAGAAGGAGAGGCTGAAGTTGTAGCGCATGTTAGAGGACCACAAGAAATTGTTGTACTCAAATTGGAAGCTGACAAGAAAAATCTAGGCACCACACTGGAATTGCTGCAATAGAGGGCAGAGAATGGTGTATTTGACAAGGGATTTGGAAAGTTGCTGATAATGTTAAAGAAGATGCTTCCAAAGGATAGCGAATTGTCCGGGAGTACGTACGAAGGAAAGAAGGATATCTGACCTCTAGGATTAGAGGTGCAGAAGATACATGCATGCCCTAATGACTGCATCCTCTACCGCAGTGAGTACGAGGATTTGAACGCGTGCCCGGTATGCGGTGCATTGTGCTGTAAGATCAGTCGCGATGACCCTGGTGATGTCGAGGGTGAGGGCCCCAGTAAGAAGATTCCTGCCAAGGTGATATGGTATGCTCCTATAATACCATGGTTGAAACGTTTGTTTCAAAACAAAGAGCATGCCAAGTTGATGCGATGGCATAGAGAAGACCGTAAGAAAGACGGGAAGTTGAGAGTACCCGCTGGCGGGTCGCAGTGGAGAAAAATCGAGAGAAAGTACTAGGAGGACTTCGCAGGTGACACAAGGAACGTATGGTTTGGTCTAAGCGCAGATGGCATTAATCCTTTTGGGGAGCAGAGCAACAATCATAGCACCTGACCTGTGACACTATGCATGTATAACCTTCCTCCTTGGTTGTGCATGAAGCGGAAGTTCATTATGATGCCAGTGCTCATCCAAGGCCCTAAGCAACCCAGCAACGACACTGATGTGTACCTAAGGCCATTAGTTGAAGAACTCTTACAGTTGTGGAATGAAAAAGGTGTACGTGCATGGGATGAGCACGGACAGGAGGAATTTGACCTACATGCGTTGCTGTTTGTGACCATCAATGATTGGCCTGCTCTCAGTAACCTTTCAGGACAGACAAACAAGGGATACCGCGCATGCACGCACTGTTTGGATGATACCGACAGTATATATTTGGACAATTGTAACAAGAATGTGTACCTGGGACATCGTCGATTTCTTCCGAGCAGGCATCCCGTAAGAAAGAAAGGAAAGCATTTCAAAGGTGAGGCAGATCACCGGACGAAGCCTCGCCACAGTACTGGTGATGATGTACATGATATGGTCAAGGATTTGAAGGTAATCTTTGGAAAGGGTCCTGGCATACAATCTGTTCCGAAAGACATTGACGGACGCGCACCCATGTGGAAGAAGAAATCTATATTTTGGGACCTACCCTATTGGAAAGACCTAGAGGTCCGCTCTGCAATCGATGTGATGCACGTGACGAAGAATCTTTGCGTGACCCTGCTTGGCTTCTTGGGCGTGTATGGGAAGACAAAAAGATACACCAGAGGCACGAGAGGACTAGCGACGTTTGCACGGAAAGAATGGCATACATCAGGGTCATGCCAGCTACGCTCCTACCAAGGAAGAGAAGGAAATCTTTTTTGAATGCCTGCTCTGTATGAAGGTCCCATCTGGCTTCTCATCGAATATAAAACGAATAATAAATATTGCCGAGAAAAAGTTCCAGAACCTAAAGTCTCATGACTGCCATGTGATTATAGCTGCTTCCGGTTGCATTGAGGGGGCTTCTACTGGAAAATGTTCGATTAGCCATTGTGAAACTGTGTGCATTCCTCAATGCAATCTATCAGAAGGTAATCGATCCCGAAATCATACCAAGGTTAGAGAATGATTTGGTGCAATGTCTTGTCAGTTTTGAGTTGGTGTTCCCACCGTCCTTCTTCAATATCATGACGCGCGTCCTAGTTCACCTATGCGAAGAGATTTCCATTCTGGGTCCTGTATTTCTACACAATATGTTCCCCTTTGAGAGGTTCATGTGAGTATTAAAGAAATATGTTCATAACCGTGCTAGGCCAGAAGGATGCATCTCCAAGAGCCATGAAAATGAGGAGGTCATTGAGTTTTGTGTTGACTTTATTCCTGACCTTAAGCCGATTGGTGTTCCTGAATCGCGGCATAAGGGCAGACTGGGTGGAAATGGCACGCTAGGACCGAATCAAATAATCTGTATGGACGGACATTCTCTCACTGAAGCACACTACACAGTTCTACAAAATTCCGCCTTGGTGGCTCTGTATATGGAGGAACACAAGAATATTCTAAGCTCCAAATACCCGGAGCAGTCTTAAGACTAGATTACACGTGAACAAACAAGGACTTTCGCCGGTTGGTGGCAGACACGTGCCATGCCTGACGACACTGTTGAAGATGACATGTACTTGCTGTCCCAGTTACCATCTTCGAATATAATGACTTTCAAAGAGTACGAGATAAATGAGAATACATTTTGCACGATCGCCCAAGATAAAAAAGAGCACCAACCAAAACAGTGGTGTCCGCTTTGATGCAGCAACCAGTAGGGGAAATGACACATATTATGGTTACATAGAGGAGATATGGGAACTTGACTATGGAAGTGATTTGAAGGTCCCTTTGTTTTGGTGCAAATGAGTCAATCTGACAGGAAGCAGTGTAAAGAAAGACCCACAGTACGGAATGACAAGAGTGGATCTAAAAAATCTTGCGTACGCAGACGAACCATTCGTCCTAGCCAATGATGTGGCGCAGGTTTTTTATGTGAAGGACATGTCTACTTGTAGCGACCACGATCCCAATGGACCGAAGTCTCTGTGTTAAGTGTCATCCCTGGATCGGTAATGCTGACAAACACAGTACTTGAGGAATTATAAGAGAGTTCAGTCACACACTTATTACATCGAGTCCTCATAAAGAGTATGATTACACAAAAAATAACATGGCTGAAGGCCATCTAAACTAAATAACTGCAGAAGCTTCGAAGGTAAATGAATCCATCAACTCCAACAACATAGCTGAGTGCACGACAACGACCTATCGCACCTTATTCGCCGTCTGAGTAGTCTGCAACATGAGATGTTGCAGCCGTGTAGGCCAGCACATTAAATATGCTGGCAGAGTTACACTGTAAAGCAATGAATGCAAGAACTATATCTACATGCAATATTTGGCTGGTGGAGGCTCTAAGTTTATGATTTTGCATAAAACTAGTTTTTTCGTACAACCTCTGTTGGAAAAGGCAGTGCCTAGGAGGCGCTTAGGCACGCCTAGGCGCTAGGCAATGGCCAAACGCCTCGCCTAGGACATAAGCAGAAGTCTAGGCAGAGCAAGTAAAAAATTGTCTACACAAGCGAGAAATCATGCATACTGTACTGATATGCCAAAAAAGCCATATTTCAATCGTATTAGCTGGTAGTTAACATACTCATATGCCTTGAATTAATAAAATACACATATAATAACCACATATACACCGAGATAATAAAAATTATATAACCGCCTAGGCTGCGCCTAGGGCGCCTAAGCACCGCCTAGGCACTAGGCGAAGGCCAACCGCCTCGCTTACGCCTACCGCTTTTTTCAACCTTACAACAAAGGAATAAATTTATTAAACTACTCCCAAGTTGTTCCAATATTTGAGAAGGTTCCTCCAACTCAAATCCCAATTAAACAAGTATCATCATTAAACCCAATTCAATTAATTAAAAGAGTGATGAGATCAACAATAATATCCGATTCCAAATACTCAAGATGTCCATAACTGGGGAAACGGCTAATCATGATTAGTTTATACACTCTGCAGAGGTTGCACACTTTTCCCCACAAGACTCGACCGCATCCATGATCGGAAGATCGAGACATAGTCTTCCTGAAGCATTAACTCTCTACTCCGGGCAGACCGGTACACCTACTTTCCCCTACATCTGCTAGTCCACCTCTTCGAGAGCTCATACAACTTACTCAACTATGCCAAAGCCCATAATGGCTTGTGGCTGCACACGGAAGTTTCCAGTCATGAAATATCATATGATCCCTTTGAGCCTGGGTGGCGAACCGAGGAAAAATCACATGGGTACTCCGGGATTTCCCAAATGGACAAACACTGGATTCTCCAGGTGGCCCAACCATTCCACCCAGATGTGTATTAAAATTGCCACCTTAATGTTATCCAAGATTAATAACTCTCATAACTTCCATGTGAATCACGATCCAATCCCCGTCTACAAGCATGGCTAAGCAATAATAGAGCATAACGTATATTCCCGGGGTGATCAAAAGGTATTAGGTTCCTACCTCAAGTACTACAACCAAACCACATGTTCCCCATCCTACTCATGCAAATATTTGAGGGCAAAACTAATACATAGTAAAAACTGGGTATAAAAGAGTATGATCAAAGTGTAACTTGCCTTGCTGACGATCTGCAAACTCTAGGGATTCATACTAACAAGCTTTGCACTCCGGATAATCTAGCGTAGACAAACATTAGTATACATACGCAATCACTCAAACGAAACAGAGAGAAATCGAGAAAAGAACCAAATAAAACTCGAAACAAGCAAACGACTAAACTAAACAGAAGACAAAACCTGACAGCATTATTTTCATGTGGATTAGATCTTAACAGTAGGTACATGTGATCAGCTACGATTTACAAAAAAGAATCTACTTAAACGGAGCTACGAAACTCAAGATACAAACGAAACAAGATCGATTAATAATCTGAACTAAACTCAAATTTTAAATTGTCAAAATCATGTTCAAGTTGGTTCACTGGAAACAAGAGATCGTTACGAAGATTTAGGCGTTGGTTTCATCTAATTTGGACAAACGAGCAAAAAATTTACGCTAGTTTTAAGATCAGGGGCTAACTCGCGAGAAAACTATTCGCGAATAGGTTCCTGGCCGAAAATAAAACTAAAAAAGAAAAATCTACAGAACGAACGTTCGCTAACAGAACTAAACAAATGAATTCGTGCATATGATGATCTATGTATAACATCCAAATTCAAAATTGGGATGTTATAAACCTACCCCCTTAAGATGAATCTCGCCCTCGAGATTCGGGTTGGTCAGCAAAAAGGTTTGGGTGGTCCTTGCGGAGGTCTTCTTCTCGCTCCCAGGTGGCTTTCTCCTCGGTATGATGGCTCCACTAAACTTTGCAAAACTTGATAACCTTGCTGCAAGTAACTCGGCTGGAAAATTCAAGAATCTTGACTGGCTTCTCTTCATAGGTCAGATCACTATCCAACTGAATTGCTTCCAGCGGCACTGTATCTCCCAAGCACCGATCCACCCACATATCAAATTATCAAAGTAACGAACACGAATTATCACTAGTAGAAAACAGGGCTTTGGTCACAGCTCAATGTACACATTAGTCCCGGTTGCATCACGAACCGGTACTAATGTGAGCATTAGTTCCAGTTCGAGCGACTAAGGCATCAGGAAGGCATTAGTCCCGGTTCAAATGGGACCTTTAGTCCCGGTTCGTGTCTCAAACCGAGACTAAAGGTTTGACCTTTAGTCTCGGTTTGAGACACGAACCGGGACAAAAGGATGTGATGCTCTTTAGTCCCGGTTCGTGTCTCAAACCGAGACTAAAGGCCAATTTTCAAACTCTAACCCCCCCCGGTGAATCGGCTTTTCAGTTTTGTAAAAAACAAAAGAAAATGATAAAATCTTCAAAAATTAAAATCCTTTGAGATGTAGTTATGTTACTACATCTAGTAGTTAGGAAAATTAAAAAACTTAAATTTAGACATGTTTTGCAAAATATGTTGTAAAAAAGTAAAACGGTCATATCTTTTGCATACGATGTCGAAAAAACCCGCATAATATATCAAAAAAATCAGCATGAAATTCTGCATCTGATTTTGACGGCCATAGGCCTGTTTGCAAATTTTTAGAATCCTCAAATTCTAAAAGGAAAAAAATATATGCTCAAATTTCAGTTTTTTTGAATTTTGGTCAAACTGTGGTCAAACTACTTATTCAAGAAATATTAGTGTTACTAAATAATTATCCAAGAATACTAGTGTTACTAAATAATTATTTCAGTTTTTTTAATTTTGGTCAAATCTGGTCAAATCTAGTCAAACTGTGGTCAAACTATGGTCAAACTACTTATTCAAGAAATATTTGTGTTACTAAATAATTATTGGTTTTAAGAATAATAGTTTCAAATTCAAACAGTGTAACGTGTGACTTCATGCTCAACTTCAACTCCTAAAGGTTAATAGGATTTACAACTTAGTATTGTCAGGAAAACAATAAGTGCAGACTTGAAAACAAGGGGAATAGAACTCAAAAGTTAAGCTTGCTCAGGTTGGAGTAGTGAGAGGATGGATGACCGACCGGGAAGTTAGACAATTTGGAATGAAGAGGGGTGATTAGAGATTAGAGATTAAAGTGTTACCAACCAGGATTAAAGGTCGAGCTCCAGACAGCAGCCACGTGGAGGGCCTTTAGTCCTGGTTCGTAACACAACCGGGACTGGGGGCTTTAGTCCGACCATTTAGTCCCGGTTCCGAAACCGGGACAAATGAGCCTTTTTCTACTAGTGTATATGAGCATGATGAAAACTAGCTTGAAGATAATTCTCACGTGTCCTCGGGAGCGTTTTCCTTTATATAAGAGTTTGTCCAGGCTTGTCCTTTGCTACAAAAAGGATTGGGCCACCTTGCTGCACCTTGTTTACTTTTGTTACTTGTACCCATTACAAATTACCTTATCACAAAACTATCTGTTACCGATAATTTCAGTGCTTGCAGAGAATACCTTACTGAAAACCGCTTGTCATTTTCTTCTGTTCCTTGTTGGGTTCGACACTCTTACTTATCGAAAGGATTACGGTAGATCCCCTATACTTGTGGGTCATCAAAGACCCTGACAACAAACGATCTGCAGAAGCGTAATTCTTTTTCTGTTAGGAGTGTGTATTACGCATTTGTAGCCTATGCCAAACACAGTTCACATGATAAGCATTCCTACCATCTCTAGAGAGTAGTTCATTCAGGGATATTATTTGATCTGGCACTCAAAATTTTGTATAGCTGATTGATCAACGATCGCGCAAGTTCGATTGGGGTGTGCTAGTTGTATTGTATCCTTAAATGTATAGCCTCTTATGTCTGAAAGGTAAGATGATAAATAACCGCCGGTTGGCGGTTGGAATCCGCAGATAAAGGTTATTGAAACAAGCATGCTGCAAACATTATGCAGGCAGATAAATATTTTTGTGGTATGCTTGCCTAAGATTGGGACCTACTCCCTCTGTAAATTAATATAAGAGTGTTTAAATCACTAAAATAGTAGTGATCTAAACGCTCTTATATTAGTTTACGGTGGGAGTACTTGTTGAGCTTTTTGGTTACCTTTTTTTTTAGAATGGCTTTTGGTTATGCTGGCGGCAGACTTCGGTGGACTGACCCTTTTCGTTAGGGCTAATGTGTATTCTTTGTGCCAAATTCAGCAAGGATTACACTCCATTTGCCAAACTTAATTATGGTGCTCATGTAGCAATCTCAATGTTATACTAGATTCAGAATATCTATTTGACCGTTGATCTGTTGCATAGTGTTGCATCCTGTCACATAATTCAATTTTGCCAGGAGGAATACCCTAATCGTGGCCAGAGCTTTCGCAAGTTTGGAATGTTGCCTGCACTAATAAAATGAACCAAACGCCTTGGAGACATGGGTTTGTGTAGTCTGCATGCACATAGGCTTGTCCAAAGAAGCACACTGCATCCAAGCGTTTCATTTGGTTTGGAATCAGATTCACCATGCGGCCTGATGATTTTTGTGTATGGCCGAGATCCCGGAATGTTAGTGTACGCTGCAGTTGAAGGATCAGAGGGAGTTCTGTACTAAGGGTTGCGTGGCAACTCCGTACTTTATGTATCTTCGCGTACAAAGGGTTGTCTTCAGTTAGAGCAAGCAAGAAGGCCTGCTTCGCCGTGTTGCCGAATATAATAGCACGTGCTACGGGACAAAAATATCGTAGAGATTAACTTTGCTGTGCTAAATCATGCCATTCTATTTCTCAAGACCAACCGAGTCATGTGGCTCCAAGTCGTGCTAAATACGTGTGTGTTCTAGAAGAAGCCCAGGAGGCGATTATCTATAAATATGAATGGCTTTAAGGACTTGGCAACAAGTTGACCTCATGCATAGGTGCTAGTTTATTGATGTCGATAATCTCAACATCAGATGAATTTCCTTTTGATGGATGCCAGATGAAATTGAAATTAAGCAAGTTGCGAGATTAGATGTGCTTATTTGTAAGGACTTGGCAAGATGCTGACGATATCGTGCATTGGTATTCGATCATTGGAGTCGGCCTAAGCTCGCATCAAATGTAACTGAAATGAAGTAACCTGGGAGAAAAGATGCGGTTTCAATATTTGAAGGTTGCGTGCCGCATCTAGGCCGATACAGTGTGAAAGTTAAATGAAATCTATATAGACTTGGTAGTACATGAAAAATGCCTCATTAAACAAGTGCATATAATTAACGGAAGGAGAAGCCATTGGAGCAGGCACGCAGCTCTGCTCTGGCATGCGGTCAAAAACCACACTCGCATCTTTCCTGGTTTGAATCATGCCACTAATATTTTGAGGACCGAGCGAGTCGCGGGTCTGGGTCCTGCTAAATTATATGTTCAGGCCCAAGTGTGCTTGTCTACACATGCAAGTGTAATTGAAATGGCTCAAGTTGCGACTTGCGAGATTAGATCTGGATCAGGAGTTAAATATGTGAGGCTTGTCAGGCGCCCATGTTCTCAAAGTCAAACAAATGAACTATATGCGGTTGGCACAGGAAACTTATTAGTGGACAACGGCTAATCACGTCCATTTAACTAGGTGAGAAGCCATTGGAGTGCATCCACTCCGCAAACACACAAGAGACAAAGAGAGAATGGCGCAGTGGTGGGATGAGTGGCAGCTGCGCATCCTCGTCCTAGCCAGCCTCTGCGCCCAGTACCTCCTCGTGTTATTCGCCGGCTTTCGTAAGTTCCATATCCCGCCATGGCTCAGATCTTCGTTCCGGCTGGCGCAAATTGGCAGCAACGCTCTGGCCCTCTTCGTGCTCGCCATGCTCTTCAATCGCCAAAAAGGTGGGCCGCGCTGCAGCTACGCGCGTGGTAGCCGCGATCTGGAACTGTTATGGGCGCCAATCGTGCTGATGCATCTCGGCGGACAGGTCGTCATAACCAGCTACAAGATTGAAGACAACGAGCAGTGGAGCCGCCACATCTTAACATCTCTATCCAAGGTCAGTGCAAAACATTCTAGCGTCACTTTGTAGTTTTTGTCATAGGGATGTTTAGGAAGAATTTACCCCTTGGATCCGTAATGAATTTTGGTCTCATCGAAGAAAAGCTTGCACTAATAACCATGCCCATTTCCCAAGTAAAATGCATAGAAGCACCACAATAGTAACGTCATTAGCGAAAAACCACCATTTTACAATTTGTTACAAAAATCACCACACACAAAAATATTAATAGTGACGAAAAACACTGATGGTAAATTCTAATGATTTTGATGATGTCACTAATTGGTCGAGCCGCCCGGCATGCTGAGTTGACAGAAAAAATTGCCCCGTGGGCGAATTGACTTTGTCTTCTTCCTCCTCCACTCTTTTCTATGTGTCATTATATCAAACACCTCATGTGCACCAGCCAACTCCTTTCTCTCTTTCTCGATACGATACACAGTAGATGGTGAAGAGGATGAGCAGGGAGTCGAGCCGAAAATCGTCCGGGGTGACCGTGGAGATGATATTGCGCGTCTCATCGGGGAGTTTGGTCCTTGGTTAGTCGTCATTCAAGACATTGATGTAGACTTAGGCGTGGCCGTCATGCTAGAAGTCGGCGAGGACCCTCTCGTGGTGGTCGCGCTCGGCCTTGATGGCGTCCAGGCCCTCGCGGAACTCCTCGGGGAGTTTGGGCAGGGAATGTCGAGGCTTCTTGTCCCACTCGAGTAGCCATTGGATGTAGATGTTCCATTGGTCCGTCTTCACCACTAGGGAGTCGAGCCGGAACTTGCAGTGAGCGTACTAGAGGACGGACTGGAAGCTAGAGGCCTTGACAAGCCCATGAGCCGCCTTGACGATGACTTGCGTGAAGAAGAAAACAAAAGCAAATCGGGCCTGTGTGAGGAACAACAGCACATCGCCCAGATCGAATCGAAAAGGAGAAGAGGGGCGAGAGATGGGAGATGGTGTCTTGAACAGGGGTTGGTAACCACGTTGGCCTGCCAGTCATGCGCCGGGGCGAGATCCCTCGGACAACCAAAGAATGGACCATGTTTGCCATGAACCATGGCGTACATAGGATGGAATCCTCCGAAGACTTTGGCGCACACTTCAAAGCACATTTGAATTATCAGCATGTTTATCCCTAAATGTAATCGACCTACATGTAACCCTAGGTACCCCTGGTTCCTATATAAGCTGAGGGGGTTAGTTCGTAGTATAGAGTTGGAGACATATACATATGATCTCGAGTTAGATCATCATGTACTTTGTACCCACATCACATCAATACAGTCAAAGTAGGACCTAAGGTTTTACCTCTACGAGAGGGCCGAACCTGGGTAAACATCGTGTCCCTCTTTTGTCCTGTTACCACCAAGCTAAGATCCACAACTCGGGACCCCTTACGCGATATACGTCAAATTCAACCCCAACATTGGTGGCCCATGCAGGCCCCGCTGTGTGGTCAAAGCAGCTTGATGGTTCATCTTCGGATCGAGGACAACATTGGCTCTGGGAAGACCTTCCCTAGTCCCCTTTTTGTATTCGGCAACATCACGCTCTAAGCCGATTCGGCTGGCCACCTCGGCCAGATCAAAAAGTTTGCTCCCGGCCAGACCATGAGGTTCGGAAATTTGCAGTATGCTACGGATGTCTGTGACGAGCTTGCCTTTTCGGGATGGGTGTCAGACCAGTCTGAAGACTCTTCTGGCACCATCATACTAATCTTAGATTCAATCTTGGATCAGGAGCACGACATGGATCACACCTCGGATCTAGCTTCAAGCACGGAACCGAGCATTACGCCGGCGGTTTAGACGTCAAATTTTGCCGGCGAAAATTCCGAGGCCATACCAGATGGGATCTCCGGAAGACTACAGCTAAGACTGGCTTTCAATCAGGATATGGGCGAGGCCGACAATATGCTTCTGATCGAGATGTTAGATTGGATTCAGAGCCTCGCAATCTCAAATAATGAAACCTCTATTTACGACATGATCGGGGAAAATCTAGAGGTGTTAGAATTTTAAACCCATCCTACACCCACCTAGTCATTACCGCTAGAGACTTAATAGACGTTCTGGCATACGCCTTCAAGGAGGCAACCGATATGGAGGAAGACGTCGATGAGATGTCAGACTCTACCTCGCCGCCTGCCGACACTCGTACCAGCAAGTGGCCAGCTACCTCCATCTACGATTCTACATGGTGGATAGGCAGCGCCCCCCCCCCCCAAGTGCCGATGTTGGGGCCGCCGTAATGGAGACATTGGCAATGGTGATGCAAGCTATGGTGGCACTAGAAACGGTGAAACCGCCGACAAGGACGGCGTCGACAACTAGATTGCTGGCAATAACATCGCTGTCAGCAATAGCAACGGCTCGCCGCATACTGTAGGATGATACAAGCCTCAGCCCTGAAAAATATGATGTCAATGAGGAGCCCCTCGAGGCACCTCCGCTCGACGCATTCTGCAGGAGATTGGCCGGTACGGCCAAAAGCATCAAGCAAAAGTCCTAACGGCTAAGAACCGAACAAGACGGACAGAACGACAGATGGGTCGAGCTCCTTAGGGCCGAGCAGGCACTTAAAGGCAAACTTGAGAAAAACAGGGCTAAACGGTTCCTCCCTCACAAATATCTACTGTCCGAGCTCGACGAATAGGGTGAAGGCAGCGTGCTATCTAAGCGCGAGTGGACTGAGGTGCCGATTGCCCTTCTTGGGGACGAGACAGTTCGGCTGGTGGAAATAACTATATTCCGAAGGCCTATAGGCGAGGGGGCGGAGCCAATCCAACAAGTGTTTAGACTAGCCATAATGCATAGTAACATACACTACTAACATACACAAATCCCTAGACTATGTTACTACCTTTATAGTGGGTAGTAACATAAATGTGGTAACATGCAAAGCTTCATTTATTAGGTTATAGACTCATATTGCATTGGGATATGTGATGTTACTTTAACTAGCTAAGTTACTGTAACTACCTCTCTCCTCATTAACTCATTGCCACATAAGCAAAGTTACTGAGTTGGACTCGATGTTACTACTGAAGTTACTCCCACTATGGCTAGTCTTACCATCCAACAAGGGCACCGTCGAGGTATGACCCCAAGCCCAAAAGGTCGCTAAGGTCTGAGGCCCCACCCTAATTGATCTATAAATCTAGGGAACGCCCACCTGGTGGGATACTTAGCTTGTTTGACCAAGACTAATGACTTCCATGATTACATGCGCGACCGAAACATGATCATGTTCGATGCACGTTATGCTACTGCCAGGGCCAAGGAGCTACGCACCCATGTGCATCACCGACGAGGTCATGCAGCACAAATTCCCAGAGGGATTTAAACCCATAAGTATCAAGCAATACGATGGACCCAGCTATATGGATTAAGCATTTACCCTACACGTACATATGGCAGGCGGCAATGATCTACATGCCGTCAAATAAGTGGCCTTGAAACTCAAAGGATCGGCTCGTCATTGGCTTAACAGCCTCCCCAGGACGCAATTGGAGTCTGGGAAGATCTCAAAGATGCATTCCAAGCAAATTTCCAGGGCGCTTACGTTTGACCCGCAGATGCCGATGACCTCGTTGATGTCATGCAAGATCACAAATTCTGAATCGATTTTTTGACCAAGAAAAACCTAATGGTGGACTGCCCGGACGCTGAGGCGATAGCTGCATTCAAAAACAACATCCATGATGACAGGCTTGCTAGAGAGCTCGGACAAGATAAGCCGCCGACAATGGCATCCCTCACAGAACTCATGACACGAAGCTTGACATCTCTTCCAGGAAGCGGCGATAGCAAGCTTTCTTCAGTGGCCTTCTCAATAAGCCGGTACAGAGCTTCAATCGCTATAATGAAGAGTAGAGGCGATAGGGGGTCACCTTACCGGAGACCCCGATGATGGATGATCGCAGGCCCCTGCCGGCCATTCAGTATGAATGAGGAAGACGACGTCGACATGAGCCAGGTGATCCGGTCTCTCCACCTGGCACTAAATCCAAGCGCATTCAAGAGGTCTAGGAGGTATTCCCTGGAGACGTCATCGAACGCTCGGGCAATATCCAGCTTTAGGAGCAGGGCCGGTGTTTTCTTCCTATGTAGCAATCTAACCATGCATGTTTTGGACATATAAGAAGCTGTCATGGATGCCTTTGAGCTGAGGAAAGCAGATTGTGCTGGGGATATGATGTCCTGTACAATAGCAGCCAGCCTGATGGACAAGACCTTCGCCATTAGCTTCACTATGGAGTGAATTAGGCTAATTGGTCTAAAATCGGAGATCTTGATAGCATCCTACCTCTTTGGGATTAGGGCGACTAGAGCGGTGTTAAGCTGCGTGAGATTGCCTCCAGCAAGTCTATAGAACCGATCAAAGACTTGCATGATGTCACCTTTGATCGTGTTCCAACTTGACCTGAAGAAAACTCCTATGAAACCATCAGGCCCTGGTGCTTTTCTACTGGTGAGTCCTTGATTGCGGCCCACACCTCCTCAGTAGTGAAGGGGTTATCCAGGCCTCTATTCTGCACCGAAGGAACTTGGAGCTGCTCCCAGTCAACCGCCATTGATCGCGGGGCCTTTGTGCCAAGTACAGAGCTGAAATGTTCAGTGATCACCTGCTCCTTTTCTGCATGAGTGGTGGCAATGGCTGCATCTGTGCATAGGGAGTGGATGAAGTTTTTTCGTCGATGCGAGCACATCTTTGCATGAAAGAACTTTGTGCTTGCGTCTCCCGCTTTGAGCCAAGTTATTCTGGATGCCTGCCTTCGTCTTGCTCACTCGATTGCCGCCAGGCCTAGGAGCCGCTGCTTTAGCATCTTTCACAGGTTGAACTCGGCATTGGACAGGGCTCTCTTTTCTTGTGCGACATCAAGGCGGAGAATGACCTCCGTGGCAATATGGAACTGCATCTTGGCGTCGCTGAAGAGGGACTTGCTCCATATCTTGAGGTCTTTTGCAGTCCGGTCCATTCTGGGAACTTTTCGTGGGAGCCAAAACAGCCTGGAATTTGCCTTCCGTTTCCAATGTTGATTCCTTGTCCAATCAAAGATTGCTGTCATTTAATATGTCGAGATGATACAACCGTATAGAAAGAATGCCCGGACTCTCCATAACATGCATGATGCACACAATTAACACGTGCAACAAAAAAAAATCATTTTACAACAATAATACATTAATCCAGCCTAAGCTGGGGTATATCCTATCCGGAGATCACACCGCCATCCATGAAGGGAGAAAACCTCTGTGGTTGTATGCTCCTGTCGAGTAGACGTCATCATAGAAAAGTCTCTGTCCTCCGGCCTGTGCAGGATAGACAAGTACGGAGCCATCGCGTATATGCATGAATAACCTGCCCAAGAGGTGAAACATATTTATTATTAAACACCACATCATTCCTAGTAAGCCACAATGCCTAACATAAGGCAATTGTCCCCGCAAGAATATGTGCTAAAAATTGTTTGTCAATACCCCGCAATCAATGGCCGAACATATTACGAGCGTCGAGCGCTATGTCGACGAGGGGTGGGGGGGTAAATATTTAAAGCAACTTAAACTATGGTCCACACTGCACGAGCAAACTTGCACTCAAAAAATGGGTGGTTAATAGACTCTCATATTGGCAAGAGACACATATCTTGCTAATTTGCCAATTGCGACGTGGCGGGTATCGCTACTTAAGATCACACCTCTGCTTAGAAGCAAGAGAAATATCTTAACTCAAAGAGAATTTTCGAGCTTTCACAATTTTTTGTAATCAATTGGAACTCACATGATAAGGATTTGATGGAAAATCTACCTTTTTGATGCAAGTTCCATCGAAACTCGTCCAATTTGTTTGACAGATGAATAGGCTGCAGACACATGAACAATTCATTCCATGCTACAAGGCGAGGCCCTCATTGGCTCCTGCAGAAAGGAACATCAGGGTTTTCTTGTCCCAAAACCTGTACGATCATGATGAAATTATGTGTAAAAATCTAGTACATGCTACAATATTCAACCATAAGTGGGGTGGCACCCAGCTATTGGCTAGTACCTGAGAACCACCCCTAACCAAGAAAGTGTCAAATTGGAAAAGGAATTCATTGACCTTCATCACGACCAAGGTTTTCAATTTCAGTTTTAGAAAAATTTCAGCACCAACCGAAATCACTGAAATTCAGTGAATTTCAGTGATTTCAGTTTCCGTTTCAGCCAAATGACTGAAATATTCACTTGAATTCAATTAAAATTTTGAAAAAATTAAAAAATATTTTTAAAAATATTGGAATTGTTGTGCTATACTGAAATTGCTGAAATATTTTGGCCGAAACGTAATATTTCAATGTCTGCTGAAATTACTGAAATTCAGTGAATTTCACCGAAATCTCACTGAAAGTGAAAACCATGATCACGACATGCCAATACCAAATCCTTTTCATGGATTCTAATGGACACATCCAAGAGCAGAGTTAGCATAATTCGGTAGCTTCCATATTCACTAAAAGTGTAACGCATTTTTTTTTGCATCTTATATATTGAATCATCTACTATGTCAGGTCACGATTGCACTCTATGTGTTTTACAAGTCATGGTCGTCGGATGACAAAAGGTTGTTGGCTACAACTATTTTGCTCTTCATCTTGGTAATTATCAGATGCTGCCAGAAGGTCTGGAATCTTAAGAGTAGTAGCTTTCATGCCTTGCTAAAGGCCAACCCGTCCAAGGTCAGCCGCATTCAGGGCACCAATGTCTCAGAAGAAGAAGAACAGCTTGACAGGTTTATACCAAAAGCAAGAGCAATAGTGAAAAAAGATCTTGGTGGTACATCGCATCTAGTCAACTTTCTCAGAGAAGTTTTTTCTTTTGCCCCAGGCGATAAAGCCCCAATCCTACCGGAGCACCTGTTTTCGGACCTTCCATGTTCATATTCTGATCGTCTTAAGACCCTGAGAATATTCTGGTCGCTTGAGATCGAATCAGCTTATAAAGCAATAGAAGCCGTGTTGTCTGATATGACCAGTAATCTCTACACCAAAGACGATGCCACTGACAGGAAGGACATTGGTTATACGATAGTGCGAGTAAGGCTCATGTGCCGTACGTGCTCAAATGTGGTAAGTTATGGAAATGCAACATTAATTATAGCCATCTGCCTCGTACACACTAGCACCCACAAGCAAGCTCATAGGGGTGAAGATACCTGGGTTACACTGGTGCTATTGTACGGCACTCTTCTGCTGGAGCTGGTTTACGTGTTCGTCCAATCAGCTTTCATGGGCAGGTTCTCTGGCAGAATCCTCCAACGCAGTCTTATTGGATTATTAACCCATAACAGAAGGTTCTCCAGGTTGAGGAGGATCGCGGGATGGTTACGATGCAAGGACTTGTTCGACGATTACTTTTGGCAGATGAAGCCAAGCTATTCGTGCGAGGAGATTACAGAATTGGTCCGTTGGTATGTGAAAACATGGTGGACGAGCGTAAGCAACCGTCAAGATTACATGAGGCTTAATGATACCAGGGGCGACCACACGCTGACGAAGAATGGCTTGAAAGGAATGGCTTGGAGCATACAGAGGCCATTTGACGAGAGCATCATTCTCTGGCACCTGGCCACAGAATTTTGCTTTCACCGTGAGTGCAAGTCTCCTGATTCTGAAAGTTCTAGTTCCTTTTCAATCCGTCGTACTGGTGATGGTCCTCCAGGTGATGCCCGTAGCCAGTGCAAAGTATTGTCCAACTACATGATGCATCTGTTGTTTGACAATCCCGAGATGCTGATGCCAGGCAGCAGAAAGAGTTTATTCACAATGGCCTGCGACGAACTCGAGGAAATCCTGAAAAGTGACAAGACACCGCGAGACGAGATGGGCTTTACACAGGAACTAATTGAGAAATGCAAGGATGGTTCTATCCCCGACGACTCTTTTGTACGGGACGCTTGGCTGCTAGTTCAAAGCTTGCAGGGTGATTTTAATGAGGAGACCAAGATGTGGGAGGTGATCCAAGGCGTGTGGGTGGAGATGCTATGCTTTTCTGCCTGTCGCTGCCGAGGATACTTGCATGCGGAGGCTCTGGGAACGGGTGTGGAGTACCTCTCCTATGCCTGGGTCCTCTTGGCATTCTCCGGGATGCAGACATTTCCGGAAAAGCTCCAGCGGAGGGAGGTTTTCGGGATGGAGACAAATTGAAAAGAGCTTCTGACAATTGGGCAGCGGGTGCAGATGCAGCAGAATATGATGGTGTACAACGAAGAGTCTCACAATACAGCACGGAAATTAAGACGCACTCCCTCCATTTGATTCACAGAGTGGAGTCAGAGTGCTTAATTGTTTGAGCTCGATCGAATATTTTGTGTTAAGCCTCTCCGTATGTAATGTATGTATCTCCGTAAACCGTAATTGTCTTGTCTGCTAGCAGGCGCCTCTACTTTTGTAACTAAGCACCGCCATGCCTGTGTCGGCCAATATGTTTGCACTCCTCCTGTTTTTCTCATTGTTCGGTGCAAAATACGTACGAAATGTAAGCCCCATCTGTTGTGCCAATTGCAGACAACACGCAAGACCAGTGAAATGTATCTCTCCGTTTCGTTGTCCTCCCTCTCCTGTCCATGTATCCAGGTTTTACGCTGCCCGCAATCAGCTAAGGTTTCTTCCTTCTAATCATTCAAGGCTCAATGGTTTGTATGTACCCAGACAGAAGTCCTAGCCAAGCAGCTCAGGGCGACCATTGTCTTTCTCCGAGCTCTTTATATGAACCGGAAACCTATTGCGCCTCCCTTACCGGTTCACATATGCAGCCGTAAGAAAATCGCCGGATGAAGAAGCTTCCTATGCCAAGCACCGGCACTTATTTACAACTAGCAAACCTAGGGCCGATGTATGATTGCATATATCAATTTCAGGGTATGAGATTGCTAACCAGACATGCTGCCCGGTAACCTAGGGCCGATGTACCATCAGACTTGTGCACAAAGAGAGAGATGATGTAGCACTCGGGACCCCTATAGAAAAATCTATTTGACGCAGCGCGTTGCGTCAAGCTGCTGGAGCTTCGCACAGGCAAGCGGCCGACTGGCCGACTGACTTGAAGGGCCGGCACATTTGTGTACATAACATAGGTACTACGCCATCCAGTCTTTTTTGTTTCTTTTACCGGTTTTCCTGTTTCTTTTGTGTTTTCGTGTTTTTATTTATTTTATTCATGTTTCCTTTCCATTTTTATTTTATTATTTTTATTGTATTCTGTTTCTTTCAAAGATTTACGTATTTTAAAATTATGTTCATGAATTCAAAACAAATTCAAAAACTATCAGTGAATTTCAGAAAATATTTTGTTGAACTTGTCCAGAATGTTAGAAGTGTTCCTGTCATCAATTTTTTTCTCACAATATCAGAAAATGTTCATGATTTTTAAAAATTACTCAGGATTTCAAAAACATGTTTCCATTATCTAATTCCGTTCACAAATTTCAAAAAGAAGGTTTTTGTAGGAAAAAAAACAAGATTTTCAAAAAATATTTGGAACTTTCAACAAATGTTCGTATATTTCAATGGGTGTGTGCGGCAGAGGGGTCAAATTTCTGTTCATGCTTTTATAAACAGTCAGGATTTCTAATTTTGTTCAGATTTTTCAAAAAAATACTTTGATTCTCAAATTTTGTACGAAAAGTTTCCAAAACACGGAATTTTAACAAAAATCACGTATAGAAATTTATTCTTGTTTTAAAATAGTTATTATTTTCAAAAAATGTTTTTTTTACAAAAACAGAATTTTCAAAAAGTGTTGACACTGTTCAGATTAAAAAAAATAACTGTTCGCTTCTTTCAAAACAAAACGTGCTTTTCCAAAGAAAATTGGAAATAATTTATAAAAATCAATTTTCAAAAGTGCTCTCGCGTTTAAAAGTATTCATCATTTCAAAATTGTTTACCTTTTTCAAAAAAAAAAATCGATTTCTTTTTTCAAAACTGTTCACAAATCTCGACTCTGCAGTGTTCGTACAATTTTCGTGCTTCAGGCAATTCACCAACATGCATGGTTGGCCACGTGTCCTCACAAGCATGATGCCGCAAGTTCGATTCTTTAGCAGTGCAACTGCATGTCGTCATGGGAGTTCGTTCAGGGCTTCAGCCGTCAGCCGCAAGCAAAGTCCCCTGGCGCCCATGTACATGTTCGCCTTTGAGAAAATAAAAAGAAAAAAACCAGGAAAAATCGAACAAAACAAAAAAAGTTGTTACTTTTTTTGCGGGGGAACAAAAAAGTTGTTAATTCAAAAAAGTCCATGGATTTTCACAAAGCTTTTATTAATTTGAAAAAAAGTGCATCAATTTTGAAAAAAAATTGTTGAATTCTTTAAAAAAATTCTTCAAATTTGAAAAAAAAATTCATCGATCATGAAAAAAGTTTGCCCAGTTTAAAAAATACATAAAATATGAAAAAATCATCAATTTTTAGAATTCATCAATTCTTCTAAAAATTCATGGATTTATAAAAAGAAAATATTGATTTGCAAAAAAAACTTATCAAAATTTGAAAATTTATGGAATTTTAAGAAAAGTCAATCGACTGGAAAAAACATTCATGTATTTGCTAGCAATTCATCGAACCAGGAAGAACAAAAAGGAAAAAAGGAAAAAGGAAAAAGGAAGAAGAACACATGAAAGAAAAAGAGAAGTTAAGGACGCGTTAGGTAAGCTGCATTAGGTCGGGCCAGGCCCGCGCTGGCAGAATTTGGCCTGTTTGGTTGCTTGACTCGCATGCGATTCATGGTCCACACGAACCTCAAAGCAGGCATGGGCCTGGCTTTGGAGGAACGATCGAATCAGCCATTTTTTGCGAGCCAGGCTTGCTCGAGCCACGCATGAGGAGCCCCTGCACGCGTGAGGATGCGCGGGAGACGACGCGACGGCTTATAACTCCCCAAGCCCCCTCTCATCACCTTCCTCGCCAGTTCACACCCACTCCCTCTCTCTCACCGCAACGCCCGTTCGGTTTCTCCAATGGCAACGACGCCATCTCGCCACGCGCCACCCACTCTGGGCAACGTATTAATGTGTATGACCACACCTGTTAGTGAGTAATGGTGTTCGATCGGTGTTATTTCTCAAAAAGTACCTTGTATTTTTTATTCACGAAAAAATAAGGCACCGCATTTTTTTATTTTGCAGAAAAGCTAACCAATGTACTACTAAACCTAACGGCAAAAAAGCAGTAGAACTGCACTCAAACCCGCGACCCAAGCTTGCAAGAATATCCAGACGAACCACTCGACCAATAGCATACAAAAATATCCAGACGAACCACTCGACCAATCACATTCACTTGTCCTGTATGGATTATTTTTAGACAAACTGCAAAGCTTTATTAGACCGTCACAATGTTTACAGGGACGAAGTCAAGTTCGTTGGGCTGGCCTAACAAAGCATGGTGGCCAACCCCGAGAGATAAAGCGTGCTTTGCCAGTTTGTGAGCCTCGATATTCGAGCTCTTAAATTCATGAATAATATTACAGGTTTCGAAAGCAGATTTATATTGCATGATCTCTTGCACAATTGCACCATAGCTCCCTTTATTTTGCTGTTGGATATCGTCGACGGCCACCTTGCAATCCGATGCCACATGGATCCTTCTGACGTAGAGATCATCAGCTAAAGCCAATGACTCCCTGATAGCGAGTGTCTCCAGAGTGCCGGGGTCTGACAAGTTGGGGAAAACCACCGCCGATGCTCCCATGAAAACACCATCTCGATCTCTGCAGACAGCTGCCACTGCACCATGCGATCGTCCCACCGCCGCATCTAATTGAGTTTGACTAGCTCATCCGGAGGTGCAATCCACTGATTTGGGCGACGTTGGGGCGCCCCCCTTCCGACCACACCAGGCTCCTGTAGTGCTTTTAGTTCTGCTATGTACGATTTAACAAAGCTGTTGCGCAAAAAAGTGTTTGGAAAATGTCATTGTACATGGCCTTCCTACGTGAAGTCCACAGCGCACATAGGGTGACCACAAAAGCAAGGAAATCCTCCTGGTTGAGAGCTTCGTACATTACGAACAGCCACCTCTTTGCATTTTCCTCTCTACAAGTACCCAGTTTATCCAGAACAGCTTCATTTGAGAGTGCCCAAATGCTCCTAGAGACCGAGTAGTCCACCAAGGGATGGCGCCAAGTGTCGACAGCCCTGTAAAGACAACAAGCCCTGAAAGATGACATGTTTCTGTGATGGAGAAGTGCAGCTGTGGGAATAGAATTTCTAGCGAGCCTCCACAAGAAAAATTTCAGCTTTGATGGAACCCTGATCCGCCATAGTTCAGTCCAGCCTTGATCGGCGCCGTGGGACTCGGAGGAGCCCCCCTGTTCGTACAACCAAGCCTCCCGGCTTAGCTTAGTCCGCTGAATCATCCGATACGCTGATCGCACTGAGAAGATACCCTTTCGATCCTCGAACCAGGCCCAAAAGTCATCTATCTGTCTTGTGCAAAGAGGTATTTGTAAGATGGCCTCTGCGTCTATCGGTATAAACACCGGACAGTCCAAGTTCTTGTTCCAGGTTGAATATGTATGGTCAATCAGCTCAGGCACCCTCATCGGTGGATCAGGGACTAAACAAGCGATCGGCCTTCTCGCATGTGATCTCGGCAACCAGTTGTCCTCCCAGATATTGGTTGTTTCACCATCTCCAATCCTGCACACAAACCCTTGAACCATGATGTCCCGTCCATCAAGAATGGCTCGCCATATCTGCGAGGGGTGTGATCCCAAGGTTGCACCAAAGATGTCTGTATCAGGATGATAGACTTCTTTCAGGATCCTCGCACTCAAAGACAAGGGGTTTTGCAACATACGCCAGGACTGCCGAGCTAAGAGGGCCAAGTTAAAAAATCTCCATGTCCCGAAACCCAAGGCCTCCTAGGTTCTTCGGTAAGGACTAAGGTCATCACGTCCCAAGCCACCCAGCTAGGTTTCCGTTTTCCCTGTTTGCTCCCCCACCAGAATTGTCTGATTAGCAAAGTAACACTTTTGCATAGGCCCCGAGGAAGATGGAAACATGCCATCGAGTAAACTGGAATTGCTTGAGCAACCGCCTTGATTAGTACTTCTTTCCCTGCGGAGGATAAGAGTTTTTTCATCCAACCTTTCACCTTTTCCCAAACACGATCCCGCAAGTACTTAAAGGTCCCGTTCTTCGAGTGTCCGACCTCAGTTGGCATACCCAGGTACCTGTCACTGAGTGACTCATTGTGCACATTCAAAATATTCTTCATATCATCTCTAACCCGTTGCGGGCAACCTCTGCTGAAAAAGATTGATGACTTATCGTGATTTATCCTCTATCCCGATGCCAAACAGTACATGTCCAGTAGGTTTGATACCGCTACTGCCCCCTCATTCCCTGACTTAAAAAGCAGTAGGCTGTCATCTGCGAAGAGAAGGTGGTTCACGGCCGGAGCCGTAGGTGCCACCTTTAATCTTGCAATGTTTGATGACGAAGAACTGGTTTTCAGGAGGCACGAAAGCTCCTCCGCTGTAATTAAGGAAAGGTAAGGGGATATCGGATCTCCCTGCCTTATACCTCTGCTTGGTACAAACTGATCAACCCTTTCTCCATTAAAAAGTACTGAAAAGGAAGCAGACCGCACCATGCTCATGAAAGTTTTTATCCAGGGAACAGCAAACCCTAGCTTTCCCATTATGGCCTCCAAATAGTCCCATTCCAGCCCGTCATACGCTTTCATCATATCAAGCTTAAGAGCACAATAACTGTTAGCCTTCGCTTTACTGCGCTTCATGAAATGTAGACACTCATAAGCACTTACAATATTATCTATTATGAGCCTGCCTGGGACGAAAGCTGACTGCTTCTCAGATATAATAGCTGGTAGAATTTGCTTGAGCCTATTTGCAATGACCTTGGATGCAATTTTGTATAGAACATTGCAAAGTCTAATAGGCCTGAATTGTGACAAGATGGAAGGATTTATTACCTTGGGAATAAGAACGAGGATGGTGTCGTTTATGCTCTCCGGAGTTTCTTCCCCTCTCACAATCCTCAAAACAGCATATGTCACCTCTGCCCCACATAACTCCCGGCGTCTCTGATAAAAATGTGCCGGGAAGCCGTCAGGACCGGGCGCCTTTGTTGGGAACATCTGAAACAAGGCTGCCTTAACCTCCTCATTTTAGTAGGGGGCACACAACATCTCCTACATCTCTGCCGATACTTTAGTTGGGACGCAATTTAAAACTGTCTCCATATTGCTCACCCCCTCCGTGGTATATAGAGTCTTATAGAAGTCATTTATCATCGCCCTCAACTCCTCCGGATCATCTGTGATTACCCCTAGTGAGTTTTGCAAAGCCTTGATCATGTTCTTCTTCCGGCGGATACTTGCCCTTAAGTGAAATTTTTTGGTGTTCCTATCACCCGAGGTGAGCCACTCCACCCTTGATCTCTGCCTCCACATAATTTCCTCCCTGTGATATAGCTCCACAAGCTTCTCGTTGATTTTGAGCTCTACATGTGTTGGCACAATAAGGCTTGCGTCCGACCTGGGCTTCTCGAGCTCTCCCTTCAGCTGTTTGATCTCCTTGCGAACACTCCCAAAGGTGCCCCTGTTCCATCGACCCAAATCTTGTGACACCGCTGAAAGTTTTGCTCTAACCTCTTCTACCCTGGTGGCGGCTCCATGTGTTGCCCACGCCTCGTTAATCGTACTGCTCCAGGAATCATGGCCCTCCCACATGACCTCATATTTAAATGAGGTAGGACTCTGACTTCTCCTCTGATATGTGTTTGTTCTTGCCAATATAGGGCTGTGGTCTGATGTGGCTGCCACCAGATGTGTAAGATCAGCCAAAGGGAAGCGTGCATGCCACTCAGCCGACACCAAGGCTCTGTCGAGGCGCACCCTTGTGAAAGTTCCTCTTGTTACCTTCTTTTCAAAAGTCCATGGTATACCCGAATAACCGATGTCCAGCAACATGCAAACATCCACAACATCTTGGAAGGCTTGTATTTGTGCATTGCTTCGCTACCCGACTCCCACGTGCTCCTATGGACGTAACACTTCGTTAAAATCACCCACGCAGAGCCACGGGAGACTGCTCAAATTGCTAATGTTTTTTAAAGTGTCCCACGTCTTGTATCTCAGGTGGGTTTGAGCTTCGCCGTATACTACAGTTAATCTCCAAGGGTCATCGCCTGGTTCAAGGACCGAGCAGTCAAGATGATAATCAGAATAACCCAAAATCTCTATATAAATTGCATTGTTCCAAAACAAACCGATACCTCCACTCCTACCATGACTGCTAACAGCATAACCATTTTCATAACCAAGTGTTCCTGCTAAAGCTTCTACCCTCGAGCCTTCAAGCTAGGTTTCTATGATACATAACAGGGTAGGGGCAAATTTCCTCGCGAAATCGCGAAGTTCATGAACCGTCGCGGCTTTGCCCACGCCACGACAGTTCCAATAGAGTACACTCAATGGGCTCGGCGGTGCCCGTCGCTCGGGCCCGCCATCTTTGATTCTATCTTGCTTAGCAACATGGACTTCACCGTTGAAACTTTCTCCGTCTCCCTCCCCACCTTTGCTCTCTTTGTTTCCTGTGTAGAACTCGGACTTGATGGCACCGTTGGAGGAGGCAGTGCAAGCATCTTCCCTTGTGTCCCCACTAGGGATTGTTCAGAGTCCTTTGGGATCGCCTCCGGTCCAAGATGCACCATTGGTTCGGACCCCCTTTTCCTGACTCTTTCGGCGTCCAGCATCTCCAAGTCCTGTTCAGTGTATTCAGCTTCAGCCCCATCATGCTGGGAGCGTGAGCCCCCGCTTCTCCCAGTACGTCCTCCTCTGCGACCCCCCTGCGTCCACGGCCACCTCCGGGGCCGCTGCCGTTCCTCATGAACCAATTTGCCTTGAGCTCCTTAAAGACGAGAGCTGATGGAGGGTGAATGCTTGTACCATGTTCCTTATAGAGATGGCCTAGCATGCCGCGTACCGCACACCAATCCGGCAGCTTCTCATATTTGACCTTGTAGATTTGCCTCTCGCCTCCCCTGATCATAGATACTGCATTCTTAAGCGGCTTGATGACATTTATCCTCACCCACACACGGTAGAAGTTTCCAGTGAAATCGTGCGATTGTGATTTAGTGAAGAGAACCTCTCCCACCTTGGCTGCAAGGGAAGGAACCAGGTGGGCGTAGAGGAGCGGAACATCGTGAATCTGGATCCAGATCTCAATTGTGTCCAACCTGACATTCGATGGCTTCATCACCCCATCGTATTCCTTGAGAATGACTGCATCTCCTCGGAATTGCCACGGTCCCTCATGCATGACCCTCTCCCAATCCCCTAGACAGGAAAATTGGATAGTATAGAGGTTCTCCTCTAAGGGCTTAAACTTGACTTCTTGTGCGAGATCCCATGCCGCTCTCATGTTCTTGAAGAACCAATACTGACTGTAGGGTTTACCAGAGTTAACCCTAGCAAGAGCAATCCACCGGGTTGCCGCCTGCGGGCGTCCTTCTCGTCAAAGATCACGTCGTCCAGGTCTTCCTCCTTCAGCCCTAGCTCTTCCATCATTCTTGCCACGTCGTTGATCCCCTCCGGAAGCGGGGATCCATCCGCTGCCATGTAGAACCCTAACCCGATTTTGAAGATCGGGTTTCTGCAGTCGCCCTATGCCCCCGATCCTCCAGAACAGCCAAAGCCCCCGGCCAGGAGACGCCGAGAGGCCCCCCTGCAGTCCGGGAGAAGTAGCTGCGGAGGGGTCGCGGGTGGGGAAGGACAAGACTCGACGGCGACGAGATCGCCCTCGAGAAAAACAAAACCCTAACTAGAGGGAAAAATCGTCCAGACGCGCCGCCTCTATGGCGGCGCGAGGTGAGGATAAATAGGCTGCAGATAATGCGACCCATTTTTGTATGCGCAATTTTATTAACATATTTGCATTACTTAAGTAAAAAAATGTTTTGTTCAAATATTTCTGTGTTGAAAAATTATACATACAGAAGTTGTTTAGTAAATAAATAAACTTGTGTATTCCATAAAAAATATTTAGTAAAACACAAGTAATAAAAATAATTAAGGTGCTGCAAAACATAAGTAATTAAATTATGTTCAATATTTGTGCGTTATAACTATTATACATACAAACAATCATTCATAAAAAAATTCAAATATAAACCTGTGTATTATATAAGTAATATTTAGTTGGTACGTACATTGAAATTCTTTATTAAATAAATATGTTTAATGAATCCATAAATAATTCTGCACTGATGTCTTATATTTAAATTATATAAAATGATGAATACAAACTTTAAATTATTAATTAATGTTTTAATTATACAAACTTTTTATAATTCACAAACATTAATTTTTATATATGAACATTTTTGAAGTAGTGCATAAACAATTTCAAAAGTAGGTTATTTCGTTTGTATGTACAAATTTTCTAAAATACGAATATCAAAATATTATTTTTATTACCAAAATAATAATTTACATATTATCTACAAATTTCTAAAAAATGAACTGGTGCAAAATGGGCTGCACTGTCCATAGGCCATTTCAGCTCCAGGAGCGCCTTTAGTACATTAAAAACGCTTATTCAGATTTAACATGTACGTTGGTAAGTTGTTGTGGCTAGCGCGTCTTCTTTGCAACCGTGTGGTCTTTGGTTCGACAGCAGAAGCCCAATGTGTTTGTGTGTTGATTTTCATTTTTGTAATAACAGATGGCACATCATTAGTACATATCCGTATCAGACATCTGAAAAGTATATGGTGCAGTGGCTATACTCTGTTCTTCTAGTAACTTTGGTTACTGATCCGATACACGGTCCATTTTTTGCAGTGCAGTTGTTGGCTTTTTGTTATGGCGCTAACTAGAAGGAAGGCGTGAGACGGCCGGCCGGGGGTCTTTTTGCCCATGACCGGGCAAGAGGGAAGGGATTTTCTTCTTAATTTTTACTTGATTAGATTGATACATCTCCTCTCTTTATATAAAGAGGTTTACTTGACTCCCAAGCAAGATTTACTTGACCCCTAAGCAAACGATCCTTATCTCTAATTAACCCTAAGATTAATGAGCCCATTAGGCACATTACGTAAACACTACACCCCACCTGCACATGCAGCTTGTCCTCAAGCTGCAGACTAACCAACTTATAACCATGACTCGACGCAACACAAACCTAACACCTAAAAACAAGCCTTTTACATCTCGGCTTGTGTTATTACTCTCAACCTGAAATAGACTGGGACGCTTTATTTTGGAGGTGCACGTGTACAGCCACCTGGATCCCATGGACACCACCTGGACAAAAGGAGTGCATGTGTATGGCTATTGGTCTGCACTGCACAAGGAAGAGTGGAGGGCTTGCGATGGAGAATGACGAGGAGGGGTGCGCCCCCCCAACCGCCAATGTCGCAGATTTTGAGGTCACTGCCCGCGGGGAAAACAACATGCCCGCCTCCCGTGGGGGAAACTGCATGCCCAAGATCCCCGACGCAGCGGATGAGATCGAGGTCCTTTGCACAGCGAAGGGCAACTTGAAGGAGCGGCAACTGCAGACCACGCATCTCCCGCACATGCCGACGCGCTAGGAGGCCGCGCGCATCAGCCTACAGTCTCACCGCCGCCGACACGTGGCGGGTAGCGATCCAAGACGGAAGCAGTGACGGCGACGCCGGGACTTGATCTGCTGGATGTGGACGCCCTGGGATGGCGGCGGCGCTGATGGGTACGAGGTCGTCGCAGCCCCGTCGTAGGGCATCCCATACTGGGCGGCGGAGCTGATCGGCGGTGGCTGCTGCAGCTGCAGCGGCTGCTGCGGTGTAGCGCCGGGCAGTGGTAGCGGCTGGGTGGAGCGCTGGGCACGGCGGAGGCCGCCAGGAGCGGCGGCTGCCACTGCAGCCAGGCTGGGCGGTGGTGGCAATGGATGGCAGCTGCAGCGGCCCGGCGAGCACGGCGAAGGCTGCCTGTGTAACGCCCCGAGACGGATGCTCGAGAAGACTTCCATATATTCCGGGTTTCGCCGTATGTTTCATTTGTGCCTGCCCTTTTATTTTTACATTGCATCATGTCATCATGCCATCATCTCATAAATCTTTTACAACTCAACTAAATAAATTGCATAGATCTTTTGATCTATTTAAATCGAGGGAAAGGTGACTTCTCTTTATATCATAACGTCCCAATATTAGGGAGCTATATTAAATATTTCTTTAATTTGGAAATCACCATAACACACTTGCAAAATATCCCATGCCGTTGTTATCTCAATTCTTGGTCTCCAACCTTGTCCATAATTTCTTTCATCATTTTCCGGAGCTCCACCAAAAATCCGAACATTTTTGGACCTTCCCTACCCTCACTTCCTATTCAAATCATTTGAATTTTAAATCAAATGAGTTGAATTCAAATCTTTCAATCATGGCCTTGTCTATTTTCTCGGAACAAGCACATTTTTGTGAGTTCGGGAAAACTATCCGCGTGTCCAACTTCTTCCCCTAACCCCTCTTTCTTGTCTTTCTTAATCTCTGTTTTTTTCTTTTCTTTTAGTAGAGAGAGAAGGAGCCCAGCAGCCTGGGCCTCCCAACCTCCCGCGCCGGCCCAAGGCCAAGGCCCACCTAACCCTCCTAACCCTAGCCGCCAGAGAGCCCGATCCCCTCTCGCTCGATCTCCATCCCCTCGTTCCCTTCCGCCGCCACCACGCACACCCGTATCGCCCGATTGCCATCTCTCCCTCTCCTTCCCGTGCCCGCCGCCACCAGGCCGTCTTCCCGCGCCCAAGCTCCTCCGCCCCGAGCTCCGTTCACGCCTGCATCTCTCCGTCTTCAGCCACCTCAAGCTCGCCACCGTGCCAGGACCTCCTCGCCCGCCTCCTCGTCTACCCGGTGCCACCGCCTCGTCAGCTCCGTCCCCTTTGGCCCCGACTCCGGCGAGCGCCGCACCGTCTTGTTCACCTCCTACCGCGAGCTCCGCCTCCCATGGCGTGCTGCTGTCAACTCCACCTCGCGCGACCTCCTACCTCGTTCGTTCCCGCGCCGCTCGTCGCCAAGGCCAAGTGCAGGACGCCTCTGCTCCTCCTCACCTCGTCCGCGTCGCCGGGATCGCGTCAAGTCCCTCGCCGTTGTCCTCTGCTCGGGAACGAGCTCGGCCCCACGCCTTGGCCTCGTCCCATGCCCAGATCTCCCTGCGCCTCGCCGCCTGCTGCCTCCTCTGCATCGCGCCAAGCCCCGCTCCTGCCTCTGTTCGAGAGGAGGATGCTGCAGACGCGCCCGGTCGCTCGCGTTGATCGCGACCTCCCCATCTCCTTCGCCTCCTTGCTGTTGCTGTTGACGCCAAGTCCAACGACCACCGAGCAAGGAGTAGCGCCAAGTACCACGACGTCTTTGGGAGACCCGTTTCGCCAAGTTCAACTACACGAATCCGCCAAGTATCTCCACGCACGAAGATGCAAGATCATCCCGGATATCGCCAAGTACCACGACACCCATGGTCCGTCAAAGTTCGTCTACAAAACGTGTTCCACTACCGTCACCCCGAAGACGTTGGATTCGTCAAGTACCTCTCCGAAACGAATGTGTACAACTACTTCCACTACCGTCACGAGAACGACTACTTCCACTACCGTCGCTACGTGAACAACTACTTCCCACGACGAACCGTGAACGACTACTTCCCTTGACATTTGTGAACCGCCTCGAAACGCACGCTTCGAAGGTATAACCCCGAGACGACCTTCCGAGAACGAATGCATGTTGTATAAGATGCACCTTTTTCTCCGTGTCCGAATTGTCACTCGTTTCCATGCCCCTAACCCGTGGGAACCCGGTAGTCGGGAGCACCCCACCATATCTAGCATGTTCCGCACATCCACACGCTTCCTTTTGCACCGGTATCTCCATGAGCTACCGGAACCGATATGTTGCCGTGGTATCATTTTCGGATTCATCGCCGTGACACCCTTTCGTTCCGCCATGGTGAAAAATGCTTCATAACATGCTTATGTCAACATTTTCATAAAAATTGCATAAAACTTGTTGGGTAACGTAGTAATTTCAAAAAAATTCCTACGCACACGCAAGATCATGGTGATGGCATAGCAACGAGAGGGGAGAGTATTGTCCACGTACCCTCGTAGACCGTAAGCGGAAGCGTTATGACAACGCGGTTGATGTAGTCGTACGTCTTCACGATCCGACCGATCCAAGTACCGAACGTACGGCACCTCCGAGTTCAGCACACGTTCAGCTCGATGACGATCCCCGGCTCCGATCCAGCAAAGCGTCGGGGATGAGTTCCGTCAGCACGACGGCGTGGTGACGATGATGATGCTCTACCGGCGCAGGGCTTCGCCTAAACTCCGCGATGATATGACCGAGGTGGAATATGGTGGAGGGGGGCACCACACACGGCTAAGGAACGATCCGTAGATCAACTTGTGTGTGTTATGGGGTGCCCCCCTGCCCCCGTATATAAAGGAGGAAGGGGGAGGGGGCGGCCGGCCAAGGGAGGGCGCGCCAGGGAGGAGTCCTACTCCCACCGGGAGTAGGATTCCCTCCTTTCCTAGTCCAACTAGGAGACCTTCCATGTAGTAGGAGTAGGAGAGAAGGAAAGGGAAGAGAGAAGGGAAGGAAGGAGGGGGTGCGGCCCCTCCCCCTAGTCCAATTCGGACTAGGCCTTGGGGGGGCGCGCGGCCTGCCCTAGGCAGCCCCTCTCTCTTTCCCGTATGGCCCAATAAGGCCCAATACTTCTTCCGGCGAATTCCCGTAACTCTCGGTACTCCGAAAAATACCGAATCACTCGGAACCTTTCCGAAGTCCGAATATAGTCGTCCAATATATCGATCTTTACGTCTCGACCATTTCGAGACTCCTCGTCATGTCCCCGATCTCATCCGGGACTCCGAACTCCTTCGGTTCATCAAAACTTATAAACTCATAATAAAACTGTCATCGTAACGTTAAGCGTGTGGACCCTACGGGTTCGAGAACTATGTAGACATGACCTAGAACTATTCTCGGTCAATAACCAATAGCGGAACCTGGATGCTCATATTGGCTCCTACATATTCTATGAAGATCTTTATCGGTCAAACCGCATAACAAGATACGTTGTTCCCTTTGTCATCGGTATGTTACTTGCCCGAGATTTGATCGCCGGTATCCAATACCTAGTTCAAGCTCGTTCTTGGCAAGTCTCTTTACTCGTTACGTAATGCATCATTCCGTAACTAACTCATTAGCTACATTGCTTGCAAGGCTTATAGTGATGTGCATTACCGAGAGGGCCCAGGATACCTCTCCGACAATCGGAGTGACAAAACCTAATCTCGAAATACGCCAACCCAACATGTACCTTTGGAGACACCTGTAGTACTCCTTTATAATCACCCGATTACGTTGTGACATTTGGTAGCACCAAAGTGTTCCTCCGTAAACGGAGTTGCATAATCTCATAGTTACAGGAACATGTATAAGTCATGAAGAAAGTAATAGCAATGTACTAAACGATCAAGTGCTAGGCTAACGGAATGGGTCATGTCAATCACATCATTCTCCTAATGATGTGATCCCATTAATCAAATAACAACACATGTCTATGGTTAGGAAACATAACCATCTTTGATTAATGAGCTAGTCAAGTAGAGGCATACTAGTGACATTAAGTTTGTCTATGTATTCACACATGTATCATGTTTCCAGTTAATACAATTCTAGCATGAATAATAAACATTTATCATGAAATAAGGAAATAAATAGTAACTTTATTATTGCCTCTAGGGCATATTTCCTTCAGTCTCCCACTTGCACTAGAGTCAATAATCTAATTCACATCGCCATGTGATTTAACACCAATATTCATATCTGTATATGATTAATACCCATAGTTCACATCGTCATGTGACCAACACCAAAAGGGTTTACTAGAGTCAATAATCTAGTTCACATCGCTATGTGATTAACACCCAAAGAGTACTAAGGTGTGATCATGTTTTGCTCTTGAGAGAAGCTTAGTCAACGGGTCTGTCATATTCAGAGCTGTATGTATTTTGCAAATATTCTATGTCTACAATGCTCTGCATGGAGCTACTATAGCTAATTGCTCCCACTTTCAATATGTATCCAGATTGAGACTTATAGTCATCTGGATCGGTGTAAAAGCTTGCACTGTTGTAACTCTTTACGACGGGCTCTTTTATCACCTCCATAATCGAGAAATATTTCCTTAGTCCTCACTAAGGATATTCTTGACCAATGTCGATGATCTACTCCTAGACCACTATTGTACTCCCTCAAAAATCTGAGCAAGGTATACAATAGGTCTGGTACATAGCATAGCATACTTTATAGAACCTATGGTGAGGCATAGGGAATGACTTTCATTCTCTTCTCTATTTTTGCCGTGTTCGGGATTTGAGTCTTACTCAATTTCACACCTTTGCAACACAGGCAAGAACTTTTCTTTGACTGTTCCATTTTGAACTACTTCAAAATCTTGACAAGGTATGTACTTATTGAAAAACTTATCAAGCGTCTTGATCTATCTCAATAGATCTTGATGCTCAATACGTAAGTAGCTTTACCGAGGTCTTTCTTTTAAAGAACTCCTTTCAAATACTCCTTTATGCTTTCGGAAAAATTATATATCATTTCGATCAACAATATGTTACTCACATATATTTATCAAAAAGGCGGTAGTGCTCCCACTCACTTTATTGTAAATACAGGCTTCACCGCAAGTCTGTATAAAACTATATGCTTTGATCAACTTATCAAAGCGTGTATTCCAACTCTGAGAGGCTTGCACCAGTCCGTAAATGGATCGCTGGAGCTTGCACACTTTGTTAGCTTCTTTTGGATTGACAAAACCTTCTGGTTGCATCATATACAACTCTTCTTCCAGAAATCCATTCAGGAATGCAGTTTTGACATCCATCTGCCAAATTTCATAATCATAAAATGCGGCAATTGCTAACATGATTCAGACAGACTTAAGCATCGCTACGGGTGAGAATATCTCTAGTCAATCCCTTGAACTTGTCGAAAACCTTTTGCGACAAGTCGAGCTTTGTAGACAGTAACATTACCGTCAGCGTCAGTCTTCTTCTTGAAGATCCATTTATTCTCAATTGCTTGCCGATCATCGGGCAAGTCAACCAAAGTCCACACTTTGTTCTCATACATGGATTCCATCTCAGATTTCATGGCCTCAAGCCATTTTGCGGAATCTGGGCTCATCATCGCTTCCTCATAGTTTGTAGGTTCATCATGGTCTAGTAACATGACTTCCAGAACATGATTACCGTACCACTCTGGTGCGGATCTTACTCTGGAAGACCTACGAGGTTTGGTAGCAACTTGATCTGAAGTTTTATGATCATCATCATTAACTTCCTCACTAATTGGTGTAGTAATCACTGGAACTGATTTCTGTGATAAACTACTTTCCAATAAGGGAGAAGGTACAAATTACCTTATCAAGCTCTACTTTCCTCCCACTCACTTCTTTCGAGAGAAACTCCTTCTCTAGAAAGGATCTATTCTCAGCAACAAATTTGCCTTCAGATCTGTGATAGAAGGTGTACCCAACAATTTCGTTTGGGTATCTTATGAAGATGCACTTCTCCGATTTGGGTTCGAGCTTATCATTTTGAAACTTTTTAACATAAGCATCGCTGCCCCAAACTTTAAGAAACGACAGCTTAGGTTTATTGCTAAACCATAGTTCATATGGTGTCGTCTCCACGGATTTAGATGGTGCCCTATTAAACGTGAATGCAGTTGTCTCTAATGCATAACCCCAAAACGATAGTGGTAAATCGGTAAGATACATCATAGATCGCACCATATCGAATAAAGTCTTGTTCTGACGTTCGGACACACCATTATGTTGTGGTGTTCCATGTGGCGTGAGCTGTGAAACTATTCCACTTTGTTTTAATTGAAGACCAAACTCGTAACTCAAATATTCATCTCCACGATCAGATCGCAGAAACTTTATTTTCTTGTTACGATGATTTTCCACTTCACTCTGAAATTCTTTGAACTTTTCAACTATTTCAGACTTATGTTTTATCAAGAAGATATACGCATATCTGCTCAAATCATCTGTGAAGGTCAGAAAATAATGATACTTTCCACGGGCATCAACACTCATTGGACCACAAACATCAGTATGTATGATTTCCAACAAATCAGTTGCTCGCTCCATAGTTCCGGAGAATGGCGTTTTAGTCATCTTGCCCATGAGGCACGGTTCGCAAGTACCAAGTGATTCATAATCAAGTGATTCAAAAAGCCCATTAGTATGGAGTTTCTTCATGCGCTTTACACCAATATGACCTAAACGGCAGTGCCACAAATAAGTTGGACTATCATTATTAACTTTACATCTTTTGGTTTCAATATTATGAATATGTGTATCACACGATCGAGATCCAACAAACCATTTTCATTGGGTGTATGACCATAGAAGGTTTTATTCATGTAAACAGAACAATAATTATTCTCTAACTTACATGAATAACCGTATTGCAATAAACATGATCAAATCATATTCATGCTCAACGCAAACGCCAAATAACATTTATTTAGGTTCAACACTAATCCCGATAGTATAGGGAGTGTGCGATGATGATCATATCAATCTTGGAACTACTTCCAACACTTATCGTCACTTCCCCTTCAACTAGTCTCTGTTTATTCTGTAACTCCTGTTTCGAGTTACTAATCTTAGCAACCGAACAAGTATCAAATACTCAGGGGCTACTATAAACACTAGTAAGGCACACATCAAACACCTGTATATCAAATATACCCTTGTTCACTTTGCCACCCTTCTTATGTACCAAATATTCAGGTCATTTCTGCTCCCAGTGATCATTTCCTTTGCAGTAGAAGCACTCAGTTTCAGGCTTTGGTGCAGCTTTGGGCTTCTTCGCGGGAGCGACAACTTGCTTGTCATTCTACTTGAAGTTCCCTTTCTTTCCCTTTGCCCTTTTCTTGAAACTAGCGGTCTTGTCAATCATCAACACTTGATGCTCTTTTCTTGATTTCTACCTTCATCGATTTCAGCATCACGAAGAGCTTGGGAATTACTTTTGTCATCCCTTGCATATTATAGTTCATCACAAAGTTCTACTAACTTGGTGATGGTGACTAGAGAATTCTGTCAATCACTATCTTATCTGGAAGATTAACTCCCACTTGATTCAAGCGATTGAAGTACCCAGACAATCTGAGCACATGCTCACTAGTTGAGCGATTCTCCTCCATCTTTTAGCTATAGAACTTGTTGGAGACTTCATATCTCTCAACTCGGGTATTTTCTTGAAATATTAACTTCAATTCCTGGAACATCTCATATGGTCCGTGACGTTCAAAACGTCTTTGAAGTCCCGATTCTAAGCCGTTAAGCATGGTGCACTAAACTATCAAGTAGTCATCATATTGAGCTAGCCAAATGTTCATAACGTCTGCATCTGCTCCTGCAATAGGTCTGTCACCTAGCGGTGCATCAAAGACACAATTCTTATGTGCAGCAATGAGGATAAACCTCAGATCACGGATCCAATCCGCATCATTGCTACTAACATCTTTCAATACAATTTTCTCTAGGAACACATATAAAAACATAGGGAAGCAAAAACATAGGGAAGCAACAACGCGAGCTATTGATCTACAACATAATTTGTAAAATACTACCAGGACTAAGTTCATGATAAGTTAAAGTTCAATTAATCATATTACTTAAGAACTCCCACTTAGATAGACATCTCTCTAGTCATCTAAGTGATCACGCGATCCAAATCAACTAAACCATAACCGATCATCACGTGAGATGGAGTAGTTTTCAATGGTGAACATCACTATGTTGATCATATCTACTATATGATTCACGCTCGACCTTTCGGTCTCCGTGTTCGAGGCCATATCTGCATATGCTAGGCTCGTCAAGTTTAACCTGAGTATTCGCGTGTGCAAAACTGGCTTGCACCGTTGTAGATGGACGAGAGCTTATCACACCCGATCATCACGTGGTGTCTGGGCACGACGAACTTTGGCAACGGTGCATACTCAGGGAGAACACTTCTTGATAATTAGTGAGAGATCATCTTAAAATGCTACCTTCAATCACTAGTAGAAAAAGGGGCTATCGTCCAGGGCAGTTTAGCCCATTAGTCCCGGTTCAATCCAGAACCGGGACTAATGGAGCTATTTGCCCCGGTTCGTGAGCCAGGGGGCCGGCCGGACACGTGGGCCATTGGTCCCGGTTCGTCCGGACCTTTTGGTCCCGGTTGGTGGGACGAACCGGGACCAATGGTCCTGGCTCTGGCCCACCACTATTGGTCCCGGTTTGTGGCATGAACGGGACCAAAACTTCCTTTAGTCCCGGCTCATGCCACGAACCGGGACCAATAGTGCTGCCTATATATACCCCTCGTCATGAGCGAGCACTCGATCCATTACTCTGTTTTTCTCTTGCCGGCGAGGGGGCATTGTGGTGCTCTGGCTCACCTCCTATGCACATGAGGTGTTCGATGAAATGCCCGAGCCACACTACTTAAGCTTTCTCCTCTCAAGCTCGACCTCCAACCTCCATTTTCCTCAATATTTGTCTAGGTTTAGCGGTCCGTCACGCCCGTCCCGTCTTCACCGCCGTCGATCACCGCGCCGATCTCATCGCCAAGCACCACCGTGGTGAGCCTCTTGTTCTTATCTTATTTCGAAAGGAAAAATATTCTTACTTGTATTATTTTCTTACTTTTATTATTGCATCTTATATAGTGCGATGGTTTTGGTATCCGCCCGTCGGCCCTCGTCCTGTCTATGATTCGGATGTGGTATATATTATCTTTTCATAACTATTGGTTCATTTATTGTTTATGAAAATTATGCCGACCAACGTGACATAGATTTTATTTATCTAGGAGGTTGTTGAACCGAAATTCCAACCGACCCTATTGTCGAGAGGTTAAATTTAGTTGAAGAAGAAAACAATTTCTTGAAGGAAAAATAAAAAACTTGAGGAGGAGAAGATGATATTGGAGTTGCATGTTGCGGATGTAAATCGATGATCACAAGATCAAGATGGATGCAATGCGCTTGAAGATGAGAAAGATTAGAAAATATGCCATTCATACCGAGGCTTGGTATCATTATGCCGTTGGATCAGTTGTTACCTTGGTTGCGATTATGATCGATTTGTTTTCACATTGAAATGTTTTACATAGTTTCAATGTATGGTTTAATTAATTTAGATGCTCTGCAGAGCTTTATGTTGTTAGATGAGAACTATGTATGTACTTTGGTTTTATGTGATGATGAACTTCTATTAATTTGGTCACTTAATTATCTATTCATGATGTTCTGTAATGATTTTTGACACACTTAATTATATATAATGCACGCAGATGAACCGCAATGGATGTACGGTGATGCGCACCTCCGAGTACATTAAGGCGTGCATGCTTTTCTCGAGGTGGCTGAGGCAAACAAGCAGAATGGTTTTATGTGTTGTCCATGCCCTATATGGGAATCGAAGTCTTACTCGACGGAAAATCCTTCACACCCACCTGCTTTACAAGGGTTTCATGCCACACTATAATGTTTGGACGAGGCACGGAGAAATAGGGGTTATGATGGAAGGCGGCAAGGAAGAAGAGTACGATGACAACTATGTGCCCCTGAATACGGTTATGCTATTGAACATCAAGATGCACAGACGATGTGCACGATGGTGCTGCAACGGCTAAGCTGCTGAAGATCAAGAGGAACTAGACGATGTGCCCCATGATGATGATCTCCGCCGGGTCATTGTCGATGCAAGGACACAATGCGAAAGTCAAAAGGAGAAGCTGAAGTTCGATCGCATGTTAGAGGATCACAAAAAAGGGTTGTACCCCAATTGCGAAGATGGCAACACAAAGCTATGTACCGTACTCGAATTGCTGCAGTGGAAGGCAGAGAATGCTGTGCCTGATAAAGGATTTGAGAAGCTACTGAAAATAATGAAGAAGAAGCTTCCAAAGGATAACGAATTTCCCGACAGTACATACGCAGCAAAGAAGGTCGTATGCCCTCTAGTATTGGAGGTGGAGAAGATACATGCATGCCCTAATGACTGCATCCTCTACCGTGGTGCCTACAAGGATCTGAACGCATGCCGGTATGCGGTGCATTCTGATATAAGATCGACGAGATGACCACGGTGATGTTGACGGCGAGCCTACCCGGAAGAGGGTTCCTGCGAAGGTGATGTGGTATGCTCCTATAATACCACGGTTGAAACGTCTGTTCAGAAACAGAGAGCATGCCAAGTTGATGCGATGGCACAGTGAGGACCGTAAGAAAGACGGGAAGTTGAGAGCACCCACTGACGGGTCGCAGTGGAGAAAAATCGAGAGAAAGTACTGGGATGAGTTTGCAAAGGACCCAAGGAACGTATGGTTTGCTTTAAGCGCGGATGGCATTAATCCTTTCGGGGAGCAGAGCAGCAATCACAGCACCTGGCCCGTGACTCTATGTATGTATAACCTTCCTCCTTGGATGTGCATGAAGCGGAAGTTCATTATGATGCCAGTTCTCATCCAAGGCCCTAAGCAACCCGGCAACGACATTGATGTGTACCTAAGGCCATTAGTTGAAGAACTTTTACAGCTGTGGAATGGAAACGGTGTACGTACGTGGGATGAGCACAAAAAGGAGGAATTTGACCTAAAGGCGTTGCTGTTCGTGACCATCAACGATTGGCCCGCCTCAAGAACCTTCGGGACAGACAAACAAGGGATACCACGCATGCACGCACTGTTTACTTGACACCGATAGTATATACCGGAAGCTGCAGGAAGAATGTGTACAGGCCATCGCCGATTTCTTCCGACCAACCATCAATGTCGAAAGAAAGGCAAGCATTTCAAAGGCGAGGCAGATCACCGGAAGAAGCCCGCCATGCGCATCGGTGATCACGCACTTGCTATGGTCAATGATTTACATGTAATCTTTGGAAAGGGTCCGCGGACTAGCTGTTCGAATGACGCCGAGAATCACGCACCCATGTGGAAGAAGAAATCTATATTTTGGGACCTACCCTCTTGGAAAGACCTAGAGGTCCGCTCTTGATCGACGTGATGCACGTGACGAAGAACCTTTGCGTGAACCTGCTAGGCTTCTTGGGCGTGTATGGGAAGACAAAAGATACACCGAGGCACGAGAGGACCTGCAACGCTTACACGAAAAAGAGGGCATGCCTCGAAGCAGTATGAAGGTCCTGCCACCACGCTCTTTAAAGAAGAGAAAGAAATATTATTTCAATGCCTGCTCAAGATGAAGGTCCCGACCGCTTCTCGTCAATATAAAGGGAATAATAAATATGCCGAGAAAAGTTCCGAACCTAAAGTCTCATGACTGCCACGTGATTATGACGCAACTGCTTCGGTTGCATTGAGGGGCTTCTACCGAAAACGTCCGATTAGCCATTGTGAAGCTATGTGCATTCCTCAATGCAATATCTCAGAAGGTGATCAATCCAGAAATCGTAACAACGCTAAGGAGTGATGTGGCGCAATGTCTTGTCAGTTTCGAGCTGGTGTTCCCACCATCCTTCTTCAATATCATGACGCACGTCCTAGTTCATCTAGTCGACGAGATTGTCATTCTGGGGCCCGTATTTCTACACAATATGTTCCCTTTGAGAGGTTCATGGGGGTCCTAAAGAAATATGTTCAGAACCGTGCTAGGCCGAAGGAAGCATCTCCATGGGCCATCAAGCGAGAGGATGTCATCGGGTTTTGTGTTGACTTCATTCCTGGCCTTAATAAGATAGGTCTCCCTAAATCGCGGTATGAGGGGAGATTGACCGAAAAGGCACGCTTGGAAGAGACTCAATAATATGCAGGGACGGATATTCTTGGTCTCAAGCACACTACACAGTTCTACAGAACTCTACCTTGGTGACCCGTATGTCGATGAACACAAGAACAGTCTGCGCCCAAACACCCGGAGCGGGCGACGGCTGGATTACATGTGAACACATCGGGACTTTCAGCAGTTGGTTGGAAACACGTCTCGGAGGTGACAGCACTGTTTGTGATGAGTTGTACTTGTTGTCCAGGGACCATCTTCGACTGTAATGATTTGGAAAGGATACTGAGATAAATGGGAATACATTTTACGATTGACCAAGATGAAAAGAGCACCAACCAAAACAGTGGTGTCCGCTTTGATGCAGCAACCGACAAGGGAAATGAGACATATTATGGTTACATAGTAGACATATGGGAACTTGACTACGGAGTAGATTTTAAGGTCCCTTTGTTTAAGTGCAAGTGGGTCAATCTGTCAGAGGCGGGTGCAGGTAGACCCACGATGACGGAATGACAACATGGATCTGAAAATCTTGGGTACATCGACGAACCGTTCGTCCTAGCCAATGATGTGGCACAGGTTATCTATGTGAAGGACATGTCTACGGACCGAGGAAAAGAAAAGATAAGGAAGCGAATACATCATACAATGAGCCAAAGCGCCACATAGTTCTTTCGGGAAAAGGGACATCCACGGGAGTGGAGGGCAAGACAGACTTGTCTCAAGAGTATGAAAAGTTTCATGAAATTCCTCCTTCAAAGTCAAGGCTGACCCAAGCATCCCGATAAACGATGAAGATTATCCATGGTTACTGGCGCAATAAGCAAACGACACAAGCGAAGAAAAAGTGAAGACTTTCTCCCAACTATTATGATGATACCATGCCAACTTTGTAACACACGAGTATGATACCATTGTCCATTTTGTTCATGAACATGCTATGCCAACTTTTTCAGAGTTCATTTGGAAACTATGAATTTGAAAACCTCGCCAACCGAAGGGCGCTCACACCGGTTTATAAGCCCGTCCCTCTACGCCTTGTTGAGATCACAAACTTGTGATTCACACAAATTTCAAAGAATTCAAATTTTATAAAACTAATGGCACAAACAGAAAGTTTATAATTGTTCTAAAACAAATGGCACTAACAGAAAGTTTATAATTTTGCTGACCTAAAAGCAAAAAGAATTAAAAATAAAGCAAAAACCAAAAGAAAATAAATAATGCAGAAAACAAAACAAAAAACTTGAAAAATAAAATAAAAATAGCAACAATAAGCATTTTGTTGTAAGTAGAAACAAAATAAAATAAATAAAGCAACAAAGAAAACAAAAAAGTGTTTTGAATTTTAAAACTAATGGCACAAACAGAAAGTTTATATTTTTCTAAAACTAAAAGCACTAACAGAAAGTTTATAATTTTGCTGACCTAAAAGCAAAAAGAATTAAAAAATAAAGCAAAAACCAAAAGAAAATAAATAATGCAGAAAACAAAACAAAAAACTTGAAAAAATAAAAATAGCAAAAATAAGTATTTTGTTGTAACTAGAAACAAAATAAAATAAATAAAGCAACAAAGAAAACAAAAAAGTGTTTTAAAATTTTAAAACTAATGGCACTAATAGAAAGTTTATATTTTTCTAAAACTAAAAGCAAAAAGAAATAAAATATAAAGCAAAAAAAGTGCCACCCATCGGGCCCCCATGGCCTGAATACGACTAGAAACCCTATGGGCCAGGATTCAGGCCCATGGAAGGCCCAGCAGGCCTGAGCACAGTGGCAGAGTTAGGCCCAAAGCCTGCTTTAGAGAGGAGCTCGAGAGGGAGCCGCACCGCACCTTATAAACTGGTGCGGCTCCTCTCAACTAGCGAGTGGGACTAAACATTTGGCGCAGGCAGCACTGACCTTTGGTCCCGGTTGGTGGCACCAACCGGGACTAAAGGGATTTAGTCACGGTTGGTGCCTCGACCGGGACTAATGCCCCCATTTAGTCGGTTGGTGCCACCAACCGACCAAAGGCACGCCGCTTCCGCCCTTTGGGCTGCTGAAAACAGGCCTTTGGTCCCGGTTGGTGGCACCAATCGACTAAAGGGGCATTAGTCCCGGTCGTGGCACCAACCGGGACTAATGCACTTGCTATATAAGAAAACACTTGGGAAATTTCTGATTTCCTCTTGATCCCCCCCCCACGACGACGCCGAGCTCATCGATGCCGCCAGTTGCCCAGATCGACGCCGTCCGCGCCTTCGTCGTCGCCCTGCCCGTCGCCGCCAGCGTTACCCAACGCCGCCGCGCCGCCGCCGCCGCCAGCGCCGTCGTCGTCGCCAGCGCCCGTCGTCGCCGTCGCCCGTCGCCCAGCGCGCGCGTCGCGCCCCACGACCGCCCCGATCGCCGTCATCGCCGGCCACGCCCTGCCGGGCTCGCCCGAGCCCGTCTGTCGCTTCTGCCCCGAGCCCGCCGTCCTCGTCACCCTGCCTTGCCGCCGCCCGAGCCCGTCGTCGCCCCCCTGCCGCGCCGCCCGAGCCCGTCGTCGCCGTCGCCGATGCCCTCGCCGCCTGCCGTCGCCCTCGCCCGGCCGCCCCGTTAATGACGCCGCCGTCGAGCCGCCCCGTTTTTATTTTTATTAGTTTATTTTTTTCATATGTGATGTATATGTGTATGTGGCTATAATGTATATGTTTTTTATTTTTATTAGTTTAGTTTTTGTTCATATATAGAAAGTTACAATTTTAATTAGGTTAGTGCATTTTAATTAGGTTAGTGTAGAGGAAAAAGTAAAATAAGGAAAAGGAAGAAAAGAGGAAGAAGGAAGAAGGAAGAAGAAGAAGAAAAAGAATGAGAGGAAAAGAAGAAGAAGAAGAAGAGAAGAGAAGGAATAGAGAAGAAGAAAAAATAGAATTTTTTTCTATTTTTCTTCTTCTCCTCTATTTCTTCTTCTCTTTTTTTCTTTTTTTTTTCTTCTTCTTCTTCTTCTTCCTTCTTCTCTTTTCTTCCTTTGCCTTATTTTTATTAGTTTATTTTTTTGTTCATATGTGATGTATATGTGTATGTGGCTATAATGTATATGTTTTTTATTTTTATTAGTTTAGTTTTTTGTTCATATATAGAAAGTTACAATTTTAATTAGGTTAGTGCATTTTAATTAGGTTAGTGTAGAGGAAAAAGTAAAGGAAGAAAAGAGGAAGAAGGAAGAAGGAAGAAGAAGAAGAAAAAGAATGAGAGGAAACATAATACATGTGTGAATACATAGACAAACAGATAGTCACTAGTATGCCTCTACTAGACTAGCGCATTAATCAAAGATGGTTGTGTTTCCTAACCATAGACATGTGTTGTCATTTGATTAATGGGATCACCTCATTAGGAGAATGATGTGATTGACATGACCCATTCCGTTAGCTTAGCACTTGATCGTTTAGTATATTGCTAATGCTTTCTTCATGACCTATACATGTTCCTGTAACTATGAGATTATGCAACTCCTGTTTACGGAGGAACACTTTGGTACTACCAAACGTCACAACGAATCGGGTGATTATAAAGGAGTACTACAGGTGTCTCCAAAGGTACTTGTTGGGTTGGCGTATTTCGAGATTAGGTTTTGTCACTCCGATTGTCGGAGAGGTATCTCTGGGCCTTCTCGGTAATACACATCACATAAGCCTTGCAAGCATTACAACTAATGAGTTAGTTGTGAGATGATGTATTACGGAACGATTAAAGAGACTTACCGGTAACGAGATTGAACTAGGTATTGGATACCGACGATCGAATCTCGGGTAAGTAACATACCGATGACAAAAGGAACAACGTATATCGTTATGCGGTTTAACCGATAAAGATCTTCGTAGAATATGTAGGAAACAATATGGGCATCCAGGTTCCGCTATTGGTTATTGACCGAGAATGGTTCTAGGTCATGTCTACATAGTTCTCGAACCCGTAGGGTCCGCACGCTTAACGTTTCGATGACAGTTCATTATGATTTTATAAGTTTTGATGTACCGAAGGTTATTCGGAGTCCCGGATGTGATCACGGACATGACGAGGAGTCTCGAAATGGTCGAGACATAAAGATTGATATATTGGAAGCCTAAGTTTGGACTTCGGAAAGGTTCCGGATGAAAACAGGAAGTTACCGGAACACCGGGGGGTTACCGGAACCCCCCCGGGGGTCTATGGGCCTTGATGGGCCATAGGGAGAAGAGGAAGGGCCGGCCAGGGCAGGCAGGCCGCCCCTCCCCTCTAGTCCGAATAGGACAAGGGAGAGGCGGCGCCTTCCCTCTTCCCCCTCCTCCAATCCTAATCCAACTAGGAAAGGGGGAGTCCTACTCGGTGGGAGTAGGACTCCTCAGCGCGCTTCTTGGGCTGGCCGCACCCCCTTGCTCCTTTATATACGGGGCAGGGGGCACCCTGAACACACAAGTTGTTCTACGGATCGTTCCTTAGCCGTGTGCGGTGCCCCTCCACCATATTCCACTTCGGTCATATCGTCGCGGAGCTTAAGCGAAGCCCTGCGCCGGAGAAGTCATATCGTCATGAGCTTAGGCGAAGCCCTGCGTCGGTGCAGCATCATCATCGTCACCACGCCGTCAGGTCGACGGAACTCATCCCCGACACTTTGCTGGATCGAGTCCGGGATCGCCATCGAGCTGAACGTGTGCAGAACTCGGAGGTGCCGACGCTCGTGCTTGGATCGGTCGGATCGTGAAGACGCACGACTACATCAACCGCGTTGTTATAACGCTTCCGCTTTCGGTCTCGAGGGTACGTGGACGGACACTCTCCTCTCGTTGCTATGCCATCACCATGGTCTTGCGTGTGCGAGGAATTTTTTGAAATTACTACGTTCCCCAACAAATGGCATCCGAGCCTGGTTTTATGCGTTGATGTCATGTGCACGAGTAGAACACAAGTGAGTTGTGGGCGATATAAGTCATACTGCTTACCAGCATGTCATACTTTGGTTCGGCGGTATTGTGAGATGAAGCGGTCCGGACCGACATTACGCCAGACGCTTACGCGAGACTGGTTTCACCGCTTCAAGCACTAGTTGCTTAAAGGTGACGGCGGTGTCGTTTCTCTCACTTTAGTTGAACGAGTGTGGCTACGCCCGGTCCTTGCGAAGGTTAAAACAGCACCAACTTGACAAACTATCATTGTGGTTTTGATCGAGGTAAGAACGGTTCTTGCTCAGCCCGTAGCAGCCACGTAAAACTTGCAACAACAAAGTAGAGGATGTCTAACTTGTTTTTGCAGGGCATGTTGTGATGTGATGTGGTCAAGACGTGATGCTATATTTTATTGTATGAGATGATCATGTTTTGTAACCGAAGTTATCGGCAACTGGCAGGAGCCATATGGTTGTCGCTTATTGTATGAAATGCAACGCCATGTAATTGCTTTACTTTATCACTAAGCAGTAGCGATAGTCGAGAAGCAATAGTTGGCGAGACGACAACGATGCTACGATGGAGATCAAGGTGTCGCGCGGTGACGATGGTGATCATGACGGTGCTTGGCGATTGAGATCACAAGCACAAGATGATGATGACCATATCATATCACTTATATTGATTGCATGTGATGTTTATCCTTTATGCATCTTATCTTGCTTTGATTGACGGTAGCATTATAAGATGATCTCTCACTAAAATTATCAAGAAGTGTTCTCCCGAGTATGCACCGCTGCCAAAGTTCAGAGTACCCGGACACCACGTGATGATCGGGTGTGATAAGTTCTACGTCCATCTACAACGGGTGCAAAACAGTTGCACACGCGGAATACTCAGGTTAAACTTGACGAGCCTAGCATATAACAGATATGGCCTCGGAACACGGAGACCGAAAGGTCGAGCGTGAATCATATAGTAGATATGATCAACATAGTGATGTTCACCATTGAAACTACTCCATCTCACGTGATGATCGGACATGGTTTAGTTGATTTGGATCACGTAATCACTTAGATGACTAGAGAGATGTCTGTCTAAGTGGGAGGTTTTTAATATGATTAATTAAACTTAAATTTATCATGAACTTAGTACCTGATAGTATTTTTGCTTGTCTATGTTTACTGTAGATAGATGGCTCGTGTTGTTGTTCCGTTGAATTTTAATGCGTTCCTTGAGAAAGCAAAGTTGAAAGATGATGGTAGCAATTACACGGACTGGGTCCGTAACTTGAGGATTATCCTCATTGCTGCACAGAAGAATTACGTCCTGGAAGCACCGCTGGGTGCCAGGCCTGCTGCAGGAGCTACGCCAGAAGTTGTGAACGTCTGGCAGAGCAAAGCTGATGACTACTCGATAGTTCAGTGTGCCATGCTTTACGGCTTAGAACCGGGTCTTCAACGACGTTTTGAACGTCATGGAGCATATGAGATGTTCCAGGAGTTGAAGTTAATATTTCAAGCAAATGCCCGGATTAAGAGATATGAAGTCTCCAATAAGTTCTATAGCTGCAAGATGGAGGAGAATAGTTCTGTCAGTGAACATATACTCAAAATGTCTGGGTATAATAATCACTTGATTCAACTGGGAGTTACTCTTCCGGATGATAGTGTCATTGATGAATTCTCCAATCACGCCACCAAGCTACAAGAGCTTCGTGATGAACTATAATATGCAAGGATGACCAAAACAATTCCCGAGCTCTTCGCAATGCTGAAAGCATGGAGGTAGAAATCAAGAAAGAGCATCAAGTGTTGATGGTCAACAAGACCACTAGTTTCAAGAAAAGGGCAAAGGAAAGAAGAAGGAAACTTCAAAAGAACAGCAAGAAAGTTGCTGCTCAAGAGAAGAAACCCAAGTCTGGACCTAAGCACGAGATCGAGTGTTTTCTTGCAAGCGGATGGACATCGGAAGCGGAACTGCCCCAAGTATTTGGCGGATAAGAAGGATGGCAAGGTGAACAAAGGTATATGTGATATACATGTTATTGATGTGTACCTTACTAGAGCTCATAGTAGCACTGGTATTTGATACTGGTTACATTGCTAATATTTGCAACTCAAACAGGGACTACGGAATAGACGAGCACCGGCAAAGGACGAGGTGACGGCGCGCGTGGGAAAGCGGTTCCAAAGTCAATGTGATCGCGGTCGGCACGCTACCTCTACATCTACCTTCGGGATTAGTTTTAGACCTAAATAATTGTTATTTGGTGCCAGCGTTGAGCATGAACATTATATCTGGATCTTGTTTGATGCGAGACGGTTATTCATTTAAATCAGAGAATAATGGTTGTTCTATTTATATGAGTAATATCTTTTATGGTCACGCACCCTTGAAGAATGGTCTATTTTATTGAATCTCGATAGTAGTAATACACATATTCATAGTGTTGAAACCAAAAGATGCAGAGTTGATAATGATAATGCAACTTATTTGTGGCACTCGCCGCTTAGGTCATATCGATGTAAAACGCATGAAGAAACTCCATCTTGATGGGCTTTCGAATCACTTGATTATGAATCACTTGGTACTTGCGAACCGTGCCTCATGGGCAAGATGACCAAAACGCCGTTCTCCGGAACTATGGAGCGAGCAACAGATTTGTTGGAAATCATACATACTGATGTTTGTGGTCCAATGAATGTTGAGGCACGCGGCGGGTATCGTTATTTTCTCACCTTCACAGATGATTCAAGCAGATATGGGTATATCTACTTAATGAAACACAAATCTGAAACATTTGAAAAGTTCAGAGAGTTTCAGAGTGAAGTAGAAAATCATCGTAACAAGAAAACAAAGTTTCTACGATCGGATCGTGGAGGAGAATATTTGAGTTCTGAGTTTGGTTTACATTTGAAACAATGTGGAATAGTTTGCAACTCACGCCACCCGAACACCACAGAGAAATGGTGTGTCCGAACGTCGAATCGTACTTTACTTGATATGGTGCGATCTATGATGTCTCTTACCGATTTACCGCTATCGCTTTGGGGATATGCTTTAGAGACGGCCGCATTCACGCTAAATAGGGCACCATCTAAACCGCTGAGACGACACCGTATGAACTGTGGTTTGGCAAGAAACCAAAGTTGTCGTTTCTTAAAGTTTGGGGCTGCGATGCTTATGTGAAGAAACTTCAACCAGATAAGCTCGAACCCAAATCGAGAAATGTGTCTTCATAGGATACCCAAAGGAGACTGTTGGGTACACTTTCTATCACAGATCTGAAGGCAAGGTTTTCGTTGCTAATTCGGATCCTTTCTAGAGAAGGAGTTTCTCTCGAAAGAAGTGAGTGGGAGGAAAGTAGAACTTGATGAGATAATCAGTATCTGCTCCCTTATTGGAAAGTAGTTCATCACAAGAAACGGTTCCTGTGACAACTACACAATTAGTGAGGAAACTAATGATGATGATCATGAAGCTTCAGATCAAGTTACTACTGAACTTCGTAAGGTCAACCAGAGTAAAATACGCACCAGAGTGGTACGGTAATCCTATTCTGGAAGTCATGTTACTTGACCATGGCGAACCTACAAACTATGAAGAAGCGATGGTGAGCCCAGATTCCACGAAATGGCTGGAAGCCATGAAATCTGAGATGGGATCCATGTATGAGAACAAAGTATGGACTTTGGTTGACTTGCCCGATGATCGGCAAGCCATTGAGAATAAATGGATCTTTAAGAAGAAGACTAACGCCGATGGTAATGTAACTGTCTACAAAGCTCGACTTGTTGCGAAAGGTTTTCGACAAGTTCAAGGGGTTGACTACGATGAGACTTTCTCACCCGTAGCGATGCTTAAGTCTGTCCGAATCATGTTAGCAATTGCTGCATTTTATGATTATGAAATTTGGCAAATGGATGTAAAAACTGCATTCTTGAATGGATTTCTAGAAGAAGAGTTGTATATGATGCAACCAGAAGGTTTTGTTGATCCAAAGGGTGCTAACAAAGTATGCAAGCTCCAGCGATCAATTTATGGTCAGGTGCAAGCCTCTCGGAGTTGAATTAACGCTTTGATAGTGTGATCAAAGCATATGGTTTTATCTGAGACTTTGGAGAAGCTTCGTATTTACAAGAAAGTGAGTGGGAGCTCTATAGCATTTCGATATTATATGTGGACGACATATTATTGATTGGAAATGATATAGAATTTCTGGATAGCATAAAAGGATACTTGAATAAAAGTTTTCAATGAAAGACCTCGGTGAAGCTGCTTACATATTGGGCATCAAGATCTATAGAGATAGATCAAGACGCTTAATTGGACTTTCACAAAGCACATACCTTGATAAAGTTTTGAAGAAGTTCAAAATGGATCGAGCAAAGAAAGGTTTTTACCTGTATTACAAGGTGTAAGATTGAGTCGGACTCAATGCCCGACCACAGCAGAAGATAGAGAGAAAATGAAAGATGTTCCTATGCTTCAGCCATAGGCTCTATCATGTATGCAATGCTGTGTACCAGACTGACGATGCTTAGCTGTAAGCTTGGCAGGAAGGTACCAAAGTAATCCAGAGTGGATCTTTGGACAGCGGTCAAGAACATCCTGAAATACCTGAAAAGGACTAAGGATATGTTTCTCGTATATGGAGGTGACAAAGAGCTAGTCGTAAATGGTTACGTCGATGCAAGCTTTGACACTGATCCAGACGATTCTAAATCGCAAACCGGATACGTGTTTTTATTAAACGGTGGAGCTGTCAGTTGGTGCAGTTCTAAACAAAGCGTCGTGGCGGGATCTACATGTGAAGCGGAGTACATAGCTGCTTCGGAAGCAGCAAATGAAGGAGTCTGGATGAAAGAGTTCATTTCGATCTAGGTGTCATACCTAGTGCATCGGGACCGATGAAGATCTTCTCGTGACAATCTTGGTGCAATTGCCTTGGCAAAGGAATCCAGATTTCACAAGAGGACCAAGCATATCAAGAGACGCTTCAATTCCATTGGGACCAAGTCCAAGTGGGAGACATAGAGATTTGCAAAATACATACGGATCTGAATGTTGCAGACCGTTGACTAAGCCTCTTCCACGAGCAAAACATGATCAGCACCAAGACTCCATGGGTGTTAGAATCATTTTGTGTAATCTAGATTATTGACTCTAGTGCAAGTGGAAGACTGAAGGAAATATGCCCTAGAGGCAATAATAAAGTTATTATTTATTTCCTTATACCATGATAAATGTTTATTATTCATGCTAGAATTGTATTAACCGGAAACATAATACATGTGTGAATACATAGACAAGCAGATAGTCACTAGTATGCCTCTACTAGACTAGCTCATTAATCAAAGATGGTTGTGTTTCCTAACCATAGACATGTGTTGTCATTTGATTAATGGGATCACCTCATTAGGAGAATGATGTGATTGACATGACCCATTCCGTTAGCTTAGCACTTGATCGTTTAGTATATTGCTAATGCTTTCTTCATGACCTATACATGTTCCTGTAACTATGAGATTATGCAACTCCGTTTACGGAGGAACACTTTGGTACTACCAAACGTCACAACGAATCGGGTGATTATAAAGGAGTACTACAGGTGTCTCCAAAGGTACTTGTTGGGTTGGCGTATTTGAGATTAGGTTTTGTCACTCCGATTGTCGGAGAGGTATCTCTGGGCCTTCTCGGTAATACACATCACATAAGCCTTGCAAGCATTACAACTAATGAGTTAGTTGTGAGATGATGTATTACGGAACGAGTAAAGAGACTTACTGTAACGAGATTGAACTAGGTATTGGATACCGACGATCGAATCTCGGGTAAGTAACATACCGATGACAAAAGGAACAACGTATATCGTTATGCAGTTTGACCGATAAAGATCTTCGTAGAATATGTAGGAAACAATATGGGCATCCAGGTTCCGCTATTGGTTATTGAACGAGAATGGTTCTAGGTCATGTCTACATAGTTCTCGAACCCGTAGGGTCCGCACGCTTAACGTTTCGATGACAGTTCATTATGAGTTTATAAGTTTTGATGTACCGAAGGTTGTTGAGTCCGGATGTGATCACGGACATGACGAGGAGTCTCGAAATGGTCGAGACATAAAGATTGATATATTGGAAGCCTAAGTTTGGACTTGGAAGGTTCCAGATGAAAACAGGAAGTTACGGAACACCGGGGTTACTGGAACCCCGGGGTCTATGGGCCTTGATGGGCCATAGGGAGAAGAGGAAGGGCCGGCCAGGGCAGGCGCGCGCCTCCCTAGTCCGAATAGGACAAGGAGAGGGGCGGCGCCCTCCCTCTTCCCGTCCTCCAATCCTAATCCAACTAGGAGGGGGAGTCCTACTCGGTGGGAGTAGGACTCCTCCAGCGCGCCTTGGGCTGGCCGCACCCCGCCCTTGCTCCTTTATATCTGGGGCAGGGGGCACCCAGAACACACAAGTTGATCTACGGATCGTTCCTTAGCCGCAGCGGTGCCCCTCCACCATATTCCACCGGTCATATCGTCGCGGAGCTTAGGCGAAGCCCTGCGCCGGAGAAGTCATATCGTCGCGGAGCTTAGGCGAAGCCCTGCGTCGGTGGAGCATCATCATCGTCACCACGCCGTCGTCGACGGAAGTCATCCCGACACTTTGCTGGATCGGAGTCCGGGATCGTCATCGAGCTGAGCGTGTGCAGAACTTCGGAGGTGCCGTCGTTCGGTGCTTGGATCGGTCGGATCGTGAAGACGCACGACTACATCAACCGCGTTGTTATAACGCTTCCGCTTTCGGTCTACGAGGGTACGTGGACAGACACTCTCCCCTCTCGTTGCTATGCCATCACCATGGTCTTGCGTGTGCGTAGGAAATTTTTTGAAATTACTATGTTCCCCAACACGAAGTCCTCCAAAGTTGTTCTAGAATGGAGTCCCGGATAGGATAATTTGCCTTTTTGCTGAACTTTGTACCAAAAAGCGAATTATCCTATCTGGGACTCCGTTCCAAAACAACTTTGGAGAGCTTCGTACCATCATGCACCTGTTACTTTCGCCTAATGATGAAGACATGGTTTTGTTGAATCCTTTGACACTAGGCAACCTCCCAACCCCTCGGCGATCTTCGACCCCTTGACCCTCGACCGCTCGGCGATCCACGACCCTCTACCCTACCGCGGGCGTGGATGCCCACGTCACTTGTGGGACATAGATGTATTGTTCAACGCCGACCCCCTCCCGATAGCTTCAAGACGTGGGGGGGGGTCGATATTACGTACCCCCTCCTAGCTTGAAGCGTTCTCGAGGCCACCCCCTAACCCTTGAAGCGTTGTCGAGGCCACCCCAAACCCTAGAGAAGCAGCGTCGAGGCCACTAATATGATTCCTTATTGTGATTAGCTAGCTAGTTCTACGTTGGCACTAATATATCCATATCTGTCATGTTTGAATAATAATTGCCATGTTGTAAATATTTGTAGAAACTATGGACACCCCCCGAGACGAAGCACAAGAAGCGTTGTTGAGGGACATAATCGCACACGGAAGTGATGCCGTCTCCTCGATGATGTTTCTCAATGTCAACGATGGTCGGAAGGAGAGGTGAAGAAGCAGCTCGCTATGATTTACATGGCTCCGATGACCCAATGCGGTGCAAGAAGGAGAGGGTGAAGAAGTAGACCGTGAGGACGGCTCGGTGATCACCAAACCGAGTCCGCCAGGTATATATATTAGTTAAGCCTGTGCTGACTAGCTCTCGTCTTTGTTTTGGTATATATGTACACATATTAATTAACTCTCGTCTTTGTTCTTTTTCTAGCCCTCCGGATCGAGCACAACCGGTAAAGAGACGAGGCCCAAGAAAAAGTTGAGCTCCGATGAAAAGTTTGAGATCATACAAATCGCGACGACGGCCAACCGATTGAACCCTACCGGACAAAGAAGGCATTTGTTGCTCAAGGCGGGGTTCGTTAGGGACAAGATCGATCAGCATCCACCAATGGTATAAGCCTAAGAACGAAGACCACGAGGTGTCTTGTGTCAATGATATGCGAAAAATGATCTTTGGACTGAGCTGAAGTCAAATTTTACCCTACCGCCAGAGGATGATCCGGAGAAGCCAGATAATAGAGTCATTAATCAAGTCTTTTGCTCTTAAGAAGATGGCAGAACTATTCAGGAATTGGAAGAAAGACCTCAATCGTATGTCGAAAAAAATGAGACACCAGAATTCACGGGCAAATATGAGAAGATCAGAGATGATCGGCCGCATTTGTGGCCTACAAGACATCGGAAAAGAGTAAAAAGATGTCAGCGACAAACAAGAGAAATGCTGCGAAGAAGAAGCTTCACCATCGCACGGGGTCAGGTGGCTACCTCATAGCCCGGCCTAAGTGGGCCAAGGCTGAGAATGATCTGCTTGATAAAGGGATCGAACCCGAGACAATGAACTGGCCAGACCGTTGCCGAACTTGGTTCTTCAGGGCCGGCGGATCCTTGGACCCTATAACGGGGAAGTGCATTTGGACGGACGAACAATTGGACATACCAGTCAAGAGGCTTAAGCATTATATCGAAGCAGCGCAGCAAGGGAAGTTCGTTCTGACAGGGAGAAGGACGAGCTCACAATGGCCCTCGGAATCCTGAGCACCCTGGGCGGACACGAGGCACGCCAGAGCTCCCTTTCGTGGAAGGCTGGATTTCGGACGCAGGGGTTACAAAACCCATGAGAGGAGGAAGAAGCGGAGCAGAGCCTAATGCAGCGCTGCTGCGAAAGGGTAATGGGGCTAGAGGAGCGAGAAGAGGAACGCGAAGCAGCAGATCACAACAAACGACCTGCGAAGCTTCCCGAAGCTACCCGCCATCTCAGCGGAGAAGCAGCGTGGCTTCCACCGAGCTGCTTCAGCCGAGCAACATGCCTTGGCGGCTCCTGCCAGCTATCCCGTGGATGCTATCACGGATGCTGAAAGTTGCCACCTTATGGCGCAATGGAGCAATTTGAAGGTTAAGGCGGCTGTTGGTTCTGCTTATCCTACTAAACCCGACTCAACTTTTCACTGCCGGCCGATTCGAGAAGGATATGCTAAGGTGATGGTCGATGAAATAACGAAGGATTTGAGGACCTCGGCTTGACCACCCTACGGTGAAGGGAGTATCGGCTGGGTTCTCGCTCTGAAGACTCCATGCCTATGACGGAAGGATCTCATCAACCTTCCGAACTGGGCGCCTCCGCCTCCTCCTCCTCCTCCGGCGTGAGTCGGGCACTCCGCCTCCTCCACCGCCTCCTCCTCCGGCGAGTGACGATCAGGGCACTCGGCGGCTCCTTCTCCGGCGCGTGGCGGCACTCCGTCTCCTTCTTCGCCTGCACCGGCGCGTCCGGGCAGCCAGCATCCTCCTTCTCCGCCTCGCCAGCAAGGGCGGAAGAGACCCTCCGCCGCTCTGGCTGCTCCGGCGCGTCGTAGTCCTTCTCCTCCGCCTCGTAAGCAAGGAAAGAAGACATCCGCTCCGTCTGCTCTACCGGCGTCTAGCAGAATAGCCAAAGGCGGGAGGAGATACAGATTCGGTCCTTCTCTGAAGACTCAAGAGAAGTTATCGTACGAGAGGAGCAAGGAGGAAAACGCGAAGATCGCGCAGACCGAAGTGGATGACTGGTGTCAAGGGTTGAAAGCAAAGAGACATCCACCTCCGGAGGATAAGGTAGATCCGGTCAAAGCGAAGCGCACTCTGGCTGCCCTGACAAAACCACCCAAGTCTTCGCCGAAAGGCAACTATGAGCGCATTATTGGAAAGGCATTTGCCGAAGCGGAGAGATCGGGAAGTGTCGCTGATCAAAGGATGAAAGAACGACGAGCTGGGAAACAAATTGCCCAGCTCGGCGAACAAGCAGCAATCATGCCCCCGCTCAAGGTGCCTGCTAGCGACATCGTCGATCCGAGGATGGTGCCGGTTATGGCAATCCTGAAGATTACCTGCCCGACGATGTACAATTTGATTTCTTGGAGGTGCAGAAACAAAGATACTGATCACGGGAAGCCTCTCGTCAAAGATGAAAGCTCTCTAACAACGATGATGCGAAGATTGCATGATTGGTACATGAAAACCTGCAAAGAGTGCGAGGGAGGAATACTTTGTATGTGAGAGTTAAAAGGAGCATGACCTCCTTGGAATTGAACTGTTGCCTATTCCATTTGAGGAGTTCTATCAATTTTTCAATCAATTGGCCCTCGATAAAGCAACGGTCACCTGCTACTGTCTCGTAAGTAGTACTACTTCTGTCATTAAGTATCTCTATATAACTCAGCTCTTTCATTGCATGTATTTATAAATATCCTCACTATATTATGCAGATTGAAGATCGCAGAAATGAAGAAAAAACAAGTGGGTGATATTGGGTTCATTAACACATATCTCATAGATGCAAATGAGGTTAAATATCGTGCATTGAAACCGAGGCCAACTTGCTACGATCGTTGGAAATAAATGAACACAAAATACAATACTCTTTCCTTACAACTACACGTGAGTGTTCTGTCTTATGGCATATTCGGTTTCCCTTATTTAGTCCAGGTTATAGAAATGTAATATTGATGAGTTATGCGTAAATGCGCAGGTTCCACTATATTCTCCTAGAGATTAAGCTTGAGCAGGAGTAGTAACTTTCTTAGACTCGAGACGAAAAGATCCCAAGGAGTATGCGGAAATGACTGAAATGCTCGAGAAGTAAGTTAAATCGATCATTATCCACCATATTAGCAACTTTGTTCATTTCTGATATCAAGTAATTGTTTTCTTTGTATGGCAGGGCTTGGGAAAATTCACCAAAAAGCTCGGGACTACCGAAGAAGCTGCAATTTAGACACCAGTAAGTACTATATAGTAGCATATTCCACGAGCATCTCCTAGTGATTCAAGCGCTAGTTTCATCAATACCATTTAGCATGTTCTTGCTAATTATCAGTTTGATTGACCTCTGTTTCTTGTAAAGTGTTTGTGGCAGGAACAAGGGAATGATTTCTGTGGATACTACGTTTGCGAGTCCATCCGCCACACGACCTGTGAGAGGGCTACTCCGACAAACAATTTGAAGTGCGTAAATAAAATATTCACAATTTTATTTTATTACCATCATTTGTGTTGAGTTTCATTTATTCATATATATATATATATATATATATATATATATATATATATATATATATATATATATATATATATATATATATATATATATTGACCCTTTCTTAAAATTAGATGTTTGGAAGCGGGGTGAACTCCTAGCACCAGATCGCATGCGAGCAATTCAAGAGGAATTGGCGGCATTCTTTCTTGACTATGTGATCGCTGAAGGACGGGAATACTATGTGGACCACGCGTCCGTATTGTAAAAGATAATTATTGTATATATGTAGCGGTAGTGTCGGATAGATATCGAGAACTTGTTGTTCGACCAATCTCTCGGAGAAGGAGAGGTGGTCGATATCACTCTCTCTGATGCATATATATGTTCATGGCGATCTTCTGTTTGCTTAATTACTAGCTAGCTAGCATGTCTAGTTAGTCCTCTCTATCGTATGTATAGTGCGTAGCGTCGACCAAGCACGAACAAAAGAAAGGACACTTTTCTCTATTAATTAGCTAGCTATAGCACAATATATGAAACACCTAAATTAACCCCCAAAACCCCCAAACCCCCCTTTAAAAAAAAAACAAAACCAGAGCCAAAGAAATGCTGGCGTGGATGCCTATTGGTCCCGGTTGGTGCCACCAACCGGGACCAAAGGCCCCCCCGCTGAGCTCAGCGGACAAGCCACGTGGAGGCCCATCTGTCCGGTTGGATAGAACCGGGACTAAAGGGTGAGGGTATTAGTACCGACCCTTTAGTCCCGGTTCATGAACCGGAACTAAAGGCCCTCACCAACCGGGACTATAGGCCCTTTTTCTACTAGTGAATCAAAGCAAGATAAGATGCATAAAGGATAAACATCACATGCAATCAATATAAGTGATATGATATGACCATCATCATCTTGTGCTTGTGATCTCCATCTCCAGAGCACCGTCATGATCACCATCGTCACCGGTGCGACACCTTGATCTCCATGGTAGCATCGTTGTCGTCTCACCAACTATTGCTTCTACGACTACCGCTACCGCTTAGTGATAAAGTAAAGCAATTACAGGGCATTTGCATTTCATACAATAAAGCGACAACCATATGGCTCCTACCAGTTGCCGATAACTCGGTTACAAAACATGATCATCTCATACAATAAAATATAACATCACGTCTTGACCATATCACATCACAACATGCCCTGCAAAAACAAGTTAGACGTCCTCTACTTTGTTGTTGCAAGTTTTACGTGGCTGCTACGGGCTGAGCAAGAACCGTTCTTACCTACGCATCAAAACCACAACGATAGTTCGTCAAGTTGATGCTGTTTTAACCTTCGCAAGGACGGGCGTATACACTCAGTTCAACTAAAGTGAGAGAGCAGACACCCGCCAGTCACCTTTAAGCAACGAGTGCTTGCAGCGGTGAAACCAGTCTCGCGTAAAGCGTCTGGCGTAATGTCGGTCCGGCCGCTTCATCTCACAATACCGCCGAACCAAAGTATGACATGCTGGTAAGCAGTATGACTTGTATCGCCCACAACTCACTTGTGTTCTACTCGTGCATATAACATCAACGCATAAAACCTAGGCTCGGATGCCACTGTTGGGTAACGTAGTAATTTCAAAAAAATTCCTACGCACACGCAAGATCATGGTGATGGCATAGCAACGAGAGGGGAGAGTATTGTCCACGTACCCTCGTAGATCGTAAGCGGAAGCGTTATGACAACGCGGTTGATGTAGTCGTACGTCTTCACGATCCGACCGATCCAAGTACCGAACGTACGGCACCTCCGAGTTCAGCACACGTTCAGCTCGATGACGATCCCCGGGCTCCGATCCAGCAAAGCCTCGGGACGAGTTCCGTCAGCACGACGGCGTGGTGACGATGATGATGCTCTACCGGCGCAGGGCTTCGCCTAAACTCCGCGACGATATGACCGAGGTGGAATATGGTGGAGTGGGGCACCACACACGGCTAAGGAACGATCCGTAGATCAACTTGTGTGTGTTATGGGGTGCCCCCTGCCCCCGTATATAAAGGAGCAAGGGGGAGAGGGCGGCCGGCCAAGGGAGGGCGCGCCAGGGAGGAGTCCTACTCCCACCGGGAGTAGGATTCCCTCCTTTCCTAGTCCAACTAGGAGACCATCCATGTAGTAGGAGTAGGAGAGAAGGAAAGGGAAGAGAGAAGGGAAGGAAGGAGGGGGTGCGGCCCCTTCCCCTAGTCCAATTCGGACTAGGCCTTGGGGGCGGCCTGCCCTAGGCAGCCCTCTCTCTTTCCCATATGGCCCAATAAGGCCCAATACTTCTTCGGCGAATTCCCGTAACTCTCGGTACTCGAAAAATACCGAATCACTCGGAACCTTTCCGAAGTCCGAATATAGTCGTCAATATATCGATCTTTACGTCTCGACCATTTCGAGACTCCTCGTCATGTCCCTGATCTCATCCGGGACTCCAAACTCCTTGGTACATCAAAACTTATAAACTCATAATAAAACTGTCATCGTAGCGTTAAGCGTGCGGACCCTACGGGTTCGAGAACTATGTAGACATGACCTAGAACTATTCTCGGTCAATAACCAATAGCGGAACCTGGATGCTCATATTGGCTCCTACATATTCTACGAAGATCTTTATCGGTCAAACCGCATAACAACATCGTTGTTCCCTTTGTCATCGGTATGTTACTTGCCCGATATTTGATCGTCGGTATCAATACCTAGTTCAAGCTCGTTCTTGGCAAGTCTCTTTACTCGTTCGTAATGCATCATTCCGTAACTAACTCATTAGCTACATTGCTTGCAAGGCTTATAGTGATGTGCATTACGAGAGGGCCAGAGATACCTCTCCGACAATCGGAGTGACAAAACCTAATCTTGAAATACGCCAACCCAACATGTACCTTTGGAGACACCTGTAGTACTCCTTTATAATCACCCAGTTACATTGTGACGTTTGGTAGCACCCAAAGTGTTCCTCCGGTAAACGGGAGTTGCATAATATCATAGTTACAGGAACATGTATAAGTCATGAAGAAAGTAATAGCAATGTACTAAACGATCAAGTGCTAGGCTAACGGAATGGGTCATGTCAATCACATCATTCTCCTAATGATGTGATCCCATTAATCAAATAACAACACATGTCTATGGTTAGGAAACATAACCATCTTTGATTAATGAGCTAGTCAAGTAGAGGCATACTAGTGACATTAAGTTTGTCTATGTATTCACACATGTATCATGTTTCCGGTTAATACAATTCTAGCATGAATAATAAACATTTATCATGAAATAAGGAAATAAATAATAACTTTATTATTGCCTCTAGGGCATATTTCCTTCAAAACTTGCATATGTCATCCGCATCATGATAACAACATTTAAATGCTTAAAATTGTGTTTGCATTAAATTGCTAAATAACATGTGGGGATTTTCCGGAATTTGTTGTTTGTTGTTCCCGGCCTCATTTAAACTTGCTTAAATAGGTAGTTTAATTATGCTTCACCTCTTGCCATGTTAACAAATACTTAATATTGTTGGGTACATAACCGAGAGAGAACTAAATAATAGATGTGGTGTTTCGTCAATATGCAACTCGTTGCATATTGGCTCCATTTAACTTGTAGTTTTGTTTGTGCATATTGCCATGCCATGCTATTTAAACCGGACATGCATCATACTTGGTTGTGCATCATGCCATGTGTATGTGATGGTTGTTTACTATGTTGTTTGCTTCTTTCCGGGTTGCTTCTCTCGTTAGCTTCGGTTTCGTTCCGGAGTTGTGAGGATTCGTTCGACTACGTCCTTTTGTCTTCTTCATGGGCTTGATCTTCTTCCTTGCGGGATCTCAGGCAAGATGACCATACCCTCGAAATCACTTCTATCTTTGCTTGCTAGATGCTCGCTCTTTTGCTATGCCTATTCTGCGTTACCTACCACTTGCTATATCATGCCACCCATATTGCCATGTCAAACCTCTAACCATCTTTTCCTAGCAAACCGTTGATTGGCTATGTTACCGCTTTGCTCAGCCCCTCTTATAGCGTTGTTAGTTGCAGGTGAAGATGAAGTTTGTTCCTTGTTGGAACATGGAGATGTTGTTCCTTGTTGGGACATGTTTACTTGTTTGGATATCACAATATATCTTATTTAATTAATGCATCTATATACTTGGTAAAGGGTGGAAGGCTCGGCCTTATGCCTGGTGTTTTGTTCCACTCTTGCCGCCCTAGTTTCCGTCATATCGGTATTATGTTCCCGGATTTTGCGTCCCTAACGGTTGGGTGATTTATGGGACCCCTTGACAGTTCGCTTTGAATAAGACTCCTCCAAAGCAAGGCCCAACCTTGGCTTTACCATTTGCCACCTAAGCCTTTTTCCCTTGGGTTCTGCAGACTCAAGGGTCATCTTTATTTTAAACCCCCGGGCCAGTTCTCCTTCGATTGCTGGTCCAAACCGAGCGATGTCCGGCGCCCCCAGGCAATCGGGTCTATGCCAACCCGACGTCTTGCTCATCCGGTGTGCCACGAGAACGAGATATGTGCAGCTCCTATCGGGATTTGTCGGCACATTCGGGCGGCTTTGCTGGTCTTGTTTTATTCTGCCGAAATGTCTTGTAGCCGGATTCGAGACTGATCGGGTCTTCCCGGGAGAAGGAATATCCTTCGTTGATCGCGAGAGCTTATCATGGGCTAAGTTGGGACACCCTGCAGGGTATAAACTTTCGACGCCGTGCCCGGTTATGAGGCAGATGGGAATTTGTTAACGTCCGGTTGTAGAAAACCCGAAGTTGATCTTAATTAAAATACACCAACCGCGTGTGTAACCGTGATGGTCTCTTCTCGGCGGAGTCCAGGAAGTGAACACGGTGTTGGAGTTATGCTTGACGTAGGTTGTTCTAGGATCACTTCTTGATCATAGTTGTTCGACCGTGCTTTTGCCTTCTCTTCTCGCTCTCATTTGCGTATGTTAGACACCAGATATGCTAGTCGCTTGCTGCAGCTCCACCTCACTACCTTCTCCTACCCATAAGCTTAAATAGTCTTGATCTCGCGGGTGTGAGATTGCTGGGTCCCCGTGACTCACAGATACTTCCAAAACCAGTTTGCAGGTGCCGATGAAACCGTGCAGGTGACACATCCGAGCTCAAGGAGGAGCTCAATGAAGATCTTGTTCATTGTGTTGTTACGTTTCAGTTGATCAGTAGTGGAGCCCAGTTGGGACGATCGGGGATCGTGTAGCATTTGGGGTAGTCTTCTTTCATTTTGGTTCCGTAGTCGGACCTTGATTGTATCTGTATGATGTAATGCTTTACTCATGTATTGTGTGAAGTGGCGACTGTAAGCCAACTATGTATCTCTTTCCCTTATGTATTACATGGGTTGTGTGAATATTACCTCACTTGCGACATTGCTTTCAATGCGGTTATGCCTCTAAGTCGTGCTTCTACACGTGGGAGATAGCCGCATCGAGGGTGTTACAAGTTGGTAATCAGAGCCATCCCCGACTTAGGATCCCCCTGCTTGATTGTTTGCTGGCGTTGTTGATTCTAGAACAAAAATGTTTTGAGTCATTTAGGATTATATATATCGAGAGTAGGATTTTTTTACTCCTCGGTCCTTAAATCGCCTCGGTGAGGCATCCTGACGTAGAAGTTTTGACTCTCTTCTCCTCAAATTTCACTAAATTGTTTTTTAGGATCACGCGGGTATCTTGGAATCGTTCCGATGATTTTGTGACGAGAACATTGTTCTTGGTGCCTCCTGACATTTAGGGGTTGTGGCAGTGTCCCGGGGAGTTGAGCTCCGAGGTGTTGTCGTCACAATTTTATCGTTGCAGTTCTGGAGTACCTGAGCTTTGCCGACATCGAAAATCTCTTTTATGCAGTTGTTGGTGAGATAACCTCGATAACCCAGTACTGGAGCGAGTTCGGGAGTATTGCCATGACTCGTATAACGGATGCTTTTCGAAGGTCGAGGTAAACGATTTCCGGAGTTTTCTTGGTTATGTGTTGAAGGATGGATACAACTGGATCTAGGTATTGTTAGTTTGGGTGATATATTTTGTGTCCCCTATATCCCCAACACCTGATTGAATAACCAGAAAGTTTCGGGAGTTTATAAGTGGGAATTCAAGTAGCTCCTAGATTATCTTTCTAACAGACACATGATACGATATGGGATCTATCATATGTTTGTTTCCGGCTTATTCTGCGAGCCAAATCCTTTGTTTTTGTTTTAAGTTGTGGTATTCGAGTTGCTTCAATGTCAAGTGTTGATTCCATACCTTATTCTAAATGGTGTTCTCATATTTCTATGTGGATGCTAATCCTTCTTGTTCATCAAGGTCGTCTTTTCAATCCTTTCCAACCGTGTGCTTCTCTCCAATTAAATCCGATCATTCCAACATTCACAAGATCAATTCTAAGCTTTTTCTCAACGGTGTTCATTTCATCCGACCCAAGTTGCCTTTGTTTTCCCACCCTCCCACCCTTTTCTTCAAGGACTCAGATTTCTTAACCAAGTACCCATTTTATTGCTGTGAAGTCTCTTCATTCTTTTCCTCAATGCTCTTATCCGGTGATTCTCATGAAGATGCTAAAGGAAGCTTCGAGTTTATTATTCTTCGTTCTTTTCTTCTCCGGTGGACTCAAGTCAAGTTTTCGGTGTTGATCATATTCCCTTCCTCGTTTCAAATGTTTTCTCATGCCGGTGCACCTCTTAATTTTTTCACTTCTTGTTATTCATTTGTTTCCGGAGTGCTAAAGATTATCTCAGAAGATTCGTGTTTTCATTCCTAATCCGTGCAAGATTTCTCGTAGTTGTTATCCCTTTTGAGCCATTTAATTCAACCGGTGCAATCTCTCTTTTCAAACAATTGTTCAACGGTGGTTCTTTTGAGTGGGCCCTAACCCACAGGTCTTTTTCCAGGATCTTACCTGACTCTTCTAATTTTTCCGGAGCTTCTAAAATTCTTTTCTAAGTTTGACGTAAGAATGGGTTTTCATCAGTCATGGTTTTCTCCAAGATCTTTCAAATTCTTTTCATCGTTGGTTCAACCTTTCTAATTTTCATCCCGGAGTATCTCAACAATTCATGGTGGTGTTTCTCATCGTCATTCTCAACATTTGAAGACCGAAGAAGATTTTCTCTTTAATCTTGCTCCATTCTCTTCAAGATTCATGGTTCTAGCTTCGTGCCATCCTCATAATTGTTTTGATTGTGAGAATTCTTTTCACCCATCCGGAGCAATTCATGAGTCTTTTCAGTTTGATTCTTCTCAGCCCATCATCTCAGAATTATTCATTCCAGCTTTCAGCACTCGTTCTCCAAATCTTACCGGTGCATCATTCAAGTATTCACTAATCAGTTCATGATCTCTCCGTTCTCATGTAGCTAAATCCCCTCAAGTATCTTCGTTCATTTTCTAATTCTTCCTAAGGTTTCGCTATCTTTTCTTTGTTCGTTTTTTTAATTCTTACGGTGGTTCGTTCAAGAGTTCTCTTCCTTCGTTATCATATAGATTCATTCGTTCTTTCCAATCCTACCGGCGGATCGTTGAAGACCTTCCCAAGTTGAGCAATATCTCTCTTCAATCCTTTTTCAACAAGAATAAGTAGTATGCCTAATCCGTTGCTTGCCATCAATTTAATTGGTGAAGGATCAACATAATGTAATTCTTATTCTTGTTTCATCGAGTAAGTTCAATTCCTTATTCCGGAGGATCATCAAAATTCTTGGTTTCATTTGTTCATCTTTCTTTCCGGAGTTCAAAGTTTTCTCGGCTATATCATTTCAAAGATCCATCTAAATCATTGCAAGGCTTCACCTTGTGTTTTCAACTTCTCTTTCTTTCTATCACCCTTTTGTTTACCGGAGTTCTTCATGGAGGCTCTACATGGTGCTTCGTCAAGGATTCTTTTCATTCTTCAATTGTTCATCAAGATTTCTCTCGGAGTTAAGATCCGTCAAGCCATACTCTAAAATAAACATGGTGTTCAACACATGTTTTGTCTTGAGGAGATCAAGCATTCTTCATCTTGCATTCCAAAGTGCAATTCTTTCTATCATTATCTTTTGAGGTGGTGTTATGTCATTCTTGACAACTTCCCTTCGTGCTTCATGATTCACATGTTGTCAAGAATGAGGTATTTTAAATCCATCAATTTCTTCATTGGAGTTATCTTGGGTTATATTTCACCTAAAGCTTTCCATTGGGAATGTTGCTATTCGTGGTGCTTATCAATGATCCAAGTTTTCCTCCTATCCTCTCAATGAAAGAAGTTTTCATCTTCTTGTTGATCTTAATCCAATCAATTGTTTTCGGTAGTGGCAGAATTTCACCTCAAGTTTTGAGATGTCTCCATAAGCCCACGAGGATCATATCCTTCCGTTGTTGGTTTTACAACAACTCCGCTCTAACCTTCTTGCAAGGATGCTTTCCAAATTCAATTGTGGTAGAAGTTATCATTTTCTTCACCATTCTGTTATTCCAATGATCTATCTTCTATTCTTTCTTCCGGAGGCATTGTGATGTTGCTCTCTTCGACCCATCATCTTGTTTTGTCAAGATCATGTTCTTCTCCGTGCTTCTCCGTTTAGCCGGAGTGTCGTGTTTTCATTCGAGTTCTCTCATTTTATCAAGTTTTGCCTCCTTCCTCAACCGGAGAGCTGTCTGAAATCTTTCTTACCCCTTGTGTCATTCTTTCAATAGTTCCGGAGGTAGTGTGTTGTTGATCTCACTCATCTTGTCAAGTTCATGATTCTAATTCCTTCCATTTTCAGTCGGAGTGCTGCCAAAATTATATCATTCTTATTTCCTTCTCTATCTTGTTTTAACCGGAGGGTTCTGTCTATCATTCCTCTTCTAACCGGAGTCTCATCCAAGTGCTTTCATTTTGCCAAGCTCATATTCTTTATCTTGCATTTCCAACCGGAGTGTTGTCGTAATTGATCCTTATCGTTCCTTGTACACCTCGATTCTACCGGAGTGCTTGCATGTACTTCTTGTCCATTGCAACCCTTTTTATTATGTCTTTTAACCTACAAGGTTCTTGTAATGTTCCTTGTTCCTCTTTGTTAACGGAGTGGTTGCAATCTCGTTCATCTTCATTGTATCCTTTCTTTCACTTTGTTCAACCTCTCAAGGTTCGTGGTTTCACTCGTTTGTCAAAGAAGCAACTTTGTCTTACCTCTTTCTCTTCCGCTTCTCTCCGGCGCCATCCTAGATCTCGGGACGAGATCCTCTTGTAGTGGTGGAGTGTTGTAACGCCCCGAGACCGATGCGCGAGAAGACTTCCATATATTCCGGGTTTCGCCGTATGTTTCATTTGTTCCTGCCCTTTTATTTTTGCATTGCATCATGTCATCATGCCATCATCTCATAAATCTTTTGCAACTCAACTAAATAAATTGCATAGATCTTTTGATCTATTTAAATCGAGGGAAGGGTGACTTCTCTTTATATCATAACGTCCCAATATTAGGGAGCTATATTAAATATTTCTTTAATTTGGAAATCACCATAACACACTTGCAAAATATCCCATGCCGTTGTTATATCAATTCTTGGTCTCCAACCTTGTCCATAGTTTCTTTCATCATTTTCCGGAGCTCCACCAAAAATCCGAACATTTTTGGACCTTCCCTACCCTCACTTCCTATTCAAATCATTTGAATTTTAAATCAAATGAGTTGAATTCAAATCTTTCAATCATGGCCTTTTCTATTTTCTCGGAACAAGCACATTTTTGTGAGTTCGGGAAAACTATCTGCGTGTCCAACTTCTTCCCCTAACCCCTCTTTCTTTTCTTTCTTAATCTCTATTTTTTTTCTTTTCTTTTAGTAGAGAGAGAAGGAGCCCAGCAGCCTGGGCCTCCCAACCTCCCGTGCCGGCCCAAGGCCAAGGCCCACCTAACCCTCCTAACCCTAGCCGCCAGAGAGCCCGATTCCCTCTCGCTCGATCTCCATCCCCTCGTTCCCTTCCGCCGCCACCACGCACACCCGCATCGCCCGATCCCCATCTCTCCCTCTCCTTCCCGTGCCCGCCGCCACCAGGCCGTCGTCCCGCTCCCAAGCTCCTCCGCCCCGAGCTCCGTTCACGCCTGCATCTCTCCGTCTTCAGCCACCTCAAGCTCGCCACCGTGCCAGGACCTCCTCGCCCGCCTCCTCGTCTACCCGGTGCCATCGCCTCGTCAGCTCCGTCCCCTTCGGCCCCGACTCCGGTGAGCGCTGCACCGTCTTCTTCACCTCCTACCGCGAGCTCCGCCTCCCATGGCGTGCCGCTGTCAACTCCACCTCGCGCGACCTCCTACCTCGTTCGTTCCCGCGCCGCTCGTCGCCAAGGCCAAGTGCAGGACGCTCTACTCCTCCTCACCTCGCCCACGTCGCGGGATCGCGTCAAGTCCTCGCCGTTGTCCTCTGCTCGAACGAAGCTTCGGACCCACCTTGGCCTCGTCCCATGCCCAGATCTCCCTGCGCCTCGCCGCCTGCTGCCTCCTCTGCATCGCGCCAAGCCCCGCTCCTGCCTCTGTTCGAGAGGAGGATGCTGCAGACGCGCCCGGTCGCTCGCGTTGATCGCGACCTCCCCATCTCCTTCGCCTCCTTGCTGTTGCTGTTGACGCCAAGTCCAACGACCACCGAGCAAGGAGTAGCGCCAAGTACCACAACGTCTTTGGGAGACCCGTTTCGCCAAGTCCAACTACACGAATCCGCCAAGTATCTCCACGCACGAAGATGCAAGATCATCCCGGATATCGCCAAGTACCACGACACCCATGGTCCGTCAAAGTTCGTCTACAAAACGTGTTCCACTACCGTCACCCCGAAGACGTTGGATTCGTCAAGTACCTCTCCGACACGAACGTGTACAACTACTTCCACTACCGTCACGAGAACGACTACTTCCACTACCGTCGCCACGTGAACAACTACTTCCCACGACGAACCGTGAACGACTACTTCCCTTGACATTTGTGAACCGCCTCGAAACGCATGCTTCGAAGGTATAACCCCGAGACGACCTTCCGAGAACGAATGCATGTTGTATGAGATGCACCTTTTTCTCCGTGTCCGAATTGTCACTCGTTTCCATGCCCCTAACCCGTGGGAACCCGGTAGTCGGGAGCACCCCACCATATCTAGCATGTTCCGCACATACGCACACTTCCTTTTGCACCGGTATCTCCATGAGCTACCGGAACCGATATGTTGCCGTGGCATCATTTTCGGATTCGTCGCCGTGACACCCTTTCGTTCCGCCATGGTGAAAAATGCTTCATAACATGCTTATGTCAACATTTTCATAAAAATTGCATAAAACTTGCATATGTCATCCGCATCATGATAACAACATTTAAATGCTTAAAATTGTGTTTGCATTAAATTGCTAAATAACATGTGGGGATTTTCCGGAATTTGTTGTTTGTTGTTCCCGGCCTCATTTAAACTTTCTTAAATAGGTAGTTTAATTATGCTTCACCTCTTGCCATGTTAACAAATACTTAATATTGTTGGGTACATAACCGAGAGAGAACTAAATAATTGATGTGGTGTTTCGTCAATATGCAACTCATTGCATATTGGCTCCATTTAACTTGTAGTTTTGTTTGTGCATATTGCCATGCCATGCTATTTAAACCGGACATGCATCATACTTGGTTGTGCATCATGCCATGTGTATGTGATGGTTGTTTACTATGTTGTTTGCTTCTTTCCGGGTTGCTTCTCTCGTTAGCTTCGGTTTCGTTCCGGAGTTGTGAGGATTCGTTCGACTACGTCCTTTTGTCTTCTTCATGGGCTTGATCTTCTTCCTTGCGGGATCTCAGGCAAGATGAACATACCCTCGAAATCACTTCTATCTTTGCTTGCTAAATGCTCGCTCTTTTGCTATGCCTATTCTGCGTTACCTACCACTTGCTATATCATGCCACCCATATTGCCATGTCAAACCTCTAACCATCTTTTCCTAGCAAACCGTTGATTGGCTATGTTACCGCTTTGCTCAGCCCCTCTTATAGCGTTGTTAGTTGCAGGTGAAGATGAAATTTGTTCCTTGTTGGAACATGGAGATGTTGTTCCTTGTTGGGACATGTTTACTTGTTTGGATATCACAATATATCTTATTTAATTAATGCATCTATATACTTGGTAAAGGGTGGAAGGCTCGGCCTTATGCCTGGTGTTTTGTTCCACTCTTGCCGCCCTAGTTTCCGTCATATCGGTATTATGTTCCCGGATTTTGCGTCCCTAACGCGGTTGGGTGATTTATGGGACCCCTTGACAGTTCTCTTTGAATAAGACTCCTCCAAAGAAGGCCCAACCTTGGTTTTACCATTTGCCACCTAAGCCTTTTTCCCTTGGGTTCTGCAGACGCAAGGGTCATCTTTATTTTAAACCCCCGGGCCAGTTCTCCTTCGATTGCTGGTCCAAACCGAGCGATGTCCGGCGCCCCCTGGGCAATCAGGGTCTATGCCAACCCGACGTCTTGCTCATCCGGTGTGCCCTGAGAACGAGATATGTGCAGCTCCTATAGGGATTTGTCGGCACATCCGGGCGGCTTTGCTGGTCTTGTTTAATTACTGCTGAAATGTCTTGTAGCCGGGATTCCGAGACTGATCGGGTCTTCCCGGGGAGAAGGAATATCCTTCGTTGATCGTGAGAGCTTATCATGGGCTAAGTTGGGACACCCCTGCAGGGTATAAACTTTCGAAAGCCGTGCCCGCGGTTATGAGGCAGATGGGAATTTGTTAATGTCCGGTTGTAGAAAACCCGAAGTTGATCTTAATTAAAATACACCAACCGCGTGTGTAACCGTGATGGTCTCTTCTCGGCGGAGTCCGGGAAGTGAACACGGTGTTGGAGTTATGCTTGACGTAGGTTGTTCTAGGATCACTTCTTGATCATAGTTGTTCGACCGTGCTTTTGCCTTCTCTTCTCGCTCTCATTTGCGTATGTTAGACACCAGATATGCTAGTCGCTTGCTGCAGCTCCACCTCACTACCTTCTCCTACCCATAAGCTTAAATAGTCTTGATCTCGCGGGTGTGAGATTGCTGAGTCCCCGTGACTCACAGATACTTCCAAAACCAGTTTGCAGGTGCCGATGAAACCGTGCAGGTGACGCATCCGAGCTCAAGGAGGAGCTCAATGAAGATCTTGTTCATTGTGTTGTTACGTTTCAGTTGATCAGTAGTGGAGCCCAGTTGGGACGATCGGGGATCTGTGTAGCATTTGGGGTAGTCTTCTTTCATTTTTGGTTCCGTAGTCGGACCTTGATTGTATCTGTATGATGTAATGCTTTACTCATGTATTGTGTGAAGTGGCGATTGTAAGCCAACTATGTATCTCTTTCCCTTATGTATTACATGGGTTGTGTGAAGATTACCTCACTTGCGACATTGCTTTCAATGCGGTTATGCCTCTAAGTCGTGCTTCGACACGTGGGAGATATAGCCGCATCGAGGGTGTTACAGCCTGTTGCGGCGGCTGCCACGGCATTGCGGGGGCGACGATGGACGGCGCAGCCGGGTGCGGCCTGTAGGACCCGGCCAAGAACAGGTGGATCTCCTGGACTGCCTGGATTAGGTCCCGCAGCACCCCGAACACCTCCTCCGGGGTGAGGACGGCGGGGGCGGGCGCGACGGAGGATCCCGGCGCTGGCAGGAGCGGGGCGATGGTCTTGGTGGTCGCCGGAGGCGACGAGGTGACCGGCAGCGGAAGAGACGGGCTTGGCGGCGGTGAAGACATGATCGAACCAAAGCTAGCTGATACCAAATTGTTATGGCGCTGCTAGAAGGGTGGCGTGAGAGGGCCTGCCGGGGGCCTTTTTGCCCACGACCGGGCAAGAGGGAAGGGATTTCCTTCTTAATTCTTGCTTGATTAGATTGATACATCTCCTCTCTTTATATAAAGAGGTTTACTTGACTCCCAAGCAAGACTTACTTGACCCCTAAGCAAACGACCCTTATCTCTAATTAACCCTAAAACTAATGGGCCCATTAGGCCCATTACGTACTCTAACACTTTTCTAGAAAATTGCAAGGGGGTTATAAAAAACACAAGGGTGTTTACTGCAAAAATAACATCGGCCGGGCACCATTATCACTGACACACTGACAGGGGGGTCATACACATGAATACGTCCACATATGCACTTTGTGACCGTATGTGCACAGTTGAAACAAGTTAAGTGACTGAAAAATCTGTATTTTCAAAGTTCTAGCACCAAAGTGAACATCGAGCGTAATTTCTATGACCTTCGGTGATATTACCTCTATAATGTATTAAAGGACGGATTATAAATGGCAGATTGTTTGCGTTTGTAATCTGCTGATAAAGCATCTTGAAACAAGTATACTGCAAATATTCTTATGGAAACAGCATGCAAGCCGATGATTTTTGTGGTATGGCTGAGATTGAGAAAGTTTTGCCTACATGTTGTGCCTTTTGCTTTGCTTCTTTTGAGAATGGCTTTTGGTTATGTTGGCTCCAGGCTTCGGTGAACTGGCCCTTTTAGAACTTACACGTATTCTTTCATCCAATATTTTTTTTAGAACAAAGACGCCAGGTGCGTCCGGCTTTAACTTAATAAAGCCCACAACAAGCAGCGTAACAAGAAATAGAAACTTAGTACAACATCAAAAGCCAGACCGGCCCTCGCGAGGATGAAATCACTGAAGTTCAGGCGAAAATTAAACAAGCCACTAACGGGTTATAAGGCAAAAAAGCCCGTATAGAGCACGCAGGCTCGTCAAGCCGCGAAAGGGACCCGTCCTAGACCGTGGTCGAAGGCTCCCTAGCCAACACATACATTTGCATCAGACAGTCTTGAGGAGTCTTGAGCATCTCAGCATCCTTGCGCCTCCCCAACGGACTTCACTACTGCAAGAAGAGATTGCATTTATAGATAATATTATTCAGGTGCGAAGAAAAACATCCCTCAATAATAAGCTTGTTTCTAGTTAGCCACAAAGCTCAGAGTAGTGCCCCGGCACTACTCCACATAACTCGCTTCGTAACACCCTGAATCGCGTCTAATAGCTGTATGGAGCTCATCTGCCAAACTTGAAACCGTTTTATGGAGCTCATGTCGCAATCACGATATTATAGATTCAGAATATTTTCTTTGACACTAGAATCAATTTTTCATCCAACGGTTTGCATAAATATATCAACCCACGCCCCTCCATAAAATGGGGCAACAACCCCATGTTTCCGTATGCCCCTCTATTAGCTCTCTGCCTTGCAGTTAACTGGCACAAGAAATAAACTAATGGACAACAGTGACTAATTAATCGTGTTCACATAACCATTGGGACACGTACGCACTGTCAGATACTCCGGTCTGGTATGCGGTCCCGAGTAGGAGCTACGGGACAAAAGCACGCGCATCTTTCCTGGTTTGAATCCGGCCACTAATATTTCAAGACCCAGCGAGTCGCCGGTCTACTCAGTTAAATATATGTAAACCAGTCCCAAGGGACCTTATCTACACGATTATTGGAGTGTAAGATTAATTGGAATGGATCAATTTGTGAGACCACGCATTCCTCAAGGTTCTGAAAGTCAAATAAGCGAACTATGTAGCACAGTTGGTGCTGGAAATAAACTAGTGGACGCCGGTGACTAATCGCGTTCACATAACTCCTAAGACAGAAGCCATTGGAGTGCATCAAGCCTGTGCTAGCTGCTCGCAAACCCACACACAAACAGAAACACGCAGACAGAAAGACAAAGGATGGCGCAGTGGTGGGAGGAGTGGCAGCTGCGCATCCTCGTCCAAGCCAGCCTCGGCGCCCAATACTTCCTCGTGTTATTTGCCGGCGTTCGCAAGTTCCATATACCGCCATGGATGAGAGTTTCGTTCCGGCTGGCGCACATCGGCAGCGACGCTCTGGCCATCTTCGCCCTCGCCATGCTATTCAACCGCCAAAAAGGTGGGCCGCGCTGCAGCTACGCGCGTAGCAGCCGCGACTTGGAGCTGCTATGGGCGCCGATCGTGCTGATGCACCTCGGCGTTTTTTTTTTTTGACTTAGTTGCTGGCTATGTCGTTTAAGTCAGTTTCTCTTATCTTCCAGCCTGCGTGCCGTGCTGCTGGCCTGGGTGCCCTGTACCTTATACTTTCGTAACTTCGTGTTGCTCGTGTTGCCCTTGGTTGGGTGTGGTCGTGATTGTGGGTTATGGATTGTTTGGAACACTCTCTGGTGGCTTTATTTATAAAGTTGGGCATATGCTTTTTCTCTAAAAAAATGTGCGGCCCGATCAGGTTCATTAAAAAAGAAAATTGATACAGACGCAAACGCACACCGTCACACACCCAGGAACATAACCACGCATACCATATTTACATGAACATCTTAAAGAGACTGAACCTACAGATCCAGCTAGGCACCAACCATCCAACCATATCCGTTGAACAAGGAAGAGACCGATTTTAATATTAAATTTTAAAACACAAAAGATCCCTAAAAACAACTATTCCAAAAAATCTACTCTGCTCCTCCCCTCGGAGAAATGGTCAATGGGCATCATGTCAGAGCCACCGGCTTCATCATCGTTGGCCGCTAGGGTGAATGTGTCGGTGCAGCTGACGTGTGTCTCTTTGGCATTGTCTTCATGCCGGGCCAGTGCCTCATCGCCCTCGGCCTTGAGCTCCTCGAAGAGCCAGCGCATCACGCCTCGTTGATGAAGAGCTAGCGAAGTTCGCAGTCGAGCGTGCACGTACTCTACATGGACGTGTAAACTTTTCGGATCATGCCAACAAGCTCCGGGTCCAAATCAACAAGCGTCGCGATGGTAGCGACATCCGGGTGCTACGCCTACGGTTGCGACACGGTTGTGTGGTGCTCCTCCAGCATGGCGAGGCGGACTTGCTCTTATGCCTCCTTTATGGAGAAGAGGTCGTCTAGCCCACCGGCTTGAGCTGCCTCCTCGCGGGCGCACCTCCACCGGAGCCATGGGGTCGTCTGCTCTTCCTCCATCTCATCCTCTGAGCTTGACTATGGAGAGCTCGAAGGTCGGCCCGCCTCAATGCAGACCTCCACAACGATTTCAGCATGGCGCTTCGGCGTCAACTGCATGTATCACGTAGCCTTGGTCTGCACCATGGCGACGGGTGCCCGGCGGTTGACGAACTACGGGGCTTGGACAATGGTGGAGGGGGTGAGAAAATGAGTAAATTGAGCTTGGATGTAGGGTTTGGGGTGCCGGCCAAATAGCCGGGGTAGGCTTATCGGGAGGCTCGCCGGCTGCCCGACCATGAATGTGGGAGGTGAATCAGTGAATGGTCAATGCAGGTAGGCATGAGGCCTTTGAAGTCGGTGCGAATGTGAAGGATTTTAGAGATAGGGATAGTTTTCGAAAAGGTCCGGGGTGTCAGAGTGCAACGTGGCGGGTGTTAGGACTCCCTCAGAGGTCCCCCAATTGGGGCCGACCTAAGGGATTTCGTACGCCTGGGCCGGTCTAGCCAAATTTGGTGAGCTGCATTGAAGAGCTAAAATTGTTCGGACTATCCGATCCAGACATGAGGTGGCGATTTGATGCTGCCGCGTTGGAGATTATTCCGTTAACAGCACAAGTATTTTGCATTTCTATGTAGTGCAATTCCGTAGAGTGTATATGGATGTATAATTTTGTGCACCGACGGAAGATGGTCGCATTCCTGAAGATGGTCGCATTTCTCTACACCAAAGATCATAACACACGCTACATTAATTACAGTCATTTGCTTGCTACACACTAGAAGTCACAAAGAAGCTTACATCGGTGAAGAAACCAGGGTTACTCTTGTGCTTTTGTATGGCACTCTTCTGCTGGAGCTCGTTTACTTGTATGTACGATCTGCTTTCCGGGACAGGTTCTCTGGCAGAATTCTCCAGCACAATATTATTGGATCATTACCGCATAGGATATGGCACTCCAGGCTGAGGAGGATCGTGGGATGGTTACAGTGCAAGGACTTGGTCGACGAATACTTTGGGCACATGGAACCTAGCTATTCTTGTAAGGAGATTACAAAATTGGTTATTGGGCATGTTAGATCAGGGTCGAAGGATATAGTGAACACTGAATCTTACAGGAGGTTTAATGATAACAGGGGTGAGCTGACGCTCGCCGAAAAGGGATGTTTCCAAGAACTGGGTTGGAGCATACATAGGCCGTTTGATGAGAGTGTTATTCTCTGGCACCTGGCCACAGATTTATGCTTTCACCATACCAACTCTCCTTACGATCATCAGTGTGCCCATCAGTGCAAAATAATGTCCAACTACATGATGCATCTGTTGTTTGCTAATGAGCACTGCTATAAGGACGACAACCTTCTGCCCGATCATTGCACGATGGGTCTAATCATCCATTGGATTGCATTACTTGGCTAATCACTGCCGTTCAAATTAGGCATCGTGCATGAATCGTCTGTGGAGTATCGTGTGTAGAGCACTTTCGTTTGCTAATCCTGAGATGCTGATGCCAGGCAGTAGAAAGAGTTTGTTCACAAGGGCCTATGAAGAACTCGAGATGACCCACGAATCCTTTGCAGAGCGACTCTTGGACGAGAGGGAATTTACATGTGAAATATTTGGGAGATGTAAAGCACGTATTTTCCCCAACTCTCTTATTCGCGACGCTTCGGAGCTCGCTAAACAATTGTTGGATTCTTTTCCTTGTGACATTAAGGAGATGTGGGAGATGATCCAGGGCGTGTGGGTGGGCATGCTCTGCTTTTCTGCCGGCCGGTCTCGAGGATACTTGCATGCAGAGACTCTTGGAACTGCAGTGGAGTACCTATCCTATGTCTGGGTCCTGTTGGCATTCGCCGGGATGGAAACATTTGCGGAAAAACTTCAGAGGAGGGATGCCCTGCCTTTGGCACGACAGATGCCGAGGATGTTTGCACGCGAAAACTCTCAGAACTCAGAGAACGGTTCTGGAGAGCCTTTTGTATGTTTGGCTGATCTTGACAAACGCTGGGAAGAAGACATTTCTGTAAAAGCTTCAGATGAGGAGGGTCCGTCATCAAGCAGAGACGAGTCTCCGCTTTAGCATGCAAGAGAAGATTTAGTTGCCACATTTGCTCTCGAGGATATTTCATTTACTTTCGCTCTATGTATCTCTTTAATGGTTTGTCTTGTGTTTGCTAGCAGACGCCTCTAGTTCTTAGCTAAGAAGCACCATGCATGTTGACCCAATCGGTGCCGTTATATGTTCCCGCTCCTCCTTTGTTTCTTACTAGTCGATTAAAGATTGTATTAATGTAAGCCCCATTTGTTGTGCCAAGTGCCAACTGCAGTGCTGACTCAATGTATGTTTTGTTTCATTAGCCTGTCGATGCATCCAGGTTTTACTTTCTGCACTCAGCTAACATCCCTTGTTTCAAATCATCCATGGGGTCACTATCGAAAATGCTATTGCAATGCAAGCTCTGAATATAGAAGACCCTGATGACAACAGGCTGCAACAGCATGATTTTTGTGTTAGAATTGAGTGTCGTACATCTGCAGCCTATGTCAGGCTAGTTAAGTCATAAGCGTTCCTCCTGTCATGGAAGTAGTCCATCGCAGGTCTTGATTATTAGATCTGGCACAGAATTGTGTGGTTTGTCGATGGCCGTGCTGCTAGCTGGTTGTGTTCTTGAATATAGAGCCTCTGTTGATGAAATAACCCAACATTTTGAAGACATGGGTTTGTAGTCTGCACATGAGCTTCATGCAAGGATCATGTATATACGGCAAACATTCAGTTGAAATCACTGTGCGAAGTGATAATTTTTGTGTAGACATTTTTTACGTTACATCATACTAGTGAAAATTATGGGTAGTATTAAGTCGATCTGACGGTCAGTATGGTTTGACTTAGACTCATGACAGGGGCTTCGTTAGCATTGTCACATCTGACCCGTTCAAACATAAAATTAAACGGTTCAAAATGATTTGATGTTGGGTAAAAGGACTCGTTGTGTATGGCTGAGATCACTGGATGTCAATATATAATTCTTTTCCCCCAATCCAAACACTTGTCTTGCTGCACGACAGTGTAGCCAAGTCGGTTGGGAAGATAACAGGAAGAAGAATCTTTCGAGCATAGGCGTCGGCTTCTTCCACGGCCCCGCCCGAGCACTTCGCACGCGCCGGGTGAATACGCGAACATGTTGGGTTCATCGCACAGGGCACCAAACATAATTTACGAGCTACGGGACAAAGACCTGCTGGAAACTTTGCTGGTCTGAAACATGCCATTCGATTCCAAAGACCAAACGGGTCGTGGCTAGCTCCAAGTCGTTCTAAATATACGGAGTTCAAGCCTAGCGGGGCTTTTTTACACGATGGCATAAAGGAGTCGGTAAGAAGTCGACTATCACGCATACGTATTCGTTCATTGATGTCGACCTCGACATCAAATGATACTTGAATTAACTTAACATAAGTTGTGAGATTAGGTGTGGATTTCAGTATTCGAGGGTTGCCTGCCGCATCTAACGCGATGGCGATATGAATTACTACTGCACTGCGCCTCAATTGTGTGCTTATCTTAGCACGATCATCATCGATGTCGACCTCAACCACATCGAGTCAAATTAATTGAAATCGATCAACTTGCCAGATGGGAGCTGGAGCATGCGTTAAATGTGTGAGGCCTATCTGCGGCATCTAAAGCCCCAAGGTCGTTCAAGTCAAGGAGAGGAATTATATACTGTGGGTACGGAACACAAATTAGTGGACGCCGGTGCCTAATCATGTGCACATAACAAACTACAAGTTTTAGGGTGGTTGGCATTTTCTAAGCCGTCCGTTGTTCTTGATCTAGCAGCAGATAATTAGCTAATAGTATTTGGAAGAAAGTACTATAAAGCGTGGGGCCAGTACTCAGGTTAGTGTGGGGTCGTTTCTTAATTAAAGGGTAAATTAGTGACAAGGTTAATTTTGATTTAGATCCAATCACAGCACGTCGCCGCTCTCGTCCAATCCTAAACTGTCACCGCACGCTCCTATCCCTCTTCTCTCGATCTTCTCCATTGCAAAACCACCATATGTCCTCTCCCTCTACTTCATTGCCAAACCACAGTCTCTCCTCTCCTCTTTCAAAATCAGCACCGCTCTCTCAGAAGCACATCGATGGAGAACATGCATAAGCGAATTGTGAAGATCGCTATCACCGACCAGGCGAAGTTAGTCAGGTTGAAAGAGATCCTTACTTGGTTTGACAACGAGTGTACCGTTCTTGAGGGTGCAGTGCTAGCCGGAGACACCGAAGTATTCCTCCTCCAACCGCATGAGGAGGAGTTCGGTTGGCGCGACGTCGCTTCCCAGCCGTTCTCCACGGTTCCCTCGCCGCTCTCCTCGTCTCAACAGCAGCGGTAGGGTTTAGGGTAAGCTTCACAATCGACCTTATTTTCCATCCGCTCATGCTTACAATCAGTTTGTTGGCTTAGTCATGTATTGTGTACCCTTTTGCTTCAATGCCAGTAATTTTGTGATTTAGGTCACATCTTGTGTAGGTGTTTTGTTAATCTCTGTGTACTGCATCGACATGTCATTTCCATGATTTTATCATTTTGTTACTCACTATTTGAGCAGTTCAAATTAGGCATCATGCTGTTAATCCGTGTTTGACCCTGTTTCTATAACACTTGGTATTTACCAAAATTCATAGGTAAATAACCATGCAACACATAAATATATACCATATAGATGTGTTGCTCATTTCTATGTATACTATCTTATTTGGGAAGGCTGCCAAAAAGAAACTATAATAGACTAAGATATTTACTTGCCATGTAGGTGATCTCCCTAAAAAGAATTAGAAATAAGCATTGGAAACCTCCTGAAGAGAACATGTGGTACTTGGCCAGTGCTGGCTGAATCACTTTGATTCAAACATTCCTAACTGGTATTCCCTATTATATGATGTCTTTTTATGGTTTGCCTTTTTGGGTGAATAAGAGGATGTACTTTTTTGGGATAGGTTGTTGTGGCAAGAGAATATTGATAAAAATAAGTATCACCTAGTTAAATGGTCAGAGGTCTGCAAGCCTAAAGATATGGGTGAAAGTTAAAATGCCTCCCAGAATGAAAGTTTTGTTGTGGCTTGTGTTGAGATATAGCATCCTCAATAACTTGAAAAAATTGGGTGTGGCTTGGAGACAACAAATGCTCTTTTAGTGGAAGAGAGGAGGACATTGACCATCTTTTTTTCCGTCGATCTGTCGCCAAGATGTTGTGGACGCTGATGAAATGTTCTTTTGGGATGCATGATAGCCCCGACAACATCAAATATATATTTGGTGTGTGGATTGGTAAATTTGATAAAAGTAATAAGAGTCTTATGAGAGTAGGCATTTATGCTACTTTGTGGACTTTATGAAAACCTAGAATTAGAGTGGTGTTTGATAATATCAGGGTGGTTGATCCATTTGTTCCTGTTAATATGATTATTAAAAATTTGCATGATTGGAATGTGTTGCAGAAAAACCAAGAAAAAAATAAGGCGCATGACAACGGGCGTAAGGCAAGTTGAGAAGGTTGTGCGAGAGATCTTCAGAGCTACGCATGGATGTTGGATAGCGGTGCCGAGGCTGGTTGCTCCTTGAGGCTGGATATGCTGAAAGCATTTGAAGACAATCTCTTGCTAGAGAAAAGTCTGTTCTGCTTTTTTTTATGTCTTTCCACTGCCCCAGGGGGAATCGAACAAGGACCAAGCACGTGTGAAGGAAAGGTGTAGCCAATAGGCTATTGCAGCGTAGGTTCACTTCGACATAACATAACACTGGAAAATCCATGCAATGTCGAAAAGCTACGGAAGTTGGCATGGATGCTTCTCATGTTCATACAAGGTTGTAAAAAAAAAATTGGGTTCATTTTGAAGCATGTTCATACAATGTTGCGTCACGTCCGGAAAGTATTTTATTGTTTTCTTGTCGGGAAAAGTTAGATAATCCATATATCAGAAAGCTACCAAACTTGGCATGGATGCTTCCCATGTTGATACAAAGCTGTAGAAAATTTTTGGGTCCATTTGCGTCACGTCTGGGAAGAATTTTTTGTAGGTGTTGTGTGTGTGGATGGCATGAGGGACCCACATGTCAGTATGCCAGAGGCAAAAAATTGGGATTATTCCACAGCCCCAAGGGGATTCAAACCAGTGTCGTGCAGGTGTGATCGGGAGGGTGTAGCCACTGGCTGACGTTGTGTATTCGACAGAACAAACGACATGCACGACGCCACGATGCCACACGTCCTCTCTCGGGAACACCAAACGACCCGGGGAGGTGAGAAAATCCATCTACTCCGTCTTTATTTCAGTCCCCGTTCCGGTTCTTTTCTTTCCCAAATCTGGTACTCCATCCGTTTCAGTTTACAAATCCTACACGTATATTTAGATTGGTAATTTTATCACCCTAATATAAATTATATAATGCATAAATTATAACTTTTAAAAACAGAACATTTGAAGTTTATATTGGTATATTTTTTGTCATATATGATTGTATTAGGTTGGTCAAATTGACGACCTAGGGATACGCGCACGCCCTGTAAACTGAGAGAGAGGGAGTAGAAAACCCTTATCCTCTACCTCCAGCCATATCATGTACCCCGCCACCAGCCTCCTCCCTTCCTCCACCATTCCTTTCGTCATCGAAAGATGAAGCCGGGGCGTGAAGGCACGGCAGAGGAGCACGAGGCAACCATCGGAGCACAGCACTTTGCTATCATGGCTGCGGCCGCAGTTGGCGCGGGTGTGTCCGCCATTGCGGCGATGGCTGGCAGTGCACCAATTGGTGTGCCTGAGAGCAGTGGCGGGAGCTCGCCACTGATTAGTTAATAATGCGGGCGTGAAAACTTGCCCGCTACTGGTAACAACTATACGAGTTGTAAGTTTTACTCGTTGCCCGCCACTACTAAAAGCTTGCACCAGTGGCGTGCACTTAGTTCTGCACGGCACTGCTAGTTGTTTTAGGATTTCAAAGAAATGAGCATATTCTACTATAATGTACACAATAGAGTTCAAATATATATTATTTATATGATACACATAGCACATAGGGTGGCATGGAGCGCACAAATTTTCATACATCATCCTTTATATACAAATTTACATAGGCTAGCATATCGTGCGCACACAGCGAACATCAATATTCAAATAGAGAAGAAAGGAAATAGGAAGAACAAAAGGGTCAAACAGGGTAGACGCTGTTCCTAGTAGCCTTCTAATCACCCATTCTTTTCCGTTGGATCTTACCTGCAAAAGAAAAGAGAATATGGAGCCATGAAGTCGCGAATCAACGGGTGAATATCCACCTGATGAGTATTACATAACAAGGGTAACAAGTTCTATCTAACAAAGAATGAATCAAAGTTGTTTATCTTGTTGATTCTGGATTATGCATAATTCTTTGCCGCGAGTTTGCTGATGGCAAAGAAGGTATTTGCTGTCCGCTCACGAAAAGCTGACGGCAAAAAATCGGCTGATGGCAAAGACGCAATTTGCCGTCAGCCACTTTTTTGCCATCCGCTAGCCGACGGCAAAGTAGCTTTTATCATTAGCCAGTTTTTTGCCGTCGGCTAGCGGACGACAAAGATGCTTTGCCGTCAGCTAGCGAACGGCAAACAAAATCTACCTAACGGCGCGCCCAGCCCCCACCCTAGCCCTAACCCTGTCTTCCACCCCCCTCCTCTGTCTGTCTCCCATCTCCTTCTCTCCCTCCCCGACCACACCCCCCCTCGCCGTCGCCGACCCCACGCCCCTCCGCCCCCTCCTCCGCCGCCGCCCGTCCGCCGCCGCCTCGCCCCACGCAGCCCCCCCCGACGCTTCTCCACTCATGCATGCCAGCGACGATACGGGTAAAATTTTAAACACACACATTTTTCTCATTGCATATATAAAGATATCTTACATAGTCATTTAAACGAAACTAAAAATCCTCGTCGCTAGCCGCTAGGTCGATCACGACGGCGCCGTCATCACCGCCGTCGTCGCTACTGCGGTTGCCGACATCATCCCAGTCGACGAGGCCGTCGTCCTCTTGCTGCTCCGCCGCCTCCTCGTCCTCCGCCGGCGCCATCGCGGCCTGCTCTGCCGCCATGGCCGCGGCGGCTTCGATTGCGGCCGCAACCTCGGTGGCCTCCCTCGCAGCCGCCGCCGCTTCCGACGCCCGTAGGGCAACATGCCAGCCCGGAGTGTCGTCCGGGTCGCTGTCCTCGTGGAGGACCACATGTTCCGGCGGCAGCTCCATGGCGGGAAGGATGGCCGATGCGGGTGCCGGCGCCACTGCAGGGCGTGCTGGCTGGCGGTGGGCAGCTCCACGAAGCACTCCAACGGGGCCGGGCCGTGCGCCGGTGACGGTTGCGAAGGCGACCGCTTGCGCCCGTGAGGTCGGGGGTGACGCCGGCCTCCACCAGCCGGAAGGCGGCGATGACCTCGCCGTACGCTTTCCCCTTCCAGAAGGCGTGACGGCCGACGTTGTGCAGGCCCGCGGGTGGGTCCGGAGCTCCTCCGCCGTCACGCCCGGGCCGAGCGTCGGATACCCGTCTGCTTTTCTTCCACTGTTGCGGAAGACGACAGCACGGCGGCAGGAGCAGGTCGTACCGGCACAGCTTCGCTGTCTCCGGGTTGCTGAGGCTGGACAGCCAAGAGCTCGAGGCATCGTCGTCGTCGCCGGCGCTGCTGCTCCCGTGGTGGTACGACATCGTCGAGGCTGCGCTGGTTCTCGTTGGCGGCAGGAGGGTGGGGTGTGAGGTCGGGTGTGGGGGAGGGGGACGGCGCAGGGGCAGGGTCTTTATAGCCGTCCGAGGACGGGAAGCGGGCGGCCGGGCCGGCGCCGGCATTACTTCTCATTAATCCTGGCGCCTCGGGACGGGGCGGCGGGGGGTGGAAGGCGAGGCGGCCGTCGTCGGGATGGGGCGTCGGGGTGGCGTAAGTGTCGGTTTGATCGGTGACGCGCTCGTCGGTTTGACCGGACGAAGCGGGGCATGTGGGGTGACGTTTTGAAACACATTTTGTCGTCAGCTGGTGGAGGGCAAAGGTTTGACCTAACGTGGCTAACGCACGGTTTTTTCCGTCCGTCACTAACGACAAAGAGCCTTTGCCGTCCGCCACCGACGGCAAAGAGCTTTTGCCGTCCGCCACCGACGGCAAAGAGCCATTGTTGTCCGCTTTGAAAAAGCAGACAACAAAGACCTGTTTATCGTCATCCTCTTTGCTGGACAGCTTTGCCGTCGTGGCAGATGGCAAAAAGTTTTGCCGTCCGCCTTTGGTGCCTTTGCCGTCTGCCATGGCGGACGATAAATAAGCCGATTCCTATAGTGATGTTTAAAAGAGATGTATGCATCACTGCCTTAAGACAAACAACAATAGAAGCAAACTTGACGTCATGAGGGTAAGTTGCACAATTATCGCAGCTAGACTAGAAAAGATTCATAAACATTTCAAGCATGCTAGTATTGGTTTGAGAACTTCTATCAACTACAGGATAAATCATAGCTTAGCATGTAAACTCCCACGCTTGAAAAGTTCCTTTTATCAACTAAAAAATATTCATAACACAAATCTTGGTTCCTCATCTGCAGAGAGTTACTCCAGAATGCCTATTCGGGAATGATTCGTGCAGCAATTCTGAAACAGTGGAAGAACGGCCAAAGTTGTGTTGCGCGGCCTGGGGTTCGTCGTGCAGGTGGCGGAGCGGACGGCCAAGCGCCATGACATGTCAGGCTTCCAGGTTTGGCTTAAGACGGCGGATCCCGACGCGATTCCACAGAGGCGGATGCTGTTCATCCCAGAGCCGGTGGATCGGCCGGCTGGTGCACCGGAGGCATTGTGGTATCCCATCCAGATCTTCAAGATGGCACCGCCGGTGAGAGATGACTCGGGGGCGGCCGGGCCACCGCCGCCTCCGCCGCTGACGCCGTCGCCGCCGTCGAGGGAGGATCAGTCAGGGGGTCCTGGTGGATTTGGCGGAGGTCCAGGGCACCGCGGGACAGCCGGGCCTTCCGGCGCTGGGTCGGATTTTGGGGAGTCGTTTGGCTCCACGGCGGCGCAGTCGGAGGTGCCGCCGCCGGCGAGGAGCGTGGATGGGCAAGGTGGGCCAGTACAGATGGTGGAGCGCCAGCTGGCTGGTACGGTGGATGCTGGTGTGGTGGCTCACGCGGCTGGTGAGGCGCGGTGCGGGGGCCTGAGGCAAAGTGGTCAAAAGGCGCTGAGCGGGCAGAAGGTTGATGCGACCGAGGTCGGACCAATCGGTGCTGGGCGGTGTGGATCCAAATTGGTAGTGTCGTCGTGTGGTTCAAATGCGCATGCACCAGAGGTAGGGAGGCTGGGGTCGTTTTCTCCTTTGCCGGCGTCCCCACAATCCGTTTGCCTGTCAAGGTGGAGGAAGACTGTGGACAGTGATGAGCGTCTGGACGGGGTGGCTCGTAGCCCATCGAGGAGGCAAGAGCAGCAGCAGGTTTTTGGCGAGGCCAATGGATGCTCGGTCGCGGCGTTCCAAGTGGGGTCGGTCCAGATCCCAGTGGGGCAGAGGTCTCCTTGGATCGAGGGGACCAATGGCAGCACTCCTAGCGATGGAAGTGACCATCTCCTGCTTTCAGAGGTGGACAAGGGCTTGTTGGAGGTGGATTTGGAGGGAACGGATTTCGAGGACACGATGTCATGGGGCTCCTGTTTGGAGGATAATGATGAGAGGGCCCCACCACCCATGAACATGGTCGATACTTTTTGTGTCAGCCTAACAGTGGGAGAGGAGGCTGACAACTGGCGGGCAGCGGTTCGGCGGGAAACATGCACCCCATGCACGTTGCAGGGAGAGGCGGACCGATTAGGGTCGCTTTGTGGGCAGCTTAGGCAGTAAATTGTGCCGGTGCTGCGGTCCAGACCTGATCGAGAGGTTGGGGCGGCGGCCAAGAGACCAAGGAAGAAGAGAGATCCAATTTCAAATCCAAGGAGAAGTGTTCGGCTCACGAGGAAATTTGGACGAGCCTCGCATGCTACAAAGCAGCAAAACGTGTTGATCCGGAAGCTCTGCCTAGCGAACGAAGGAGAAACAATCACCGATGAGGCCCAACAGATGTACGTGCAGCTGTTTGACCACCCGTTGACTGAAAGTCATGTGCAAGCGATTCTTGCACTGTTCGGGTGGGAGGCTTCGGCATTGCCGTTGCTCGAGCAAGATGGCGTGGTGGAGGGCAGCAATGAGCTGGCCAGACTGGTGGAGGCGGGATGGAAAGATGAGTATGTTACCATGTAATACCCTAGTGTGGAACGTGAGGGGGCTTAATAACCCTGCACGTCGTAGTGCGGTATTCCAAGTAGTTCAGGCGGCTTCTCCAAGCATATTGTGCTTTCAAGAAACAAAGATGGAGGTGGTGTCGTCGGATGTGGTGGCCCACTGTGGGGGACAGAGATTTGAAAAGTTTTTCTACCTACCGGCTATTGGCACAAGGGGGGCATTCTCCTTGCTTGGGATGCGACCGTGGTGGATATTTCACTACCACACTACACGACTTATGCATTAACCGCATTGGTCAGACATAGCGAAGGGGTGCAATGGTGGATTACGGTGGTCTACGGGCCGCAGCATGACCACGAAAAAATCGAATTTATGCATGAACTAGTGGAGATTAGGGAGCTCATCGCGTGTCACGCCCAAGATGCGACCCTATCCTAAAGGGACTCGAAGGTCCCACCAATGATATAAGCGCATCTTGAAGACGCTTTTGCAAGGTGGATATCATTAGATCAACATTACATAATAGTGGGGATACATCCAAAACATACAATGTCACATGAATACAACAATACAACTTACATAAGATCAACATCCGACTACGGATGAAACATAAACAGAAACTCAAACAATAATCACCCTGCTAGCCCAGGCTGCCGACCTGGAACCTATCCCCTGATCGAAGAAGAAGCAGAAGAAGAAGTCCAATACAAGCAAACATCGCTCTCGCGTCATGATCATCGCAAACCTGTACCTGCAACTGGTGGTGTAGTAACCTGTGAGCCACGAGGACTCAACAATCCCATTACCATGGGTATCAAGACTAGCAAAACTTAATGGGAAAGGAAGGGATAAAGTGGTGAGGTTGCAGCAGCGGCTAAGCATTTATGGTGGCTAACATACGCAAATGAGAGCGAGAAGAGAAACAAAGGAACGGTCGTCAACTAGTAATGATCAAGAAGTGATCCTGAACTCCTACTTACGTCAGACATAACCCAGAAACCGTGTTCTCCTCTAGATCAACCCCGAAAAGAGACACTAACGGTTACGCACACGGTTGGTGTATTTTAGAAGAGTTTTCTTCAAGTTTACTACGACCGGATATTAACAAATTCCCATCGCCACATAACCGCTGGCACGGCTCTCGAAAGTTTATACCTGCAGGGTGTCCCAACTTAGCCCATGATAAGCTCTCGCGATCAACGAAGGATATTCCTTCTCCCGGAAGACCCGATCAGTCTCGGAATCCGGCTACAAGACATTTCGACAAGAATAAAACAAGACCAGCAAAGCCGCCCGATCGCGCCGACAATCCCGATAGGAGATGCACGTATCTCGTTCTCGTGGCAACACCGGATGAGACTAGCTACGAGTAAAACCAACCTCGGGTTGCCTCAAGGTGGCCCATGCAGTAGCTCGGTTCGGACCAACACTTAGAGAAGCAATCGCCGGGGGGCTAAATAAAGATGACCCTTGGGTTAATTACTCCCAAGGGAAAGTAGGTGGTGGTGAGGAAATGGTAAAACCAAGGTTGGGCCTTCTTTGGAGGAGTCTTATTCAAAGCGAACTGTCAAGGGGTCCCATAAATCACCCGACCGCGTTAGGGACGCAAAATTCGGGAACATAATACCGATATGACGGAAACTAGGGCGGCAAGAGTGGAACAAAACACCAGGCATAAGGCCGAGCCTTCCACCCTTCACCAAGTATATAGATGCATTAATAATATAAGAGATATTGTGATATCCCAACCAAAATCCTGTCCACCATGGAGCAATCTTCAACTTCACCTGCAACTAGCAACGCTATAAGAGGGGCTGAGCAAAGCGGTAACATAGCCAAACAACGGTTTGCTAGGAAGGGTGACAAAGGTTAGAGGTTCATGGCAATTTGGGAGGCCTGAGCAGCAAGCGATAGAGCAAGCGATAGGTAGCGCAGCATAGCGATAGAACGAAGCAACTAGCATAGCAATGATAGTAATGAAATCCAAGGTGACGGTCATCTTGCCTGAAATCCCGCAAGGAAGAAGAACGAGTCCATGAAGAAGATGAAGCCACAAAGACGAACCAAGCGTAGACGAACGAATCCTCACGATCGCAACGAAACAGGAACTAATAAGAACAAGCACACAACATGGTAAACACACCACACATGAACAAGGCATGATGCACGACCAAGCATGATGCATGACAAGACTACATGAAGCTACTCATGGCAAGAGATGATTCAAACAAGAGCAACACATCAAGGCAAGTTTAAATGAGGCCGGGAACAACATATAACAATTCCGGTAAGTCCTCTTATGCATATTTCGAAATTGGTCCAGATCTGAATAACTTTATGTTCTAGTTGTTAAACAGCAAGTTAAGATGCACCACGATGATCTACACGAAATTCTAGTCAAGTTACATATAAAGTTCATTAGATTCGGAGCTACGGCCTAGAAGATATGAGCAAAACAAGATAAACATGGCATTGATGCAAAATGCATACAAACATCAAGCAAACACCTCAAAACATGGATGCAACATGATAATATGAAACTACATGCAAAATCAAGCAAGTTTCATATAGAGCACACTCAAAACGGAGCAACGGTTCAACACATACACTCTATACAAGTCATGACAACAATCTGTCCAAAACAGCAACTAGGCATACTGCAAGCATCAAAACAACATGCTACAGGACCTCAACATAATAACAAAAGGCATGGGCATGATGTACAGGTAAAGCATTACAAAACATGAACACTGAGCTATCTCCAGAAATCACTAGAACATGCTCAAACACACATGGCAAGATTGCAAATAATAACAGTTCCAGACTTTGCAGAAATAACATCAGGTTGCAATGTTTAGAGCTATCAAACAACATTCTACAGGAACTTATCATGGCAAAAAAAGGCATGGCATGAAACTACTAAATGCATAGAACAAAAGTCCCTTACTGACCATGAGCCAAAAGGGCACAGAAAATATGATGGCACCCATGTAAACATGGAAAGTTATATTACAGATTCATACATGGCAGGAACAACAATAAGTAAGCATGTTGGTGAGCTTGAACCACTCATCACAGATCAATACATGGCATGGCAAGGCAACCAACAGTAAGAAGACATGTTCATGAAGCTAAGAATGGCAATTGCAAGTTCATAGAGTGCATGGATCACTAACAACAACCTTGGCAAAATTGAATAACATGTAAACAATCTGCCAGGAAACATTTTATAGCAAAAGTAGAGCTCGATTGACTCAAGCTATGGCACTCCATAATTGCAAACAAGGGCATGGATCTCTCGGTAGCATCAAGTTTACATGGCATAAAAATATCAGCAGAACAGGGGCTGAAATCATCAACATCATGAAGCCTAGTTTGCATGCTTGTGCTAGTCACCACAGAGGTCACAAAAATACATGGCATACACCCCTGTAAAGATGGCATGGCATATTACAAAACACATGTAGGACTCAATTTCATAGGGTGCACACATCAATCATGGCAAAAATGACAAAAGTGCATGTACTGATAAGAATCTGAAACTAACATCACATAGCCCTCTTCTAACAGCATTTCGGGCATCAAGATGAGCTCAAATGTAAATGATGCAATGAGATGAAATGATTTACTCGTCGAGACGAACAATTTGACATATTACACGCACGAAACGTACCTACGGATGCAGAGTTGTCATGCGATGAACATGGCAAGAAAATGACAGGAATCTGGGGACTTAGCAGATTTGGACCTCGGGAGAAAAGTGGACGACGGGATCCCGCATCCGTTTGGATGGTCGGGCGGGTGGATCTCATCCCACCCGCCGGATCCGGCGACGGCGGCCGGAGGGCGGGGCGGCACCGGAGAAGGCCGGAGGATCGGGCCGGCGAGGAGGAGCGAGCGCCGGGCGCGCGGCGGCGGCGGGCGCGGGAGGCGAGGGCGGCGGCAAGGCCTCGGCGAGCCAGGGCGGCGAGAGGAGAGGCGGCGGGCGAGGCGGCGGTGAGGCGCCGGCCGGGCTCAAGCGGGAGCCGGGCGCGGAGGACGGGCGGCGGGCGCTGGTCCGGCGCGGGCGGCCGGGCCGAGCGGGCCGGCCTCGGCTCAGCGGGCCCGCTGGCGGAGGGAGGCGGCGGCGACACGTGTCGCACCCGATTGGCGCTGGACGGCGGCGGCGGACGTGTCCGGCCGGGGACGGACATGTCCGGCGCGGCGCAGAGGAGAAAAACTAGGGTTAGGGGGGATTTGCCCGCGAATTTCGGGGGAGGGGCTGGTTTTATAGGTAGAGGGAGCTAGGAGAGTGCAAATGAGGAGCGATTTTCGCCCACACGATCGTGATCGAACGACCGAGAGCATGGAGGGGAGTTAGATGGGTTTTGGGCCACTTTGGAAGGGGTGTTGGGCTGCACACAAAAGAGGCTTTTGAAGGAAATATGCCCTAGAGGCAATAATAAAGTTATTATTTATTTCCTTATATCATGATAAATGTTTATTATTCATGCTAGAATTGTATTAACCGGAAACATAATACATGTGTGAATATATAGACAAACAGTATGTCACTAGTATGCCTCTACTTGACTAGCTTGTTAATCAAAGATGGTTATGTTTCCTAACCATGAACAAGGAGTTGTTATTTGATTAACAAGGTCACATCATTAGTTGAATGATCTGATTGACATGACCCATTCCGTTAGCTTAACACTTGATCGCTTAGTATGTTAATGCTTTCTTCATGACCCATACATGTTCCTATAACTATGAGATTATGCAACTCCGTTTACCGGAGGAACACTTTGGTACTACCAAACGTCACAACGAATCGGGTGATTATAAAGGAGTACTACAGGTGTCTCCAAAGGTACTTGTTGGGTTGGCGTATTTGAGATTAGGTTTTGTCACTCCGATTGTCGGAGAGGTATCTCGAGCCTTCTCGGTAATACACATCACTTAAGCCTTGCAAGCATTACAACTAATGAGTTAGTTGTGAGATGATGTATTACGGAACGAGTAAAGAGACTTACCGTAACGAGATTGAACTAGGTATTGGATACCGACGATCGAATCTCGGGTAAGTAACATACCGATGACAAAGGGAACAACGTATGTCGTTATGCGGTTTGACCGATAAAGATCTTCGTAGAATATGTAGGAACCAATATGGGCATCCAGGTTCCGCTATTGGTTATTGACCGAGAATGGTTCTAGGTCATGTCTACATAGTTCTCGAACCCGTAGGGTCCGCACGCTTAACGTTTCGATGACAGTTCATTATGAGTTTATAAGTATTGATGCACCGAAGTTTGTTCGGAGTCCCGGATGTGATCACGGACATGACGAGGAGTCTCGAAATGGTCGAGACATAAATATTGATATATTGGAAGCCTATGTTTGGACTTCGGAAGGGTTCCGAGTGAAAACAGGAAGTTACGGGACACCGGGGTTACGGAACCCCGGGGTATATGGGCCTTCATGGGCCACAAGGGAGAAGAGGAAGGGCCGGCCAGGTGGGCTGCGCGCCCCTCCCCTCTAGTCCGAATAGGACAGGAGAGGGGCGGCGCCTTCCCTCTTCCCCCCCAATCCTACTCCAACTAGGACAGGGGAGTCCTACTCCGGTGGGAGTAGGACTCCTCAAGCGCGCCTCCCAAGGCTGGCCGCACCCCTTGGCTCCTTTATATCTGAGGCGGGGGCACCCATGACACACAAGTTGATCTACGGATCTTTCCTTAGCCGCAGCGGCGCCCTTCCACCATATTCCACTTGGTCATATCGTCGCGGAGCTTAGGCAAAGCCCTGCGCCGGAGAAGTCATATCGTCATGAGCTTAGGCAAAGCCTTGCGTCGGTGGAGCATCAACATCGTCCCACGCCGTCGCGGTTGACGGAACTCATCCCGACACTTTGCTGGATCGGAGTCCGGGATCGTCATCGAGCTGAGCGTGTGCGAACTCGGAGGTGCCGACGTTCGGTGCTTGGATCCGTCGGATCGTGGAGGCGTCGACTACATCAACAGCGTTGTTATAACGCTTCGCTTTCGGTCACGACAGTGCGTGGGCGGACCTCTCCCTCTCGTTGCTATGCCATCACCATGGTCTTGCGTGATCGTAGGAAATTTTTGAAATTACTCGTTCCCCAACGATGGCATTCGAGCCTGGTTTTATGCGTTGATGTCATATGCACGAGTAGAACACAAGTGAGTTGTGGGCGATACAAAGTCATACTACCTACCAGCATGTCATACTTTGGTTCAGCGGTATTGTGAGATGAAGCGGCCGGACCGACATTACGCAGACGCTTACGCGAGACTGGTTTCACCGCCCGAGCACTCGTTGCTTGAAGGTGACCGGCGGTGTCGACTCTCTCACTTTAGTTGAATCGAGTGTGGCTCGCCCGGTCCTTGAGAAGGTTAAAGCGGAGTCTATTTGACGAAATATCGTTGTGGTTTTGATGCGTAGGTAAGAACGGTTCTTGCTCAGCCCGTAGCAGCCACGTAAAACTTGCAACAACAAAGTAGAGGACGTCTAACTTGTTTTTGCAGGGCATGTTGTGATGTGATATGGTCAAGGCGTGATGCTATATTTTATTGTATGAGATGATCATGTTTTGTAACCGAGTTATCGGCAATGGCAGGAGCCATATGGTTGTCGCTTTATTGTATGAAATGCAACGCCATGTAATTGCTTTACTTTATCACTAAGGAGTAGCGATAGTCGTAGAAGCAATAGTTGGCGAGACGACAACGATGCTACGATGGAGATCAAGGTGTCGCGCGGTGGCGATGGTGATCATGGCGGTGCTTGGCGATGGAATCACAAGCACAAGTTGATGATGACCATATCATATCACTTATATTGATTACATGTGATGTTTATCCTTTATGCATCTTATCTTGCTTTGATTGACGGTAGCATTATAAGATGATCTCTCACCAAAATTATCAAGAAGTGTTCTCCCGAGTATGCACCGTTGCGAAAGTTCTTCGTCTTTGAGACACCACGTGATGATCGGGTGTGATAGGCTCTACGTTCAAATACAACGGGTGCAAAACAGTTGTGCACGCGAATACTCAAGTTAAACTTGACGAGCCTAGCATATAACAGATATGGCCTCGAACACGAGACCGAAGGTCGGCGTGAATCATATAGTAGATATGATCAACATAGTGATGTTCACCATTGAAACTACTCCATCTCACGTGATGATCGGACATGGTTTAGTTGATTTGGATCACGTAATCACTTAGATGACTAGAGAGATGTCTGTCTAAGTGGGAGGTTTTTAATATGATTAATTAAACTTAAATTTATCATGAACTTAGTACTGATAGTATTTTGCTTGTCTATGTTTACTGTAGATAGATGGCTCGTCTTTGTTGTTCCGTTGAATTTTAATGCGTTCCTTGAGAAAGCAAAGTTGAAAGATGATGGTAGCAATTACACGGACTGGGTCCGTAATTTGAGGATTATCCTCATTGCTGCACGTAAAAATTACGTCTGGAAGCACCGCTGGGTGAGCCTGCTGCGAGATCTTGAGCGAAGTTGTGAGCGTCGGCAAAGCGAGCTGATGACTACTCTATAGTTCGAGTGTGCCATGCTTTACGGCTTAGAACCGGGTCTTCAACGACGTTTTGAGCGTCATGGAGCATATGAGATGTTCAGGAGTTGAAGTTAATATTTCAAGCAAATGCCCGGATTGAGAGATATGAAGTCTCCAATAAGTTCTATAGCTGCAAGATGGAGGAGAATAGTTACGTCGGTGAGCACATACTCAAAATGTGCAGGTATAACAATCACTTAATTCAGTTGGGAGTTAATCTTCCGGATGATAGTGTCATTGATGAATTCTCCAATCACGCCACCAAGCTACAAGAGCTTCGTGATGAACTATAATATGCAAGGGATGACTAAGACAATTCTGAGCTCTTCGCGATGCTAAAAGCATGGAGGTAGAAATCAAGAAAGAACATCAAGTGTTGATGATCAACAAGACCACTAGTTTCAAGAAAAAGGGCAAAGGGAAGAAGAAGGGAAACTTCAAAAAGAACAGCAAGCAAGTTGCTACTAAGGAGAAGAAACCCAAGTCTGGACCTAAGCCTGAAACGAGTGTTTTACTGCAAGCAGATCGACTTTCGAAGCGGAACTGCCCCAAGTATTTGGCGGATAAAAGGATGGCAAGGTGATCAAAGGTATATGTGATATACATGTTATTGATGTGTACCTTACTAATACTCGCAGATAGTACAGGTATTTGATCTGGTTACATTGCTAATATTTGCAACTCAAAGCAGGAACTACGGATTGCGAAGATTGGCTAAGGACGAGGTGACGATCTTGCGTTGGAAATGGTTCCAAAGTCGATGTGATCATGATCGGCACGCTACCTCTACATCTACCTTGGGATTAGTTTTAGACCTAAATAATTGTTATTTGGTGCGGCGTTGAGCATGAACATTATATCTGGATCTTGTTTAATGCGAGACGGTTATTCATTTAAATCAGAGAATAATGGTTGTTCTATTTATATGAGTAATATCTTTTATGGTCATGCACCCTTGAAGAATGGTCTATTCTTGTTGAATCTCGACAGTAGTGATACACATATTCATAATGTTGAAGCCAAAAGATGCAGAGTTGATAATGATAGTGCAACTTATTTGTGGCTTGCCGTTTAGGTCATATCGGCGTAAAACGCATGAAGAAACTCCATCTTGATGGGCTTCGGAATCACTTGATTATGAATCACTTGGTACTTGCGAACCGTGCCTTATGGGCAAGATGACCAAAACGCCGTTCACCGGAACTATGGGCGAGCAACTGATTTGTTGGAAATCATACATACCGATGTTTGTGGTCCAATGAATGTTGAGGCACTTGGCGGGTATCGTTATTTTCTCACCTTCACAGATGATTTGAGCAGATATGGGTATATCTACTTAATGAAACACAAATCTGAAACATTTGAAAAGTTCAAAGAATTTCAGAGTGAAGTGGAAAATCATCGTAACAAGAAAATAAAGTTTCTACGATCTGATCGTGGAGGAGAATATTTGAGTTCGAGTTTGGTTTACATTTGAAACAATGTGGAATAGTTTCGCAACTCACGCCACCGGAACACCACAGAGAAATGGTGTGTCGAGCGTCGTGTCGTACTTTACTAGATATGGTGCGATCTATGATGTCTATTTCCGATTTACCGCTATCATTTTGGGGTTATGCTTTAGAGACGGCCATTCACGTTAAATAGGACACCGTCAAAATCCGTTGAGACGACGCCTTATGAACTGTGGTTTGGCAAGAAACCAAAGTTGTCGTTTCTTAAAGTTTGGGGCTGCGATGCTTATGTAAAGAAACTTCAACCAGATAAGCTCGAACCCAAATCGAAAAATGTGTCTTCATAGGATACCCAAAGGAGACTGTTGGGTACACCTTCTATCACAGATCTGAAGGCAAGATTTTCGTTGCTAAATTCGGATCCTTTCTAGAGAAGGAGTTTCTCTCGAAAGAAGTGAGTGGGAGGAAAGTAGAACTTGATGAGATAATCAGTATCTGCTCCCTTATTGGAAAGTAGTTCATCACAAGAAATGGTTCTGTGACAACTACACCAATTAGTGAGGAAACTAATGATGATGATCATGAAGCTTCAGATCAAGTTACTCTTGAACCTCGAGGTCAACCAGAGTAAAATACGCACGAGTGGTACGGTAATCCTATTACGAAGTCATGTTACTTGACCATGGCGAACCTACAAACTATGAAGAAGCGATGGTGAGCCCAGATTCATAAAATGGCTGGAAGCCATGAAATCTGAGATGGGATCCATGAATGAGAACAAAGTATGGACTTTGGTTGACTTGCCCGATGATCGGCAAGCCATTGAAAATAAATGGATCTTTAAGAAGAAGACTGACGCTGATGGTAATCTAACTGTCTACAAAGCTCGACTTGTTGCAAAAGGTTTTCGACAAGTTCAAGGGTTGACTACGATGAGACTTTCTCACCGTGGCGATGCTTAAGTCTGTCCGAATCATGTTAGCAATTGCCGCATTTTATGATTATGAAATTTGGCAAATGGATGTAAAAACTGCATTCTTGAATGGATTTCTAGAAGAAGAGTTGTATATGATGCAACCAGAAGGTTTTGTCGATCCAAAGGGTGCTAACAAAGTGTGCAAGCTCCAGCGATCAATTTATGGTGCAGTGCAAGCCTCTCGGAGTTGGAATAAGCGCTTTGATAGTGTGATCAAAGCATATGGGTTTATACAGACTTTTGGAGAAGCCTGTATTTACAAGAAAGTGAGTGGGAGCTCTGTAGCATTTCTAATATTATATGTGGACGACATATTATTAATTGGAAATGATATAGAATTTCTGGATAGCATAAAAGGATACTTGAATAAAAGTTTTTCAATGAAAGACCTCGGTGAAGCTGCTTACATATTGGGCATCAAGATCTATAGAGATAGATCAAGACGCTTAATTGGACTTTCACAAAGCACATACCTTGATAAAGTTTTGAAAAAGTTCAAAATGGATCGAGGCAAAGAAAGGTTTTTACCTGTGTTGCAAGGTGTAAGATTGAGTCGGACTCAATGCCCGACCACAGCAGAAGATAGAGAGAAAATGAAAGATGTTCCTATGCTTCAGCCATAGGCTCTATCATGTATGCAATGCTGTGTACCGAGACGGCGTATGCTTAGCTGTAAGCTTGGCAGGAAGGTACCAAAGTAATCCAGAGTGGATCACTGGACAGCGGTCAAGAACATCCTGAAATACGAAAAGGACTAAGGATATGTTTCTCGTATATGGAGGTGACAAAGAGCTAGTCGTAAATGGTTACGTCGATGCAAGCTTTGACACTGATCCGACGATTCTAAATCGCAAATCGGATCGTGTTTTATTAAGCGGTGGAGCTGTCGGTTGGTGCAGTTCTAAACAAAGCGTCGTGGCGGGATCTACATGTGAAGCGGAGTACATAGCTGCTTGAAGCAGCAAATGAAGGAGTCTGGATGAAAGAGTTCATTTCCGATCTAGGTGTCATACCTAGTGCATCGGGACCGATGAAGATCTTCGTGACAATCTTGGTGCAATTGCCTTGGCAAAGGAATCCAGATTTCACAAGAGGACCAAGCACATCAAGAGACGCTTCAATTCCATTGGGACCAAGTCCAAGTGGGAGACATAGAGATTTGCAAAATACATACGGATCTGAATGTTGCAGACCGTTCACTAAGCCTCTTCCACGAGCAAAACATGATCAGCACCAAGACTCCATGGGTGTGAGGATCATTACTTTGTAATCTAGATTATTGACTCTAGTGCAAGTGGGAGGCTGAAGGAAATATGCCCTAGAGACAATAATAAAGTTATTATTTATTTCCTTATATCATGATAAATGTTTATTATTCATGCTAGAATTGTATTAACGGAAACATAATACATGTGTGAATATATAGACAAACAGTATGTCACTAGTATGCCTCTACTTGACTAGCTTGTTAATCAAAGATGGTTATGTTTCCTAACCATGAACAAGGAGTTGTTATTTGATTAACAAGGTCACATCATTAGTTGAATGATCTGATTGACATGACCCATTCCGTTAGCTTAACACTTGATCGTTTAGTATGTTAATGCTTTCTTCATGACCCATACATGTTCCTATAACTATGAGATTATGCAACTCCGTTTACGGAGGAACACTTTGGTACTACCAAGCGTCACAGCGTAAGCTGGGTGATTATAAAGAGTACTACAGGTGTCTCCAAAGGTACTTGTTGGGTTGGCGTATTTGAGATTAGGTTTTGTCACTCCGATTGTCGGAGAGGTATCTCAGGCCTTCTCGGTAATACACATCACTTAAGCCTTGCAAGCATTACAACTAATGAGTTAGTTGTGAGATGATGTATTACGGAGCGAGTAAAGAGACTTACGGTAGCGAGATTGAACTAGGTATTGGATACGACGATCGAATCTCGGGTAAGTAACATACCGATGACAAAGGAACAACGTATGTCGTTATGCGGTTTGACCGATAAAGATCTTCGTAGAATATGTAGGAACCAATATGGGCATCCAGGTTCCGCTATTGGTTATTGACCGAGAATGGTTCTAGGTCATGTCTACATAGTTCTCGAACCCGTAGGGTCCGCACGCTTAACGTTCGATGACAGTTCATTATGAGTTTATAAGTATTGATGCACGAAGTTTGTTGAGTCCGGATGTGATCACGGACATGACGAGGAGTCTCGAAATGGTCGAGACATAAAGATTGATATATTGGAAGCCTATGTTTGGACTTGGAAGGGTTCAGTGAAAGCAGGAAGTTCTGGAACACCGGGGTTACGGAACCCCGGGGTATATGGGCCTTCATGGGCCACAAGGGAGAAGAGGAAGGGCCGGCCAGGTGGGCTGCGTGCCCCCTCCCCTCTAGTCCGAATAGGACAAGGAGAGGAGGCGCGCCTTCCTCTTCCCCTCCCAATCCTACTCCAACTAGGACAGGGGAGTCCTACTCGGTGGGAGTAGGACTCCTCAAGCAGCGCCTCCCAAGGCTGGCCGCACCCCTTGGCTCCTTTATATCTGGGGCAGGGGCACCCCATGACACAAGTTGATCTACGGATCTTTCCTTAGCCGTGTCGGCGCCCCTTCCACCATATTCCACTTGGTCATATCGTCGCGGAGCTTAAGCGAAGCCTGCGCGGAGAAGTCATATCGTCGTGGAGCTTAAGCGAAGCCCTGCGTCGGTGGAGCATCAACATCGTCCTGCCACGCCGTCGTCTTGTGGAACTCATCCCGACACTTTGCTGGATCGAGTCGGGGATCGTCATCGAGCTGAGCGTGTGCAGAACTTCGGAGGTGCCGTGACGTTCGGTGCTTGGATCGGTCGGATCGTGGAGACGTCGACTACATCAACAGCGTTGTTATAACGCTTCGCTTCGGTCTCGAGTGCGTGGGCGGACCTCTCCCTCTCGTTGCTATGCCATCACCATGGTCTTGCGTGATCGTAGGAAGTTTTTGAAATTACTACGTTCCCCAACAGCTTTACGGTTACCCGGTTAACCGTTGGAGTACCAAACGACCTCCAAATGGCACGAAAGTTGACAGGCGGTCTACCGGTGCTATACCAAGGCCGCTTGGCAAACCTCGGGCCATTCCGAGAACGTTTAACACCCGCACATGAAAAGAGGCAAAATGGGGCGCCGGGAGACATAGGAGTGCCGGATTGCAAAACGGATAACGGGGAAAATGCTCGGATGCATGAGACGAACACGTATGCAAAATGAAATGCACCTGATGACATGATATGAAATGCAGATGATGACAAGGCAAAGTGCAACACGCAAGCAAATGACATGGCAACGACGGCGAATAACTGGCAGACACCTGGCGCATCGAAACCGGGGCGTTACAACACTCCTCCACTAACAAGAGATCTCGTCCCAAGATCTTAGGACCGAGACAGAAGGAAAAAAAATGGGATGAGGTGAAGCAAGAATAGAAGAGAAGAAGCAAAGAATCGAGAGCACTCGAGAAAACGAGAGGAACGACGAGAATGACGAGAATCGAAAGCTCACGGAATCAGATAGACTATGAAAGCACTCCGGTTAGAACAAGATAGAAAAACGAGTAACAAGGACGGAATTTCGGTAGCACTTCGGCTGAAAAGGACGGAATAGAACACGAGCTTGAGAGGATGGAATGATACTTGACGAAGACATGACACAAAACCTCCGGAGAGAATTGAAAAAGTTGAATGAAAAGAACGGAGAAGAAAATGACAACTTGTGCCGCGAATGAAATTGATAGCATCTTTAGAAGATTGAACGGATTTGTTGAGACAATCAACCACGAAAGAATAAGCTTGTTGTGGACTTATGGAAAACATCTCGAAATTAATGAGGTGATAACCGACCACAAACGGAAATGATTGGATAGCTGAGAAGAACGAAGAAATGCAAATCTCCACTTCAAATGAATACGGAGAATTAAATGCACTTCGAGATGCGAGAAGAAAAGATACTTGAACTCCACCAACAAAATCTTGATGAACTCTTGAAGAATGAATTAAATCCTGAAGAACCACCATGAAGAACTCCGGCGACAAAAGGATGACGAGATAAAATGAAGGAAGAAAGTGAAGGAAATATGCCCTAGAGGCAATAATAAAGTTATTATTTATTTCCTTATATCATGATAAATGTTTATTATTCATGCTAGAATTGTATTAACCGGAAACATAATACATGTGTGAATATATAGACAAACAGTATGTCACTAGTATGCCTCTACTTGACTAGCTTGTTAATCAAAGATGGTTATGTTTCCTAACCATGAACAAGGAGTTGTTATTTGATTAACAAGGTCACATCATTAGTTGAATGATCTGATTGACATGACCCATTCCGTTAGCTTAGCACACGATCGTTTAGTATGTTGCTATTGCTTCCTTCATGACTTATACATGTTCCTATGACTATGAGATTATGCAACTCCCGTTTACCGGAGGAACACTTTGGGTACTACCAAACGTCACAACGTAACTGGGTGATTATAAAGGAGTACTACAGGTGTCTCCAAAGGCAGATGTTGGGTTGGCATATTTGAGATTAGGATTTGTCCTCCGAATGTCGGAGAGGTATCTCTGGCCCTCTCGGTAATGCACATCACTTAAGCCTTGCAAGCATTGCAACTAATGAGTTAGTTGCGAGATGATGTATTACGGACGAGTAAAGAGACTTGCGGTGTGAGATTGAACTAGGTATTGGATACCGACGATCGAATCTCGGGCAAGTAAACATACCGATGACAAAGGGAACAAAGTATGTTGTTATGCGGTTTGACCGATAAAGATCTTAAGTAGAATATGTAGGAGCCAATATGGGCATCCAGGTTCCGCTATTGGTTATTGACCAAGAATAGTTCTAGGTCATGTCTACATAGTTCTCGAACCGTAGGGTCCATGCGCTTAAGGTTTCGATGGCGGTTATATTATGAGTTTATGAGTTTTGATGTACCGAAGGAGTTGAGTCCCGGATGAGATCGGGGACATGACGAGGAGTCTCGAAATGGTCGAGGCGTAAAGATCGATATATTGGACGACTATATTCGGAGTTCGGAAGGTTCCGAGTCATTCGGGTATTTTTGAATACCGGAGAGTTACAGGAATTCGCCGGGAGAAGTATTGGGCCTTATGGGCCATACAGGAAAAGAGAGGGCTGCCCTAGGCAGGCGCGCCTTGCCCTAGTCCGAATTGGACTAAGGGAGGGCCGCACCCCTCCTTCCTTCCCTTCTCCTCCCTTTCCTAGTCTCCTACTCCTAATACATGGAAGGTCTCCTAGTTGGACTAGGAAGGGAATCCTACTCGGTGGGAGTAGGACTCCCAGCGCGCCATAGTGGAGGGCGGCCTCCCTCCTCCACTCCTTTATATCTCACGGGGCAGGGGCACCCCATGGACACACAAGTTGATCTTCGTGATCGTTCCTTAGCCGTGTGCGGTGCCCCCTCCACCATATTCCACCTCGGTCATATTGTGGCGGTGCTTAGGCGAAGCCTGCGACGGTAGAACATCAAGATCGTCACCACGCCGTCGTCTTGTGGAACTCCTTCCCGGACGCTTTGCTGGATCGGAGCCCGGGATCGTCATCGAGCTGAGCGTGTGCCAAGAACTCGGAGGTGCGAATAGCGGTGCTTGGATCGGTCGGATCGTGAAGGCGTCTGACTACATCAACAGCGTTAATATAACGCTTCGCTTTCGGTCTCACGAGTGCGTGGGCGGACTCTCTCCTCTCGTTGCTATGCCATCACCATGGTCTTGCGTGATCGTAGGAAATTTTTTGAAATTACTACGTTACCCAACAGAAAGCATAAGATGAGCCTGCGATGAATTAGATGGAGGATTCCGACGAGATGGTCGAGTAAATTTGAACTCCGGAAAAGAAAGGATGAAAACACTTAGAACCAAGAGATTATTCATCATGAACAATCTGCGAAGAAAATAATTAATCGACTCGATGAAAGAAGAATAAGAATTACGTTATGCTTATCCTTCATCAATTAAATTGATGAGAAGCAATGGATTGCATATCACTTGTCCACATTGGGAAAAGATTAAGGGGAGATATGCCGCCAAATTTGGGGAGGTCTTCCTGAGCCACCGGTAGGATTAAAAGAACGAATGAATTGAATATGATGAAAAACCGAAAAGAAATCTTCAACGAACCACCGTGAAAATGAATATGAACAAAGAGAAGAGAGCGGATCGCGGAAAGAATTAGAAAAGCACGAAGATACTTGAGGAATTTAGAGAAAAGAGATCGAAGAGATCGCGAACTGATTAACGAATGCTTGAGCGCAGCACGGAAGAATATTGGGGCGAATAAAGGGCACGGATATAGAATAATTGGAGAACGACTTTGAAAACTTGGAGCGAAGAAATCTTCCAAAAGGTGACCTCGGATGATCGAGAGGAAAGCAACACCTGAAATACTCCGGATTGATGAAAAGAATTGCACGACTAGAAACAATTAGATAGGATAACATCGAGCTATCACCATGTATCTCCGGGAGAATGGACAAAATTGAGAGAGAAAACCCTTCTTTGATCTTCAAATGACGACGGGAAACAGCACCAAAATTATTGAGATACTCCGGGAGAATGAAAAGCGAAGAGGTTGAGCCAACAATGAAAAGAATTTGAAAGCGATCTTGGAGAAGACATGTGACTGATGGGATCCATTCTTACGTCAACTTCGAAAAGGATTAGGAATGGCTCCGGAATAATTAGAAGAGTCAGGTAGGATCCTGGGAAAAGACCTGTGGGTTATGGGCCCACTGAAGAGATAACACCGTTGGAAAGGATTGTTGAACAGATAGATGATGCACCGGAACAATTGAAATATTTGAATGAGGTGACAACCTCGAAATAATTGAATGCAAACACGAATCTTCTGAGATGTCTTCATCACTCTGGAATGATAAAATGGCGAGAGGCGAACAAGCAAAGGGAACACTTGAGTCGAGGAAAAGAATATGATCGAACCGAGAAAATTGAGTTGAAATACACCAGAAAGAAAGCGAGACGAACAATGATGAACCAGGCGAAATTAACGGTTGAAACAATTTCTGAAAGATGAAGAGGTTCATACGAATGAAATTGATGCTCGAAAGAAAAAGGGTAGGAGGGCGGGAAAACAAAGGCAACTTGGAAAGGGAATCGACGAATATCTTGGACAGAAAACACCGGTTGAAATCATTGAGGAAAGAAAGCAAAGACTTCGCACGAGTAGGATGGATACTCAATTACGGACTCCGACTCTGAGATGAAAAGGGTGGGCGGGTGGGAAAAGAAAACAACTGAGGATTGAACTCAAAGATGAAGATGGTCGAGTCGACTTGACGAGAAATGCACCGGACAAAAGAGGATGGACAACTCACGAAACTAACCACGTGATCCTAAAGAAAAATTTGAAGGGGAAGAGAAGTAATTCAAAACACCTACGTCAAGATTCCTCACTAGAGCGACGAAGGGGCTGAGGAGTAAAAAGAATTCCTACTCTCCGATATAACTAGACTCCAAAAACAGTTTTCTTCTAGACTCGACAACGGCCAAACTACACGATCAAACAAGGGGGCTCCTAGGGTCGGTCGAGGCTCTGATACCAACTTGTCACGCCCAAGATGCGACCCTATCCTAAAGGGACTCGAAGGTCCCACCAAGGATAGAAGCGCATCTTGAAGACGCTTTTGCAAGGTGGATATCATTACATCAACATTACATAATAGTGGGGATACATCCAAAACATACAATGTCACATGAATACAACAATACAACTTACATAAGATCAACATCCGACTACGGATGAAACATAAACAGAAACTCAAACAATAACCACGCTGCTAGCCCAGGCTGCCGACCTGGAACCTATCCCCTGATCGAAGAAGAAGCAGAAGAAGAACTCCAATACAAGCAAACATCGCTCTCGCGTCATGATCATCGCAAACCTGTACCTGCAACCGGTGGTGTAGTAATCTGTGAGCCACGAGGACTCAGCAATCCCATTACCATGGGTATCAAGACTAGCAAAGCTTAATGGGAAAGGAAGGGATAAAGTGGTGAGGTTGCAGCAGCGGCTAAGCATTTATGGTGGCTAACATACGCATAAATGAGGCGAGAAGAGAAACAAAGGCAGTCGTCAACTAGTAATGATCAAGAAGTGATCCTGAACTCCTACTTCGTCGGACATAACCCGAAACCGTGTTCTCCTCTCGATCAACCCGAAAAGAGACACTCACGATTACGCTTTACGGTTGGTGTATTTTAGAAGAGTTTGCTTCAAGTTTACTACGACGGATATTAACAAATTCCCATCTGCCACATAACGCGGGCACGGCTCTCGAAAGTTTATACCCTGCGGGGTGTCCCAACAGCCCATGATAAGCTCTCGCGATCAACGAAGGATATTCCTTCTCCCGGAAGACCGATCAGTCTCGGAATCCGGCTACAAGACATTCGACAGTAATAAAACAAGACCAGCAAAGCCGCCCGATCGCCCGACAATCTCGATAGGAGCTGCACATATCTCGTTCTCAGGGCAACACGGATGAGACTAGCTACTGAGTAAAACCAACCCTCGGGTTGCCTCAAGGTGGCCCATTGAGCAGTATTTCGGTTCGGACCAGCACTTAGAGAAGCAACGGCCGGGGGCTAAATAAAGATGACCCTTGGGTTAATTACTCCCAAGGAAAGTAGGTGGTGGTGAGGAAATGGTAAAACCAAGGTTGGGCCTTCTTTGGAGGAGTCTTATTCAAGCGAACTGTCAAGGGGTCCATAAATCACCCGACCGCGTTAGGGACGCAAAATCCGGGAACATAATACCGATATGGCGGAAACTAGGGCGGCAAGAGTGGAACAAAACACGGGCATAAGGCTGAGCCTTCCACCCTTTACCACGTATATAGATGCATTAATAATATAAGAGATATTGTGATATCCCAACCAAAATCCTGTCCACCATGGAGCAATCTTCAACTTCACCTGCAACTAGCAACGCTATAAGAGGGGCTGAGCAAAGCGGTAACATAGCCAAACAACGGTTTTCTAGGAAGGGTGACAAAGGTTAGAGGTTCATGGCAATTTGGGAGGCTTGAGCAGCAAGCGATAGAGCAAGCGATAGGTAGCGCAGCATAGCGATAGAACGAAGCAACTAGCATAGCAATGATAGTAATGAGATCCAAGGTGACGGTCATCTTGCCTGAAATCCCGCAAGGAAGAAGAACGAGTCCATGAAGAAGATGAAGCCACGAAGACGAACCAAGCGTAGACGAAGCTATCAAACAACATGTTACAGAAACTTATCGCTTGCAAACAAAGGCATGGAATGAAACTACTAAATGCATAGAACAAAAGTCCCTTACTGACCATGAGCCAAAAGGGCACAGAAAATATGATGGCACCCATGTAAACATGGCAAGTTATATTACAGATTCATACATGGCAGGAACAACAATAAGTAGGCATGTTGGTGAGCTTGAACCACTCATCACAGAGAAATACATGGCATGGCAAGGCAACCAAAAGTAATACGACATGTTTATGAAGCTAAGCATGGCAATTTCAAGTTCATAGAGTGCATGGATCACTAACAAAAACCTTGGCAAAATTGAATAACATGTAAACAATCTGCCAGGAAACATTTTATAGCAAAAGTAGAGCTCGATTGACTCAAGCTATGGCACTCCATAATTGCAAACAAGGGCATGGATGGATAGATAATAATCATGTGTTCAAAACATCCTTACTGAAGTATCTCAAAATAAGCATGGATATCTCGGTAGCATCAAGTTTACATGGCATAAAAATATCAGCACAACAGGGGCTGAAATCATCAACATCATGAAGCCTAGTTTGCATGCTTGTGCTAGTCACCACAGAGATCACAAAAATACATCGCATACACCCCTGTAAATATGGCATGGTATATTACAAAACACATGTAGGACTCAAGTTCATAGGGTGCACGCATCAATCATGGCAAAAATGACAAAAGTGCATGTACTGATAAGAATCTGAAACTAACATCACATAGCCCTCTTCTAACAGCATTTCGGGCATCAAGATGAGCTCAAATGTAAATGATGCAATGAAATGAAATGATGTACTCGTCGAGGCGAACAACTTGACATATTACATGCACGAATCGGACCTACGATGCAGAGTTATGATGCGATGAACATGGCATGAAAATGACTGGAATCTGGGGACTTAGCAGATTTGGACCTCGGGGGAAAAGTGGACGACAGGATCCCGCGGCCGTTTGGATGGTCGGGCGGGTGGATCTCATCCCACCCTCGGACCAGCGACAAGCGGCGGCGGCGCGGCGGCCGGAGGGCGGGCGGCACCGGAGAAGGCCGGAGGGGCTCGGGGCGGCGAGGAGGAGCAGCCGCGGCGGGCAGCGCCTGGCGGCGCGCCATGGCAGCTTGAGGAAGGCGACCGGCCAGGCGGCGGTGGCGCCGGGGCCGGGCTCAGCGGGAGGGCGCGGAGGACGCCTTGTGTGTGCTGGTCCGCGGCGGCAGGGACAGGCAGCGGGCGGCCTCGGGCTCAGCCAGGGCCAGGGAGGAGGCGGGCGACACTGTCGCGCCCGATTAAGCGCTTGGCGGCGGCGGTGGGCGTGTCCGGCCGGGACGGACATGTCCGACACTGCGCAGAAGGAGAAAAACTAGGGTTAGGGGATTTGCCGCGAATTTGGGGAGGGCTAGTTTATAGGTAGAGGAGCTAGGGAGTCAAATGAGGGCGGTTTCGCCCACACGATCGTGATCGAGCGACCCAGAGCATGGAGGGAGTTAGATGGGTTTTGGGCCACTTTGGAAGGGTGTTGGGCTGCACACAAAGAGGCTTCTGATTACCGGTTAACCGTTGGAGTACCAAAGCGACCTCCAAATGGCTTGAAACTTGACAGCGTCTACGGTGCTATACTAAGGCCGCTTGGAAAACCTGGGCCATTCGAGAACGTTTAACACCCGCACATGAAAAGAGGCAAAAGAGGCGCCGGGAGACATAGGAGTGCGGATTGCAAAAGCGGACAACGGGAAAATGCTCGGATGCATGAGACGAACACGTATGCAAAATGAAATGCACATGATGACATGATATGAAATGCAGATGATGACAAGGCAAAGTGCAACACGCAAGCAAATGACATGGCAACGACGGCGAATAACTGGCAGACACCTGGCGCATCGAAACCGGGGCGTTACATCGTGGGTCCTTGGGCAGTGCTTGGGGACTTCAACTTGCTAGTAAACCCAGAGGATAAAAGCAATAACCACATTAACAGATGTATGATGGCTAGGTTTCGAGCAAAGCTGAATGCTTTGGAGCTGAAGGAGCTGTATTTGAATGGCCGAAGATCACTAGTAGAAAAACACCTATTAGTCCCGGTTCGTAAGGGCCTTTAGTCCCGGTTCATGAACCGGGACTAATGGGTCGTTACAAATACCTCCACCCATTAGTCGGTTCAAACACGAACCGGGACAGATGAAACCTCCACGTGGCGGTCCACCGAGCCCATTGGGGGGCTTTGGTCTGGTTGGTGGCACCAACCGGGACCAAAAGTCCATGTTTTTTTTAGAAAAGTGGCTGCTTTAGGGGTTTTGGGGGTTATTTTTAGGTTGTTATTAGCTAGCTAATAGAGAGAAGTGTCCTCTCTTATATCTTCGTCCTTGGTTTATCAACGTTGCTGCTATGTTCATTTCACCCGCTGATATAACATGCTCATGCATGCTCGCATCATACATCATCATATATAATAACAAGTCCTACTAATCATGCATCATCATACAACTTCTCCTCGTTATTAATAATAAGTCATACGATCATCATCCTCATAGTCATCGAACCCAACCCTACATAATTGTTCTTAGCACATGATCATCAGTATCAGGTAGGACCTAAACACCCTTAAGGTAAAATAGCATAAAACAATATAGAGCCTGACTCTCCATTATGAAGAATGGAGATCATCATGTCTTCAATTTGCGCTTCGCTTCCTTTTGCTTCCAAGATGCTCCTTACGACTGTGCATACATTTTTTCCATTCTTTGATTGTCATGTCTCCACTTCTTTTAGAAATCCGGTATGGACAGTTGAGATTCGTAGGATGACCTGGATATATGTTCAAAACATGAAGGCTGCCATTCTCATACATCAAATGAGGCACACAATCCTCTGGGATTATCTGTTGAAAAACATAGTAATAACTTCGTAGTTAGCAATGATGTACTAGTTTTAGAAGTATGCAAAAAGATGCACAGATGTCGTAATAGTAAAAAATCTTACCAGGGTATCTCCATGGTAGTTACCGTAGTTCAACACGTGCACTAGTGGCACGTATTGACCATAATGTTGAGGAGTTTGATTGTAGACATTGTAATTCTCAAGATAAGTACAAAATGCGATCAGATGATTTTTCTCCTTATAAGTTAATTCGGAGCCATCGGTGTAGTGGGTTTTGTCTACCATCTTCCGCACATTTTTTGAACAATCAAAATAAGCTGTCAATGGAAATAAGTTGTCAACTATTTTGAAATAAACAATATAAATTACTTAATAACTATGTTAAGCTCACATGTGGGAAGAATTGGAGGTGTATCCACAAGGACCCAAATCGAAGGTCTCTCTTGCTTGATTGTAGGATCACCAAGATCCATGGTGACAAGCATACCCTCATCAAGACCATACATCTTGCAAAGTGCTTCCCAATTTTTGCAACCAAAATGGGTTACACTCTGAGCATTGTACAACTTTACTTGAAAATCCACACCATGATGGGTACTTAGGATAATTTTTTTGGTTTCGAAACTTTCATGGTCTTCAAAACTCATCCTCTCCAAGACATAGCGTCTTGCAAAGCATGGGATAAGCTAGTAGAATTGGAAAAGATGAAAAATATTGTCATGATTAAAACAGTTGAAGTCATGATTAATTACGAAAAAAACTATTGTCGTCGTTGCGTACCGTATGAACATCGAAGGTCTCGTCGAGCTTAATGCTGAAGCGCCGATCTTCGTCTAGCACAATGAACCTGTCGCAGATACCCCAGTCGTCGTGGCACCACTCGCACTCCCCCAGGCAATTTTCGTCGTCCGAGTACGACATTTCCGGCCTATGTTCATAATTCAAATGAAGGAGAACTTATCCAATATGAGCATTCAATAAGCAAAACCAAATCATAAAATAAGCAAAACCAAATCATAAAATAAAGTAGTATTCAAATTAGCATGCATTCAATAATTATAAGCAAAAGTACATCATCTCTTGGTGTTCGTACATCGTCGAATATTATCAATAATATAGCATCACTAATACAACTAGAACCGTGGCGCCCGGCCGGTATCGGCGGCAGGCGGTGGACACCAAAGATAAGGAACCATCACAGGATCATAGCTCGGTGAGATCCTGAAGAACCTGCAGGTATTGTCGATCCTGCCCTCCAATGCAACCATGTAGCGACGGACGTGCTCGTCCTCCTCGCTGACACGGTGGCGTACCACCTCCGCGGTGTCCGGAAGCCTCGGCACCGTCACTGCCATGACCGCCACCAAACAAGGATCGGGTCAACAACGGGCTGCCTCCTCACCAACCTCGTCCCCGGAAGGTAGCACCTCCCAATACCAGCCGGTGGAGCTAATCCTGAACATGGCCCTGATCAAGCAAGCCTCCACCGCCCGAGTCGGCGACAGCGAGGATCTGGGATAGGCATCGCCCGACGTCGATCTGGGAACTACTTCTATATATAGTTAAATAAAGTAGTTTCATTAATTAAATCAACTATCTAGTTCAACTACTATACTAAGCATTTACTATAAATAAATAAAGTAGTACTTACTATAAATAAATAAAGTAGTACTTACTAAAAACAAAGTAGCACTTACTATATAGTACTTACTAAAAATAAACTAGTATTTTTCTAACTAACTCATATTTTTCTAACTAATTAAATTACCAAAAAATCTAAATAAAATAGTAATTATATTTTTCTAACTAGCTAGTTCAATTATAGTACTTACTAACACAATCTAAATATCACCAAACATACTATGAACAAATTAATAGAAAAAATCTATTAACAGAAAAATCTAACACAATATGAACAAATTAATTACACCAAAAAATCTATTAACAGAAAAAATCTAACACAATATGAACAAATTAATTACACCAAAAATCTATTAACAGAAAAATATCTAACACAATATGAACAAATTAATTACACCAAAAATCTATTAACAGAAAAAAATCTAATACAATATGAACAAATAAATTACACAATCTAAATTAACATACTATGAACTACATATCTAAATTACTACACATCTAAGTTGCTCACGGCAGTAGAAGTCGACGGCGACAATGACAGTGTCGTAGGCCAGGTGGCAGGCGACAGCACGGGAAGGAAGGGCGGCGGTGACGTCAGGCGGTGAGCAAGTGGCGGCGTCACAGCGTCAGGCGGGTGATGATGTGGCGTCGAGGCGGATCGGCGACAGTGCCATGTGTCGGGAGATCGAGGAGGAGGAGAGATCGAAGTGGGCGCCTGTCCTCAGCTTGATGCTGTTAAGCGATCGGTCTGCATAGAGGGTGCGCGTATGGCATTTGCCCATGCAAAAGTGCATTGGGGGAAGCTTGACGCGGAGAAGCTGATGACTAAGGGGCCGCCAGAGGGTAAAGAGCACCGCAAGCCCGAACTATATTATGAAGGTGTACTGAAGGGAGCCCGCCTTGCGGCGGATAAGTGTGCCAATGACATTATATTTCCCTAAGGGCATTCGTGCGGAATAAATCTTTAAGGATTTTACAACCTCTCGAACAGCTGACCAGCTCTCGCTGTATCATGACAGTCGGTTTTCGGCTTTCTCTACTGAGGTGCTCGTCCGGCAGATCCAGGACACAATCGCAGTAGTTCTCCCTGCGCTACCTTAGCCGATATAAGTTCGGGTGCGGCGACCGAGAAGGTGGTCGGACTTTATTGCCGTCTTGTGAAGCCCTGATCGGACCACAGTAAACCCAGCCATTATACCGTTGGGTAGCGCGGACTCCTCGGTTGGTGTCCGGATAGTTGGTTGTCATATCGAAATTTTGATAGGCATCTTGCGACTCGCTACTCCGGCAGCTGTATGATATCCATACGAGGGCGGGTTAAACCTTGCCCATAGGTGTGATTGCATCACATGGTGCCCATAGGTGTGATTGCATCACATGGTGTTGGCCTGAGTGATTTACCACGTGGTATCTAGTCAACGTGATTCGTCCCATTAGCATACGGTAAATTACCGCATGGTGGGAAGGTGCCGAAAAAACTATATAAAAAACTACTCAGAAATAAATAGAAGAAAAAATAGTTGTGGTTAACTTTACTAAAATCTTTTTTATTTTTAATGACTTATTACAACTCAGAAATAAATAGAAATAAATAAATATAGCAGAAAAGAAAAAAACTATATAAAAACTACTCAGAAATAAATAGAAGAAAAAATAGTTGTGATTAACTTTACTAAAAATGAGCATAGATGCTTATTTTTAATGACTTATTACAACTCAGAAATAAAAAGAAAAAAATAAATATAGCAGAAAAGAAAAAAACTATATAAAAACTATTCAGAAATAAATAGAAGAAAAAATAGTTGTGATTAACTTTACTAAAAATGAGCATAGATGCTTATTTTTAATGACTTATTACAATTCAGAAATAAATAGAAGAAAAAATAGTTGTGATTAACTTTACTAAAAATGAGCATATATGCTTATTTTAATGACTTATTACAACTCAGAAATAAAAAGTAAAAAAATAAATATAGCAGAAAAGAAAAAAACTATATAAAAACTACTCAGAAATGAGCATAGATAAACATAGAGAAAATTCAACCTAAATTCATAATAAATTTCTACTAACTTGAGAGAAATTTAGTATGAATTTAGGTTAAATCTAATATAAGGGCATCTATTTTCATTTGAGAGGAGCTCAACATGGCGAGAGAGGAGGGACTTATAAACCAGTGCAGATTCCCCTTGGTTGGCGAGGTGGGACTAAACTCGGCATAGCGAGGACCAACCCTTTAGTCGGTTGGTGGCATGAAAGCAGGACTAATGGGCAGCCTTGGTCCGGTTCAAGCCACCAACCGGGACCAATGGTGGTGGGCAGGAGGCGAGGCCATTGGTCGGTTCGTCCCGCCAACAGGACCAATAGGTCAGACGAACCGGGACCAATGGCCCACGTGGCCCGTCGGCCCCAGGCTCACTGAACGGGTCAATGCCCCATTGGTCCCGGTTACAGATTGAACCAGGACTAATGGGCTGGACCGGCCTTGACCATTGGCCCCTTTTCTACTAGTGGATACACCTGGTCCAATGAGAGGACGGAGGTCACATTGGAGAAGATTGATCATGTTTTGACACGGCGTCGTGAGAAGAGCTATACCCAACATGCCACCTCACCGCTCTGGTCGGCGGTGTCGGATCATTGCCCATGCTCTTTGGACTTAACGGCGAGACTTGGGCGTGGGGAAAGCGCTTCAATTTGAAGCTTTTGGACGGCGGCGGATGGATTCAGGCAAGCGGTGCTGGATGCGTGGAGTTCCATCACGCACGCGAGGAAACCCATACGTGGTCTTGGACCAAAGTTGAGGGCAACAACAAAAGCCCTTCAAGGTGGGCGACAAGTGGATAGGTAATGTCAAGCTGCAGGTTGGTATTGCAATGGGGTCATTTTAGATTGGAGAAGGCAATGGATTCACAGGACTTATCCCCCAAGAGATCGGGCTCTTGGCTGCTTAAGAAGAAACTGCTTGGGTTATGTTAAGCAGAGATCAATTGCAAGGCAAAGATCAAGAATTCTGGTGCTTCGGGAAGGTGGCCTTAAGACAAGTTTTTCCATCAGCATGCGCGCCACAGGCAAAAGCGGAACATGATCACTTGTGATCAAGCATGGGAACACAATTGCCACTAGTGAAGAGAAATTGCGGATGAAGTGGATAGCTACTACTCCAATGTTCTCGGGGCAGCGCCAGACAAAACCCCACTGATTAATTTGGAGGTGCTTAATCTGCCTAGGAGGAACCTGGAACACTTGGAGGTGCCGTTTTGGAGGAGGAGGTGGAAAGGGTGATAAAAGCAATGCCGCTTGACAAAGCGCTGGTCGGACGGATTCTGGGGCGTTTTCGCTTCTGTTGGCAGATCATCAAGACAGATGTAATGAGAGCACTTCAAGCCTTCTTTGAGGGGGATATGAGAGGCCTCTCGGCCCTTAACAAGGCCATTGTTTCGCTCTTGCCCAAGAAGGATGGCGCGGTGGATATTAAGGATTTCCGGCCGGTGAGTTTGGAGCATGGTATCATAAAAATATTTGACAAAATCGTGGCGGCGAGGCTTGCGGTAGATCTGCCGGCATTAGTGGGAAAGCACCAATGTGCATTCATCAAAGGGCGCTCGATTCATGACAATTTCATGCTGGTGCAATGCACGGCACGGAGGCTACATTCGCTCAAAAGCTCGGCAGTAATGATCAAACTGGACATCTCAAAGGCGTTTGATTCGGTCTAGTGGCCTTTCCTCATTGAAGTCATGCAAGCAATGGGATTCGGACGTCGGTGGAGGGATTGGATCTGTGGTATTTTGGCGACCTCCTCCACCCGGATCTTGGTCAATGGTACGCCGGGGAGGCCGATCCTAAACTGCATTGGCCTGAGGCAAGGGGACCCTATTTCCCCTATGCTATTCATATTGGTCATGGAGCCGTTGCAGCGTATGTTCGAGATGGCGACCGAGAGAACTCTTGGCGCTTGGTGGCAGTGGGTATAAACACAGAGCTTTCGATGTATGCGGATGATGTCATGCTTTTTGTTCGGCCATGGGAGGAAGATCTGCAAGCTTGTGTCTCCCTCCTGAACCTCTTTGGTGAGGCTTCGGGTTTGCGAGTTAACATGGCCAAGAGTGCTGCTTATCCGATTCGATGCTCGACTGAGATTATGGACAGGGTTGAAAGGATTTCCGGGTGTGCGGTGGGCACTTTTCCATGCAAATACCTAGGCTTGCCGCTCACCTTGCGGAAACAATCAGCGGCGCAGCTGGCTGGTCTGGTAGACCAACTGGCAAATGCTTTGCCACGGTGGAAAGCTTCAAAGATGCCACGGAGTGGGAGGATGTTGCTGATCAAGGCTGTTCTATGTGCGATACCATTACATGCAATGCTTGCACTTGACCTGCCACAGAAGACGATCAAAGCAATGAATAAGATCTGCCGCAGCTTTTTATGGTGTGCCGAAGCCCAGGCAAATGGAGGGCAATGCGCGGTGGCTTGGGAGCAGGTTTGCACGCCGATGTGGGCTGGTGGGCTCGGGATCCCAAACCTAAAATGGCTTAATGTGGCGACGTAAGCCCGATGGCCGTGGTTATAGAAGACTGACAGTATGAGGCCGTGGGCTGAGTTCTCGCTCAAAGTGCGAGGCTTCAAGACAGCTCTGTCGGCGGCCATGAGGGCGACAATTGGGCGGCACCGAGGCGCTGTTCAGGAGGACAAATGGATAGATGGGGAGAGGATGCAGGATATCTGCCCGCAACTCTATGCCATGGTGAAAAAAGGACGAGGCTAAGATGCACTGTCGCCCAAGCCTTGGATGGCCACAGGTGGGCAAGGGATGTTGGACCGCATATGTCCGCCGGCGCTAAGCGAATATATGCAGCTTTGGGCGAGGTTGTGCAAGTGGAGCTACAGCCAGGCCGGCAAGACCTGGTGGCGTGGTCTTGGGCGGCAATGGAGATTTCACTACGAACTCCGCCTATAATGCCAAGTTCAGGGGCGCAAGTGGTGCCATCGGTAGTTTCACTGGAAGGCCAAGGCACCATTGAGATGCCGATTCTTCACGTGGACGGCCATCCGGGACAGATGCTGGACGTCCGACTGGCTCGCTAGACGAGGGCTTGAACATCAGGATCGTTGCCCCCTTTGCGACCAGGACGAAGAAACTATGGGGCACATTATGCTGCGATGCGTGTTTGCGAGAGAGGTTTGGACGGCAGTCTTGCAATCCATGGGCAAGCAAGAGTGGATTCCCATGATTGAGATGAGCATGACCAACTGGTGTGCGGAGAAGGGAGGTACATCGCGGAAAAGGCGGAGCCAGGCCGGCATCCTAATTCTTGTTATGTGGGAAATTTGGAAACACCAAAATCGATCATCTTGATGGGGCCGCCATCCAAGAGCGTGGTGCTGCTCCGGGTATGCAACGAAGGGAGAGCGTGGAAGGAGGCATGGATATTGAAAGGGACCACTGACGATTTCTTCGCCGCGGTAGAACGGTGCGCTAGATGAGAGGTAGCACCAATTTAGGCTCTGTATAGGTGGTGGAGGTGTGGGTGGTGTCGTGTGCATGTAAATCTCATGTAAACACTGATGTGGAGGGGCTCTTTACCCCACTCCTCTCTCTTTATAATATAGTACGCACATCTAGTGCGTACTCGAGAAAAAAAAATGATCATGCATGGAAGCATAAAAACTAGACGCTCTGTATGACTCCGAAGAGGAAGACCAACTCCATGAATCTGGCTCATAAGCACGGACGCGACGGTCCTGAAGTATGAGCTCCAAACTCACAAATTCAGCATGGACCTGGATAGATAACGGCATATGGAAATTTGTGGTACGAGCAGATGCAGTCAAATATTACTTTGCTAATTGTTTGTCATCAATTGCATAGGAAAAAACCCGAGGGAAGAGTATTAGGCTGGTTGTAATGGGGAGTATCATATACTAGTATCATGCATATGATACTAGTGTATGATACTACCTCCCTAATACATAGTATCATATATTAGTATCATGTTGTATTCTATTTATTGCCATGCATGACACAAAGTAGCATAGCATTTAATATGATACGGTATCATGATATGATACTACACCATCTCTTTCTTCATTTAGTGCTATGACACCTCATCAAAATTGCCTAGTTAGCATGTATGATACTAGCTATGATACTGCCGTTACGACCAGCCTTAAAGTAGCGTCAATTAATTTGTAGTAGTATAAACGAAAAGGGAGGCGGCAGTATTTAAGTCCAAGGATACTTATGTACACAATCATTGATGTCGACCTCCACCATAGCGATCGTAAATTAATTGAAAATAGATCAACTTGCGAGATTGGAGCTGTGTGAGTTGTCTGGCTCATCTAACAGCAAGCGTTCTGAAAGTCAAAGACAGGAACCATATAGTGCTGGTACAGGAAATAAAATAGTGCACGATGGTGACTAATCGTGTGCACAATACATAACCTGTCGGAACAACCTGTGCTGCTCGCAAGCGCACACACAGACAGAGAGAATGGCGCAGTTGTGGGATGAGTGGCTGCTGCGGATTCTCGTCCTAGCCAGCCTTAGCGCTCAATACTTCCTCGTACTATCCGCCCGAGTTCGTAAGTATCATATCCCTCCATGGCTCAAACTTCTTCTCCGGCTGGCGCACATCGGCAGCGACGCTCTGGCCCTCTTCGCCATCGCCACGCTCTTCAATCGCCAAAAGGCTGGGCCTTGCTGCAGCTACGCGCGCGGCAGCCGCGACTTGGAGCTGCTATGGGCGCCGATCCTGGTGCTGCACCTCGGCGGACAGGTCGTCATAACCAGCTACAAAATTGAAGACAACGAGCAGTGGAGCCGCCACATCCTAACTTCTCTATCTAAGGTCAGTGCAAAAGAATATGCTGACGCCACTCTTCATTCAGTCATAGATATCTTTAGTTTTTTCTTTTTTTGAGGAAATATAGATATCTTTAGTTTCTTGGGAAGAATTTACCATGGTTGTCTCTTAAGAGCATCTCTAACCGATGCGTTATCGCACGGCCAGACCATATATTTAGAAGAGCAACTAATTAACGAGCGCTCCTCCGGAAGCCTCGCAACGATCAGCGTCACTTGGCGCGCTTTTAGCGATTCGCCATGTGTCGCGTTCTGGGTGTTCTCTCTAAAAAAAAATTCTGCACTCGTTTTCGGCTATTTTAAACGGTTTTTTTCGGGTTTTTTTTTATGTTTTGGATTTTCACCGGTCTTCACTAGCTTTTTAACAAAAAAATGAATTTTTTTTTCACAAAAAATACGCTTTATTTTTTTCCTTTCACGAGAGGCACGGTTTTATTTCCGCGAGAAGCACGGTTGTGCTTTCGCGATAGGCACGACCGTGCCTCTTGGAAACAAAAAAAAACTCATTTTCTGTTTTTTTTACGAGAGTCATGGTTTTGCTTCCGCGAGAGGCATGGTTGTGCTTTTGCGAGAGTCATGGCCGTGCCTCTTGAAAACGGAAAAAAAATGTGTTTTCTATTTTTTTCACGAGAGTCATGGTTTTGCTTCCGCAAAAGACACGGTTGTGCTTTCGCGAGAGTCATGGCCGTGCCTCCTCGGAAACGGAAAAAAAATGTGTTTTCTGTTTTCTTTTCTTTCGCGAGAGTCACGATTTTTCTTTCGCGAGAGGCACGGTTGTGATTTCTTCAGAGGCATAGGTGTGCCTCTTTCGGAAAGGGAAAACCCGTGCTCCCTGTTTGGTTTTTTCGTATGGTTTTTTTACATTCGTTTTTTTTGTGAAAAAAGAGTTTGTCAAAACCTATTAACATGGGATCTAGTTTCCGATGCGAGGAATCCGACGGCGAAAGCGGCTCGAGATTTGGACGCACGGTTTAAGAGATAAAACGTTTTGAATAAACAGATCTACGAAAAAAAGAAAACTCCCAGATTGCGATAAATGGCACGCTGGAATGATTTTCGCAACGAGTTACTCCTTAACTAGTGATTTCGATATATTTATGCGTGGTTTAACATATCCGGGCTATTTTGGGCCTGACTAAAAGCAATAAATTTGCTCCAGCCCATAAAAATATACGGGCAGCCCACAAACTGCCCCCTGCAGTAGCTATATGCAAGGGGCTTGGATAGATTCGCCCCCCACCCTCCGCAATCGTATTTTCTTAGGAACAATGCTACATGCACGACACTGGCCGGACGACATGCAGACGATAGGACATATCCCATCATCAAAGTCCAAGGCAAAACATCTCCAGCGGTTGGATTAGCTATTGTCCTCAAGTCGTTCACTGGAATTGTCGTGTGTATAGTAGTTTCGTTTTCTTAGCTCTGACGAGCGCATCCGGCCGAATCAAGCAGCACATGTCGGGAGAAGGCCGCGGACATGGGGCCGCCGTGTGTCGCCGTCGCAAGCGCTACCGGCACAGACGCGGAGGCCGGCAACTTCAACCTGCCCGCCGTCCATTCGTTCCGAGTCCATGGACATTTAGTGTGTCTGATTTCTGGTATAGCATTGAAGATGCTCTTAGGTCACATTAATATCAGATTTATGGTATAACATTGAAGATACCCTTACGTTACGTTCATATCCTCACATGCTCGACAATGGATGTTACTCAAAGCATCTACAATCGAGTGCATCAAACCCGCATCAAACGTTCAAGCGAACGGCACGGTCATTGACTGGTCTAAAAAATGCGATCCATACGGGCTTCTTACACGGGCTTCAAACATCCGGGCTGACCAGCACCCTTCATATACAGCCCAAATATGAGACTGATAAGGGGGCATCCGGGCGTGTCTGCAATGTCAGACTGACGACGGGGTCCCAACCGGAACCACCCGAAAACCCGGCGATCTAACGGACATCTCCTCCGTTGGGTGGTGTCAACGCCGCATGGCGCCGCTCCGGCTTGCTGCCCGATGGGAAATCCAGTTAGTTAAGTCGGCAGGTGTCCCCCAACCCTAGCCACATCCACC